>MU269982.1:19039912-20257412 GCA_021432705.1 Caranx ignobilis | reverse complement strand
GCAGGACAGGGGGAGGTGCGTTAAGGCTCTTTGAGGATTAGGTTGAGAATTTTGACTCTGTCTTAGAGCGGAGGAAGGAGGTGTCGGTTGTGGTAGGGGGTAGATCGACTCCTTGGTGCAATTTACCTCAAACGGCTCCGACACAGCTAATCCGCTCTTAAAAGAGCCTAATCCAACAGTCTTGTACCTGATACTGAGAAAAGAGAGAAAGCAGAGTGGCGGAGGGAAGACAGGAAAACTGAGGAGAAGGAGGGAGAGTGCAGAGGAGGCATAAATACAGAGAGAGAGGGAGATGTGTGTTAGTCCGTCTGTATACTCCAAACAAAGTCAAATTAGCCGTGTTCAAACAGGGAAACCGCTTCATTTATGACGAAGACGCGGTTCCTGTTGATTCGTGGACAAGATGGCTTTGACGGATTCTGATCTACTCTTTGGTTTCTTGGTTTGAGGAGCTTGCGAGTCACATCTGCTGTAGAAAGTGACTGTCTGGCATGAACACCATTAAACAGACTTCACATTGCAGTGAGCGTGCTGGCATTTGCTCACTGCAGCACAGGCACCAACACTGTCAACCTTTATGATTCTTTTAGCGATAGAGGATGCTGCTCTGCTGTGCACTGACTTCACTGAGTTCAACATGCACACTGTTTTACTGCTTTACTACTTTTGTTCAGGGTAGAAAAGAAAGGACGGGAAACGTTAGGTGTCAACCCTGCACACAGCTTCTTTGTGTGGTTGCATGGTAAAGGTGCTTGCATGTACATACACAACTGTTTGTGTCACTTTGTCTGTTCAGACAAAGATAACTCTGAATTTTCTCCGAGTGAAGCTGCCTGGAAGTGTCTGGCCTCTACCTGAGGACAAACCACGTTTTGAATTTGGACGTTCAACATTTTTCAGACAGCACATTCAGATGTTTGTTTTGAGTACACTCCTCCTTGCACTGTACACTCTCACCGGACTACACCTCATCTTACATTATTATTGACAGTGTACCTGAAAGCACTGGAGCAGTGAGGATGAACGGGGAACACGATGTGCCCCGCTGTTTCATCTGCGTTTCCATTTAAAGCTGAAAGTGGCACAGTGTGGTTTGTGTGCGCGGCCCTGTGATGCAGGACCAGCTGGTGAACTACTGTAGCTGGAATGCTAACATGCTTGTAAACCCTCCTAACTGTGAGGAAGCTTTTAGCTCATATGCTAATGGTAACATCATAGACTGTAGATAAAAATGTCACCCACAGGTTTCTGAAGAGTGATTCTGAAAACTGACTCCTCCAAAGTCCTGACTAATCAAAGAGTGAGCAAAGAGGAGGGGTGCGTGTTAAGCTGAGACTTCTGTGCATGCCAGCTTGTGGCAAACACTCACCCGCCTGTCACTCAAAGCAGCATGCCCTCAATTATGCAGAACTTCAGCCCCTGTACAGTCACTACAGGAGGAAGTTAGTTGTAGAGACCAAACTTTTTTTTTGTAGCAGACTGTAAACATGTTTGTTTCTGCTGTAAAGTTAGTTATTGTAACATCTTTGGGGATTGACTCACTTTTCAAGTGGTCATTCAAAGCAGTTTACTTTAGTCTTGGCTTCATTTTCCAGCCTCAGAGGTTACATCCTGGTGTTTCTTCACCAAAGCTGGATTTAACTGCTCTGTTAAACCGATGCAGGCGGTTCAAGGTGTCATATGATCAATGTTTAGGAGGCAGTGCATAATACATAAACATACTATACGACACTGTGATGCACAGTATTTAGCAGTGAATGAGATTTAAAGACTCGGAGAAATGGTAAAACAGAAGGAATGAAGTGAGCTGAGTGGCAAGGAGGAATGGTGAGTCATATGTTAGTGGGGTAATATGGCATGGAAAAAGAGAGCTGGATGATGAGAACATGGGGAAGACAGGCTCATGGACTGTGTGTGTTAAAAGGACGGGGGGGGGGGGGTGGTGGAGAGATGGAAACTGAGGAGGATCACATGATGCTCACAGAAGAGACAGACAGGCTAAAAGTGATAAAGAGACAGAGAGTGAGAGTAACCTACATCAAGTTGTCCAAACTGTGACAGCAGTGCAGACGGAGAGCAAGACGTCCAGAGGAGTGATTGAGGAGATGAGGACAGTCTGAGACAGTCTCATGTCTCTCCTCCTCTGTCTTTCTACAGATTTGTTGTGCAACGTTGGGAATGACTCGCTGTTTCTAGTCTGGATTTTGAACCTTCATTGTTCCCTTTCTTTGTGCTCTCTCCGCTCATATCTTCATGCCTCCCTCCTCATCCTCTCACTCCCAGGTAGTTCCCCTCTCTGTATACTGCTCTCCACGCCTCCCTCCTACTCTCCCTCCATGCTGTTTTCTCCCTCTGTCTTCCTCCCTTTCTCTCCATCCCCCGGGCTCCTCTCCCTCTCTTGTGTTCTGTGTATTTCAAAGAAAAATGAAGCCAAATAAACTTGAACCCCAAGAAGGTGATTGATGGTTGCGCAAAGCTCCCTCTCTCCATCTCTTTCCTTTTTCCTCTGTCTTTATTCCCACACTCCCTACCTCCCTCTCCTCTCTCCCACTGGCACTGTGGCTCCCTCTCATTCGCACACAGAACACATACAAAAGTACACACACACACACAGTTTATACACTTTGATTAATTATTTGGGTCTACAGGATGCAGCTCTGCTCATGTAAGTCATTTTATGTACTGGAGGTTTTTCTACAACATGCACAAAGCTTTCAGATGCTTCTGATAATGCGAACCAGGCTTAGTTTCTGTAAGTAATGATCTGCAACATTTGTGCAAAAATAAATCTTTTTGCCATTCTGTGGAAGTTATTGAGCTCATACACAGGTCATGACACAGGCAGTACCCAACATGGACAAACTGAACAAACAAGAGTGCCACCTACAGAGACTTTATCATGAAATAATCCAAGAGACAAAAGGAGTCAAAGCACCTCGTAGACATTAGCAAGTGATGACTGAGATGAAAAGCACCATATAAATTAAAATGCTTAGCAGTAAACTTCTCTATAACGACTGCCCAGTTGTGATGTAGAAAATAACATTAAAAGGTGAGACGATGTTTCTTTCTGCTGCAGTTTGTTTCCAAAGATGTGAAACTCACTGCAGCTTCCAGCTAAATATGGACGAATTCTTCTCTGCAACTGGTTTGTTTCTCTGTGAGCCACTTTGTGAGGCATTCAGATTCTGCTTCTACGTCTAGAGGCTGATCCTTGTTCTTCTGAGACTGGCTGCCGAAGTCAGGGATCAATTACCTCGGCCATAACCCCAATACACAAAGATGGTTTTCTACTGTGTTTGCAGCCACTGTTGTTCATGCACCACCTCCAGCTTTAAGATCCGCCTATATAACACTCAGTTAAGATGTATATCGTACAACTGCAACATCTCATGTTGGATGCCAGAAGTGTTTGTTGCATTTCCATCCCCTGTTTTCTCCACATGTCTCCTGTCTGCAGTCTAGCTATTTTCAGATGTTGAGTGATCCAGGCAAAACTGTTGAAAAATAATCTCAACATCGAATTGATGCCATATGGGTGCTCGGTGGTCGACTGGTTAAGAATGCGTCCCATGTTGGCAATGCCCAATACAGTGATCTCCGGACTGATTCCAGCATGTGCCGTACTGCGTGTCATTTCCCTAGTCCTCTCTCCACTATCCTGTCAATTAAAGGAAAAAATGCCCAATCTTCTGCCCTATCTTAAATGGGACATATTATGGAAATATCACTTTTTGAAGGCTCTTGAACATATATTTGGTGTGTGTTTTGCCTTCTCGCCCCAAAATGTGAGAATTAACAAAAAAAGTCTGTAATTTGCTCCACAGGTTGAAATCCATGTGGTTTTATGAGCTGTTCCCTCAGTTGTCAGACAATGATGTCAGTAGTTTTCGAATTTGCATAATACCACCCCTACCTGGTACTGGTAGAAGGGGTGGGACGGGGCTAGCAGTGGTTCACTTGCATTTAAAGGGACAGGGCACTGATACAGACCATTCCGAACAGGGCTGTTTTGAGTGAATGAAAAGAGCTGCGATGTTTGATCCTTGGGGTATTTTGACCGAAGCATGTCACAGATATGTCTCTAAAACACCTGGGGACTATTTTACGTTGTGGGAAAAGGGCATAATAATAATAGGGTTAAAACAGTCTGTGTGCAAATTGTAACCCAAAGAAAAGTATAGAGTATAATACAAATGATAAATCATATCTGCAATAAACGTTACTCATTCAGGTACATTTGTATTTGAACAGGATGGTAAGGGACCTGTGCAGTGGGTAGATACTGAGAATAACTGCTGTTTATGTCGTGGTCAGTGAAAACATCTTTCTTTCTGTGTGTGGACAACACCTGTATATGGGTTGTATTAGTGTGACTGTCTATTAGTCCAGCAGCTACATAGTTATCAGGCATGGCACAGGACACCTATCAGGGGTCCATGGTAGGACACAGAAATAGACAGAATGAATGTCTCATGTAAATGTGTTGCTGAACACACACACACACTCACAGAGGAACAAAAGAAAAATGTGTTAACGCACAAATAGAGATATTGTATGGATTGTCTCCATATGGATGGAGACAACATCATACCTTTACAATATAATACAGTCCCCGAAGAAGACGAACATCCACATGAGTTGCCAGTGGTGTGTGCGCATGCGTTCCATGTGACTGTGTGTGTTTGTGTGTATCTGTCTTAGCCCCCCCCCCCGCCTTTATCATTTTTTCTCAAGCTTTCCAACATTGCGTACAATTACACAAACACACACACACACCCTTACCAGGAAAGATGCGCTGTCACACTAATTCCGGGACACATTCATACACACCCACACATTATAACTTTAGGGGGTGACACACAAATACACACACAAAAAGAAGAGAAGCAGCCCCAGCGAGCCAGAGATAATTCACTTTAGACACAGAGTTTCAATTTGACGGTACTGAGCGTCGGGCTCACATGCTTCATGTCACTCTGTGCTGCTCTTGCAGCAGCAAAATCCAATCGCCTGGTATATATGTGTGTGTGAGTGTGTTAAATGTGTTTGCAGCTATTTTCGTCTTGAGAGCTGCATATTTTGAAGTGCTCATTTCAAGTTTGTGACTGTATGGAGCATGTGGCTGTATAAACCTATATGAGGTGAAGGATGGATCTCTGTAACTTTATCAGCTGCTCCTCTCTAGTTTCCTGTTTTGTTTCATAGCCTTTGACACACGTAGACAGGGTCAAAGCTCTGACTCTGTGGACAAGTTCACAGTGTTTTCTTCTAGTGGCTCATGAAGCTCCGTATGACTGAATGAAAACATGTCGTAACAGCGTTGTGGTTTAATCCAGTCTTGAAGAGAGCTAGCCACTTTGACAAGGTCACATTGAAGTCAAGTTCTCCTCTATAGCCACAGACAGTTTGTAGCCAACACAAAGCACCTCACTGAGGCTCCATTCCTGTAAAGGATTGTACAGGTGTGTGTGTCTGTTACGACTTCACAGCCTTTGTGTTTGATACTTCGGCTGTTTAGTTTTACCAAGTCAATAGCGTGTCATGTCTGTGTGAAGGCTTGACTGTATTTATAGTCAATATTGTACAAACAGAGACGTGTTAATCAGCTGAATAATATGAGTTATTATATTGTCTTCATTTGAACTCTTTTATCTTCTTGCCAGAAATAGTTAATACAATCAATCTCTTGGTGTGTGCATCAGCATGGAGCTGAGAAGAGACTTGACATGTTGAGATGTGTGAACAGCTCTGACTCGAGACAGTTACCCTGTCACATGATTTAACTTCTACCTGTGAGCCACATAAAGTCGTGTGTGTTCAGTACTGCTGCCGCTGCCGTCTCTAAGACAGTGAGACAGGCCGAGGAAAGAGATCTCACCTTCCTCTTGTATTCTCTGACCCTCTTCCCTCGTCTACCATCATTTCGTTGAAGGTAAGCACTAAAACACATCGCCATTCATCTTATCCTTCCCTTTCTCCCTCCTTTTCCTCCTCCTCTCCTCCTCCTCCCCTCCCTCCCTCGTCCATCCTATTCTCCCTTATTGTAGTTTTTGCGCAAGAAGGCAGAAAATCTGCTTACCCTACACACAGGGATGTTTGCCAGTCTCACACAAAGTTCAAACTGCTTGGGAAAGCACAGCTTTACCTGCACCATCTACAGTAAACCTGTGTGTGTATGTGTATGTGGGTGTGCATATACTGAACGTGTATGCATATTATTTCTCATGACTTTGTGTGTGTGTGCGTTCGCGTGCATATGTACAGTAAACAATACCTGTATATGTTTGTGTGTGTTTGTGGTGCTGCCTCTGTGCTTACAATGGCAGGTTCCTTCACTCTTGAGCTTGCACACCCTCATGTCGGAACAAGACTATAGACTATTAACACCTTTTTCCTGAGGATCAGATTTGTTAATTGACGGTTCAGCACAGTTAATTTCCTTTTGGAAGACAGCAGAGAGCATGCCCTTACTTACAGTGGTGCCAAGTCATTACACATCCTTTTCTTCAGTCGGTTTTGTTTCCTACAATAGAGAAAAGGTCTGGATATCATGTTCAGCTGAATAGTAAAATAATAGACCTCAGACCTAGTATGATATATATTAAATTAAAAGTAGATAAGCGAGCGTATTTTTATGAGACAATATTGAAGTGAAAAAAAAAGTCTCTTTTGAGGCAAATTTTGTTCATTAGGCTACACACCCTATGCATCACTGCCTTTTGTTCAAATTTCTACACTGGTGCAAGACTCCTATGAGCTCAGAGATGACCAACAGCAGAAGTTAGGGACCAGAGCACTGTCCTGTAAAGACACAAAGAACAAACAGCAGCTGAATTTACAGCCATGCTTCCCAAAATAATGTCACTGTGTAGAACAGTAAATCCCCACAGCAGCGGGGTCTGTGTTGTGTCATTGTTGGCTGTGGTAATCCTGTCTGTCAGGATATCGACGACGGAGAGCACCCAGGACGGCTCCCACATCCCCGGTGGTCCTGGGATCAGCACCTCGGACAGCAGCTGTGGCGCGCACGTTATAGATGATCCACCTGAGCTGAGCAGCGGTTTTCAGTTTGCTAGAGTCACTTTATCTGGCAGAATAAACCTGCAACTACAGAATATGTGTCTTTATTATCTTTTGAAAACACACCTAGCCGACTAATAGTTAAAAGTCAACTCATTAGCAGTGTTTTGTTTTCATCTGCTATATTTGACAAAGTTTGCTTTTGTTATGATTACGATAATTGACTTAATTCCTTGCTGTTTGACTGCATGGTGGCGGTGTGTGTCAGAGCGACTGGCATGTTATGCGACATAATCATGTGCATTCCTACTCAATTATGGTCAGACTGCAGACTGTCCTCCTGAATACAAATTCACTCTTTATGTGTAGGTATGAGTGTGTGGTATGTGTCGAGTACTTAAATAGGATGAGCGGGAAATTGCACTTACTTAAGGCCAGCCCTTTGCCATGGTAAATGTAGCACCTGCATGATGTGGAATGTACTGTAGTAATCTGTAATGTGTGATCCACTTCAGATGCTAACTAGCCACCATTTACAAACTCCGTTCCAGGTCACTTAAAGTGTTAAAGAATGTTTAGAGCAGAAAATGTGCTCCCCCTCTGGTAAAGAAGCAGGCGTAGCTCTGATTCCAGACATGCTAAACATCTGTATTACACCTTTTAATACATGTACATATACAGTATGTGGGCTAATCCACATCAGTCCGCACTTTCAGAGAGCAGTGGTTCTGCCAGACTGCTGCCTGCACGGAAATAGACCAGAGATCATGCTGACAGCATTATACAGAAGACTATTTCTGGCCATCAGAGGTTATGTGTTTCTTTTTAGGAAGAGACAACACACACACACACACACTAACACACACATATCCATAGACAGAAACACGAATGAGCTGCCATCAGTCTTTAGTAGCCGTTTGACACTTGGGCTCTTGGCTGACTGCTATTTTGCGTCACGCGCAAGGGCGTTTGGGTCTCTTTTGGCCCGTTTTCGGTTAGTACTCACATCATAACACACACACACAGATTCTTGCACGTATCACAATGTCATTGTTATAGACTTGAAATAGAAATGTTGCAGTAGAAACTGCTGACCAGGTGTCAGCACACTCACGTACATGACTTAAATAGACAAGTAGACCAAATTTGAATGTCATTTAGCGTCACGCCTCGTGTGCCGTGCATGGACCAGTGACCACAAAACATTGCAAAACCCAGGAACCTTATCCATGTTTCTTACACCAGCCCCTGAGGACGAGCCATTCCGCTGGGGCTATTAATCTTCACACCAGGAGCATTAGCTTGTTTCATGTGGCGGGTGTAGCAGCAGCAGGTTAGGTGACATACCTGCCACAGAAATGTAAATGAGCTTTTTCCACTGCAGGAAACTCTCCCACAGTGAATTAACTTTGAGAATAGGACAGCAAAAGTTTGCTAATTTTTGACAAAGAGGTCAGAGTCTGTCTTTTTGGATTGTATGATTTGTTAAGTTCAGGTACAATCTGCAGATCTGCACACCTCTATATCCTTCATGTCCTGCTGATTGCTGGATGTAGATGGCAAAGAATAAATCATTTGAGTGTGTATCTCAGACAGGTATTCCACAGTCACTGTTCACTGAACCAGTGGTTTGCCACTAGCCCATCTATTTGTTTTCCTACTCCATTTCACCTTGACATGGACGGCAGGCATGGGTTTATGACATTGTGTGTGTGCGTGTGTTTCTAAAGGCAGGCTACTATATGTTTCTCCCTCTCTTGTGGAAAGCAATCTCCCAGGTTGAGCTCATAAATCAAGGTGGGGGATGGAAATGGAGATGGAGACTGTGTGTATGTGAGTGTGTATGTGAATATGTGGCTTTTCACATATTCACTCGTACCTGTCGTTAGTGAGGGGGTGTGCATCTCTACAGATGTTGCATTTGCATTGCTCGACGTAAACACAGTGTCAACCTCTTTGTCCACGACATGACCGATCTCTCTCATTCTCCTCCTGTATGGCGTCCCATTTCCTCCTCATGGCGGGATTAGACCACAGGGCATCCCATTCAAAATGAATAGCAATTTAGCAAACTAATAAGCTGTAATGGACATTGTGCCCTCAGAGGTAATGGTAATGCAGTCACTCAAACGCCTCCCCGTTCTCCTCCTAAGTGTGAGAAAGCTGTGGTGTGTGTGTGTGTGTGTGTGGGTGTGTGTGTGTGTGTGTGTTTGCGTGTGTGTGTGTGGGTATTGTTGATAACACACTCACTGAGTTTGACCTGCCTGCTTCATCTTTCCTCTCTTTCTGTCTCTCGCAATCCTTCCATTGTTCTATTGACTTTATATTTCACATATAAAAACATGCCATTTGATTTTGCAGTGAGCAGACACTGTCTTGACTAGAATGATAACTGGGTGATGATAAAAACCCATGCATATTGTGATGTGTAAACACACACATATGTATCTATATAGTAGATAGACCTACAGACACCTAGAGATAGCTAGATAGCGGTGGGACAAAAGATCTCCTGAAGCTCTGCAGTGTCCTGCAGTGCAACGAGATGAGACGTTGCTGCTGCTGGAGTTGCTTCTCTGATCTGCCACAATGTTGTACAGAGAGTTGTTGGCGTTGTCTAAGGTGTCCCGCTTCTGACACTGCATGTGTCCATGAACAACAGTCCTGTGTGAGTCCAGACTCCTGACATTCACAGTCCGGGGTTTTTAACCACAGTGTCCAGTCTCCTTGTCTTCAGGTCAGACATGCTGCTGCTCCAGCAGACAGCAGCGTAAACCAGTACAGCGGTCACCACTGACTGATAAAACGTAAAATGTGCAGCATTTCACTGCAGACAGTGAAGGACCAGAGCCTCCCGAGGAAATAGAGCCAGTCCAGATTACAGTCCAGGTACACACACAGCTATTTCCTAACTAGTTTTTCCGAGTATGTCAACTGGCTGAACAGAGAAGGCCTAACCCTCTGAAGGTCCATGAACCATCTCCTTGGTCTTGGGGGTGTTAGGAGACAGTTTTTGTTGCTCCATTCACTGAGGGTCATTGTAAGTAAGTGTGTCTAAATCAGAGTGGCATGAGGACAGCATCCTCCACTCCAGTATGTTCCTTGTAGGCATTGCCTTGTAGGCAAACAGTAGAGGGTGTGGGCCATGTTCAACCTGTGGCCTCATAAGACAGAGAAGAAGCCACTTCATAGTCTTCTTGGTGTGTGATGTGAGGTCTGTTCTTATTTATTTCACCTGGGTACCAGAACATGGGTACAAGAAGGGGACCTTCCTGTTTGTAGACTCAAGTTCAAGAGAGGCACATTGTTGCCTGTCTGTTGTTCTCTGTATAGTCAGAAATGGTCCTCACCTTCCACACCTTTCTGGTGATATTGTGCTGTGGGCCTCCAAATTGTCCAAGTGATTTTATTTTTTTATTTTTTATGTATTTATTTATTTATTTATTACCAGATTTGAGGAAATCTCCTGAAGGCATCATGGAGATATTGCATTCAGAGATCCAGAACTGTGGTTTGTGAGGTCACTGTGACCTTGACCATTGGAAACCAAAGTTTGTTCAGTTTGACCTTGAGTCCAAGCAAATGTTTGTGCCAAATTTGATCCACCAAGGTGGTGTTGAGATATCATGTCCCAAGAACAGGGCTGACGAAGACAGATGGACAGACCATCCAAAAACAATGTACCTCTGGCTGTTGCCATTGCAGAGGCATAAACGATCGATTCAGTTTGTTCTAACCTGGCTGGACTTGAAGAAAAACCAAGCTTGTGTTCTGCTGGCCCGCACCCCATTGGGTACTGTCTTTCTGTGCTGGTGCATTCTTCAGACAGCAGGTTAGCAGCAGTACTTAGCTTGAAGGATGCTTGTGTACGGTTTCTCTGGTTTAATACAATGTAAGCTCTCCTGTCTCGCCATTGTCAAGGAGTCTTAGGAGTGCTTCTTATCCAAATGCTACACCACTGAGCTGATTAGGGGGAAGTCTGCATGTGCATGTTAGTGTGTGTGTATGTGTGTGTGAGAGAGAAGGAGACTGTGTAATTGTATGTTTGAATGCTGTTCGTGTGGATATGTGTTTGTCTGCTTTTACATCATGTTAGCTTAGCGTGTGTGTGTGTTTTTAGTGTGAAAAGCCTCGTCCCTGTAACAACTGCAAGCCCTGTGTCTCACTGAGTGTGTGTGTCTTTTGAGGCTCCTCAAAAGCTGCCTTTTTCTCTCTCATGTGGCTTCTCTGGTATGTTTGGTATTTCACAAAGCCTCAGATCCTCCTCTCCTCAAAGGCGGGGGGGAGGTGTGTGTGTGTGTGTCTGTGTGTGCGTGCATGTGTGTGCCAGTGAGAGCAAGAGAAAGATGCTGGCTAACACAGACGCACTCACACACACACACACACACACACACACACACACACACACACACTCGTGGATCTGAAGTGTCATTTCTCCGCTTCATATTCGTGTGTTGAGGGGGGTGGGGCTGTAAGGGAGTGTGCATGACACTGTGATTAACACACACACACACACACACACATGCTGTGGCTCTGTTGCTCCAAGTTCCTTTCCTTGTTAGCGTGCATGGTAGGGATTTCTTGGTTGGCTGGAGAGACAGACATTGTGTATTTATGTGCACATATGCTGTGTGTGTGTGCATGTGTGTGTGTGTGTGTGTGTGTGTGTGTGTGTGTGTGTGTGTGTGTGTGAGTGTGTGTGTCTAAGGAGACCAGGATGTAATTAGACACAATGGCAGTAGCTAATGGAACAGCTGCCTCTTTGTAAATGTTGCTTGCTGCTGCCATGTGGATGCACGAACAGATCACACACACACACACACACACACACACACTTCACACACACACACTTTCTGTGACCCATCAGTTGCTCAGGGAACCTCACTATGTCTTGTCTTTTCTTTCTTTCTTTCTTTCTTTCTTTCTTTCTTTCTCTTTTCTTTCTTTCTTTCTTCCTTCCTTTCTTTCTTTCTTCCTTGCTTCCTTCCTCCGTTCCTTCCTTCCTTCCTTCTCATCTTTTCACCTCATACTCACCTCCTTGTACACAAAGAACTCTCACTTTTAAAGCCTCCTGCCTTTTTCCCCTCCTCTTCCACTTTCTACTGCTCCCTCTTTCCCATGCCCTCTTTTTCCTCTGCATGTCTCTCTTTCTTTGTGTCTGCTCCGTTCCTTTGTGTGGCACTATGTCTCTATCTCTGCTCTCTGCCTCACTTTTCCTTTTTTCCCTCCCTCCCTCCCTCCCTGCCTTTTTCTTGGCTATCAGACCATTTTTCCAGCAATGAGACTCATCACCCCTCCCCCTTTCTGTCCTCTCCCTCCCTCCTCCTCTTCTTCCTCCTCTTGTGGCAGAGCTCGTATCAGAGAAATGATAACACTACGTCACTCTGTAATCTGGCAGAGGAGGGCTGCAGCAGCACACGCACACACACACACTCTCCCTCTCTCTCTCTCACACACACACACACTCTCCCTCTCTCTCTCTCACACACACACACACACACACACACACACACAGTGAGCCCTCTACTCTCCATCGCTGTCGTAGCAAAGACCAAATCTGTCTTGTTTTCCATCTATCTCTCTCTCTCTCTCTCTCTCTCTCTCTCTCTCTCTCTCTCTCTCTCTCTCCTTTTTTTCTGCTTTCTGTCTTTCACACTCTGGACTGAAGACCTTGATGTGTGCGTCTGTGTCAGATAGTCTCAACAGTCGCCTGCGACGTCATGCCGCTGTAAAATCTCCATAGTAACGTGACCTTGCCCATGGCAGCCCTCCATCTCATCCATGTTTCCATCTGTCATCTCTCCGTCTTTCTGTCTCGCTTTCCTCTGACAGGCAGCTGTCTGGTCCAATTGATAAGGAAGTAAATCTCTCTTTGACCTCGTGGTGGGTGGGCCCTGCCTTCGCTCTGCATTTGGAAGAAAGCAAGGGAGAGAGAGGGGAGATGGTTTGGGTGGGGTTGTTTGTCTATGTGTAACAAGAGGTCACGAAAACACAAACTCTCACATTCATTCTCACGTCATACCTTCATCCCACCTTCAATCATCTCGTCAACATGACTCCACTCTGCTCACTTTTGGTTAGGGATGCATGATGTCATCAACACAGCATGGGCTGATAATATCTTAAAAGTCTATTATGGTCATCTGCAGGTATGAAAATTTTGCTGATGTGTCGGGCCGATAAAGGTGATGTGTTAACTATGTGCACGCGACGATGCTGTGTACAATCACATGGCATCACTATTCAAGTCAGCTGTGTGGAAGTACTGAAGCAGACAACAAAATTACTGTTTGCAATGCTTGTAAAGCACCAGCGAGGTGATGTCCTGTATCTTTAAATATGTCATCACAGTAAGAGTAACATGTTAATTCTATAGCAGGAGAGACCTGGTGTTCCTCTCTTCAGTGAAAAAGACACACATATCAGTATTTACCGCAGCAATCGCCTGGTCTCTCTGCTGCATGTCTTCTCCTACTGTCGGTCCCATTTCCTGTCACTCTACGTTGTCCCGTCAAAATAAAGGCTAACAAATTGCCAAAAATATGACTTAAAAAATGGCAGCACTCTAGTAGCTCATCTCGTAGAGCATGTACCTCATGGGCATAGTCCCAGATCACGGCCTGGAATTGTGGCCCTTTGCAGCGTGTCCTCATCCCACACTGTATCTGTTATAATAAAGGTTATAATAAAGCCCCAAAAATACCTTTAAAATATGTCAGGGCTTGTTCCACACAATTACACAGTAGTGGCGGTTTCTCTAACCAGGCAGAGAATGATGTCACCTTTTGGTATCACCTCAGCTCTCTCGAAACCTCTGTGGAGCATCTGTTACCAGGTGCTGTTCACAACTTATGCCTGATAGAGTTGCGAGCATTTGAGCTGGTACCAGTGCTGTGGTAAAGGGCTGTATGAGTCACAACACTGGCCAAGTGTGCTGAGAAATGACTTTAATTGAGCTGCGGTTTGATCATGATGATCTGAAGCTGCCAGTTGTTTGTTAATGCGCCACTGTCATGTCACTCTGGTCTGGAACGGCACAAACAGTTCCTGCTGAAATTGCACAAACTTGCCCTCCCCTTCCTATTCCTCTGGATCATTCTCTCCACACTCTCTTTCTGTCACTCTCTTTCCTCCTTCTTACCTTCTCACACACTGGCAGTCTGCTCAGTAGTTGAGTTAACACGGAAGTAGGTTGATTTATCATTCTGTCAGACCTCCACTCCAGCTCAGCTGAGGTGTGTTAATCGAACAGGTAGTTTCAGTTCATTCAAATTTAGAATGTGTTATCAGTCGGTTATTATAACATTGTACTCGCCAACTTAATTGACATTTGGGAACATGTCAACATCACTAATGATCAAACTGGTTTCAAAGGAGTTAGGTCAGAAGGTTGATGCCAGTCTCATGTCTGCGTGCTAACCATGTAGCTCAAACCTGTAGATAATTAGCTTAGCTTAGCATAAAGAACAGGAAAATGGAAACTGCTATCCCTCCACTGTCCAAGGTTTAAAACACTTCTAAAACTCACTATGCTACAGTATCCTGCTTGTCTAATACAAAAAGAGCAGGGGAAGAAGAAGGAACCAACAGAACATTTTGAAGAAATAATTACATTCCCCAGAACCCTCTTTGATCTGAAATTTCTATTTTTCTTATTAATGAAATGAGATATAACTTTTTCTTTTTCTTTTTGAATTCTTGGACATAGACACTAGGTCAGCGGTTTGTACTTGGCTTTTTGAGTTAAGCTAACTGTCTGCTGATTAGTCTGTTTCCCAAAATGTCAAACTATGTCATTAAGCAAACAACAGTGAACTGAAAATTACCAGCCAAACAGCCAGTTGCACACATTTACCACATTTGAATGTGGTTTGTATATAATCTGTCTAATTTCATGGACAATAGTCTCATGTCTTGTGTTTCTGTGTTAATGTGTTTCCAGTACAAGTTATTTCCACTGAAGGAAAAGCTAAAAAGAATGTAGAAGTCAGGTTGTTGTGAAGTTGAATTATCCTTAAAAGGGTTCATATGTGTGTATGTGTGCAAGCAGACAGTTCTTAGACAGTGGACACAGTTAGAAGTGTTTTGAAGCTTTTCAAGTGATCATGTGATCAGCACACACACACACACACACATCCAGGAACATGCAAACTTATTCACAGTGACAGATCAGGTCATGTGTAACACTCCTCACCACACCTACAGCAGCTGTTGTGATACGAGTCTAAAGTTACCTGGTGGATCATGCACCTTGAGCTGTGTGTGTGGTCATGTGAGTCAATGGCGCGCGCACACACACACACACACACACACACACACACACACACATACAAGCAACACAACTCTGGGAGCCACCCCACCAGCTCACTGCATGTGTGTGTTTGTGCCCATGTGAGCGTGCAGTGCGGGGTGAGGGTATGTTTTCATTCCTGTTACCTTGTATTTTTTTTCCTTTCTTATCCTCCACTCCCTCCCTCTCAGCTTTCATTCCCTGTGCCTTGTTCTCCATGCCACTTCACTTCCACTAGCTCTCATCTCTCTCTCTCTCTCTCTCTCTCTCTCTCTCTCTCTCTCTCTCTCTCTCTCTCTCTCTCTCTCTCACTCTCTCTCTCTCTCTCTCTCTCTCTCTCTCTCTCTCTCTCTCTCTCTCTCTCTCTCTCTCTCTCTCTCTCTCTCTCTCTCTCTCTCTCTCTCTCTCTCTCTCAGCAGAAGGTCAGGGATTTGAGGACAAGCAGAGAATCACATGATAGTGTCCCTGAATGCTCTGGCTCTAAAAAACTTCCATTTTCACCAGCAAGCCAACGAGTGGAAAATTTTCACACCACAACATTGTTTCCCCTCAACCTTAGGGAACCTTGCTGCCTGCCCTGTCGCCTTCAGTTTAGTGCTGTTCAGCATGTGTTTCAGGGCCTGCAAGACGTACAGGATCATCATCGTCTCTGCGCGCACCCACCTCAGATCCCTCTCTGTCTTCCCTCACCAGCAGCAGCACCAGGAGGAAGCAGTATTATTCTTCTCTGGAATGTCGCATCGGGCTAAATTTAGAGCCTTAGTTTCCGTTCTTCCTTCTCCTCCCCTGCCGCTCCTCTTCTCCTGCTCCTCCTTTTCTCCCACTTTGCAGATGAGACTGAAATAGCCGGCATTGTGTCTTGAGACTCACCTGGGAATACAGGCCCTAAACGCTCCTGTCGTTCTCCACCTCCCTTCAGAGTGCCAACTTCAGCATCAGAGAACGGGCTGCAGACACTGACTTTGCAGTGCTGTCATATATATACGTGTCGATGACTTCTCATTACCTGAGAGCACGTTTTCCAAAATTATTTATTTCTCACTTTGGAGCTCCAGAAAAACTACAACATTGTCCTTGTGACACTGAGGCTTTGCTTTCTGATCATTTTTTATAAGAGTTTTCAGTTCTTTCACTGGACCTCAGTTCAACTGAAAATGAATTAAATATTATACCTAAATGTTTTTAACCATACACAATGATCGAGGCTTAGTTAGACTGGAATATTTAGTGCTAGAGTAAAATACATTTAATGAGAAGCAAAAAAGACAATGACATGAGGTTAATAATGATCTTTTCATCTCTTAGGAGAAAAAGCAAATAAACATAGTGAACAAAACGTTGAACTATTCCTGAATGTAACCTTTAATGTAATATTTAAACATCCTATGTTTTATACTTTTCTTGTGATTTATTTTAAACGCCAGTCCAAAGGAGGAAATAGTTGTGGTTTTCAGAAACAACATCATTTTATTTTATTCATTTATTAGAGAGAAGGCTCTGAGTGTCTCTTCTGAACACGCTCACTGTCTTCTCACTGGGTGAACAAAATTCTAGCAGATTTCATTTCAAAATTGAGTCACCAAATCCTCTAAGGTTGAGCTGTGGGTCCTGGTGCATGCTGCTTGGATCATAACTGAGGGCGTTGGCTGCTTTGTTGTGACATCACAAAGTTACACAAGTCCAGAAGACTCATTTTAAGGCTCGGAGAGCTCTTCCCATTGTATCCTGTTTTCATCAACCTCTTGCAAATGTGTCACAGTCACACTGTTTTGGGTAAAGGAAATATGACTCTCATCTTTGGTACCTGCATGTCATCATCAGACACCCAGTTAAGCGTAAGAAAGTGGTTTGTGTCTTCACTCTCAACCTTATGACAATCAAGACAGAAGATGAATGAAGATCACCATGACAACTTTCCATTGTCATAAAATTAACATGGTTTGACCATAGTTTCAAATCTATTGATCTTCTTGCTGAAACCAGCTGCTGATTTTGGTCTCAACATTTGGCAAGTGGTTATTAAGATGAAGAGGAAGGAGTGAATTGGGACTGTTGTCAGCCTGTACAGCGCCTGCCTGTACCCTGTCCATAAAGAGCTTGATGACAGAGCGTGACGTGACTTTGGTTCATCTGTAATGCCTTACCTGCATGTGCAACCCTTGGACACGTTCAGGGTTTTGTAGTTGTTTGATTCTAATTGTGTTTATCCCCATTCTCTGTGTTGTGTGTTTCTTTGTGTACGTGCTTAAACGAGTGTTACAATCTATCAATACAGCCCCTCTCTTGTAGCCATTACCACTGATTCATGCTTCACTCCTAATGGTCAAATCATTAACATTATTTAGACCACAGGCTGTTTGTGGATGTGAGGGTGTGCATTTCCCTCTCTCTCTCTCCATGTTTGCCCATAGAGGAATGTTTGTGTGCATGAGTGTGTGTGTGTCTGTGTGTGTGTTTCTGACTGTCCTCGGGCCGCTCAAGGTATTGATCTCCATATGGTCAATGAGCAAGGCTAACGACACTACAATATGCCGCTCTCGCCCACCCCCAATCAATCTCAGCAGCCACAGCACAAATGGCCGTCTCTGGTCTCTGAGAGGACCTGACGCATTAGCCCACCTCGGCTGCCATTAGCCAGCACTAATGAACACCTCCAGGTTTGAAAGACATTGTCGCCAGTGAGTATTAGAGAATAGGGAGGCATATTACATCACTGTAGCACTGAATCATCTTGTTATACCCTTTGTGTTGGGGGGGCACAAATATCCACTAACAAGCTCCCGTAAACATTCATACGCTTACATACACACACACACAAGTGCACACTGGTGCACACTTGTGCTGCTAACCACCCCATCATTGGTTTTCTAAGGTGGAAGGGTTGTGTTTTCATTGATTTCTCTGCAGCAGAAACTGGAGGCATAACATTAGACTCCTAGGACAAACACACACATACACACAGTCACACATACGCACACACATGCAGGCACACAAAGAAATGTGGAGCATATCAATACATCGGGTCAATAATCTGGGATATCTCATCTGTTTAAAGAAACATCCGTTTGTGCCACAGGATGGAAGGAAGGATGCAAAGTGAGAGGCAGGGAGAGGAGGAATGAGATGCAGGGATATCCCCTCTTCCTTCCACAGTGTGTTCTTCTCTTCCTCGGTCTCCTGAGGCACAGAGAGAACCAGAGAGAGCAGAAACAGAGAGTGAAATCAAGAGAAAGAAAGACGTTACAGGCGCACTGGTAGCATTGCCTTCACCGTTGGTCCCTGTAGATTTCTCTATCACTCACTAACACCAGTACGGCACAGTTAAACACTTACATGCTCAGTGAGTCATTCACTGCACTCTTTTACTCCCTCTGCCCCGCCCCCCCTCTTTCTCTCCCTCTCTCTCTCTCTCTCTCTCTCTCCCTCTTCTCCTCTGTTTGAGGTCTAAATCCCTCCATACTCAGCGACTTAACCCCTCTCTTTCATTTCGCCCCCTTCACTCGTGCTTGGATCTACCAGTAACCATTAGCTGCAGCGTCTCTGTGTGTGAATGTGTGTGTATGTGATCAGTAAACTAATGCTTTGTCGAGTGCCACGCTTCAGGCGTGTGGCGTACCTCGCTGCCAGGGTAAAACACATGAACTACAAATGAGCTTTCAGCATCAGCATTAACACACACACATATTCAGGCTCTCACTCAGATAAACATTTAGCCATTTGTGCATAATACATGTCTGTCAGCAAACATGCAGCTCCACTTATACACAGCCATGCTATATACACACTGGGTCTGAATACCAGGATTTGGAATAACTGCATTTTCTGCGAATTGTTGCCAAAGTCTTCTTTCCTGTTTATAGATACAGTGCCTGTACTGAAGCTCAGTTAGTTACGAATGCTCACACACTGAAGACGTATTACTCATACCTTGTTAACGTGAGTATGCAGCCATCGTAGCCTAATACCCTTATTACTGTAATATGGTAGGACCAGCTTCTCTGCTGCAGTGGTATCTTCTTCTTCAAATGTTTATAGATCAGTATGAATCAGCACATTGTCTGTGAACATAAATGCAGGCTATTCAGTGAGACATGTAGGCTAACAAATCAAGTTATTGGGCAGCCAAAGTCCCAGCCTTAAAATGAAACTTCCTACAACTGGTGCAGTAGCCACAGTCGGCCCGTGAAGCTTTGAATTTCACTACTTAAAGCAGTGTGTGTGGCTAGTAAGAGCAGAACACAGTGTGTCCTTCTGTTGAGGCTTTCCTTTGACAAAATATGAATGCAACCCTGGCTATTTAGTTAGTAGTAGTAGTCGTAGTAACCGTAGTTTAGTCTTACTACAAAAGCCAAAGTTAACAAACCAAATCCAAATGTCAGTGATGTCAGTTATGTAGAAAAATATATCCAAGTTAGCTTTAGATGAGTTTACCTGAGATGACTTTGTCGATCTCAGCTCTGGTCCTCCATCTTCAGTCTTCCTCTCATGAAAAATTGAACTCATTCAAAACTCAAACATAAAAGCATCACTCAAACTTTTGTTTAGTTCATCTAAGTTTTTACATCTGTTTCTAAATCATCTGCACAATGGTCTGTTTCAAAAGATTCAGACTTGAATCAAAAGTAGGCTGGAAACATTAAGCAGTCAGCAGGAGTTGGAGGTTTCAAACAACAGAGGCTGTTTCTCACTAACCAAATGAGTAAAGGAGCTAAGTTGATGCTAAATCTGCCTCTGTCCATCATTGTTGACTGTATACATATTGTGCTAGCATAAACAGCTTGGAATAGCAGCGGTAAATGGGGAGGGGCTTAGAGAGGCTATCTGCAAGGATATCAAAATGAGAGCAGAAACATCATTTTGTGCTGAATTAGCTGTCGTTTAATGTGTGAAATCAAACTTCAACTGGAAAAGTGTAAAACAAACAAACATACCATCCACACTATACACACTCCGCCATCTTGCTTTTGTGCAGCGCTAATTATGACAGTACAGTGAGTGTTAAAAGACAGCTTCCCCTCATTGACATGCCAGGATGTAGATTATCTGCACAACTTAAATGATCCCTTTTAATTGTTAGTTTCTGTAAAAGCTGCTCGGTGCATGGATGAGCACACGTCACAAGTTTGTCCCCTGGGGTTTTCTGCTTCTTCACCTCTCTCTCCCTCTCTCACTTGATGGAGCGGTTTCACATAACTTCAGAGCCACATCCCCCCCCCCCCCCCCCCCCCCCCCCCCCACACACACACACACACACACACACACACACATACACACTGCCACCCCCCACCACCCCTCCTCTTTCATCCGTCACCGTTCATCCATCTTTCATCCCCCTATCCACCTCCATTGCTTCCTCTCTCTTTTCCTCCCCACCTCGCCTTCCCTCTCCCTCCCTCCCTCCCTCCCTCCCTCCTGCTCTCCTCCGGTCCCTCCCACTCGGGCCATCAGTGTAGTGTGAATCCTTTGGTAAACGTCTGGTGCCTTGCAGAGCTTGTCAGTAAAGCCAGAGCTAATTAGCAGAATCACAGAATAATTAGTTTTTCTTCTTGTCGTTTAATTCCCACCACCCCCCATCACCCCATCCCTCTCCTCCCACTTCGCCTTATTTTTCTGCTGTCAACAGTCAACACTGTCACTGATCCACAGGCACAGTTTGTGCATTGTTTTACCTTCTATCACTCTAAATGCCTCTCTCTCTCTTGATTCCTTTCTGTACACCTCTCTCTGAATCTCTCCTTCTTCTCCTCTCTGTCTCTTTCTACATCTCACGGTGCCTGTTCCCCTTCTGCATCTGTCTCCTCTCTCCCTGTGGAGTGTTTCCCGCCCACACCTTTTTCTCTATTGAGGTTTCTCTTGCGTTGTTGACTTAAACACATGGTCGAGCTTGTTTTCTGACTGCGTGCCTTCCTCCCACTCTGCCTCCATCTTCCCCTCCCTCTTTTCTCCTCTCTCTCTTTCTCTAGCTCACACTTGTTTGTCCCTATAGCCAGTGTTTATTTACACATCTATCTCTCCCTCTAGGTTGGTCGACACTCTGCTCCTTCAAAAACGATTTCCTCTATATATCCCTCCCTCCCTCCTTCCCTCCCTCCTCTGGCCATTTCTCTTCATCTCCTCGGGGTGACTGTTCACTCCCTTCCTTTATCTACAGCTTTCCGTCCATCTCTCCCCATGTCATTCCTCCACCCACCCATCACTTGGCTCTCTCCCTCCCTCTTAACCACTCCTCGATTGCTCTTGTTTTGTAGAAATGATAAGGCGGCAGGAGGAAGGGTCTCTGGTCACAACCGAGGTAATGGCTCTTTACAGCTCAGTTTTGTGTGGAGAGGGCTCTGGTTTAGTCTGTCCAGGCAGCCTCACTACCAGAGCCCCACCATATAATGCCAACCACTGAATAGATATTCATGCTCTATACATGCTCTACACCATAGCTGACATACTGTAAAACTAAAAGCTGCATCAGTCAATACTTCCATGTAAAATAAAGAGATGGCTCATGTTGATGAACCTGCAGAGCATCACTGTCTGACTGCACTTCCCCATGCAGCTCTGTGAATTGTCTTATCTCAGTTTTTATTTATTGCAGCTTTACCATTCTGGTTTATACTCAACCCTCTCATCGACTCCATCTCTAGATGTCAACAAAAAGCTGTCAAATACCAATTGCTGGTTTTGCTTCTTCTCCACCACCATGTTAGCAACTGTTGGCGTAGTGGAACATTCAGTATCCAAAGAGGCAGATAATGTAATAAATCAAATGAGTGTTCATATTGCCCTGACTCTGATGGACAGACAACAGCGTTTAATACAACTGTCAGCACAGCTTTATGAGAGGATAGCATGTCAGTCAGTGCGTTTACATGGACTTGAGTATCCCGGATATTATTGGATTTTTGAGTATCCCGTTTTTGTGTTTGTGCATGTAAACATCATATCCTGATTTCAGAAACCAGGATGCGCCAGTATCTCGGTTTTGAGAAACCCAGTTTTGCTACCTGGAAAACTCTGAAAGAAAACAGGATACTGTGGCATGTATATGCCTTATCCTGGTTTCTGATAGCTGCGACTATCTGCGCAGGTTCAGGCAATGATAAAAACACACGTCATATGTCACATATGTTACAAAGTCGACTAAAGTTGACCTGTAAGTTTTTCCTACACTCGGAATCCATGAACTGTATCAATACAATCCTGGACCACCATTCACAGCTGCGTATTTTCATCCACCTCTCCCTCATCCAACACGATGGCAGTGACAAGCAGAGAGTGGTCAGAGGTGAGGACAGGTTGTCGCTCTCTTCTTCTGTTGCTAGATACAAGATGAGTGAGCTGTGTATGCAATGCGATCAGCATTTAACAGCACCAAACCGGCAAGAACAGATTTCCAAATTGCCGCGGGTTGTGTTGTAAAAAAATAAACATCACAGGTGCCTGTGCTAAGAAGATGCAGTAAGGAGAAACCAGGATACTGGTATTCATCATGTAAACAGGGATAGGAATAACCAGGTTTCTCTGTGTGCATGTAAACGCAGTATCCCGAATATGATCATGAACGGGATATTGTCCATGTAAACACACTGAGTGTTTACAGCTGTTACAACTGTCCTGCTGCCCTCACATGGCCAAAAAACAATTATTGCAGCTTTAAAACACATTTATGATGTATGAGCTGGCAGCTGGTTATTTCAGTCAGCATCAGTAGGAACCATCTATTTCAGTAGAGATTTGCCTTCTGAGCTAAAAGCTGTTTTTAGGTTTTTCACCACAAAGGCCACCACAATGTCTGCCACTGACCTGACCATTAGTTAACTAGTGATCGATAATGCTGATGCCCTTGATGTGCCAGGCCAATATAGGCTTATCACAGAAATAAAACAATCTGTATAGAAATATTTTTGTCTGATATGTAATTTTTTTTTTGTGCCTCAACATTTAGGATGTAATTATCTAGTGCTTTATGTCAAATGGTCTCTGACTCTTCTCAGGACTCTTTCAGTCATTTTCTCTTCCTTTCAATACAGCAGGTTTTGGTATTCTGCTTGTAGTGTTTCTCTGATTTGGTCCAAAATTTGACATGCGTGAAAACCTTTACTCCCTGCCTCATATATAATCCTGCCATAGATGAGGAATATTAAGATTGGCCTTTTTCAGTAGCATGGTCGTTGACATGATTTTTGAAACTGCAGCAGCTCCATGCAGTTGGTTGGAAGTCTGCTATTTATCTGGACCAGCTTGTACAAAACTATGAAGATTATAGCAGAAATCTAAGCATGCTGGGGTAGGACTTGTGCTGTTTCTTTCAGTGCTGGAGGAAAATACTAATACATATACACGTGTGTGTGTGTGTGTGTGTGTGTGTGTGTGTGTACACATATATATGTACGTATATATAACTGAACCTACACTCTGTTTTGTCAACCAGAACAGGTGCAACCTGAAAAACCAATCAATAAATTTCAGTAGCACTGTGTGGAGAAGCTCCTCAGCTTCAGTAAAGGTGTTCATGATGTTTGTTACTCCGCCATAGACACGAACACGATGGATACGATGCTTTATAGATTATTGAAACAATATATTAGCTCTTGACATGTTCTATCTACACACCTGCATTGGCACCCCCCGCACAAACACACACAATCACATGGCGCTTTTGTTCTGACCACCACTGTACATCTCTCTCTCTCTCTGTCTCTCTCTCTCTGTCCATCTGTTCTGCTGAGTCGTGCGATCACGAGAGGGTCTATACATCACCTCTCCACATCCCTTGGGACAAGGCAGTGGAGGAGGGGAGAAAAGTTGAGGGGGGGTCTCTCTCTCTCACACACACACACACATACAAACCACCAGCAGCAGAAGCAGCTGTTAGCAATGACTGCAAATTGTTTTTCCTGTGCTTATTTGTGGTACACTACTGATTGGAAGGTCATTTCTCTGTTGTGCACAGTCACATCCAGGCAGGTCTGTCTGTGTGTGTGTGTGTGTGTGTGTGTGTGTGTGTGTGTGCGTACTTGTGCTTGTGTGTCTGAGTTGGATTAGCGTTTTAGCTGCATTAGGAAGAGTCTGAGACCAACACTTAGTTTAATGGAATTTCCATTTTCTACTTTTTGAGAACATGGTGTTATCTGACAACGGATCGACACACACTCATCAAGAGTCACAGAGATGGAGAGCGAGCGTGATAAAGAGACAGAGGGAGAGACGAGGAAAGCAATGGATGGGAGCAGAGCGTGTGATTGATGGAGGGAGGGATATCACCAAACAAGCAGAGAGAAAGAGACAAACATAGAGAAAAGGAGAGAATTTTGAGAAAGACAGAGTAATGCAGCGAATGTGGGAGGGAGGGAAGCAGACAGAGAGATGAGTAGAATGCAATAATGTGATAAAGCAGCTGAGGAATGGAGGTTTTTCTACACTCTGACGCTTTTAGTCCCATTTCTACTTTTTACGGCAGATTTCATCATATTACCAAAGGCCATTTTGGCTCTATTGTGGATAATAGGCTGCTGTGGAATTATTGGAGATGCTGGCTTAGATAATGGTCATTCTCTCTCTCTCCCTCTCTCTCTGTATCTCCATATCTCTCCCTCTCACTCTGTCTCCCCTGCGTTACAGAGGGAGAGGTAAAGCAGTGGGGTAAAGGAGGAGGAGAGAGATTAATGGCATACAAAGATGGGCAGAGTTGGGGGCAATGGAGATAGCTGAAGGTGCAGCACATAGAGAGGCAGCTAAATCTCTGAGAGAGAGGACGTAAGGATGGGTCGTGCTCTGTAGATTATTATTGTGTGTGTGTGTGTGTGCCTGCTCAGACTGATTTGTGAATGTTTGCTTCTAATACAATAAGTGGATAAGAAAATTGGATTTATTCATCATTATACCCCCCCCCCCAGAGTGAATAAAGCAGCCAGAATTGTGCAGCAGATGTATTCCTGAAGGATTACGGTATGTTTAAAAAAAAACCACAGGTTTCTGGTTAAATGTCTGTTTCTCGCGAGGTTGTGGGTCTAAGCTACGTAGACGAGTCCCTTGTTTCAGCAGCAATTAATTAATCTTTTAATTCATTAAAAAAAATGTGATTAAATGGTTTACATGTTCTGAAATGTGAGGTAATGCAGCCTATTGTGTTACTTGATTGTAAGTCAAATGTTGGAATATTTTGTGTACAAAATGAAACATTTGATGTTATTTGATGTTATTACCTGTTGCTCAAGTTCACCGACGTTCTGTAGCTCGAATAATCAATCAAGATCAGAGCAGAGAGTCTTCAGATCAAACCCACAGACAGAATGGGAAATCCATCATAGTGTTAAAACAATTAGTTGATTAATTAGTGGTAACAGTGTTGATTAGTGTTGGAACTAATGAGTATTTTCATTATCAATAATAAAGTATTAAATTGATTACAAGATTTGTTAGCTGTGGCCCTGATGAGCTGTATCCTCTGTGTCTGTGTGGCTGTAGCTGTGTAGTAAATCTGAAGCATGTTAAGATATTACATGAAATGACAGTATGTGTGTGTGTGTGTGTGTGTGTGTGTGTGTGTGTGTGTGAGAGAGAGAGAGAGAGAGAGAGAGACTCTACAGTATAGTGTTTATAAGCCCACACATACACTAGACTGATTCACTAGAATATGGGAGGATAGAGGGAAAAGGTGGGGGTAGTTAGAGGGGTGGAGAAATCAAGATGGGAGGGCGAAAAGGATGGAAGAGGAAGAGAGTCAGATGATGTGAAGACACGAGGAGGGGGAGGAGAGAGAAGAGTGCCTGAAGAAACACAGGAAGAGAGAGATGGAGAGACTGAGGAGGAATGGCAGAGGGAAGGGGGAGCCTATTGCCCTGAGACTACGGCAGAGAGAGAAAAAGAGAGGGAGAGAGCAAAAGAGTGATAGCCTTACAGCAGCACCTAATGGCTTCTCTGGAGAGAAGGAGAGGGAGGGAGTGCAGAGGAGGAGAAGGCATAATGAGGGGGCTATGACAGAGGCAGAGATAGATTTAGAGAGGTGGATGGAGGGAGAGACAAAGAGGGGTGGAGGTTATTCGGCCATTCAGGAAGGATGGTGTCAAAGAAATAAGGGTGAAGAGAGTGAAAAACAGTAAATGTGGAGGGTGGGGGGCAGAACGGAAGCTGCTGAGGCAGTGACGGATCCAGACGATAAATGAGCAACAGTGAGAATAAAGATGGATGAGCATGGATGTAGAAAAACAAATGTGAAACAGGTAGAAAAACAAATCAATGCAAGGGTGAAGTCAGGAGGAGGAGGAGGAGGAGGAGAGAGAAGAGATGTTGGGCAAAATGAGGCAGGCGCAAAGAGGAAGGATCAGCCCTCGAGGTGAACAAAGAAGGAAGGAATGAGGGGAAGATGGATGGAGTCGAACGAAGGGTGGACAGAGAAGGAGGGAGGGAGGGCAGCAAGAGGCGGCGGAGTAGCTGGATGGGGGGCTCTTAAAGAAAAGATGGGGGAGAAATAGAGATGAGTGAGAGAAGGGTGGAGAAGGAAAAATGAGATGAGGAGGAGAAAAGGGGGGGACATGAGAGTGAGAGAGGCTGCAGCATCGAGCGGTGACACGGTGAGGGAGGAAATTGAAGAAGAGGTTGTTCAGAGAGGTGGAGGATGACTGGATGGATAAAAAGGCAGTTTACTGCCATAACGAAAGAGGGAGAGGGGGAGGGAGGTAAACAGAGATGGAAGGACAGACGGATGTATGGAGGATATCTTTACCTCCGTTAACAGCCATGTAATAACACTGATTGCAGCTGTGAATAATTCAAAGCCTCTAGTTGGGAATTCTCTCTGGGAAGAACCCGAATGAGATAACCTCACACACACACACACACACACACACAAAGGAGAACACACACGCTCTGTGTTAGATTTCCTCTCTTCCTCTCTTTATTGCTGCTTCTAGCTACAAGCTTTGTATGTTACCCTCAACACACACGTGTGCACACGTACACACAGCAGTAATAATGCAGGTTGAGACGAGAGAGAGAGTGATGGAGAGGAGAAGAAGAGATGGAAGAGTCCACCTGCTGTGGCTGTAAGTTGTCACTCCGACCCACCATTCTCAGCCGCATGATTAGATTATATAGAAACACATCAATCTCTCTTCCTCCCCCTCCCTCTCCCTGTCTCTCTCTCTCACACACACACACACACACACTATATTTTCCCATCTTTAAAACACACACATTTACATGGCTCGCTCTCAGACACAGCCCATCTCCCGCGTGCAAGTGTCTGCACGTGTGTCTTTAAGGTCTCCATGGCTACCGTTTCCAGGGTGATTTACTGTAGCACCTGGTCCCTCTCAGGGTGGTACACTCGTCTGCTCGCCACAATCACTCCCCGGCCACCAATGATCTCATCCCTTTGCTCAGCTCGCGCTCCCTCCTCCTCCTCTTCCTCCTGATGGCTTGTTGTCATGAACATGATTTACTCCTGTCTTCTGTCCTCTCACTGCTCGTCATATTCTGCTGTCTGCAGCCATTTATCCTGCGCACTAATGGTATTCACTGGAGAGAACTTGTGTGCAACTAAGACTGAAGAGTAGTTTTCAAAGTGCAGCACAGGATCCGTCAACCATCGGTGAATAGCCAGCTGAAACGGACATTTAATGGATTAGTTGGTTGAGATAAAAATAAATTGAAGTAACATCAATAACCTTCATCACTTTATTACTGAATTTATTTTCTTTTCCACAAATCAGGAAATATCAGAAAAGTATAAAGTCACACTGGGATTTGTGGAATTCTAAGTTCTGATATGAAACATTGCATACACAAAGATAGTAACATGAGATGTACCATCATACATGGCAGACATGAGAAGACAGCACAGACCCTGCTGCACCACTGTGTCTACTCTACTGAAACAGTTGTGTCATTGTTGCCTCCTTACACCTTGGCAACGTCCTCTCATACACATCATGACATGTGACACATGACACTGATTTGTGTTACAGCTGTAAAACTGACGTGTCGACCAGTTTGCGCTGCCCTTTTATTTATAATTTATATTAAGAATAGTTGAAAAAATAATAGGATAGAATGGATGCCCAATGACATGACCTCACATTTTCACATTTAAATACTCTAAGGAGGCATGATGAACTAAGACAGCAGACAGTTAGTTAGTCCATCCATCCACTACTGGTGTTGCAATCTGGTGTCAGTTCCACCACTGACGCTGCAGTAGTGGCCTTAAAAGGCTGACTGCAAAGCTGCATTAGATATCATGTGAGTGCACTTTATAGGACAAACCTGAGGTCATGTTCACACCAGCCTTGTTTAGTCTGGTTTAACCGAACCCTGGAGCGTTTACCCCCTTGGTGCGGTTCGTTTGGTTCGGTGTGAACGCTGGCCTCGAACTCTGGTGCGGGCCAAACAACCGCTCTCTGGTCAGCCTCATATGGGAGGTCTCGGTCCGCTATCAAGGGAACTCCAGAGCGGTTTATTTCTGGAGTGAACCCCATCCACACCAATCACCGGAAGTGCACCTTTTTACATATCATTTCACTCACTGACTCAAGGAGATGCATGAATTCTGTAAACAAGAGCTGCTGTTATGATGAGCCAGCTGTTTTATTTTTACATATCCACTGACCTCACTGGTTCTGCTTTTGCAAAAGAAAAAAGTTGTGGTAAAGGGATGCACATTATCGTTTAACCATTAATGATAACAAGAACTTTGGCCGAAAACTAACTCATCGAGGTGTGTCAACACGTTCAGACTTCCACTCACAGCAAAAGGTTAGGAGGACTAGGCTAGTCTAATGCAGCTGACTGACCTGCTGCGGAGCTTCTCAGAGGAGCTCTCTGCTGTTCCTAGGCTCTCATCACTGCCTGTCGTCTTGTGATATGACCATCTGATTGCAGAGCGGTTTAGTGCATTAATTAATGACCACAGTCTCACCAGCCCTTCAAATGCACGGCACGTTAAAGTCTGCTGATAGCATCTACAGTCTAGATCAGCACCAACATGAAAAGGAGCCGACAATGCTCCATGATGTAATTGTGAGGAGGTCACGTTATTGTCTAGTTGGATAAACCTTATGACCAATAACCGAACGGCATTTGTGGCCATGTGACTTTATACTTTACAATTTTTGGACCACTTGAGTTTGGCCTTTCTGAATGCAAACCAGACCAGTTGAAAAATTGCAACAATGTATCATCCTTGCGTTGATTTGAATCAGATTACGGACCTTTAGGTGTGAACCTACCCTAAGAGTCTGTCACCTGCCAGTGGTTCTGTGAAGCTGCACTCATGGCAGTACAAGCTTTCGTCAGCCTGCTATGCTCACAGTAACAATCCTAAAACACTGATGTTAGTAAAGTAAAAAAAAAAGAAAATGGAAATTGTATATATTATATGAACATGCGTATTTCATCATAACAGTATAAATTGAAATGATGAGGTGAAAAGCTCATCCCGAGGGGAACATGAGTGGGTGTATTGTATTATGTGACAATTCAACATATTTTACTCAAAATTACAAATGTACACTGCGTGTTGTCACAGGAGGAAAAGACTGGCGCTCACCAGAGTATTTCAGCCTAATCCTTTGGAGGCTACAAATGTCTGTGCAAAATTTCATGGCAATCCATCCAACAGTTGTTGAGATATTTCAGCCATTAAAGTATTAACAGCAGACTGACAGACCCACAGGCATACGACAACCACATATGGCACTTGAGTGTTTCTGATAACCTGTAGATTTCTGGGAGCTTTTTCCACCCCCTGTCACCCTGCTCAGCTTGGTGCTGGAGCTGTGGTGAAGTCAGGGTGGAGGAAGTGACACAACTGAACATGCTGTCTGAGAAACCAGTCAATCGAGGCATCTATAAGGTAGAGACATGTTCTTTGTACTACCTACGGTCATGTGAACATGCACAGAGCAGTGTTAGTTGTAAATGCTAAAACACTGTAGTGTGACTATACAAATCTCCTCCTTAAGAATAGAAATAAATAAACAAATCAAAGTTTTTGTCAGGTAAACTGTAATTTAAATAATTCCACGCTGCATGACGGCAAACAAGCATGAACTGACATCCCAGGCTCTGCGCTGTCTGTGGGTGGTATCCTGTGTATGCAGAGAAATCCCTTGGTTAAGCACAGTGCCTCCAAACAGCATTCATGCTGCAGGGATTCATTTACTTGAATTGATCCACTCCTGTGTGTCTACATGCATTTCACAGCAGCGCTGCATGGCATCCTGTTGGTTCAGTTATGGTTAAACGATGATCCAGAGAAACCCTCTTAACCCCCTCCATTGTTTTTGAGTGTGCAAGGTGAATTTTGCAGTTAAGGGATTGTGTGTAGTTCACTTTGACGTTACCCCTTAAATTATATGTGAACATGTGTGCATGTGTGTGTGTGTGTGTGTGCATGTGTGTGTAGATGGAGAAGATTCAGAAATAGGCCAGTTAGGGTTTAGAGCAGAGAGATGTTAGAGATTAAACAGTCCTCTGTGGGGAGCAAGACTCCTCTCCAGCAGTTTAAATATAACTCTCTTCAGGGAGAAACTGTGTAAGTGTGTGTGTGTGTGTGGGTTTGTTTTAGTATATTCATGGGGTCTGGGAGCCCACTATACTTGTGGGGTCCGACAGTTTTGTGGGAACCAAAATGCTGAAGCCCACAAATGTAAATTGCTGTTTGAGGGTTAAGATTGGTTTTAGCATGAGGGTTGTGAAAGTTGAGGGTCCTCACAAAGTTAGGTGTACATGTGTACGTGTGTGTGTGTGTGTCTGAGAGGTTAGGGCAAGGTAGGTGGGTCCTTCCACAAACGAAAACCTGGTGGCTATGAATCACATCACCGGCTTCATACATCCACCTTTCCTTTTATGTGTGTGTGTGTGTGTGTGTGAGTGCATGTGGTGTGTATGCATATGTGTGTTAAAGTGATGTCTTCCTTACCTTGGGTGCTGTGGGGATAGTTTAATACTGGGAGGCCTGGCTCCACCATCTGCTCAGGGTTAGTGTGTATGTGTGTTTTTGCACATGTGCGTGTGTCGATATGGATCAGTCAGCAGGTGCTGCATAATACTTATGCTTTAACCATGTGCTCAAATACTCAGCCTGCTTGTTGTTGTTGTTTTTTGTTTATCAGTACAAATACTTTATTTCAGGATTTCTACATTCATCATGTTAAGCAGTGAGAAATGAAACATATGTTCAAACATACAGCAGCTTGTCATTTTCTCCTGAACGGTGAGAACAAGCTAAGATTCCTGATTATAGAAAGACTAACTCCTACAGATGCAAGATCTACATAAACCCACTGCAGTCACCTATCCAGTTCACTGTCTGTGGCGATCTGCTGCTCATCTGTGCAAACTTGTAAAGATCAGTTGTGATTTCTTAACTGGAGTCATTGTCTTAAGATCACGTACCTTCTCTGGGCTGAGTGTTGTGATTTACAAAAGGCACTTTTCTCTGCTGCCCTGAGATTCACAACAAGACAAAGTGAAACGTGCAGTGCTCACAGTAGGCTGGTTGTCAGTGTTCAGAAACTTGGCAGTTCACACTGCGGATGGGACGAGACACTTTATCGTTTCCAACCATGACTTTTATTGTAGCTGGAAATTTGTTGCACCTGGAAATATTAAAGAATGATTTAAGGAGGTGAGCCGTTTCACTGCCAGATATGGGCACTACTTTTCCTAACACCAAACACCCAGACATTGTGCAACGTGGCAGGAGGTAGTTGTCTCTTTTGATTTTAATGTATGTGCTTGGTCCTCTCTTTCCTCTGTCCAACACTCCCATTTTGACCAGCTGACTGTTAATAACTGACTTGACCAGCTGACTTTGCAAAAAGCTGATTGGCTGTTGAAACAGATTACGTGCCTTCTGTTCTGAAACCAGCCACTGGCAACTTGACAAGCTTGAGTTGCAGGCAAGCTGAGACGGGCCAGTTTACAACGCTGCAAATCCTCCCTGTAACGGTCTAAAATGGTTTCATCCTGTTGTGTGTCTTTGGCCCCGTGCAGTGCCCTGGTCCCCTGAGTTAGGACACCAAAGAGTCGAGCAGTTAGCTCTAGCAGTTCCTCAAAATCATCCTTTGTTACTGAACTAACATTCAGACAAAGGATGAAGTAGCTGTGTAAGCAGCATGCATGATATTCTTCCAAACTAGTAGAGCTTTCACAGAATATAAATGTCTCCACAAACTGAACATTTTTGTTTTTTGGACTGTTGGGGTCAAACAAAACAGAACATTTCAAAATGCCAGCTTGAGCCCTGTCAAAATATAATCAGCATTTTTTTTCTTTGCTGTTTCAGGACATTTTATGGATAAAATTCAGGTCCTTGTCTCTAGACTGTTGTGCTGTTAGATGAAAACTGTCAAATGGACATAATTATCAAACAAGGATTAATGATGCAAATAATATCAGGGAGATAAAATATCTTATTTCTCTGCTGTGCACTAACTTTACTTCCTATATGCACATATTCTTGCTTTCTGTATCTGTTCATTCAGGCTGAAAGCGACTAACCTCTTGTTCTTCTTGAGCCTTCTAGTAGCATCATTACTATCAATATCTTTTTCACTGTGTTTTCATTTGCATATTTCTCAACTTCTTAGACATCACAGGGGTCAGAGTGCAAGGTCGACCAGTGTGAGGCTCAAGGACATTCAGACATTGATTAGCTCCGACTGTGAAAGAGATCAAACCTGCGACCTTCAAGCTGGCCACGCGCAGAGACACGTTCCATGCATCTGCACTAGAAACAAGTGCTGCAGCCTCCTCCTCTGCCAGGCTGCAGAAATCAAAACTAATGCGGGCAGACACACTTCCTGCTCACTCTCTCAGTTTCATTGGAACTGTTGTCTACGTAACAGTCTAATGAAGCGTCCCGTCATCCACCCTCACTCTGCATCCTCTCTTCCACCGTTCCTGCTCTCCTCCTCTTCATGCAGCCTCCCTCCCTTCTCTTACACAAGTGGGTGACAGATGTGAGCCACTATGGAGAACACACAGACACCCAGCGCTTTGGGTGCCACTGCTCTTATAGACTCTGTGTGTAGTGTGTGTGTGTGTGTGTGTGTGTGTGTGTGTGTGTGTGTGTTTATGCATGATGTGCAGTTGTGTTTCTGTTATTGTCATCATGCAGGAGCAGTAAGGCATCACACAGGTCTGTAGTAGTCTGTGTTTATGTACAGATTTTGAATGTGGGTGCACGTATGTAGTGTGTTTGAGGGTGTATGGTGTGTGTGTGTGTGTGTGTGTGTGTGTGCGCATGAACACCTATGTACAAATCCGTTTTGCTCCATGAGACACAGGAATGAAATTTGCAGTCTCCCTCTCTCTCTCGCACTTACACACATGCACACACACATTTCCGTTCACTTCACGTGTAATGTAATCACCTGGGCTCTCCATGCCTCCTAACCCAATAAAGCTGACAGCCTCCACTGCACACACACACACACACACACACACACACACAGTCATGCACACACAAACAAACACACACATCCTCCAGAACAACCTGTGATACATTTACCTCTCTTTTCATTTCATCCTCTGTTCCTTTTCCTCTGCCGTGTCGCTCCTGCTTCAAACTGACTTTGTGGCAGCCGACACTAGCTGTGCAGTTTCAAACTCCAGCTTGTGGAGTTTCCAGCAGTTAGCAGCTAACCATTGAGTCTCGTTAGCCACTGACCCACTTCTCTTGAACAGCACAGAGTTTGGGGACTGGCTCAAGTCAGTCCAAAGTGGCAGAACGAAGCATCGGGGGAGGGACAGAGATACAGAGGCAGAGAAGTTAGATTGACAGGGCTGAAAGAGAAAGCAGACAGACCGACTGTGGATCCTCTTTGTTTCATTATTCAACAACATTCATGAAGTGGGATAGGGAGGACAGAGAGAATTGAAGATTGACTGATAAACAGAGAAAGAAGAGGTTGAAGAAAGTAGTAATATTGTAGGACGCCTGTGTGTGTGTGTGTGTGTGTGTGTGTGTGTGTATACAGTAAGTCAGACTCGTTCGGGTCTGCCTGGTGTTGCAGAAGGGTGACCAGGCGCAGCGGCCATAACTGCTCCTCCGAGCGCCATCTGCTCCTCGCCGCAGCAACTGTTGCCAGGGTACCTGCTCTCTTCTCCTCTGTCCCACCTTTTACTCCTCCTCTTTTGGCTTGTCACCTCTTTGCTTTCTCTGGTTTTCCCTCCCAAAAGAAGAGCTGCTGTGCTGTTCTCCTCTTCTTTCCTTCATTCTGCTCTCATGGCTTTCTAATTTCTCCACACATGCTTCTTTCTTTTCCTTCCATTAATTTAATTTGCGTTATCATTCTAAAGAGGATACCTGCTTTCTATTCAATAAGCTTTATTGGCGTGACATTCAATTCATTGTATATTAGCAACGCTTCAGTGAAGTACTACTAACACTGAAATAATACTGATACTGCTGCTAATTCACTTACTCCGTTTTCATCTCTTTCCTCATGTGCTTTCCTTTTTTGCATCTTTCTTTAACAACTAGTATACACACTGTACTTCTCTCTCATTTCTCTAGTTAAGTAAGACTCTGCTATCACTGCTGCTTCATCCCTGCAACACACACACACACACACACACACACACACATACAAACACCACCTTCACCAAAATCTTTAATTCTCTGAGACTTTTCTTCTCCTCTTTCCTGTGTAATCCATCTTCCTTCCATTCCTTCGTTCCCTGGCAATTGTGTGGACATGACTCAGGGCTCCCTGTCTACAGAGGGAGAGAGAGAACCAGAGGAAGAGTGGAGAAAGGAGTTTGATGGTGGGGTGTTTAGAGAGAAAGGAAGAAAAGAGGTAGAGTGAGTGGGGGAGAGCGAGAGATCGTAGATCAGAACCGTCATGATTGAGCCATCTGCTGAGAGGAGGCCAGTGAGACACACACACGCACACACACAAACACGAGCATATGTGAATGTTTAAAGATCACCACTGCCACCCGTTGGTCATTTCCCAACACTACAGCTCTCCTTCCCCTCTCAGCTCCACTCCTCTCCTGCATTGTCTGACTGCTCTGCTGCCATCCAGCAGGAGCATGCCAGCCGGAGATGAGACACGTAGCTCTGATCATCGATCAGTCTGGTCTGGCTGTCTGCTGAACCAGTCTTAAGCAGCCGATTCTGTTTGCTCCACAGGGTCTTCTTGTGCTCTAATATATGAGGTTTATCTCCACCTAACTCCCTTCTAAGAAAAGCAGAGCCTCAATACGGATTATGAGGCTTTGGCTCTTTCAAAACATATTGAGTACAGTGGTGTGTTACAGATTCTGGCCAACGCTGCGTTTCACCACTGTAATCCTGCTTTTGCTGTTTCATTCTTTCCCTGCAGTTAAATGTGATTTGTTGTACACTGTCTGTTCCTCTGTCTGGCTGTGGGTGGCTGCGTGTGGTTGTATTTTTAAATGTGCATACACTCTTTACTGGCCTGAATCCTTCATTCTTCTCCTCTCAGGCCTCTCCCCTCTCTCATTGCTGGTAGCACTAAACCACGTCCAATCTCGTTCAGCTGTCTAACCTTTAATAGATTCATAAATGCCCCTCTCCCATTGGCCAGAGCAGGCCATTTCATCCTATTAGAGATTAGCATACGGCTGAGTGGAGGAGGAAGTGCTCTTTATATGCTAATGAGGAGATAATGTATGCAGCGACAACCCACCACTGCCCTATTGGGAGGACTCGGGGTGGCCTGAATCTTGAGGCAGTCCTGTGTTGATCTTACTCTCATTCACAGACACCTGGCTGGAGTCTTTGTGAGTGTTTATACAACGTAATACTCGACGCTGTCGCTGTGGATGCCCACAATGCTGGGAGCAGATTGAATATGCATTCCTTCTGTACCTGAAGTAATTGTGATGCATTCACTTGTGATTCAGAGCTGTAACAATGACAGTGAAGGGGAGGGTTGCGTAACTTGAAAGGGTTTTGTTAGATGTGTAAAGGATCATTTGGCCCATTTAACTCAGATTTACAAGTTTAAAATTGATAATAATGATGAGGTTACCGCTAGCAGCTTGATAGTTTAGCTTAGTCCAAACACTGGAAGCCTTGCTCTGTCTATAGCATCCCTAAAGCTCACTTATCAACATATTATATACAGAGGATGAATTGTAAAATCCTATTTTTTAAAAAATATTCAATGTGTTAATTGAGAAGGCTTAGAAATTCTGATAAGCATTGTTTCTTTCACTTGTATAGATCCAAGATAGCTGAGGTAAAAGCTAATAGGGTGCTTGCTCTAGCCTTATGTATAATATGCGATATTCATCTTGCCAATCAACCCACAAAATGTTCAAACTCTTCCTATAACATGAATGATCAATTGATCACTGACTGACTGACAAACTGCTGCCTCCTCTCTGTCTGTGCAGGAACAAGGTGTGGTGGGAATGTCACGACCACCAGGCGCCATTCCTCCTCCTCACCCTGGTGGAGGTGTAGCCTCAGGAGTGGGCCCCAACCAGGGGTCGGGACCACCTCCAGGCTATGTGGGCAATCAGCAGCAGGCGGCCATGATGAAGCAGATGATGGCGATGGAGCAGGAGAAGAGGGTGCAAATGCACATGATGGAACAGCAGAAACAGCAGCTCTTCAGAGAGCAGAGGCAGCAGCAGCAGCAGCAACTACTGGCCGAACAGGTAAAGTCTCTCTCTGTCAGTCAGTGTGCTCACACCATGAGGTTAGTCCGTCTGTGTGGGGATTAAAAAACAAGCAGGAAGGCCTGTGTGATTCATCTGTCATGCATTAAATTATGATTTGTGTGTGTGGGCATTGTTTGTATGTGTCTGCAGCTCTAACAAGAGCAGCTCATCCTCTCTCCTTCTTTACTGTTGTCTGGTTGCATGTATAATTACCCTCAACCAGCCCCCTCTTCACTACTTCCCTTTCATCTCTGCAGTGTGCGTATGTGTGAGTGTGTGCATGTGTATGTGTGTGTGTTTTTTTGCCACATGCTGCCTGCTGTGATAATGTGCTGTTTTCTTTTTATTTCTCTCTCTGTGAGGGAATCAAGTATTAAAGAGTTCTGAACTCTGAAGTCACCACCCACTATGTTGGTTTTAATTGGATCTGGAAAAAACATTCACACACAGACACAAAATATAGGTGTGCGAAAAAACACATCCTGCTCTGGTTTAGTTTATATTGTTATCAGGTATCATGCCTCTGTTTAAATGAGCAACACCCTCTGCCATCCAGCTACACAGAGCTTCAGTTGTTGCCTTTTGAGTTGCACAGACTCAAACTGATTACATAAATAGGATACATTTTTCATCATTGTATTAATAAAAACAGTTAGTTAATCATTTCAATTTTATTGTGTGGGCTGCCTTTGGATTCCCATTTGAACACTGATTACTCATGCCTGCATACATCTGTCTCACCTTTAATGTACCCAACATCTGTTTCACTTGACAGTACCAAATACTGGTATCAATAGCTACCACAGCTGTTGATTGCAGCTGAAAATTACATTTTTGTTGTATAATTAATCATTTCCATCATTTGATGTTATGTTGGAGGTTTATTTTAGATTGAATTCTTGCATTGGAGACTTCCTTTTTCCAATTTTGCATATTACATTTTACTAGTAGAATCAATTGTCGAACTGTTTTTATAGAGAAATGTGACCTCATCGTGTACTCAGTTGAATATGTGACATGTATGAAGAAGTGCATTATACACTCTTAACACCTTGAATGTGTGTGTCTGTAGCTCCAACAGCAGCAGCACCTCCCCAGACAGATGGGCCAGGGCCAGAGGAATCCATACCCCCAAGTCAGTCAATACCAAGGTGAGAGACCCATTTCATCTGTCAACAATGATCACAATGTGTAGAAAACACACAAGAATGGCAGCACCCAATGGATTTTCTAATAAAGTAGGCACAGCAAAACCTATTCTAAATTCTTCAGGATTTTATTGATGACCACATTAGTAAATGGATTTCGGCAGAGCGTCCAGATGGTTAATTTTTATATATATATATATATATATATATATATATATATATATACACACATAAAAATAAAGAGTAACACCTTGATGGACCAAGAAAAGAGCGGTGGTGGACGGCTCCTCTCTCTTCAATGCAGGATGGAGAAATATAGAAGATCCTTTGTACCTTCAGCCATCAGGCTTCTTAATTCTTCTGTTGATGAGCTGACAGACAAATGAATTTCCCTTTGGGGATAAATAAAGTAATTCGTATTCATATTCATGTATATAAGCTTATAATCACATATGCATACTTGGTCTGCAGTAAGTATGGTATACATGGTAGAGTGCCAAGACATTTAGACATTTAACAGATTTTACAGTTCACTCTCTGCCATATTTGCAGACAGATAGACGTATAAACACATAAGAACATGTATGCAAACAGCAGCGCTGACTGAACATCACCCTGAAACCAAACCTCGTCCTCTCTCTCTGTCAGACACATCAGTTGGCGCTCAGATCCTCTACAGCTTCTTCTCTCTCTCTCTCTCTCTCTCTCTCTCTCTCTCTCTCTCTCTCTCTCTCTCTCTCTCTCTCTCTCTCTCTCTCTCTCTCTATCTTGCTCCCTCTGAAAAAAAATAAATAGAATATTCCTGCTCTGCTGTTACCACGGCAACTTGTCTGTCCTGGATCCCCCAGAGTTCCGGTGAAGTCAGAGAGATGGATGAGAGGAGGGAAGTGTGTGTGTGTGGGGGGGGGGGCAACAAGAGGAATAGGTAGATAGTCTGGTACGTATAGGGAGAGGTTGGGAAGAAAGACAGATAGAGAGAGAGAGAGATGAGTGGGTGAGTATGATGGAGAGATGAAGAAAAATGCAGAGAGGGAGGATTGGAGTCAAGTCGAAAGCCATTTATAGCCATCAGAGAGACTGTCTGCAAGTCTGGGAGATAATGTGGAGAGGAAGAGGGGGCTTCTGCATGAAACTCTGGCCTAGATATGTACCTGTTAGTTCAGCTATCCTGCAGTGTAGCAGTGATTCAGAAGCAATGAGTGTGATATCACCTGCAATCAGAACATACTCAAACACAGTGCATTCATTGACATCGAATGAAGCAATGCATTGAATATACATAGCTGACTTGCAGTGTTACATTACTCCCAACTCTTTTCACTTCTGATGTACGAGTTGGAGTGTGATCCTCCTTATTCTCACTCCTCTGTTACAGTTCCACTCTGAGCTGTGAGGTGAGGGATTAGCACAGTGATGTCAGAAGTGGGTTTATTAGAGGATTTATAGCCATTTCCACGCTAGCAGACCTCTCACCTCTACTATTACCAAGCCCCTAATAGAAAAAAGCAGGGATGTGAGGTGTTGGGGCTTTAGTGTGTGTTTTACTGCAGTGGGATTGGAACTAACCTGGGAGAGAAGCATTCATTTCCAGAGTAAGCAGCTGGTCACATAACATAAATCTGTGTCACAGTACTGACTTATTAGATCAGTCTTATGTACCATTTGATGATTTAAGTGGATCCTTGTGATTTCTGTTGCCATATGTTTATGGCATTATTTCATAACTCATTTGTCTGGCCTTCTCCCATGTTCACTTTTCTTGTTCTTCATTTGTAGGTCCTCCTCAGGATCTGGCATCCAGGAGCCAGGCTTTGCAGAACATCCGGGCCGCCCGACTCCTACAACAGCAACAGCAGAACCAGCAACAGATGGTCCAGATGAGTTCTGTTCAGAGCCAGGGGGGCTCTGTGGGACCCCAAACTGACATGGGCCTACCCTATGGCAACCAGGGATCTACCCAGGGTTCCCTTTATGGGCTCAACCCCTCCATGAGCCAAATGATCCACCAGCAGCAGCACCAGAGCCAAAGCGTTCAAGCCTCCATGGGTCTTCCACCGCAGCACAACCCCCCTGGAGGACCGCCCCGGCAGACGGGTGCTGGTCCTGGGGTCGGAGGGATGCCCGGAGGCCCTGGTGGTGGTGGAGCTGGAGGATATGGGGGACAGGGGATGCTAATGAATTCCATGACCCAGCAACCCCTCAAAGGCCCTCCCAATGCCAAAGCCCAAGCACAGAGACTGCAAAGCATGCTGGGAGCAGGAGGAGGTAACGGGGGAATGGCAGCAGGCGGCTGGCCGCAGCACCAAGGACAAAGTCTGCAGGCCATGGGGGGACCAGTTGGAAGGACTACAGGAGGAGGGGGAGGAGACATGGTGGGCTTCAGCTCAGCCCAGGGTTATGGGATGCAGCCGGGTCAACCTCGTATGGCCAAGCAACACTTTCAGGGCCCTGGACAGGGGATGAGTCAGGGGATGGACCCCAGAGTGGGCAACCCAGCTGCAGGTATGGGTGGCCCAATGATGGGCCCTCACATGGGCGGTCAGCCCAGGACCAACCAGCCCCGGCCCATGGTCATGAACCAGGGAATGAACCAGGGGGTGATGGGTCAGGGGATGACTGGGATGGGGGATTTGGGCCAGGCCCTGGGGGGCCAGGAATGGGGGCGGGGGGAGGTGGAGGTGGACCCTACGGACCTGGGGGAGTTGCGGTTGGAGGTCAGCCACAGGGCTACCAGAGGACAGCCAATCAGGACATGTCATCCTATGGATATGGGGGCGGGCCCTCAGGTGGTGGAGCATTTGGATTGGGCGATGGCTCTGGAGCAGAGCTGGACTCAAGTGATGGTTGGATGGAGGAATTTTTCCCAAGCCAATAGCTGGAGATAAGTTTTTACTGGATGAATTAAACATTACACATTAAAGTAGGACAAATTAAAACCTGAGAGAGTAAAACAAAGGACGACACGATGTGGACTGGCATGTTTTTGTTTTGTAAAACATGAGCAAGGTTGTGTGTTTCCCTGTGAGTGTGTGTGCGTGCAAGTGTGTGATGGAGTGAGCGACCATTATGTCTCGTGCATATTAATGAAAAACCAATATAGAGATTAAGAGGTGTGTTTCATTAGTTTCCCCTTTTTTCTCCACAAAATGAATTTTTCTCATGTTCCAGTGTTTGAAAGCGAGCCTCGTTTACACAGCAGCGCTTTGAGCCTGAGCTTCAGCAGGGGCTGATTGAACACCGCAGACTGATGAAGGGGAAGGAAGACTTGTTCTCAAGACAGCCATTTATTTGTGTTTGTGTGTTTGTGCCACCCAGCTCAGTGCTTCAGATCTCTCAACTACGTGAGGAGCTGAAGGGAGTAGAAAGTGCTCTCAATGCTCCCATTTCCTCTCTTAGATTTGTGCCACCCCATACACACATGCATACTCAGTCACACACATATACAAATCTGTCTCCCTTACACTCTCTCACTCTGGGCTCTTCACTCTCTCACTCTCTCTCTCTCTCTCTCTCTCTCTCTCTCTCTCTCTCTCTCTCCATCTCCCTCTCTCTCTCCCCTCTCTCTCCCCTCCTGTCTTTCCCACCCTCTCTCCGGAGACTCATTCCTCACTCTCAACACTCCTTTCTCTGTTTAAATTGTGAACATCACAACAGAAAAAATGATGTTCGTCTGTTGTGCCACACAAGCACACTCTGCCCTCTAGTGCTTTTGCTAGGCAACCGAACCGGGTGGTAGTTATTTTTTTTTGGGGGGGGGGGGTATTTCCTGTGAGTGGCTGTGTATGATGGGCATGTATGTGGAGGAAGACAAAGAGAACAGGCAGCTAAAGCAAGCATACAAGCTTACACACACACTTAAACAAAAGTAAAAATACATTTGTGTGTATATATATATATATATACACACACACACACACACACACACAGATAACACAACAAACAGATAAATCAGCATCAGCCTGGGAGGATGAGCGGATGTGTTAGAGGCAGCTAACAAAGCTAATATTACATTAAACCCTCTGCCTGTGTGACACAAACCACATCATATGCATCAGTCTGACACAAAGCAAAACGATTCGCTGGGCACTGAATGTATTCAAGCACCGCAAGTGACTTCTTCTTGTTATGGGAAAAAAATGCTTATTGAAAGCCCACCTACATGGTTTTATTTGTTGCTGTGTTATTTCTAACAATGACGCTGGTTGTGTCTTTGTCGATTAAAGAGGAAAAAAAAGTTTAAATTAGCCTTCTTTTAGTTTGTGTTGTCTTCTGAATATCTGTTTGTCCTCCCGTCACACCACAGCCTTCTCCTCCATTGTGACACAGCTGGTTGTCAATCACCGTAGCCCTGCTTTACATAGTGGCTTCTCTTGTACTGCAGCTATAAAACGCCCTTACTCCGAACTAGAACGTAACTGTGCTGTACTGTAACACTACTGTGAAGAAATACAAGTTGTCCCCTTCCAGCGCTTTACTAGGAAAATGAACCACTTCTAAGCCTTGAGTTTGTTTTAGAGACAGCAGAGAAACTTTAGTCAGCTGATCAGGCTTAAAAGGTGGCAACAGTTAGCGCCAGTTAGCATCAAAACAACCAGTGCTTCCACTGAAGTCAGTGTCTCCCCTTCTCTGAGGAAACTGTAGGCTTTACACCAGGCCTTATGGCTTTCATTCATCGTCAACACGCTGTCCACTCTTTTGCCCTAATGTTTGAGTAATATGTGTCAAATAGGTTTTAATACAGTAGTTGTTGGTAAGATAACACCTTACTTCTCTAACTGTTTTGTAATCTTGGTTAAAAGATGAGTGAAAGTGAGTCTGTATGTGCATCACTTTGTATTTAGCTCATCAGAGTGAAAGTTTGGAGGATGATGCTGTAATCAACAAACCAAAAAGCCTTCTTCTCTGTAAACTAACTCCTTGCCATCAACTCATTTGTTCTCATGGTCGTTGGTGTTGTATAATCCAACCCTTTAAATACAAACTTTAACCACCGCGCCCATTGTCCTGTAAGTGTTGCTGCGTTTGGTAGCATCCACAAATGAGGTTCTGTGCTTTGGTTTCTGTCATGTTTTGGGAGCAGAAGTCCTCCGTGTCACTGTGTGGAGTTCAAAGGTCAGGGGCAGATAAATGTATATGGTTGTAGCATTCCCCAGTTTTATTAGGGGAGAGAGTGGTGAAAAATATAAATGAAACCCTGGTTCTGGGTATAAACTCTTTGTTGTTGGTGTTTGAGCTTCCCTGCTCATACTTCCAAAATTTCGACAGTGCTCCAGTACTCCAGACAGGCTCAAATATAAATTCAGAGTGTCAGACCAGTGAAATGGAGGCAGTGTGTACAAAAATATCTGAGGTCAACCACTCCAAACTGGATGCAGGACAGGAGAAACACTTCTGGGTCAGTGTTAAGGTCACAGCCTTTGTGACCTTTTTGTCTTCTTCAGAGTGAGGGTTCAAATCCCTTCAGGAAGAGAGGAAGCTTCCTCCATATATCATTATGTACCGGGACCAAGTCTGTAGACAACATTTTAACAAAAATCGTTGTTGTTGATGTTCTTTGTTTTATTTTATTTGTTTTTTGTTCTTTTTTTTTACTGGTGCTGACATATATGTGATTATGAGAAAAAGTATATAAAAGATAATGGCTATTTGTAAATATGTTTTTACAGGTTTAAATACATCAGATAATACAGTCTCTACTCTGTAAAGAATTTACTGTTTGTTGGAAAATAGAGAAGTATTTTTATTTTTAAGTTTTTTGATTTTACTTTTAACCCATCTGAGCTATGCCATTGCACTTCAGACAATGTCTTACTACTAATTTGTATTGTAAACCTCTTCTCTTTTTTGGAATTTTTTTCATTTGTTTTTTTCTAGTTTGAGATTTGACTCTGTTCTTAAGCAGTGCTTATTTCTTTTTATCCTGTACAGAATTCTGAAATGTTAACAAAAGAGAGTTACAAAAGGCTTTTTGTTTGTTTGTTTTTCAAAAAGATACAATAAAGAGATAATGTTCTCGCTGATCATATTAAATGAAAGTTTCTGCTGTTTATTGTATTCATTTGGTGAAACAGTCAGGTCACCACAACTGTGGAGGCCCATCACTGAATAAAGTAAAAGGTTTTCAAGGAAGTCAAAAATATTACTGCCTACAGCTTAACATAACAGACTAATCTAAAATGTAACTGAATAATATCATATTATTAAAGTACAGCTCATTTAATAAGGGTAAATACTAAAGTTACACCTCTTGAACAAAAATACTGGGTCATACAACATCAAAGATCTGTTTCCACTGCTGATGGAGGCAAGAAACATGCGTTTGAAGATGAGAATAATGTTATGAACATAGAAACATGGAGGCTGCAACCTTCAGTTAAGATGAGCAAACTTTTGTAGCTCCCATGCTTAATTACTCTAGCTTCTGTTAAAAGAGTTTCTACAATGATAATAGTGGAATATAAGAATGATTAAATTGCCTATAATGGCTGGTGTAATTTTCTGAACATTAGCTTTAGCTTGTTAGCTAGCGGAAAGGGCTTGCTAGCATCTCACCTGTGGTTAAACTGTTGAAATTTGTGACTGCTAAATAATGGTACGATTCACGAAAAAAAAAAGCACAATTAAGTTTATCAGTGTTGAATATTTCAGTGATCCAAACACACCAACACCATGAGTGTGCATCCACAACAACGACAACAACATCAATACTTACCCTGTTAGCTGACAAGCAGTAATTTCATTTCATTTCATTTCAGGGTCATAAGACTGACGGAGACAAATGCATCCTCATTCACGTAGCGCCTAAAACCAGACTGACTAACTACTGCAGTAATGTTTTGTCTAACAGACCCAATTTGCATAATTAGACTTGCATATGCTAAAGAGCAGAGCCTTAATTCTGTCTGGCAGTAATAGCTATGATGAATCATGGGCTCCCTGTTGGTGTCAGCAGACAGACAGACAGACAGAGAGAACACACACGGGGCTGGAGCCTTTTGGCTGTAAATTCATCTTTTTCTTGTTCCTCCCATTTCAAACTCACTCCTCCTCATCCTCTGTGAGCCACGCCCTTCTCTTCATCTCTTGTCTTTGTCATGGCCAACACCCTATGCTATTTATGTCGTTGCTAGATCTTTCCTTTTCCCTCTCCTTAGGTGCCTTGTTTCTCCTCAACTCTCTACCCACCCATCCACCCACCCACTGTCACCACATACACACAAATCCAGCGCACTGCTCTCCCATCTGACATTGATAAATGGAGACTTACAGAGATGACAACATCATTACTCATGTTCAGTAGCGACACCACCTAGGACAGAGAAAAACGAGAGGAAGAGGTAGGATGAAGGACAGGACAGGAGGAAGATGGGGAGTGAAGGGGAGGAGGAGGGAGGCTGCAGTTGGGGGTGTTTGCTACAATCCACCTCCAAGCACACACCTCACCATCTCCAGAGAACACGATCTTGAGGTGTTCATTATTGGTGTGAAAAAGTAGAACAACTGTTGATAGTAGCAGCAACCTGGCAGATTGGTTGGGTTCCAGCAGAAATCCAATCAGATGAGAAGAGCTGCAGGGCTGTGAGAAACTATTTTCCTTATCACAAAATCTGCCGCTCCTTTCAATTAATCATTTATTGTGTAAAATGTCAAAAAATAATGGCAAATGCCTATCACACATTACCAGCTTTCAAGGAATGTCCTCTAAAAAACACACGTAGGTTTAATTAAAGTCGAGCACTTTTTCACCTATAAGAGGATAAAAATACCAACTTTTGTTATTCTTACCCTGCTTTTGCTGGGTGTCAGCTGGGATGCAGCAAAGACACATTTCTTCAGTCTTCAGCTGAATTCGCCTAATTCAATCATTGCACAGTTTGGATTATTTCAAGAACAGATACACCCTGTCTGTCTTTCTTGCCCCTCAGAGCTGAGCAGATCATCGGTAGCACAGACAACAAGCCAGCCACAAGTCCAAGTTAATGACAGCCACTTTCCTCCTGCAGCCAAACACTCACAGACACACACCATCAGCTCTGCACACACTCTGGAGGCGCTGTTATGGGCTCTAATCAGAACAACAAATGATGTGTCACAAAGAGTGGGAGATGAGTTAGAGGAATCATTCACTCTCTCTCCTTTGCGGGGAGTAATAAGGTGAAGAAATGTAGCTGGAGAAATGTGGAGTGGAAAGACATATGGAGGGAGATGGGGGTGGGGGTGGGGGTGGGGTGGCGGTGGCAGTGGCAGTGGCGGAGAGAGCTGGGAATGGGATAGTGCAGAGTGAAAGCAAGAAAAGCATGTGTCTGGGTGTGTGTGTGTGTGTGGTGTCAGGTTGATGAATGTGGTAGCAGGAGCCATTGTGGTGGTGGAGGAGTAGGAGGCCACCAGATAACAGCAGAGCAAGGCCTAAGCTGTCTCACACCATGAATAAAACACCATGAAAATCTCTCTGCCTCTCTCTCTCTCTCTCTCTCTCTCTCTCTCTCTCTCTCACACACACACACACAGATTTCTAATTACCTATGGATGACTTTATCTTTCTGTTTCATTGCGTTATTTAAACGGAAAGTATCAGACTGTGGAACAAGTGCTCTCCATGCTGTGCAGCAGATATTGTTTCATTGAACACTCCAGAAGTAAAACTCCAAACACGGACGATGGTTTGAAGATAAAATTCATATTTTTCAATATGCCGCACAGTACTCAGAAGTCAAAAAGAAAAGGCTGTGTGTAAAATAAGACAGTCAAAGGCAAACTGCATTTTTGAAACAGCACATTTACATATACATGCATACTGTCCACTGTCTCACCACAGGTAGTTCAGAGTTTGCTTGATGTCAAGCAATTGGCAACAAATTGTCTGACTGTGAACAGTGATGTGGTTTCACCTCATCCCTGTTGATATGGCGCTCTCTAGTGGCCGCTGACTGAAACAAACACACACCTCAACTTTACTGAAGACAAAAAAGGAAACAAAAGTGTTAAAATTCAAAATCGTCCTTTGAACTGGTAAACATTATACCCACAGTGGGCTTAAAGGTGATTAAAGAGTGAAACCTAAATATTATTTATGATATTCATATAATTGTGGTATAAAGACTGATGCTTATGTATTTATAGAAGGCCAAAGCTGACATTTCAGTTATGTAATAAAGTACAAAAAAATGGGTTGGTCATGACAATAAAAAGAAGAAAAAAAAGAAGTTTGACCAATAGCTTTCTACCACTGTGATTTTTTATGTTTTTTAATCATTAACTGCAGGAATCAAAATATCTAAAAGGGAACTCAGTTACTTTGCTTGTTATGTGGAGTACTCTGACCATCTGTGAGTACTGGTGATGTAATGTAAGTAATGAAAATAATGCAGATGATGTCATCATCTATTGTGCTTAAAACTGGATCATGGGTAAAATGACCTGGATTTGTCTATTAATGACACTAGTTTAGAGGTGAGAGTACAGTGCAGTTACACACAGTGTTTACCCACATAACACAACACTCCACGCAACAGACTGATTTGTTTTAACTCTTTACACACTTGTCTGTAAGAGGGAGACATGGGTAACAGCAGCTCATCACTCCCATGAGTCACTGTCGCCTCTCCAATTTTCTTTTTCACCATCTGGTCACAGAGAAGATACGAATACGAATACGAATTACTTTATTAATCTCAAAGGGAAATTCATTTGTCTGTCAGCTCATCTACCGCTTACAGAAGAATTAAAACCCTGATGGCTGAAGGTACAAAGGATCTTCCATATCTCTCTGTGCACCACTACTGTTTTTTGGTCCATCAAGGTGCAGAGGATGATCTGAGTTGTTCAGAATGGCCTCCACCAGCGTGTAGCGTGTGCCTCAGGATGTTTAGTCTGTATCCTAGCCACAACTTCATGGAGACATTCACATGGAACTTCAGCAGTAGCCGTTGGTAGGATGTACACAAGTGTTGTTTTGATTTGAAAAAAAGTCTACTTCCTGAGTCTTCATCTACATCTCCAGCTCCTCATCACTCTTGTTGGGCAGAGAGTTGATATTTTGCATGATGACTGACAGCAGAAAGGACCTACAGTACATCTCCACCTCCAAGCCTTCAACCTCTGCACCACCAGCACAGCAACCATGAAAGCAGCTCCTCATCCAGCTGGAACAGGGTGGCATCCTCCTGACTTGCTCCATTTTCAATGACAGCAGCTCCTCTCCTGAAGAATCTCCTCTCCCCACAGACGTGTCCATCAGTAGTTGACAAAATACGACAAAAACATACAAAAACACAACAAAATAAAGCAAAGGTTGAGTAAAAACTCAGAGCTACCAGACTTTGCTGCTCCCAGCTGAAGCGCATGTTCTGGTGATGTATCACATCTTAAAGTATGATGTGAACAGTTATGACGTGAGATACAATTGTGCATAACTGCATTTGTGTGCAACTCCATATATAACAAAGTTGTTGAAGAAATAACTTTTCTTTGAAGTTTGCATTTTCTGACAAACAGGCCTCCTTGTTTTCTTCTCTCAACAAGACTTAATGCTGGGGTAGGCAGGATTTGTTTTGAAAACAAACTACAGCTCCCGGTATCTTTGACCAATCAAATCTATTCTGGTCTGGGGGGTTCCTAATTGGTTGAAGGGCCGGCAGCTGTAGGCTTTACAAGCTGATGCATACAGAGACATAGAGAAACACTGTGATCATCCCAAACACACAGACCTTTCCTCACTGATGGCTGAATGGGAAACACAATTTTCTAAAAAAAAAAAAAAAAAGTTAATATTTTGTTTTTAAAACAAATCCTGCCTACCCCAGCTTTAAAGACCTAGATCTACAGGCACAACAGCAGGCCCATGAGGCTGTAATGATAGCTAAATACACACCAGAAAACCTGGATGAAAAATGAAGAAGCAACCAAATCTAATGCCTTGGAGACTTTATCTCTGACAGCTGTGTGGAGTGGAGCACGGAGGCCTGTACAGTACAACTGTGTGCTGGTCACTACTGCACTAAACTGCCTCAGTCCTCATGCCTGAAATGTAGAAACGTAATGTCGGCCTAGTTCATGCAACTTCTCATTTTGTTGTGATTAACTTGAAGCTTCCTGCCACAAATTAATATGAACTAACTGGTCTTTATGATAATCACTGGTCTCTGCCTTCTGGTTTCAGCTGTTCTAGTCTTCATCGACATGTTGATCCAAGGTTGGTCTCTAGAGGGAGTCAGACACCACCTGGCTGCTTCACAAAAGTGTGGTCACAGTATTGCAGATTGATTGGAGCTGAGTAACTGCTGCTAGACTGCATCATAAGCACATTACTGTTTGTGTACAGAGGAGAGGGGGGCTGGGTCAGATACAAAGAATTAGTTGTACTTTAATTTAACAGGGAATGAAAAATAGAAAGTGAATACTGGTACAGCAACATCTTAAGTTTGAAGTAATGGTAACAATTCCCTGAAACCACTCCAGATAAAGTTCATTTGATCCTAAAATGACTTAGGGCCTACTTTTCTACCCAGACGTGGATTAGGGTGAACCCTGACCCTGAAAGACAAAATACAAAACAACAACAACAACAACAAAAAGCCTAAATCTGCGCACACAGCAACAGCTGATCAGTGGTGAGTCGATGAAAACTTTTATTCAGAACTTACATTAACTGGACGTTGCCAGAATGAAATGAATGAGACAGGTGAATGGGACTTCTTCGGTGCTGTTACATGTAATGTCCGTGGTTTTCTCGTGCAGTGGCCCCGGATGTGACAAATCTGTCGTAGTCATTACCATACACCGAGAGACAGCGATCCGTTATCGTTGCCTGAATTGGACAGGACAGGAACTTGTCCGGGGAATTAGTCATGAAAGAAGGGTTTCTGTCTCTCCTCTCGTTTTATTTTTCAGCCGAATGGAAAGGTAAAGATTGTCAGCTCCGATCAGAGCGGCGTCCCTAGCAACGGTCTGATACACATAGCAACGCAGTGACTAACCAATCAGAATACAGCTTATAAAAGAGCCGTACGCTGAAATGCATGGGATGTGCACATGTAGCCTACGTGTGAATCCTCATCATGACATCATAATGATACGTCATAAGTGTGTCATTATGCCACGTTCTAATGTTCAAAGTCATCTGCACAGGGCACCTGGCAGACACACAGTGGATCTTGTTTTCATTTTTCTGTCGTTTTTTCCTCAACTCCATGGATCAAATTTCATTTTGCGTTTGCGGCCATCTACCTCTCTGTCCAAACTCGCCATGGCAGAAATGATCAGGCTACAACATGCAAAACTCGCATTTACTGCTGTTTGCACATGTGTCATTTACGCAAGTAGTAGATCAGGCGGAAGAGACACCAAGCATGCAAGATATATTACGGACACACAATTTAGAACACAGAGTTTGATATGCCATATTCATATTTGTATTGTTATTACAAGTTAATATTATTCCACTGGAATGCATGAGGTTTGCCTCAGAATCCTCATCATGACGTCATGAAAATTAGAACGTGTCATAAAGGCACACTTATGACGTGTCACGATGACACCTAATGTTCACAGTCACATTAGAATCCCATAGCTACTGCACAGGGCACCTGGCAGACACACAGTGGATCTTGTTGAACCGGTCACATTTTTTCTCTTATTAAGAAAAAATGTAAAAATTAAAACCCGGTCCGATTGCTACCCACGCGACCCGGCTCCGGAAGCGGAAGAAGACGGTAGACAGCAGAACGCTTTTCATTTGCGTTTGAATTTTTGTCGTGAAAACTTCACACCCTAGCAGATGGCTTGTCGTGCATTTCATGGAAAGAACTTGCATCTTGAAATTTAAACCTCTTTTATTATCTTTTATTTACTTGCGTTCAGTTTGCTATCATGACCAGGTCATGCCGTGGAAGATGACTCCTCTTGTTCACCTCGTCCTAAAGTAGGCTACATACACCTTTTGTCAATCTTCTGAATTTCTCTGTCTAGAAGCCACCACGCCCTCAAAGATGGTTTATTGTATTTTTAATCCAATAGACTTACATCTCATAATGTTAACTTTTTGTATTTAAAGGAACTTTATGTAAGAAATGTATGGCAAGTAATCATAAAATGTGTCAGCGCTGCACACACATGCACAGAAGAGTTAAACAATAACCTGCAGATCACCTGAGTTGACATGAACTAAGTTCGTATTTACCGTGAGTCAATGCAATATAACTGTCACAGTAAAAAGCTAAATATTCATCAGCAACCTGCTCAACCTACATGAACACTTAACTTTGAGACTGTAGAGACTGTATGAGTGACTCTCTGTGTACCATAGCCACAACGCTGGAGCAGTGCAGAGGTTAGCATGTGGTTGCATCTAACAGCCTCGACTCTGGGGGTGAGGGGGAGGAGAAACAACGTGCTGCAGTATTTCGAATTTGACTGCAGCAGCAGTTTTGTCCGCAGTCTTACATACAGTACAGCTCATTTAATTGAGTTCATTTTACTATCAGGAAACCTTCATGCTGTGGAAGATGAACCCTCTTGTGTTCTTTTCCCCAAGGAGGTACATCTTGTTTTTATGAAAGACATTTTAATTTAATTCTCTATGATTTCAATAACCTTTCCTCCCTTTATCTCTCTGTCCTCATTCTGCAGGTATGTGTGTTTTAGAGCAGCAGGATACAGAACTGATACTCCAACTACGATGATTATTATTAGTGTTGCTATTGATCCATCTTCATGTAAAGTGCTTAAAACAAAGTGTATGATTTGGTGCTTTAAAATGAAACAAATTGGGAAAATGGAAAATGAATTTAATTTATTACATTTATTTGTGAATATTATGATTAACACATTTGTTGTTTTTTTTCTTTTTAGGGCCCCTCGTCGAACCGCCACCTTATTGTGGTGGAGGAGTTTGAGCACCCAAATGATCCTAGAAGCTATGTTGTCGGGGGCTTAAGGCCCCCAGTAAGGGTCTCCCAAGGCAAACAGGTTCTAGGTGATGGGTCAGACTAAGAGCGGTTCTAAAGCCCCGATCACGAATATTAGAACAAGGACGTTTATGTCGCCCGTATTGGCATCACTGGGGCCACACCTTGGAGCCAGGCCTGGGGTTTCCGCTCACAGGTGAGTGTCTGATGGCCAGGTCTTTGCCCATAGGACACAGCCAGGCTCAGCCTGAATGAGCAATGTGGTGCCTGCCATCCCATATGCCCACTGGTTTTTGTCGATTTCTTGACTTCTTTGTCAAAGAGCCACCATGCCGTTGAAGACGGTTTGTCGTATATTTCTATATGCTATCAAGACCCTGTCATGCCTTGGAAGATGAACCCTCTTGTTCATCCCTTCCTAAAGGACCTATGTCTTGATTTGGAACAATATTGGCCATTTTTCTCAACTTCTTTGTCAAGGAGCCATCATACCATTGAAGATGGTTTGTTGCACATTTCATCAAATGATTTCGCGTCTCGTAATTTCAACCATTCGTCTTTACTTGCGTTTAATTTGCTATCAAGACACTGTCATGGCTTGGATTTGGTCATTTTTCTTGACTTCTTTGTCAAGGAGCCATCATGCTGTTGACCATGACTCATCGTATATTTCATCCAATGCACTCACGTCTTGTAATTTTTTTATTTACTTGCATTCAATTTGTTTGGAAGATGAACCCTCTTGTTCACTTCTTCCTTAATGACCTACGTCTTGATTTGGAAAGGTTTTTGTCATTTTTCTTGACTTATTTGTCAAGAAGCCATCATGCCGAACATGGTTTGTTGTACTTTTCATCCAGTATACTTCAATCTTGTAAGTTCAACCTTTTGTATTTACTTGCGTACAATTTGTTGTCAAGACCCTGTCATCACTTGGAAGAAGATTAGCTTTCTTGTTCACTTCTTCCTTAAGGACCTATATCTTGATTTTGAAATGACATTTTTCTTTTTTCTCTGTCAAGGAGCCATCACACTCTAGAACACAACCTCTGTATATTTCATCATTCAACAGATTTATTTCACTTAATTTTAACTTTTTGTATTTACTTGTTTTCAAATAATTGTCAAGACACTTTCATGTTGTGAATGATTAACCCTCTTGTGTTCTTTTCCCCAAGGTATTACATCTCTCTCAAAAAAAAAAAAAAATCATTTTCATTTAATTTTCTGTCAAGAAGCCATCACACCCTAGAAGATGGCCTGTCGCATATTTCATCCAAAAGACTTGCATCTTGTAACTTCAACCTTTTATATTTGCTTGAGTTTAATTTCTATCAAGACCCAGTAATGCCTCTTGTTCGCTTCTTCCTTAAGGACCTACTTCTTGTTTTTGAAAGATTTTTTTTTTTTTTTTTTTTTTGCTTTTTTGGCAAGAAGCCATTATGCTGTTGATGATGGTTTGTCATGTATTTCATCCAATGGACTTAAATCTTGTAAATTCAACCTTGTGTATTTACTTGTGTTCAATTTGTTGTTGAGACCATGTCATGCCTTGGAAGATGAACCCGCTTGTTCACTTCTTCCTTAAGGATCTACATCTTGATTTTGAACAATTTTGGTCATTTTTCTTTTTTTCTCTGTCAAGTAGCTCTCACACCCTAGAACCTGGCCTGTGTATATTAATCCAACGGATCTATTTCATGTAAATTTAACATTTTGTGTTTGTGTTTGATTTACTGTCATAACACTTTCATGCTGTGGAAGATTAACCCTCTTGCGTTCTTTTCCCCAAGGAATTACTTCTCAAATTTGTCAAAGACATTTTCATTTTGATTCATTTCATCGACAATAAGCCCTCATGCCCTTGAAGATGGTTCATTGTGTATTTCATTCAATGAACTTAGATATTGTATGTTCCCCCTTTTGTATTTCCTTGTGTACAATTTGCTATCAAGACTGTGTCATTCAAGATGAACCCTCTTGTGTTCTTTTCCCCAAGGAGTTACATCTTGTATTTGTGAAAGACATTTTCATTTAATTGCCTATCATTTCAATATTTTTGTATTTTTCCATTCTGTTGTCTGTACTTTTCCTCTCATTATCTCTCTGTCCTCATTCTGCAGGTATCTGTGTTTTAGAGCAGCAGGATCCAAAACTCACACTCCAACTATGATGATTATTATTAGTGTTGCTATTGATCCATCTTCATGCACTGTGCTTATAATAACTGCATTTTTTTTTTTACATTATCGTAATCAATATTCATCCATTTCGTTCATCTGTTATTGATGGTCTCTGTGTTCTCTCCCTTTTTCCCTTTCTCCTCTAAAACCAACTGGCCAAGGTGAACAGCTGCCCACTCTGAGCCTGGTTCTGCTGGTGGTATAATTCTGTTGAAAGGGAGTTTTTCTTTGCCCCTGTTGCCAAGCGTTTGCTCATTGTTGAACTTGTTGTGGTTCTCTCTTGACCTTACTCTTCTAAGAGATGAACTGTATGATTTGGTGCTTTAAAAAGAAACATATTGAAAAAAAAAAATTATTACATTTAATCTTAAATTGTCATCACAAATAGATTTTGTGAATTGGCCTGAATATTACGATTAACACTGTTTTATTTTTTATTTTTTAGGGCCCCTCCTTGAACCGCCACCTTATCGTGGTGGAGGGGTTTGAGCACCCAAATGATCCTAGGAGCTATGTTGTCGGGGGCTTAAGGCCCCCGGTAAGGGTCTCCCAAGGCAAACAGGTTCTAGGTGATGGGTCAGACTAAGAGCGGTTCTAAAGCCCCTGTCATGAATATTAGAATAGGGACTGTTATGTTGCCCAAATTGGCATCACTGGGGCCCCACCTTGGAGCCAGGCCTGGGGTTTCCGCTCACAGGTGAGTGTCTTGTGGCCAGGTCTTTGCCCATAGGGCCCAACCAGGCTCAACCCGAATTAGCAGTGTGGGCCTGCCATCTGATCTGCCCACTTATTGTCGATTTCTTGCTTTCTTTGGCAAAGAGCCTCCATGCCGTCGAAGACTGTTTGTCATATATTTCATCCAATGGACTTGTGTCTCATAATTTCAACCATTCGTATTTACTTGCGTTCCATTTGCTATCAAGACACTGTCATGCTTGGAAGACGAACCCTCTTGTTCATCCCTTCCTTAAGGACCTGTCTTGATTTGGAACACTTTTGGTCATTTTCTACGACTTCTTTGGCAAGGAACCATCATGCTTTTGAACATGAATTGTCGTACATTTCATGCAATGGTCTCGCGTCTCGTAATTTCAACCATTCGTATTTACTTGTGTTCAATTTACTATCAAGACCCTGTCATGCCTTGGAAGACGTACCCTCTTGTTCACCCCTTCCTTAAAGACCTACGTCTTGATTTGGAACAGTGTCGGCCATTTTTCTGGACTTCTTTGTCAAGGAGCCATCATGCTGTTGACCATGACTCATCATACATTTCATCTAATGGTCTTGCGTCTCGTATTTTCAACCGTTCGTATTTACTTGCGTTCAATTTGCTATCAAGACCCCATCATGCCTTGGAAGTTGAACCCTCTTGTTCACCCCTTCCTTAAGGACCTGTCTTGATTTGGAACAATTTTGGTCATTTTCTCCGACTTCTTTGGCAAGGAGCCGTCATGCTGTTGAACATGACTCGTCGTACATTTTATCCAATAGTCTCGCGCCTCATAATTTTGACCATCCGTATTTACTTGCGTTCAATTTTTATCAAGTCCCTGTCATGCCTTGGTAGAAGAACCCTCTTTTTCACCCCTTCCTAAAGGACCTACGTCCTGATTTGGAACAGTATCAGCCATTTCTCTGGACTTCTTTGTCAAGGAGCCATCATGCTGTTGACCATGACTCATTGTACATTTCATCCAATGGTCTTGCGTCTCGTATTTTCAACCTTTCGTATTTACTTGCGTTCAATTTGCTATCAAGTCCCTGTCATGCCTTGGTAGAAGAACCCTCTTCTTCACCCTTCCTAAAGGACCATCATGCTGCTGAACGTGACTCATCATACATTTCATACGTGTCTTGCGTCTCAGAATTTAACTGTTGTATTTACTTGCGTTCGATTTGCTATCAGATCCTGTCATGCTTTGGAAAACGAACCCTCTTGTTCACCCTGCCTAAAGGGTCTATGTCTTGATCTGGAACAATATCAGCCATTTTTCTCGACTTCTTTGTCAAGGAGCCATCATGCCGTTGAAGATGGTTTGTTGTACATTTCATCCAATGGTCTCGCGTCTCATAATTTCAACCATTCGTATTTACTTGCGTTCAACTTCCCATCAAGACACTGTCATGCCTTGGACGATGAACTCTCTTGTTCACCCTTCCTTAAAGACCTATGTCTTGATTTGGAACAATATCAGCCATTTTCTCGACTTATTTGTCAAGGAGCCATCATGCCGTGAAGATGGTTTGTTGTACATTTCATCCACTGGTCTCGCGTCTCATAATTTCAACCATTCGTATTTACTTGCGTTCCATTTGCTATCAAGACACTGTCATGCCTTGGAAGACGAACCCTCTTGTTCATCCCTTCCTTAAGGACCTGTCTTAATTTGAACAATTTGGTCATTTCTCCGACTTTTTTGGCAAGGAGCCGTCATGCTGTTCAATATGACTCGTCGTACATTTCATCCAATGGTCTTGTGTCTCATAATTTTGACCATTCGTATTTACTTGCAGTCAATTTGCTATCAAGACCCTGTCAAGCTTGGAAGACGACACTCTCTTGTTCATCCCTTCCTAAAGGACCTACGTCTTGATTTGAACAATTTTGGCCATTTTTCTCAAATTTTTTGTCAAGGAGCCATCATGCCGTTGCAGGTGGTTTGTCATACTTTTCAACCAATTTACTTAAATCTTGTAAGTTTAACATTTTGTATTTACTTGTGTTCAATTTGTTATTGAGACTATGTTATGCCTGGAAGATGAACATTCTCTTCACTTCTTCCTTGAGGACCTATATCTTGATTTTGAAATTTTATTGTCATTTTTCTTTTTCTCTGTCAAGTAGCTCTCACACCCTAGAACCTGGCCTATGTATATTAATCCAACGGATCTATTTCATGTAAATTTAACATTTTGTGTTTGCTTGGATGATTAACCCTCTTGCACTCTTTTCTCCAAGAATTACTTCTCAAATTTGTCAAAGACATTTCATTTTGATTCATTTCATCAACAATAAGCCCTCATGCCCTTGAAGATGGTTTGTTGTATATTTCATCCAATGAACTAAATATTGTATGTTCACCTTTTGTATTTCCTTGCATACAATTTGCTATCCAGGCCATGCCATTCAAGATGAACTCTCTGTGTTCTTTTCAACAAGGAGTTACATCTTTTTTTTTTATGAAAAACATTTTATTTAATTGTCTATGATTTCAATAACTTTTCCTCTCTTTATCTCTCTGTCCTCATTCTGCAGGTATCTGTGTTTTAGAGCAGCAGGATCCAAAACTCACACTCCAACTACGATGATTATTATTAGTGTTGCTATTGATCCATCTTCATGCACTGTGCTTATAATAGAAGCATTTTTTTTTACATTATCACAATCAATATTCATCCATTTCGTTCATCTGTTATTGATGGTCTCTGTGTCTTCTCTCTTTTTTCCTCTTTCTCCTCTAAAACCCAACTGGCCAATTTGAACAGCTGCCCACTCTGAGCCTGGTTCTGCTGGTGGTATAATTCTGTTGAAAGGGAGTTTTTCTTTCCCCCTATCGCCAAGGTTTGCACATTGTTGAACTTGTTGTGGTTCTCTCTTGACCTTACTCTTCTAAGTGATGAACTGTATGATTTGGTGTTTTAAAAAGAAACAAATAAAAAAAAAAAAATTATTACATTTAATCTTAAATTGTCATCAGAAAATACGTTTTGGTGAAATTATTTGGCCTGAATATTATGATTAACACATTTGTTTGTTTGTTTTTCTTTTTTAGGGCCCCCTCCTTGAACCGCCACCTTATCGTGGTGGAGGGGTTTGAGCACCCAAATGATCCTAGGAGCTATGTTGTCGGGGGCTTAAGGCCCCCAGTAAGGGTCTCCCTAGGAAAACAGGTCCTAGGTGATGGGTCAGACTAAGAGCGGTTCTAAAGCCCCTGTCATGAATATTAGAACGAAGATGTTTAGTTTGCCCATATTGGCGTTACTTAGGCCCCTCCCTGGAGCCAGCCTTGAGGTTGGGGCTCACAGGCAAGTGTCTGGTGGCCAGGTCTTTGCCCATAGGACGCAGCCAGGCTCAGCCTGAATCAGCAATGTGCTTGAGGCTTGAGGTCAAAGACAAACTAGATCCCCTGCAGCTTACATACAAAGAACACATTGGAGTGAATGATGCAGTCCTCTACATGCTCCACCGTGTCATCTCTCATCTGGAGGAATCTGGCGCTTATGTAAGAATCATGTTTTTTGATTTTCCAAGCGCATTTAATACCATCCAACCCAACTGGGGAACTGTTTTTCTGGAACATTAATGAGCAGCACAGGGACTCCACAGGGGACTGTCCTGGCTCCATTCCTGTTTGCATTGTATACAGCAGATTTTATATACAACTCTGAGTCCTGCCACAACAAGAGATACTCAGATGACACTGCTATTGTGGCATGTATTATGAATGGACAGGAATCTGAATATAGGGATTTGATAAAAGCCTTCAGTGACTGGAGTCACAAAAATTGCCTCATGCTGAACACCTCAAAGACAAAGGAAATGATCATGGATTTCCGTAGGTCCAAGCCCCCTCTTCAGCCAGTGAACAGTTGTGGAGTGGACATCGAGATGGGGAAGTGGTGGAGAGTTACACAATGAAGGCCATCCTGAACAACACGGATCATCCACTTTATAACACCTTGATGGATCAAAGAAGCTGTGGTGGACGGCTCCTCTCTTCATTGCAGGTCAGAGAGATACAGAAGATCTTTTATACCCACATCCATCAGACTCTTTAATTCTTCTGCAAATGGTAGATGAGCTAGTAGACAAATGAATTTCCCTTTGGGGAGCAATAAAGTATTTTCTATTGTATTCTATTGAATTCTTGACAATTCTTCCTCCTATCTGTGGAATAACAGGAAATACAGTTCAGTAAGGTTGAATTATAATAAAACAGTATTTCCTCATGGGGGCCTACCACACTGGGAGTTGCTTTTGGTCTACTGAAGGGGTTGCTGTCCTGTCCTGCCCAGGTGGCTAGAGGGCTCTGCAACTTGGTGTGGGGCCTCCTGTCTGCCCGGGTCGGGGTTGTCTCTGTGGCAGCACTCCCTGTAGTTGTGGGCCGTGAGCCCTCTCAGTGTGGACGACCCCAAAGGTGGCTTTCTCCTTGCCTCAGGCCTTGGTGCCCAGCTATGTCTCCCTAATGACAGCTGGTGTGTATGAGTGTGAGCTTGTGTGTGTTGGTATGTGTGTGTGTGTGTCTGTGTCTCTGCCTGTAGTTGGGTTTTCTAATTTGTTTTTTTCAGCCTCTGTGAGGCACTTTGTGTTGCTTTTATGTATGAAAAGTGCCATACAAATAAAATTTGATTTGTTTTGATTACAGCACATATCCTGATTTTACTATGAATTCCTAATTATATTTATTGAAATTGCATTTATCTATTTATTTTATCTTAGATTGGAATTGAGATTGTTAGTTTGGCATTAAAGCTTTTCATATTCTGGGTTAAGTGTTTGAATTAAGAATGTTGGTACCAAACACTCAGCCTTTCTGTGGAGTGTCACTAGGGGGCACATTTAATCACCTGCAACGGTCCTGATGGATCCTTGGGGCTTTTATTATGAAAAACAAATGCTTCGCCAGGACTGTGTCGACCATTACTTCCGCTAGTCACATCCGTTCGTGAGACTGATGTTTTGAGGCAGTCAGTGAATGGTTTTAGGTGAGTATTTTAACGTCAAGGTAATAGTTTTCATTAGGTTCACAGCTGAAGGTGTATCATGTGTATCTGCTCGCCGTTGTTTGAGCTAAAACGTAGTTGGGGCGGTCACGTAGCTAGGGTTAGGGTTACGTTAGCATGTTTCAGGAGTACAAAGGGTTGAACCGAGGTAGCTCCAGTTAGCTTTCAGCTGTTTTCAGTGGATGCTCCAGTCACTCACAGTTTGTTAGTTTTTCTCTTGACTGAGAGATGTTTGTTGAAGCGCGAAGTCGAAGTTACATTTAGAGAAGTTTCTCCAAACGTGAACAACATGTCAAGTTGCAGTCTACAGCTGCAGAGATATTTCTTAACGGACTACTTCTCATCACGGGCTCATGATCGTAACACGTCATATTAAAAGTGACTGTCCGAGCAACAGGTTTGTTATATTGCTGCGTTAGTCTGCGTACCATAGATTAATCAAGTTACGTTTATTTTTGCATTGCAATTTGCATCATTAAAAGCCATGTCTGATATAAATGGACCATCTATAAGTTGTTGTTAACAAAGGTATTATTATCTCCCTGAGACCGTTAAACCGTTTTTACTTCATTCAGATTTTAGACCTATGTCTTGAGAGGATCTGGAGGAAGCAAGACCATTCATCCCAAAAAACAGAGACAGCGTTATCAGCAGCCATGGATTCACCAGGTGAGGGACACACAATGAAGTTGTAAATGCTGACATTTTGTTAATGTCACTGACACAGTCACCATCCTCACTATCTTATAATTGTGATCAAATCAGGTTTATCACCTGTTTTTAAAGTGCAGTGAAACTAGTTGAAGTATCTTGAAGGATTTAGCTTAATTCTGGATACATGCCTCATTTAAATATGAAAGTTCACTTAGAAGATATGGTTTGGTGTGTGTTTATTGATCTCCTTAAGAGGAAAATCAAAGTTGACATAGCAGCTCAAGAGCAAAATGTAATGGGAATAAAATTAAAAATGAAAACTGACCCATAGATAAACAAGATGACACAGAAATGTCATTTTCATTCACAATATGCAGTGCTGATTTGTGCATGTTCATAAAATTGTGGCTTTTTGTACCAATTCTATTGTACATACAATTGAAACTTAGACTGTGGCATTACACAGCGTGATGACATGAAGGAATCACCCAGGAGCTTTGAGGTACATGGCTGGATGAGTCCTCAGAGCTGATGAACTGCCTCAGTTCAGCACAGGGGGGATGATTGACCTTTATCGTACATTTCACCACAAGCTTTTAATTGTGGAAAAGTATCACTTTTCAAGGCTTGGCCTGTAGAGATGTACTGGATCTGTAGTAGGGCTAAAACTGTTCCTGTAACCAATCCACACAAGACACACTATTATCAATAATATCTATATCGATTACAGAGCTTCTGCTGTCATGTCCAGTGAAGTAAAAAAAAAAGTGTCAATTAATTAATTCAGCCATTAGAAACCTCATGTTACCTCACAGAGAATTGATCCCAATGAGTTCCATGCTGGGTGATACAGATGTGCTGCAGATTGTAGATGTAGGGAGAGATCTGGTTTGTCACATAACTAGAGACATAATTTGTGGTGACAGCCTCTCATTTGATCTTCCCCACAGCATCTCAACAGGCAGTCATATGTGAAGTCTGTGGGACATACTTTGAGACACGGCGAGGGCTCTCCAGCCATGCTCGCCTCCATCTACGGCAGCTCGGTGTGACCTTGTCAGAAAGCAGCGGAGCTCCCATAGAGCTCCTCTACCAGCTTATCCAAGAGAGAGATGGCTCCCTCCCCAACTTCAAAGCAGACTCCTGTACACCCGGAGTGGTCCCCCTCAAAAACACAGCCCAGAAAGAGGCCACTCCCTCAGTAGCAGAGGAAAAGAGTTCCTCTTACAAGGCAGCAGTTAGAGTCACAACTTCACCAGAAAAAATGGATCATCAAGAATCTCCAGTTAGATTAAAAGAATCAACAACCACTCTCCTTCAGTCACCTCCATCTTCTCTGAGGCTCAGTGAAGGCAGCAGCTCATCCTCCTCAGATCACCAGACCATAACTAAACCACTCTGGGCACCACTGGAAACTGATGCCCCTATTACATTAGGTATTGTTCAAGTGTTGCCTGAAAATAGCATTATTGTTGCTTTGTATAGTTTTTGCAAATTGAGTTAATGATCACTATTTCCATTGAATTTTGGGTTTTTCATTCAGATGAATAGTATCTGTGGTCTCCACCTGCTTAGTGCATAAGGGAAGATGTTTTACAGTAGACAGAAAGAAGATATCAAGATTAAAGAAAAAGTGAGGTGTGCAGCTGTATGTGAAAGACAGTTTAAGTCTTAAGATGTAATATTCTGATCTTAAGAAAATATATTGTCATAGTCTCCTGTTGACATGATGCTGTTCTCCCATACTTTTCAGACACCAATGATGAGGTTCATGTTTGCCAGCTTTGTGGCTGCTGGTATGAGACACGCAAGGGCTTGTCCAGTCACGCTCGGGCCCATCTGCGACAGATTGGAATCCCTGACAGTGACATCAAGGGCAGCCCCATTGATTTTCTTTACCAGATTATGGAAGAGGAGGATCTCAAACCCATCAGCAGTGAGCAACAGATGCCACCGACCTCAAACAGTCCCCCTAGGTCCTCCTCCAGACGTTCCTCTGGCCTGTCCTCTGCACCTGCATCTCCCCCCAACAAACGACCAAGAACATCAGAGGATTGTACCTGTGTCCTGTGCGGGGAGGAATTTGAGAATCGTAAAGGTCTGGGCAGCCACGCCCGAGCTCACCTGCGTCAAATGGGGGTGACTGACTTGATGGGGAAATCCTCTGCAATTGACACCATCCAGGAACTGGTCAGCAGTGGCATGTTAGAAGCTATGCACCCCCCCAAATCATCCAGCTCATCTGCAGTGCCCTCTACAGCCCCAGCACTTTCTCCAACAGTAGACCAGTCCCAAAGCCCACTTCCCTCCACATCCCTCATCTCAAGTCCTGCCAAGACCCCTCAGTCTCCTCAGTCTGCTTTCAGCAGGGCCCCAAAGGCTAAGAAAGGGTTTCGGCTAGCAGTAGACCCCCTCCTTAGAAAGCCCAAGCCTGAGCCTGTGGAGATTGAAGTGTCTCTTCAACCAAAGGCCTCTGACACTCTCAGCAGCTCTCCCGTGCAGAAGTCCCCCACTGCTGCTGCTTCAAAGCCTTTTAACACAGGTATATCTGGCAGCCATACATGGTTAGCATAGGCTAGTTAAATAATTAAGTACAATTATAATATTGATTTGTGTGCCAGTTAAGTTCATTTGTGCACTGTATGATTCATTTTTATATGTACATCACATTTTGCATGTATCCCCTCTGTCCTCCCCAGACGTCCCCTCCCCACCAACAGTCCTCTGTGACTTCTGTGGCCAGCTATTTGACACCCGCAAAGCCTTGTCATGCCACGTCCGTGCTCATCTCCGTCAGCTGGGCCTCACCTGGTCAATCAAAACATCACCAATTGACCTCCTCAGAGAGGTCATGTTGCATGGTGAAGATGGTAGGAAATTGTCTTCAGCATCAGGCAAAGCCACATGGACCCCTCAAGGCTCCAGAAGGTCCCTGGATGGCTCCCAGGCGAGGGAACCAGCCTCCAACAACTGTGCCACCCCTCTTGATTATTCCGCAAAAGAGAAATCCCCACCTGGCAAGAGTGCAGCCACACACACTGGTAAGTAGTTGACACCACTCTAAAGCAATAGTTTGGCTTGTGTCATTGAAGAAAATGTTCTCTTACATAGTGGTGGATCCACATCAAAGCACCAAATATTAGTCAGTCCACAATCTGCTGTGTGGCTTTAGGAAATTCTACAGAAAGAAATGAACTCTGAAATGCACACGTAAGTACGAACAAAGAAGGAACAGATTTTCATTGTCAGTGCAGCTGCTTTATTTCTGAACATTGCAGAAACTGAGTGGGGAAAAGGCATGCAGGTGACTCAGGTGTGCAAGAGGCCATCTGTATCAAGGAACTATTTGTAGGTTTTGCTAGTGCTACATAGGCAACATTAGCATTAACACCTGATTGCTCAGCTGTCAATCACCTAAGATTTGAAGCTTTAATGTAGCAAGGTGATTAGCATGTGAACTTCAGTAGAAAATTAAAAGCAACAGAAATAGAAGCTAAGCAAGATGGTTTATTTCAGCTCTTGGTCAATGAAGATATGAAGTTTGTCGCTCAACTCAAGTTTCCTCTAGACTGCTAAGTAAATGGCTGTTAATGGTAAGGTTGGCCAACATAGCGACAGGAATAGGAACTCGCTAAATTGGTAATGCGTGACTAATTCTTGCCTCCACTTTCTCATCTTCTTAGTGCCAGACACATCCTGTGAGCTTTGTGGGTTTGATTTTGAAAACCGCAAGGCCCTGGCCAGTCATGCGCGGGCCCACCTCCGACAGCTGGGAATAATCGAATGGAAGGCTGACGGAGCGAGTTCACCAATAGAACTCCTCAGTGATTTGATCCGAAAGGACCCGGCCAAAGTGGCAGCAATAAACCGCCGTTACCGTATGGGAGACCTTTACATCAAGAAGGTGGGCTGTCCTATAAATCCATCACTAAAAAATTGTTAAAGAGCATATTGCAGGTTATACTTTTTTACAAAATGCATAAGTAATCTCGTCTAAAAATTACCATTTGAAAAGGTGGGTGAGGATTTAAAATGTTTTTCAAGACACGTCGGCACAAGTTTAATCGAAAAAGTGACCGTTTACAGCAAAGCGTCTAAAAGCTCCCTTTTGTCCAATATTACGTCACGAGAGGGAGTTGTATGCTAGGCGCTGCCATAGATCAGTGTGGAGAGTAGGTAGTTATCAGTCAGAGCGGTCATGTTATAGTGAGTCAGTGTGTCTACAGTAGGGTGACCAGATGAGAATTCAGAGGCTGAAAATCACAGGACATGTCTGTTCTGATGATACAAGTCAGCAGACCTTAAATGTGTTTTTCACATTTTTACATGTTGGATGCGACGTCTTTCCACATAGACCTGCATGCAGCCTGATGTTCGACTTCCCTCCGTGCAAAATGCCAAATTCTTTCCTACAAACTTTGCATGACGCATGATCTTGTAAGGCTACAGTGATCCATGGGTATTTCCCTCCCACTCCTCCCAATACCTGCAGACACGTTTGTGCTTTTTAACTGTGTGTTCATCAGGTCCCGGGACACCAGCCTCCATGTCAATAAGAAATGAAAATTATGCCATTATCAATTCCACTGCTGTACACATTTTAAAAACTGCAACAGCCATAATTAACATAGGACCAGGTGCAGGGTGCAGCCAGGGTGCAGCCAGCGGGAGCTGCTGCAGGACCACCATGATAAGTTAAAGCAATAACTACTCCAGACTCTGCTCTGTTGTCATTTTCGGGGGAATGAAGATGGGACTCGGGACAACTGCTTGGATTTTGGGGCTGTCCTGAAGAAAAAGCAAAAGGTGTATCAGTATTATCTCTCTCTCTCTCACTCACGCTTGGTACTGGTAAAGCGCTGCCACGTAGTGTGGACAGATATTAACGAGTATGAGACAGGAATTAAACAAGCTCATTAGTGTCTGTTATTGGTAAGTATCAATAGATGACTAATACTAGTATTTTTATTGCCGGATAAATGACAGTAATCTGTATGATATGGTGATGTGATCACAGTATTTCTATCCTTAGCCAATGCATAGACCTAACACCGGCCTCTCACCAAGACACCTGCCCTACTCTGCACTGTTTCTCCTGGCACCACAGCCCAGTCTCTCTCCTCTGGCCATTAATTCTCCCCCTGGTCTCTCCCTGCTCTCTGGGGCACATAGCGGGCTCGTAGTTATACAACTGAGGTCCCTCGTATGCGTAATTATACACATTTAAAGTTTCCTCGGGGTCAGAACCAGCACTAGGATCCATTGTTTTCCTATTGTTCAAACTGACCACTCTTCTTCTGCCTACGTCACTTCTGGTCCAGTGTTTTTAGATGTGAAAGAAAAATTTTCTCAAAAACAACTTCAGAATCCTCAATAGTGTAAATATATGTATAAAAAACTTGTTCCTACGTTATTTTTATTTAACCTGCAACCTGCTCTTTAAGATCAGCCACCATCGGATTAATTTGCACCCAAAATTGAATGAATGAAATTCATCTTGATTTACCATACATTCATTTATTTCAGTCTCAGAGAGCTGCTGCTTCACCCTGCCTGTCCACGGACTCTGACTCTGTGCCTGGCAGCAGCTTAAAGCATGAGCACAAGGCAGGTAGAGAGGACCTGGGCATCATAGCAGGCACACCCAGGCAATCACATGGCCACACACGGTCTGTTACTACTTACATCCAGCCAAGGGGTAAGACATGGAAAAACTCTGATAGATAGCAGGATACAGATGTACGGATAGAAATCTATATATCTGCTTATTTCTGCATGTTACTGTAACATCTCTGTGAAATTCCAGGTGTCCATCCACCAAGACATGTAGTGCCAATAGGGGAAGACAATCAGGACACTAACTCCCAGCAGCCATCACGGTCTGGCAGCATCCCTGCTATGCTACCAAAGCCCCCACTAACACCACTGGTCAAGCTGGTGGGCAAAGTCTACTCCCTCAAATGCAGGTCAGTCTATAAAGTACAAAATATAAAGAATCACACTACCTTTGTATTTCAGTGACCAGTAGACTTAGGATAAAGTGCTGACAGAGTTTGTGTTTTAGAAGAATCAAGTCATGCCCTTGGCAGAAAGCAAGGCAGCTCAGACTGGACAGTAAGATTCTGCAGTTTTATTTGTTTTAATTATAGGCAGAGTTTTGTATAAAACAAGTCTTAGGTTTCGTTTTTTTTTGCAGTGGAAACATTATCAAGCTTTATGAAGAACATCCTGTTCAGACCTGCACTAACAAGTTCTATTTCAGGTGATCCACACACGTCTCAAGTGACCGATTGTGATCAAAACACGCTTCCCTACTTAAAAGCAAATAAAAGTTTTTGCTATTCTTAGCCAGTCCAACTGTGACTGAAGTCATTGTCATCATGTTTGAGACAGCGCACCATTGAGGGTTTGAGGGAATCAGCACAACACTGAGCTGAGGTTTTATCCATTTGAAATGGTATTTTGGGTTTGTAATGAAACTGTGTTGGCCCTACTAGAGGACATCTGTGGATTAGGCAATCCTTCAGTGGTCTTTAATGTGACCCAGGACACGTTTGCATTCCCTCTGCTGAAGACCACATTCAGAGGTGGTGGCTGAGTCATAAATGTTAATAATGTAAATGCATCTTGCGTGTGTTCACACTTTTACTTAGAGCTGTCTGTTTATGACTGAATTCCACGAAACAGGTGTTAATACCAGGTCTGAACTGGGCAATAAAGTCAGGCAGTGTTGAAGATGATTTCAACAGCTAACATCTGCTGAAACAAAGGGAAAATCTGTGCTGTGCCCTGTTGTTCATTTTGACAACAAAACTCATTCTCAATTCACTGTCATAAAAACAAATACAGCGATCATTTATGGACACTAAATATTTTTCTACTTTAAAGCAGTTCAGGTCACTAATGTCTCTCTGGTCTGCTGTGCAGGTTCTGTGAAGAAGTGTTTCATGGACCTCTGTCTGTTCAAGAGCAGTGGATCACACACCTACAGAAACACATCCTGTCACTGGGCTACAAAGGCAAGGCGTCTCCACCAGCTGCACCGGTAGCAGCTCCAGCACTTGTAGATCCGGTCGCTGTGTAGTCCTCAAAATCTTCAGCTCACACCACAAAAGGTCATCATTTCTGTTTTTAATTGTCATGTCAGAGTCAAGATGAAGTGTCTGCTGCTAAATAGACATTCTCTTCCCATCATGGAAAGGATAAACATGAGTCACACTAGGAAAGCAGCAGAATATAAGCCACTCAGGTGAAATCTACATGATTTGTTGGATCATAACACTGATTTAAAAACGAGTACATACCGTATTTTGATGATTGGTAGTTTCCTCCTCCTGTTCACACATTCCTTCCATTTGTACAAGTGTCAAAACGTGATTCAGTGTCTTTCATGAACCAACATGTTCCACACTGAGAGGATGATCCCAGCCAAAGTGGATCCCTGTTCATTTTCTGTATGAATTGAGCCTCATTTTATAAAAGAAATTTTTAAGTGGTTTGCTTGATATCTGGAAGGATAGATTTTTTTTCCAACAAATGGAAAATATTTTAGAAAAACACAACAATGATACCATATAGTGGTAATGTCTTAAAAATCAAGTCCTCGGGCATTTTGACCATTTCTGTGCTTCTGCAGCCATAGCTTCTCATGTCCAACTGTTTCTGGTCTTTTTACACTAGTTTTTATAAAAAGCTGTTCTGTAAATTCAGTCTTGTATATAAACATGTATTGTATAAAACATGCTTTTTATTTACAAAGGAAAATCATTAGACATAAGTCTGTTTAGAAGAAAATGTTGACCAACAGGCTGAACTTCACGAAGAGTCCCAGCTCTCACTGGAAGGTTCATGATACAGGTTGTCCACATGGCCAATAGATACATTCGTCTTAGTAGTTTCTAAAATCATCCAATATGTTGAGCAATTTTCCCAGAAAATCATGTCATGAATTCTCCCATTCACACATGTTTTGTATCCTCTTGTTTACGTTGCCTTTTTCTGCCTGGTTTTCAAATAAATGATTTGAATCTCACTGTACCAAAAGTTTCGTTCATATCGATCACATCTTGGTGTTTTTTAATAATTATAGCTATTTTATACTTTCATGAGTGGACTTACATGCAGCAAAGGTCCAGTGTATATATTGGTTATGCGGCACTTGTGATAAAAGTTTTCCATTGTCCAAATCACTTTGTGTCTTGAGACATGTGACACATTGACGTGTCCAACGTCCATTTGAGATCTAACCTTTTACACCAAACCAAACAGGATGTGATTCCTCCTTTGGGATGAACTGGTGAAGAGCATTTTGTTGCGTCACTGCAGAGAGTTTATGATGTATCCCTTCGATGTTTTTTTTTCATTATTTCAGCATCAGGCTGCTACATAACAAAATGTGAAAGAGAAGATGTGATCTGAATTCTTTCCAAATGCATTATATTTCTGGCTTGTGTAGTAATGTTTTCTTTTCTTTTCTTTATTTAAACTTCCTGTGTTTACACATTCCTTGTTCTCCTCCATATTTTAATTACAATATCTTTCCACTGTGTAATCCAACCATCTCAAGCTCATAGACATAGATAACATTTCAGCTCCACGGACCACTGTTGTCATGAAAATGTGAAAATCATGGAGAAAAACAGCTGCACATCCAGCATCAGAGCTATGAGTCATGTTGATCTTCTAAAGCAGGTCCTCACCAACACAGCTGTGTGTGTTTCATGCACTTCTCAGCTCTAAGAGGATTGTGGTCGACATTGTGTGTCTTTATTTCACCAGTCACTTCAGTCTGTCATGCATTTTTTTCCCTCAATTTCATTTTATTTTTTGTTTATTTAAGTTTTTTTCAGAGCAGAGAGCCGCTGTCACTCATCACCATAGTATTTATAGTTCAGATTCTCATTTGATTGCCTCCACTTTCCAGGGCTATAGTCATCAATGTGTTGACAGGGTGTCATCAATCCTACTACCAATATAGCCTCTGCAAGTCGTCCATCCTTTATAGCTTTTAGATGGACTGAACCACTGAGCCCGAGGAAATAGGAATAGTGTAAACTGGTAAACCTGTGTCTGCTCTGATTCTCACATATAGTTCATACATCCTCAAAAGCAGGGAGAAATTAAAAACACATTATAGTACTGTATGGCTCCCACAGGTGGGATCACCTGGGATGTGCTCAAGTGTCTCTCCCACCTAACTGTCTCCTTCCAGAAAACAAAGGTAAATGTTTCTGTGGCTGCAGAGAGGCTGGGGAGACTGCAGGAGCTGAGAGGATGATCCATCATAGGTTTCCATGCAGCATAACACTGTTTCTGTTTTCTGCTGTCTCCACCCTCCTCTGTCACTGCCTCTGTTCAACGTTCCCGTCACAGTGATGGTCCCTGGAGTGCAATACTGTGTGATTTACTGCCAGAGAGAGTCCACCTCCAGCCACTGATGGACAAATCTGCTCCTCTGATGGTATGCTAAGGCACTTACTGAGTGAGCGATTTAACCCACCTGACGAGATCTGACCGGGCTGTTGCTCACAGTTATCAACACCTCATGGTTCAAACACAGACGCAAGGGACTCAGAGGGACTTTCAAAGCAGTCATTGAAGTAAGAGCCCAAATTAGGAGCACATCTGTCTTCCAGAGCTGTGGGATCTTAGGGATCTGGCATAATAATTTTGTGGTTCATGGGTTGTGGCTTTATTATGGCTCCAGTTTGCGAATAAGCTGGACAGTAGGTCACCCTTCAGTAGACTGCAGGCATGAGTGATGACTTGAAACTGAGTCTTATTTTTATAACCGTTAAATACTAAATAATGTTCACAGTAATGATGTGATTAAGGTGACATTTGTGGGCTTTTTGTGAATAATTAAAGGGTAAATTAATGGACTATAAATCCCTCAGGTCGTTTTTTAAGACTTGTCTACAGTGTTTCAGCAGTGGAAAATCATAAAACTTACCAAATAATAATTTCCATATTTCTCAGTTGAAGGAGCAGTGAGTATGGTTTTGGATTCTAGTGATGAGGTTACAAATTGCAACCAACTGAATACCCCTCTCTTTCCAAGAACCTACGGTGGCCTACAGGTGATAGAAATACACAGAAGACCCCTCTCCACAGCCAGAGCCAGACCTGCTCCCCGTGTGAGCATGAAGTCTGTGATGGGACTCGGTTTACCAATGGTGGAATAGAGACAGTCCAGATTATAGGGATGGCCCCGCTGTTGCAGTCAAGCCAAAAAATCAAAAAGGAAGAAGCAAAATGAATGAAACAATTTCATATAATCAAGCAGTTAAAGACGAAGCCTTGAGCCATCAGGGTTTGTGATTGCAAGTCTATTTTCTTCTAAAGATATGGAACAAAGAACTGAAAAAAGTCTGACTCAGCACCAACAAAACAGCATTTACAGTAATCTACAGAGCTGCAACATCTATCATCAGTCAAAGCAAATATAAAAGGAAATATAATTTCTAAACCCATGCAGTTGTGAAGTAGGAGACGATACAAGCTCAAACATTTAAAATCTATGTGCTCTGACCTTATCATCACAACCTACATTTCCTAGAAGTGGTAACCAGTCATGAGTAATGGTAAACAACTGTCTAATCCATCACACCACTGTTCAAAACATGTGAAATCCTGCACTCTCACCACAGTTTGTTGCATTCTGCTTTGATGGAAGTGAACCTACTTAATGGTGGCGTTGTGTTTTTACAGAATGGTTTGCAGTCCTCACACCAGCTCTAAGTTTGACTATAGCCTCATTGTGAGAGGAATCTCTGGAAGGTCTGTCTTAGCTTATATATTTCTTCCTAATAAATATCTCCTCCAGGAATACACAGTCCTTTCTCCTTGTTTGTTTAAGTTCTGCTCTTTAAGGTGATATTAATGTAGGAGTTGATGACTGATGTTTCATTAGGGAGGAAGCCAGAGTGGGCTTAAAAAAGGAACAAGGCTTTCTCTCCTTCCTTGAGTTTGTGAATGACTCATGTGTCTGGAAGTAAAATCTTCCAGCATCTCCAGCATGATTTATAGTATGTTTTGAGGGCTTGGCAGAGGATGGTGTTTTATCACATAACTTGTGGCTTCGCAATCATCCCTCAGAGTGGACAGATTCCCCGAGACTGTGCAACTCTGGCATTGTTTCATTTGTACTTTTCCGTTGCAGTTTTCTCCTTGTTTCTAGTCTGTGACTGTGTTTCAAGGACAGGCGTTTGCACACACTCAGAGGAGTGTGCTAACAGCACAGATCTATTGACACAACAATATATGCAATGATAAAAGAGTGTCTATTTTAGTTAATGAAATAATTAAGTTTCTTCTTCCTTGTGTTTTTATACCACAAGTAAAGCAATCCATCGCCTAGTTCAGTCTGATTCAGCATTTTCAGGCTTGGTTTTTAGGCACTGAGGCTGTGATTAGGTCATCGGAGTACACATGGCTGCTCTGTATGTTTTGCAGTGTGGTGTTTTGTAACAGCCTCCACTGACACTAGACACCAGGGACGAGCGCAGAGCCTCTTCCAGGTGGTCATGCTGCTGCTGGTGTCATCATAGCAATGTTCCTGATGCTGGTCAGACAACCTCACATAACCCCCGGATCAGTCAAGAAGAATCTGCAACCTATTTGCCACAAGCAACTAATCATTCCAGTGATTTACAGTGGAACAAATACATGACTCGTTGCCAAGATGCTTTTTGGAAATCCAGCCCCGACTCATAGTTGTGTATTACAACTCAGTTTTACAAGAAGTTAACAAGCAAAAGCTGTGCTGGGCTGGAGAGTGCAAAACAAAACACCAGCTCACCAACTGATTGAACAGCTGCAACAGCACTAGATGAGGGTTAGACAGGATACTGCAGCAAGACTGGATAAATACAAAGTAAGTGTTTGCATTTATAAAATTCGTCAAACCAATAATCTTAATAAAAACGTTCACCCTCTGCAGTGACCCAGTGTCATCACATTATTATGTTCATTAAAAGTACTTTGTCTGTGTCAAAATGTCAGATATTCACATTCCAAAGTCAGATGTGAAATCCAGAGCTTATGTCCTGCTTTTTATTCTCTACAGACTAACGTACGATAGAAAAAGAAATTGTTTCATTGTTCTAGATAATTAATCTTCCCCCAGACAGACCTGACCATGAAGCTATGACTGCTGCAAAGATTCACAACAGACTTCGCGTCACACCGCATTATGACTGCCAGCAAATCATTGGAGCCTCATGTTTGACTGGGTGAAAACAGTGGAGCTTGCATTTGCTCTGTGTGCGTACAGGTGTTTGCGTGTGGTAGTACCTTTTATCTGCGTGGCTGTGTGAGTTTCTGCCAGTGCATGTGCAGCCCCTGAAGTGATGTGTCCTGGCACATGATAACAGCATGTGTGTGGATGCAGGCATGCAGGACCTCTTGGGTCAACAAGCTAAACAAACACACCATGACAGAGAGGTCGAGGGAGAATATCAACATAAATCACAGTGAGAGCAGGATTATGTAATGTTGAGCACTAATGTCACCTCTGGTGCAGCACTTGAAGCTATCACTCAGAGCCTTGTCAAGGGTTGTTGTTTTTTTTTTTAATGAACACAGAAAACTTTCCCACAACGCAAAAGAAAGACCTGATGATAGAGATCAGACAAAGAGATGATTGTTCTGCTTATGTCCCAGAGTTCACAGTCTATTTTGTAAGGATAACACACATAAATTCAACACCAAGACCAAGAGATAAAGAACAATAAGTCAGTGCATAGTATTAAACAATCATTAATCACATTCTTACACAGTTTTAAACAAATAACTGATGATTAAGAGACCAACGTCTGCTCATGGATATTGTAAGTCCATGGGTAAACTATGCCACTAAGCATTAAACATGATGTAACAGTTTTTGGCCACCTCAGGGAGAACACAAATCAGTGTCTCTTTTCATGTCTTGGGGAGTCATGTTACTGTAAAAGGCCCTGTGAGTGGGTCGTGTTTGCCTTCCTCTTGGGGAGGACACACACAGGGGCCACAGGGGGCTGGAGCCAATCACAGCTGACATAGGGTGAGGGCAGGGCACACCCTGGACAAGTTGCCAGTTTATCACAAGGCTGACATATAGAGTCAAATAATGCACACACATTCATATTCACACCCACAGGAAAGAGTTGCCAGTCTACCTAGTGTGCATGTCAACCTTTGACTTGAGTTGCATTGTGGGTTATGTAGGCACCACACTGTGGGTGGGGAAACACTCTACTACACATTCTGCTACACTGACTTTGAGACATTTTTAAAAACAGTGTTTTAAGAGTGCAGTAGTGAATCAGAAGACACACGCGCACTTTTATTGCAGCTGCTATTAACAATGACATATCACCCTAGAGCAAACTTGTAACATTTTTACACATCCAACAGTGACATCATCATTCATTTAAACTGACAAAATTAAATCCATTTTAGCTCTGTGTTGGTTTCTACCACCTCCTGAGGGAAACATCAGCTCCTTCAGCTTCAGAATAATATATTATCTGTGAATTCATCGCTATGAGTGACCCCTTTCACATAACAGTCATATTTGATCCATTTAAGGTATGACAGAAGACAAAGGAAAAAGTGTTTTTTATAGATGGGTTGAATTCTCCCTTGTCACAAGATTAATATGGACCCAGGAGTTCCCCTCACATTCTTACTGAAAACCAGTCATGCACCATTTCAGTAAATCCCTTCACATCATTCACCAGAGGGCCTCAGGGGTCAGCCCAAATCAATAAAAAACTCAGTGTCCTCAAAAGCATCAGTGTAGACGAACACTGTGCAGGGACGTGGAGTGGAAGTGTTATGCCCCCTTTATTTCCTGTAAAGAGTGAATCACACTCATGAGTGCCAAATGAGAGCATATCAAGCTGAAAAGGGGTTTGTCCTGTGGTGTTTTTCCCAACAGCTTTCATCTGAGGAGAGACATATGCTCTGCAAAGTTTACACTCTCTCAGTCACAGCAACAATTCAGGATGTTAAGCAACATAACTAACAGTGGACCCCACTGAATATCCACTACACTGTATGTCACATGTGATGTCAGGGTTGCTGATGAGTCATGTGGGATTTTTCACAGATCTGATCATTTGAAGTTTACATGTAATTTCTCAACTGCTCGATTAATCAATACTGATTGGTAAGAGATTGCATCAGAACATGTAACCACTCCACAATATCAAACCCTTGAGCATAGGCACTGAGCTGCACAGATCCTAGTGACTCACCACAGCTATTTTCATCCATAATTAAGAAAATGGGCTCAGATACATGTGGCTAAATGAGGCTTCGGAGTCTCTTAAATAGATGGTAATTGATTGTCCACTTTTCTCCTAGAGCAAATCATTTCTAAATATTTTACCATCACTTGAACTCTGTGAGTGTTTTCTGATCACTCACCAATCCATAAAATATCTTTCTATTTTCATCAATCAATGCATATTTTTTTTTACAGGGAGCAACTTGGGAGCAACTTCTACAGATGAATTGGCTCAATAGTGCAGCTCAGGCATTCTCTGTTGGTGCCTTTGATTGTATTGACTATTGTCCAATAACTGTTGAGAGGAACAACATGAAAACAAAATCAATCACTCTGCTCTTTTTCATTTAAGAGGAAGCCATGTCAGCAATTGCTTGTTGTTGTAGAGTGTTTCCCAGGAGCCTGTGTGCACTGTCAAGGCTTTGGTTGCCTTATTTCACTCACAGGAACACTGGGAGTGCAACAGGATTTCTTTATTTAGCTGCCATGCCTTGATGGCCTCCAGTTGCATGTCTGCACAGGGTTTAAAACATGAACTTTATACCTGCACATCAATGTGCCAGTGAGATGATTTTGCCTGCACAATATTTCCTGTCCATCTGGTCAAGGTTGGTGTTGACAGTTTTTACAGTGTAAGGGCAAAAAAAAATATTCTGTGGTATTAAACTGGTGCCAGCCAGGCTGCCAGTCCATCACTTCACTAATACAAATCGACAGACACAATGTGATTCATATTCATGCTCAGGCAGTATAAAGAAATGATGTGACAGAGCATCATATTGCTTCTCTCAGGAAATTACAGCTTGGCAAAAAATAAGAGTTTATTATTCAGTGGAGTTGTTAGTTTTCCTCTATATACAGTTTTTCTATAAGGGGATATGGATCTGCCTTACAGGCTGTGCACAAGCCCAAGCTGTCACTACTTTAATAACTATTGTGTGTGAGTGTGAAGCTGAATATATAAACATATGTTTTGAAAGTTTGCCCCCCCCTGACAACATGACCCAGAGGCTTTGACACAATAAATATCCTCTATGTAATCCCTGGCATTTTCCAGACCCCCTGTCCAGCCCTGAATCATGGACTCCAGATTTATTCATGCTCTCCCCCAACAGTACCCCTCCACATTAGCCACATAGTGTGAATAGCCCAGAGAGAGTGCCACATTTCAGATGAATGAGACATCGCTGAAATTTAAAGCAAATCATCAAAGTCCCTGAATTTCCACCAATTCCAGATAGGTCAATGAAAATGTCCCTCCCCTCCCAACACTGTATAACCTTACATGAACCATTTTTAACTTGGTAGGATCCTGTGACAGGACACAAGCAGTTAGTGCAGCCGTGCTCATTACAGACGAGCCCCTCGGCCAAACTCACTTCACTCCAGACCAGCTGGCTCCGCGTGAGTGGAGGCTTTACCAGGTGTGAGCCATGCAAAATAACTATTTCACTCCCAGGCCAGAGGTTTTTTTTTTTTTTAATGACTGCTGTTTTGTTTTGTTGACACTGGCCTTCCTTCCTCAGATCCCACTGTTGTACAGCAGGAAAATCCACTATTATTTTGTTTTTGTTTTACCCTCTACCAAACAGAAATATTTCACCTTTTTTTCATATGTTACACGAATATGTGAGAAAACAATATTTTTTCTTGATTCTTTGATTGATAAAAAAAAATCAGAAGTACAAAATGTTAATGACATAGTGACGTTGATCAAGAGGTCAACTTCTGCTAAAAAAAAAAAAAAAAAGATAGAAGAAAGAAAGAAATCTAAACAGACTTATTTTTGGATTTATGGCTTTTAAGTCAACAAGGTAATGCAACATTGTGCTTAACCATGTTTTACAGCTGATGTTTCCTGAGATCCTAGGTTGAAGCAATGAGTCATTTTCTAGAGAGGACTTCTGAAACATGGCATAGGATTCGAAAACAAGTTTATGAGCAACTCTCATACTCTGTCTGCACCCTGCGGAGAGAGGACTCTCCTCCAGCAGGTAAACCAGCACACCTGTGTCTAGGTACCAGTCAGGATCCTGGATATAACTGCTGGAGGAGGAGGGCTGCTCAGGGCCAGAGCGGGCCAGCCAGCAGAGAGCAGGAGCAGACTGTGGGGACTGGATTGCAGTGACTCTTTGATGGCTGTGTTTTGTTGGTTGTTTCAGGTCATCATTTATGTGGTGTTTCACAGCACGTGGCTGCTGGTGTTTAGTAAGCTATCCTTTGTTCTGTTAATTAAACTCCTTGTTTCTTTTACCTACTACCTTGGCCTGTGTTTCATTTCTGCTATGACCCGGTTTTATTTATTGATTATTTCATTTCACATAAACTGATGTTGGCTTTGCAGCTGATGAAGATATTTTTGTAGATGGCCTATTTCACAGAAGCACTTCACTCAGCTTCTGTGCCAGTGCTCCCAGCTGTTTCTCTAAACTCGTAGGGAATCCATTCAAATCTACTGCAGGGAAAACACTGATTGTGTATTACCCACATCAAATAACACCTCTAATACAACACTCTTGCACTTCATCTAGCGTGAGAATGGATTTAGCTAGTGCTCAGTGTGTTGAGAGCAGTCTAACGTAGTTACATTAGCTTTCCTTCATTCGAATTTCCACATCTCATCACTAACTCTCCTATTGTTTCAGATCCTGCTTCCCTCCCATGCCAAGATCTACTCATTCCCCTCACCTGGCTTTCCCTGCCCATCTCCTCACCTGCAGCCCATTTACTCATTAGTCCCTCAGTGTGCGTGTTTGTCCATTTTCATTTGATCCCTGCTAGATTGTCTCGTGTATTCTCAGCCAAGCTCTCCAGCATTTCCAGTTTAGTCTTCCTGTTCTGGCCCTGCTCTTGCTTTTTTGGATTTTAGGTTCTAGCCTGCCTCACATCGGGTCTGTTTGCCTTGTTCTGTTTGATTGCCTATAGTTGTTTGTTTTGTTTTTTTGACTCCTCCTGACTGACTTTACTGATGCACTTACCTGCCTCCAGTATCGTGCTTCTGGGTTCTTTTCTGCCATTATTCAGTGTGTGTTACAAGCAGAGGAAGTAATGTACTCAAACCATCTAATAATATACCTGTATTTCATCCTCAGCCAGGCCTATTTGTGATTTATTTATTTATTTTTTATTCTATTTTTTATTTTTTTTTATATACCTGCAGTGTGATTCCTGTTATATTTAGCTTGCAGATTAAAATCCATTGGGCTGAGTTATGAACTGTGCCTGTAACTGATTCACACTGAGCTTCTTTACTAACTGAGTCAACCAAGCCACCAAGTAAATTCCAGGAAGCATACAGTACAGTAAAGCTGGGGGGCAGTGACTCTTAAAACTGTGATAGATTTTGCTGTTTTTCACTGGTCAACACTTTGGTATGGTTCATCTAAGAGTGAGCAGAGCAACTTACAGTCAGTCAAGAAGGTCCAGGCAGAGTGGATGAATAGTGAGTCAGGCTAAATAAGCCTTAACATACACACATGCAGGTGTGATCCAGGCGATGTTTAACAAGAGAGATGAGCAGGTTATTATCTCCTGTAACTATTCAAAATGCAACATAAATTATATCTCTAAAGCAACATCAGCAGCACTAATCCCATATTCTACACTCACATTTTATTCAATACACACAGCACAATGTGTTTATATATTGTATCAGACATCTTATGCAATATGAGCAGTAGCTGTAATTTTCCTTGACGATAAAACCCCAGAGTGACATTTTTGTATATCTCACACCATTTGCTGAGCACAGTGAAAGTATACATTTGTACATAACATTTGGTGAGTCTTCGTTGTGTCACATAAACACTCTGCAGCGCAGTGATGCTCAACAGGGCAGTGCAAGCTCCAAATATGGGACCAAAAATATTGGGGAGCGACCAAAACCTCCAAAAGCCGGCTGCATGATTTTATTTTTGCGGTGTTTATACGGCCGCCTCGTTGAGCAGTGAGTGCAGGCCGCCTACTTCATCTTGATACCACTGAGAGAGAGAGAGAGCAGAGTTTGGCCTCTGAACAGCAGTTGACTCACGTTGTTTCATAATGAACTGCTCACTCTTCGATTTGTCTCATGTTCCTCCTCCTGTTCTCGGTGGAGCAGGAGTCACCTCACCAGGAGTCCCTTCAAAAATCAAAACATGGTGAAGTGGAAATATACTTAAAAACAGCCTGAGGTGTTGTCCTCCACATAGGTGGGATTTAATACTAAGAATAAGGTTTAAATTTGTTTTTCCCCACCAGGAGCATTACATGGATAAACAAACCAATTGTGTGCCGTCAATAAGCCACATAGTAAGTGGAAACCAAAACATGAGTACACTTCTCGTCCATCCATACTATAGAAAAGTCACTTCCTCTGGCTACACGATAAATCGTTTTTGAAGCCCCCTGAGGCTGCAGACAGACACTAATGGCCTTCTCCTGATGGATCTTGTTTACCTCCTTCAGTTCAGAGCTATATTGGCAGACCTGTTGGTGACTGACGATGTGTTTCGGTCGTGGCTGCTAAGGAACAGATCAATGTGAGTGGATTGAAGGCAGGGCTTTGAATTAATTGTGGAAAAGGACAACAAAACCAGACTGTGCTCACAAGCAAACAAGTTGAACACACACACACACACGTTTGACTATATCACTTAGCGATGAATATTTTGCTGCAAATCTTCGTGAGCTGTTTTTAGACAGCCATGGAAATCAGCCAGCAGACTCCACCCGCTCCCTTTGTGAATGGATGAAGCCAATCCAGTAATTCAGTGTCCTCTCCACCCACAGTGCTCGTAGGTCTGTCAACATATTAGCACATGAATCATCATTTTGGTGTATTCTAATTTTACCAGTGAAATTTCCCATAAGTGCACACAGCGGCTACTTCAGGACAGGCTGCACCTCCCAAAGTGCAAGGGGTAAAAATATGGATGTCTAGTGATTTTTAAGTGGGACACCCACCCACACCATTTCCAATAAGAACCCATAAAAAAGGAGAGAAAACATGATCTGACATTGTGATACTGCAGATCTCGTGTGGATAGTTTAGAAACGGAGAGCATGCAGCCAATCCACTGGACAAAATGCCAAAATGAATGTTCTCCCCTAACATCCACGAAACCTCTTGATTTTCAGCTTCACACCCACTGGATCAACCCCCCTTCTCTCCGCTGGGATCTGTGGTTCATGCATTTCAGAGGTTCGAGGTTCAGAGGAGAGACACAGTGTGCTCAAAAAAATCACTGTTGTGATTGTTGAGATTACAAAAGAACGAAACTTTCCTGTAACAAAGAAGAGAGAAAGTACATCCAATCCTTCACCTGCTCATCACCGCTGGGGACAGTGGTATTTCTAGAGTTATTTCAGGGCCCAAGGCAGATAAATTTTGCCCTGGGGCCTCCCAATCAACCATAATCACCATTATGTAATAAATTATCTGACGCCAAGAAAAATGTTCCAAATCTAAATATTTTTTAATTGCAAACTTGCATGTTAGGGTTAGAAAATATGAACATACGGATATAATTTTAAAAAAGTACGTTTGTAAGTAACTAAACAAATTCAACATTCAACATTGTAAATAACCCACATTATAAGGCCAGTGGTCATCACCACCCTTTGAGAGGTTTCTTACTGACTAGTTGAGTTGAGTTGAGTTGAGACTAGTGCAACTGGTCCACTGGTGTGGAGTGAAGTTTTTCTTCTCACAAGCTGCTCCTCCAGTGGCAGAAATCCCACAATGCCTTATGAAGCATGTAATTCATTTTTCAATAAATTGCTGAGCCTTTAGCATAACCACTAAAAACAGTGAGCCTCATAGTCAGACAGTTTGATTGCAGGTTACACAATAGCAGATGTAGAAACCCATCTACGCAATGTCCACATATGGAGAAATTCAATGCCTGGCAGGTTTGGTTATAAATTAGGATTAGATAATCACTGTTAAGAGGAATTGTATGAAGACGATTCTTGAATACCCGAGGACACATCTGTTTTGATCTTTAACTTGTAGTTCAGGCCCTTTGGTTGTCAACACAGTCGCAACAGTTGGGAAGTAAGTGACAATTATTGTATATCAGCGGGGATTTTTGCATCTGATAGATTCATCAGATAAATATCTAATGGGCTTTCAAGAGCTGTATAATACTGTCCAATAACTGCGAGCCAGAGAACAGCTCAGTTTCTTCATTGGTTGTAACTGGAAAGTCCAACAGTCGTTTCATTCATCTCTCAATATTAACTTAATTTAGATCCCAGATTTTAAAATGAAACCAACCAGGCACAGGAACATACAAAAGCAGAATATATTAGCTGTTCAGACTATTTCCTGCTGATCACTAGAAAAGTGTTCAGTTTGCTCCTCAAGCTGAGTTTTAGTAATGTACTCATTCACTCATTTAAATTAATGGACATGTATCACAAAAGGACTGAATCGTGAATGCGAGAACGTGAACGTGAACATGTCTGAGTTCAAAGGAAAAATAGATTCTGTCTACCAGGGAGGTGCAATAATGGTGTGCAGATGTATATTAGGCAACTCAGATTAAACATTTGTAAAATGTCAAAAGATTCTTCAGCAGCACTTCTTGAGAACTATATTAGATAAACATTGCCTTAATGACAAATTAATTAAAAACAAAAAGTGCAGATGAGTGTTCAGATGAAATCTTTCACCGCTCTGTTGCATGTTGATCGCCTCCTCTGTACTGGCCTCCAGTCATGGCTGCCCTCATCCATACGCTGTCCAGCAGCAGTTTATCATGGCTGTCATCGCACTGCTCATTTAACAGAAACTCAGGCAGGCTGGGTACACCTGCATCGAGGAGAGCAGCAGCCAGAGCGTGGCCTGCTTTGGACTGGCATGAACATCACACAGAATTGCAGACTGTCAGCTGGCACTTGGGAACTATTCAGACTGGGATATGCTTGAGATAAAAAAAAAGTTTGTATGACCTGTCGTCCAACTACGTCTGAAAGCAAAGGTGTTTATGGCTTTCTCTGAACAGTCACATTAAGGTGGAGTGAAAAGGCAGAAAAAAGCTGGAAAGAGAAGTTCAGCTTCCCCTCAAACACACACGCCATTTTTGCTTTCAATAGCCTCACATAGATTGCTGCATGGTAACTCTTCTAACTCTTCTGTCTAGTTCAATAAGTTAAGTTAGTTAGAGTGATCCCCCTGCAGATGCAGCTACTTCAAATGCAGCTGAACTATGTAACCTGTTATTCCTTATGGTGGCTCTTTCATGGCCTATACCTATCCCAAAATGCATTGTCCACTGGTGTTTAAAGTAATATGGCATCTAACAACGACAACAGACAAATCAGTTTAACAACTAATGATGCAACAGTTTGAAAATTACAGCCTTTCAAACTCAAGTTTGGACACAGAAATCTCACACTTCAGTGTGGACAGACACAGCAGGAAACAGGTGGTAGAAATCCTCGTCACACCATCTCACTGACGTGTAGCCTTTGATTTTCTGAATAATGACATATAAGTTGTTTCAGTTCATACTCATTTGGCCTTCAGCATGAATAAATTTGCACATATCCAGCAGACATCAGGGTTATTATCATACTCTGGCAGAGAGCTGACATCTGTAAACCAGTTATCAGATCTGGTTTGGCCTGCAGCATCTGAGTCAGCTGTGTAGATCAGTTGCTGTCCTTTGTTCTCACTCCACTGGATGTTTTTATGAGGATAATCCGTATTTGATCTCCTTAATACCAAAGTTTGCATTGCTTACCTTAATCTACAATATAAATCATATAAACAGCACCATTCCTGGAGGACAAAGTGGGGATTTTGTTTAAACCTTTGACAAGAAATTGTTACAATATTAATTACATAGAACATTGCTACACATGGACAAAGGCAAAGGAGCAATGGGAGGGGTGTGGTGAAATCCTGAAGACCATTCATTAAGTAAAAAGTACACCATAAGAAATGTTTTTGTCTTCTGTTGAAATAGGACAGAACAAGGTCTGCACACCAAGTAGCTCCAAAGTTGGTTTAATGAAGATCAACACCCCATACATGACGTTTCAGGCCCTGACCATCAGACCTTCCTGTTGAAATAGCCTGTTGACTCTGTAATTGTAATTTAATTTACTTTATGTTTCAACCTCTTGAGATATCCCCACCTCCTGCTTTCCCACCAAAATTACAATGTTGTAATTTGTGATACCTAAACCTTCTGTTTTTCCCACCAAAATACAAAATCCTGCAGGATACCCAAAGTGTGAACCATCACCCTAGGGGGAGCATGCCGGTTCCTGCAGCAGACAAAAGGTGCCAGAAGACAACAAGATCAAAGACCTTTTTCTTATGATGCCTGGGGAGCGTTCCTCAGGTATAAATGTCAAGGTCTCCCCATGTCCAGGGTCTTTCTTCATTCTGACCGCTCGTGTGTTGATTGACCTTTTCTTTGCAAAGCAAATAAAAACCTTGTCGGCCAGCAGAAGTCTCTATTTCATTCTTCACCAGCAGCAGAGAATTTCCATAACAACTCAGACAGACTAGGACATACATGGCTGATCATTTTCCTGTGATATGCTGCCAAATGATACATAATACACAGGGTACTTTATGGGAACCACATGGAGATGATGTGTAAGTCATATAGTCTTCTGATACATCATTTATCTTCATCTTCATCAGGGTCTATAAATCGGAAAAATGTAACATCAATTCCAGATATTTTGATCACTAAACTTCTGGGTCTTCTCCTACCCTCCTGTCATATACTCCATTGCTGTATTTATACTGACCTACTGGAGGCTGTATGCAGCTGCTGATTTAATCTCAAGTGTGAGTTGTCTTGTGCTACCCTTACATGGATATAGCAGGGTTTGGCTGGGATTCTGGTTGTGGTGAGCAGCAGCATGCGCCAAACATGTGGTTTAGGTTCAGTGTGTAAGGATGCCAGGGCACACTGACATCCTGTAACTTAGTAGTTAAACACACACACACAGGCCTACTTATAACCAGGCATTTTGGAGTACTTAAAATGCCCTCTGAAGTAGGTTCTTCACTGAATGTTTTATTGAGCACATGTTTTGAGTTTCTAATGTGAGAAAGACAAAAGGGCAGAAGTCAAACTTGCATCCTTCAACTGGATTAAGTCGGCATTATAAAACAAAGTACATAAAGTCAAATCATTCGTCTCTTCCCTGCTGACTAAACTTTCATTGCCAGTGAATCCACATCTGGCCAGGTCACAGCCGCTGAGTGACTGTTGCACAAGGATGAGCAGGAATAGTTTTATTCTGCTGTGGATAATCACAACAAATACTGACTTCGGAAATGACTTTGACATTGATTTATTAGAGTTAGATGAGACTGATGCCACTCTCATGGTGAATAAGAACCTTCTGCGCCATGAGCTGACAGTTATCTTAGGTTAGCATAAAAACAGGAAACATTTTGCCTTGCCATGCTCTTTCCAGTGAAAGAAAACTAACTTTAAACACTTTATACCCCATTTGTTTCATCCATAGAAAAAAATAAGTGTGAAAACTACACACTGTGCAGTTTAATGGGAGGATGTACCACACCAGCTAAAGTTCTGCTACATGTAGCTTCTGTACTACAAGCTCTCTCTCTTCATCAGGATTTCTGAAAAATGTAGGCATATTTTTGTTGTTTGTTTTCCATAGTTTAAGGCAAATTGGCATTGTCTATGGTAGCTGCAACTGGAAACAGAAACCCCTATGTTATCATAAAGTTAACAAGTAAATTGTAAGTGAAATTTATCAGCTTGGCAAACTCGTGTTGTTCACAGACAGCTGCAGACACCACAGATGTTTTCATTTATTCTCATGCTTGGAGGATGTGTTCCATATATGCACAGTAAATCATCCTCCATATAAGTACATGTGCTCTATCAATCAGGATGACAAGAAGAAGAAGAGCGGCTTTGTCTGCTGTGTTCATTGTTTTGAAGATGAATTATTTGAGGGTAACAGGGGACCTTCTCACACAACATCTCTCAAATCCGTTGTCCCTGTTTACAGCATGTTACATGCTTTACACCCTGTTTACATGCTTTTTACTTGTATTTGTGCAGTTTATTTTATAAGATCTAATGTACCATAGAAATAAATCTTTTTCTGTCTAGGTTCAGCTGTAGTAACGTGTCAAAAGTTGCTTCAGGCCAACATGAACATTACACAAGAGCAAAGTGACATCATCGTCTCCCCGTCAGACAAAGGAACGTGTTTGAGTTTCACCAAAGATCAAAGAGTGTGTGGATTTAAACAAACGATTGTCAAACTAAATAAAAACATGAAAAATGAGAGGAGGGGGGCTCTTATGTAGGGAACACTAAATAGTTGTTAGATTATAAAAATAAGGTGAATCATATGCTATGACCTTTCCAGTAATCAGACCTCAAAGCAGTTGAATACCAATGACCTGTGTGTTAAACAGCACCAGCAGCTCTATGTGTGTGTATATTAGAGCTTGCCAAAAGCATATTTATGAACACATTTAGGCCTTTAAAATGAAAGAGGTCCTAACCGTCATTGGCCTTTCAGTGTTTGATAAAGAACGAAGGACCATAAAACAGGATTATGTGAAAATAATGAATTGTATACTGGCATTTTGAGTTGACAGCCTTAATGAGGCCTAGGTCTAATCACAGCTAAATATGAGGGTTACATCTCATCATTGGTAATTCCTTGTATAACATAATGTTCTTGCTATAAAATCTTTATTTGAAAGATCCACACACTGTTTACATCAAAAAGTGTGTCCTGTTGGCTGCTAAAGCCTGTTTTCCATAAATATTGCGTTTGTGGTGCAGTATTTTTTTCTGCAGACATGGGGGATGGCAAGAAAAACAAATTTCTTCTCAAATCACACCTCAGAGCACGTTTATCTCTGTTCCATTGACTTTATACAAACCTGGACCAGAGAGACCATCGCATCGTTTGAGCCTGAACCGCACTGATGCTGTTGGGACCTGGCCCAGTGATGAGCCTTTGATCCTGCTCAAAGCCTCAACAGGTTCATGAAAAGCCAGAATACTGACTGGTCACTCTTGTGTCTCATCCAGGCTGTTTGTGAGACTGAACCGCAGAGGTGAAGAAACAAAATCACTGCTAAAATGATTATGAGAAGAGAAGTGATTTCAGTTCTCAGCCTGTGGTGTTGGTTCAGCTTCTGTACGATGAAACATCCTGTCTTCACACCGCAGATGAATTCGTTTTGCTACCTTTTAAGTCATGCCAGTATGAACGTTTTTTATAAGAATTCCCAGAATACCAAACTTATCAAACCATTGAATAATTAATACATCAGGTGCTTGGATGTGAATTAATAAACCCCGGGGTCTACTCTAGAGGGAACTGCATGAATGAATCTTCATATGCTCTAGTAGCAGAGTAGCAGAGCTGCCCCGATGAGTCACACAGCAACACATGGACTATGGCTCAGTTCCAACTATTAGACTTAAAATAGCAGCCTGAGGTTAGAGGTGCCCAGAGATGGCCGTGTCTATTTAACTCAAAAATGATCTGTATCTGTGTGACAGCCTTTTAATATATCAGGGTACAACACCAAACTGGTTTAAATCATAATTAATTCACCGAATGCTGTCAGTGCTTACTGGCCAGTTTTCCTCACAGGTTCATCCTGAGTACAGCCTCAGGATGAACCTCTTAAAAACACTTAAAGTCTAACTTCTCTCGTCTGAGCTGCTGATGATGATTAATGTGTGCTGATTGTTGGTAACTGCACCAGATGCATCACAGACATCTCATGGGAACCTCTGAAGAAAAGTGTTTGTTGTGTTAAATTTAGAAGATGCAGCAGCATCTTTCAGACAAGTTCACATTGTCCTGACATTACGATATAATAGGCTAATAGCAGCAGGGAGGGCACATGTCACTCACCTAAACTTTGTGTCACAGTCTAAAATGTAGGCATGTCATACCAACAGGCAAGCCATGTTTTGAATTGCTGCACACGTGAAGGACATGAAGGGCGGGAATTTAATGAAAAAATCGTTCTTTAACAACAGCAGGGCTTCTCTGAAATGACCACATGAACCTCTGTGCTTTTTAACTCATCTCTTCATCCTGCTGCTGTTGATGAGCTGCAAATCGTAACATACTGTAAAGGACATTGAGGCCTCGTGCACGCAGGTGCTGGATGGACAGGAGAGAGAGAGATGTATATATGTATGTATCGATATATATGTGTGTGTGTGTGTGTGTGTAGCTTTTTTGGAAAGTTAAGTGATGCATTTGGATTAAAATTAGAAGATGTCACAGCAGGTGTTAGCTGCCTTACAGACCTTGTTTTCCATCAATTTTGTGTTCACACTGTGTCACCTGTATTAGACTAAACTAAGACCAAATTGAGACCAGTCTATTACAACAAATATATATTATGAATTTTTTTTTAATGTGTAATAAATATTATTTATTACAAATGCAGTTATATTGTGTCATTCATTAAATGTTTCTATTCCAGTTTTGCATGACAGATGTAGCTGCTGAAAGTTATTGAAGAAGGGGAAACATTTGGACATTTACAAGAGTTACTAGTTTGAGCTCATCTGGCAAGTTACAGGGACATGCAAAAGATAAATATGCTTCTGTGAGTAGAGTGGAGAAAGTCAGACTGGAGGTAAACACTGTGTGATCACTATCAGCAGCATTACCAAAATCAGTGAGCTGGCACACTGCTTCAGCTGTGTCACCACAGTACAGTGCGTACCTTTCAAGAGAACTGCAAGCTCAGAGTCATGAAGGCAGCAGAAGTTTCAAGGTCGGATGAGTGTGAGTTAACTGTGCTTCTGTAACGTCACTGCTGTGTGCAGGCTGCACTGTACAGTCATCCCTGCTTCACTGTTCAGGCTGAAGACAAATACAGGGGAAGTTAACTGAGGCAAGTGTCCAATTTCTAACATAAACCGTCTCCCCATCAGGCTAGTCCATCTGGACCATTTATTATTGAATATGAGCGACGTTTTTCAAAATTTGACTTTGAAGTCATGTACTTTATTTGTGGGAAAGGAGCATTTGATGTGTGACGAGTGCTAATGTACTTGAGTCCAGATGCGTCCCATGTATTTCAAGCCTCAAGTCACAGCTTTCTGCCAGTGACATTTCATCATTGATTGTGACACTGATGATGACACACAAACAAAAGGAAGGAGTAGAGTGCTAAGATAGATGGCTTCAAAATCCCACCCAAACCAGAGCTTTTTGGCCTGTAATCTCCTGTGCAAAGCATCCAATCTGATGTAGTGTATAAGTCTATGGTGGTGTTAAAATCTGTCTAAATTGTGCTTACATGACAGTCTGTGCAGGGGGTTTCTTGCCAGGAGCAGGTGGTGTCGATGGTGGCTCAACAAGAGTTCCAGCCAAAAGGCCTGAAAAATTAAACCAGCATAATAACTGCAATTGTCCAAATGGCTTCTTAAAGCTGGCTGTGAATCCACCCCCTTAAACTCTCATGGAGAAATGATGCAACAAAAGTTAACATGTTTACAGATTGGTACAATATGGTTTCGATCTTCAAGTCACTTGTTTAAATTGCACATAATGGTGAGTGTGTTGCTGGGGGTGAGCATATGCTTGCCATGAACCAGTATGCAGAACTGGTGCAGCTCTCCACCAGCTTTTGCAGACAGATTTTGATGTGAATTTCCTCCACAATATCAAACAAAATGCTGGCCACGGAAGACTGACAGCTGAATTTATATTTAGATACAAGAAGACATTTTTTTAAAACCTGCCAAAAAAATATTTTCTGTATTTCTCTGGTCACTTACTTTTTCAGTTTGTGGTTCTGTCAGATGAAAGTTATGATGTGTGAGAGAACATGAACTGGATTTTAGCAGGACATGGTGGAAAACCAGAGAACAGTTCTGCACCATCTGATGCCATCCAGCATTCATTACAGGGTTTGTGGGAGTTTATCACTTTCTTGGGTGGCATGAGTCAGAAACAGAGAAAAAGAGAAGACATGAGACTGACGGGCCTTGTTTCATTTTCTGGCACAGCTCACTGCCATAAGGCTCTGTGGGTTAGCTAATGGTTTCATCATTTCAGGCTAGACTCTGTTTATCTTCATTAAATATCACTTTAAGTATTTTAAGCTTCTCTTGCCAGTTGTTTTGATTATTTGAGCCTGCCTGATACCAATAGATTTCACTCAGCAAATTGCTTCTTAAAAACAGCCTGTGGTAGGAAGTGTTTGACTTTCTTGCTGAGAGCAGGTTGAGAACGTCAATATGTCTGTGTGTTGAATCCAAAGCCACAAACGGAAGTTGATTAGCCAACATAGCCTGTGTAAAATATCAAAATACACCTTAGTGTTTGTGTGGATTAAATGAATGACATATAACATGTTCATTTGTGAGCTCTAGAGCTGTTGGAAGGTTTATTCTGTCGCCTTTGTGCAGAGCTAAGATAACTGGCTGATGTTAGTTTAATGTTTTGAGGATGTATCTAAGGTTCTCCTCTAAATCTTATCAGTCTTTTCTTTACAGAAGTGAGTAAGCACCAGTAATTAAGTAAAGCCATTGTAAATTGGACGTCTGTGACTCAGGAGGTAGAGCGGGTCGTTCGCTAACCAGAAGTTCGGTTGTTTGATTCCCGGCTCCTCCAGTCCGCATGTCAAAGTGTCCTTGGGCAAGACACTGAACCCACACTTGCCCTCCAATGTATCATGGGATGTGTGAATATGTGTGAAAGACCACTTACCATTTTAATACGGTATGTTATGGTTTTGATCACTCTTGATAAAAGAAACTGCTGAACGAAGACAGACTAACTTTTCATCAGCAGTTTTACTTCTCCACACCTCATCTACTTGACAACATCAAGTTAAATGTTGCAACTAAACCATAAAAAGAAAAAGAGACTAATTCATGATGTTACTGTCAAAAATGAAGATGTGCCTTCAGAAAAATTCTGAAGATGCACATGTAGATACTTATATTAACATGTTGTAAATATGTAGCCAACAGTCCTGTAACATAAATGTACAATCAAATGCTCTTATGTTTTGCATACAGTAACTCAAATATACTGTGTGTGCACAAGACCAGCATCTAAACCATACAATGGTATTTTGGCCTTAAGATTTTTGCAAAATTAACAACAAATTGTTTCCAAATGGAAACACTGGAGTAATTTGCTCCTGGTTGTACAAAACAAAAGGTTAATGCATGCAGCTGATTGAACCTGTGACACAGTAATGTGTGCTTGTGTGGGGGTGGGATGATGGGTGGTTGGGTGCTCCTATAAATACCATTTCTGCTGACTTAAATAGCAGGCGGTGGTTCTTAGATCTTGCTCTGGTTGCAGACCCATTTTAATCACCACTCCCTCTCTTTTATTTACACTGACAGGACTTATCATTAATCACGGCACAGAGGAAAACCCTTCACTTTTATTACCGCAGGCATCAGCAAAGCAACTGATCCACAAGATGATGGTAGGCGCTGTTGTGGTGGATCACACTGTTCAACCACATTTTTTGAGTCTCTCCACTTATTTCACCTCTGCACTGATTAAACATGTTGCAGCACTGGAAGCAGACTTCACTTTTTCTTTTCTGATTAAAATGCAGGAATTCGAAAATCATATTCATTAAGTAGTGCAAAAAAATGTATGTCCTTCCTTCCTATGCTTCAGGATTTTTGTTGGTCACTAGTCAAACATCTTTCACATATTAAAATTCTCTTTCTTTGTCCAGGATAAGCAAAGCACATCGGCCAACACAGCTGGCTACAGCCAGAGTCTCCATATAGATTCATACAGATATTGACTAAACGCAGGTTTAGTTTGGCCGAGGCAGAGGGAGAATTTGATCTGATGTAGACCATTAAGCACTGATATGGAAACCATTTGCTGGTTTTCACTGTGAAATCAGATTTATGACAAAAAGCCACAGATATGTTGCAGTTAAACTATTTGTAAAGACAACAGGAAAGAGGTTTGGAGAATTTCTCATCTTGAAAAAAGGTGATCCTGCCCTGGATGCATTTCTTGCCATCTGCATTTTTGAGGCTGTGGAATTACATCATGACATTGGATTTCAGGTTAACTTTAAAATGAATTACATTACTGTGTTTGAACTGAAAGACTGTACTGGATCAAGTATAGAGTGCTTCAGGTTGTTATAAAATGTCACCAATCAAGAACGTCAAATGGCTGATGTTTTATCATCCAGAAGACGTGCTTTACCTCCCAAGTTTGAAAAGGAGAAAACCTGCAGCTCGACACTTTTTTCCTAATTTGCAAAATGAGTCACTGTGGGGATAGAGGGTGTTTGAGGGCATTTTAGGAGATGGTTTGTGACAGGAAAAGTGAATGGCAAAGGGAAAATAAATCATAGGAAAGCAATAAAGTACCTTTACATGTCAAATGCCAGGTAAGGATTGGATGCGGTTGGATAACAGTAATAGCCAGGGTCATGTCCCAGTTACAGTAATGTGTTTCCCCCTTTCTTTCTTGGTACTATTTGCATATAATGTCACTTGTTTCACTTTCTTAACTGGAGCTGTCTTGCTCTTTGCCTTCTTCTGTCTGCTCTACCTCCAACTCTTTAAACCTCAACAATTAAATCCTGACACGGGTCATAAATCTTACAGGCTCACATTGTTGGCTTTGCCAATATCCTGTGTCTGTGACAGGCTGCTCACTCAGAAACCTTTTTTTCTGAGATAGAGAGACATCATCAAGTTATCAGCACTGAACACAGACGCTTACACCCACAGGAAGTCATTGTCCTCTTTTATTTTACCGTCTACAGTGTCAAACCTTCAGTGAGGTGAGACAAACAATGAAAATAGAGGGAATGTCAGGGGAGGCAAACCAGAGAAACGTTTAGGGTTCTCATGGGGGAACAGGGGCTTCTGGTGGCCCCACATATTGGTACGGTTCGCAGTGACATCTAGAACGTCCCACATACACACTACACAATGCACTGTTGTTACTCCAAACCTCTCCTAAGTGGGGCCTCCAGGGAACATCTGTGAATTGTAGCATTCTTCGATGGGTTGTTTTGTCTGGGTCCCCCCAGAGTCTACTGAGATCATAGCTGTTCACAGCGCACTGTCCGGCTTTCAAGGACGTGAAGTAGGCAGACACTTCAGTAGAGCCAACACAGTGACAGATTTGCTATAAAGGGAAAACGTTGTCCCAAAGAACTGTTTCCTTTTGTTATAAAGAATTTAGCCAACATGTTTGATTAAAGTGCCATGTGAGGTTTTACTTCATTTACATATTAGCTGCTGCTTAAACAGAGAAATACATGCATTATTTGCTGTACTGTTGCTGGAAGTAATCAGTAGATACTCTTTCCAGCAGTGTGGTGTTTACATCTCTGACACAGTGAAGAGAACATGAATGTCTGCACCAGATTCTATGGTAATACATCCACTTGTGGACAAGTCATTTGACACACAACCAAAAATGTCAGACTCGCGGTAGTTGTTGTTGTTGTCGTTGTCAGAGGCAGATGTCAGGGCTGGGCTTTGCTGCTTTGATACACACGTTTTTTGCAGTCACTCCAGAAAGACATTCTTTAAGAAAAAGACCTAAGAGATACATTGATGTCCTGCTTGATTTACACAGCAGGTGTGTGTGAACGGCAGATCGGTTTCACAAGGTTGACAGATTGTGTGGAAGGCTCTTTCAGGAAACTCTGTAGTAATATATTTCACAGGATAAGTATAATCCTAACCCTCTGGAGAGGTTGGATAAAAAAATAAGTTCTATATTTACAAAGAATTATTTCTTTGGACAAAGCACAACAAACCCAAGCCAAATGTGGACAGCAGCTTTCTTAACACTGCAAGAGAAAATATTTGATCTGGATGAACTTCTGCGAGGTCTAAATAAAACACAGTCCCAGAGTAACTGCAAGGTTCTCCAGGATCTTGAGCTTAATATGTCCATTTGTAACATCTCATGAAAGCCTTTGGTTTCCCTCATGTCATTAGACCATGGAGTCACTCTGTGCTGTGGAAAGGGAAGGTGAACGGATGAGCCCACTGAAGCTCGTCTGTCTAAACATTTTAGGTCTGTTTGCTCAGATGCTCCGGTAGGTTTTCACCTGCACATGTTGACACACAGTGAGGAAATCATTCTTCCTGTTTGTTTCTGTGCTTTTGTTTCTCCAAAGGTGCAGGTACCTTTGGTGACCCTGTATGCCAGTATTTCCCAACCTGTGAGCAGTAATGCAAAAGAAGCTGAAGATAATTTTTTTAATGTTAAATTGAAATATTTCTTTCACCTTTTTTGTTTTATTCTTTCTCTGAGGCCTATCACTGTGGTGAGCCAATGATATGAACTTTTTACACATCATATATCTGTCTCTGCACTAACAACATCAACAAGGTTAACTGGGTTAGAAATAGGAAGTATTAAAAGGGAATACGGGTGAATGGACATGTGATCTCTGTCTTCTGTTCACTCCTGAATGTTCTGTGCTTATCATTAAAATAAAAAGGGCTCTGAGTAAGTATAATCTGGCCTCTGTATTGTTACAGGTTCAGATACAGGCTGCCAACGTTTTCAGGTTTTTCAACTGAGCCATGAATTAGAAAAAAGTGGGAATCACCACTACTTGCCTTAAATATCCTTAAGCTTATTGGAGATAGCACTAACCCCTCAGCATTCATCCATCAGTCTTGTCTTTACTCTTTACTATTTGCTTTGATTGACATGTATTTTGACATGCACTGGCATATTGTTTCCTCAAAATCTGTGCTGTATCACAGGATATACTTCATCTTAGTGTTGTGTTGTATCCAAAGGAATGCTGGTAAACGGGTGATTTTTCATATTTTGCATTGCCCAGAATAAATTACAATCGTAATTTCACCATATTATGATTTTGCTGTTTCGCTTGGCACAATGACCACTTCACCCCATCATAACAGTTTAAGACATACAGTAGGCAAAACAGTAACTGAATATTAGAAATGACCTCTCAGTTCCACCCAGACAGACAGACAGACAGCAGTTTCTAAACAATTTGCACCACAAGGGGTGTGTGTTTCATCAGAGAGAAAAGTATCTGAACTTGTTTCTGCCTCTGACAGCTTGTTTGTCTCCTCTTCTCTCCGCTGAATATTCTCATGCAAACATTCCACTGTTTCATTTTTGGCCAGTAGTTTCTGAGACGCCCAGACAGATAGCGTGTGGCTTTCCACTCATAATAGCCAGCATCTCCTTAAAATGTCAGTGAAGAATGCATGAGCACATGACCCCCTAGTTACCTTTGCCACACTGAATGCATTTACATGATGTCACATAGTTTGATTGAAGCTGGCACACTGTAGTTGTGAAAATTACTGTCTTAAGCCTGAATTTCCTTGCAGAAATAACAAAAAAAGAAAAAAAGAAAAAGAAAAAAATCATTTCAGAGATTAGAGAGCTGAGCGCTGGCAAACCAAGCTCCTCCTGTCTGCTTCAAAGCAACTCAAATGGTAAGAAATACTCAATCTCCCTGACATACAGGCATGTGCTCTTGCAGAACGGTTTGGCGAAATGGCTGTTGAGAGGAACCGTTGAACAGTTGTGGTGGGGGGAGTTTGGAGTCTTGATGCCAAGATGGAATACTTGTGTGCACATGCAACACGAAAACTTTTGAAGCTTTTTTCTGAAATATTACATTTCATGAAAAGATAGAGATCTCATTGTAAACTTTTCCAGTCTGAAGAGCGCCTCCATCTCCGATGATCAGGTATGCAGTGAGTGGGTTTTTTTGACTTTGTGGTCAGCAAAAGGGGAAAGGGTGTAGAAAGAACCTCAATCCCATAAACCCTAGACTTGGTGTTGGAAGACCCAGTGGTCTGCAGAGGCCAAATGGCAGCATTTGCAGGACCAATTGATGAGAAAAATGGGGGCAACAGGGTCTCCTTTCAGACCTGGAGGAATAATGCACATGGCGGCCAGACTCCTGATCATTGCACTTAAAGAGTCTAAATGGATACCAGGAAAGGAAGCAATCAGACGTGAATTATTGGTTCTCTGCTCCAAGAGCAACAGACACTGAAACATGCTTATTCTGATGTGCTAATAAGATGTATGAAGCTAATAAAATAAAAAGCAATCTAACCTATACTCCTGAATCCCTTCTGTGGTCTTTGAAATCAACAACAATCTGGTCAGAACTGAGTGTGCATAAATTTATAGGCATCTGTTTTTGAGTTCAACTATTACTAAATGTGTTTTACTATAGGAGGTCAACAGAAAAATACAGTCTGAAAGAACAGTAGCATAGATCTGAGGAGGTCAACCGTCAGCCTTTCTGTATGTCAGTCCATTACTTTAGTCCTGTCTGATGTATTTGGACTGCCGTGAAGAACCACCAGGTTGACAACTTTGCTTCTTCTTTGTTGTCCCATTCATTTTAAAACACATCTCTGTTCCTACATTTCCTCCCCACATCCACATTACTCCAGAGATTTCAAGTCCTGAAAACAGAGTGTTGCAAATGCTGCCTGGACTGTTCTAGTTTGAAAGCTCTTGCATTGTGTTGGATGGGCGGGCTAATCTTTGGAAATGATTTTGCATTTTTACACCTTTAGAAACATCAGCAACATTTCATGTTGTAAATTGTGAGCGTATTTTCTTCAGTGCGAGCTGGATCCCTCTCTGAAAACCTAAAAGATGCACCTTTGCATGTGAGTGTAGTTATTGTCTACAGGCAGAAGACAGATTAAAGGACAGACTTTAAAGAAGAAATATGCAGGATTTTTACCTTAACCGTGCTACATTTTTACCTTCATTAAACAGCTTCAGAGTAACTGTGATGGTTAAATACATGACAGCATGGAGGCTCTCTGCCCTCCACCTAGCGTCTCTTGGCTGAAAAACAACCTTGCAAGATCTGCACCGCCGAGCTAGTGTCCCAGCTCTCGTCTCTGCGCACCATGACACAAATGTGCCCTGTGACTCCATAATCTCTTGTTTATGACATATAAGACTACACAAATATACATATGTAATACTGTGATATATAACATCTTCCAGCACTCCATGGATTGCTTTCTCATTGGCTTCATTACAAACAAATGCAAATGAGTGAGAGGAGGGTTAGCAAAAGAGTGGAAAAGCGACTGGACTTGCATAGTTCCCTTTAAGAAATGAGTGGAGACATGGTGCACTGCTTGGTAACAGCCCATCATGTGACAGGTTTGAAAATGTTGAGTACTTAATTCTGACTTTGCATCAACATGACAAGAGGACAATAATCAAGTGACTTTGAAAGAGGGCTCATTGTTGGGACACAGATGGCAGATGACCCAGCTGAACAGCTATGGGAGATTTTGTCCGCCGTGCTACAGTGGCGCTCTCCACCGCCATCATCAAAACACCAAATGAATGAACATCTTTTGGGGGACTGGTGTTGATCCCTCAGTAAAGATCCAGATTTCTGCAGAGCACTGGAGCTGTTCTCACTGTGCAGTGTCCAAACTCCTCACTGAAACGCAGCATGTTGTTCTTTCCTTGAATTTCCTCAGTTCACAAACTCACCACGCCGTTGCCAGTGGAGCCTTTTGTTCAGCTGCCTCTGTCTCTAATTTTTGTAAACCAATTTATGTGTCAGTGCTTACCTTCTCTCTCTTTCCAGTGAACCCACAGCCCATCTGAAATGTTGCTTTTTCCCCTAATTCCAAACCACAATTTGTGCAAGTATGTGCCCAGCTGTGCTGCCAGTTCATTGTAAAATTAAAACAAACATGACCACCTGTCCCCAGTATGCAGCAGGAGAACCAGAATCAGACATACATCATGCCTCTCCCTAGTTTTTCCCTCTCAGTCTGTCAATCATCAAGATGAAAAACTGACATGTTGTCCTTGATACAGCTGCAAAAATCCTCAGTACTAACATCAGTCTTGGAGGAACATCTGGATCTTTCATGAGGGTGAATATGACTTTTCCATACTATCCCCACGACTTTCCAGAACTAATAGGTATGTGGAGATTCAAGAACACAACTGCAAAACAAACTACTTTTTAGATATTTCACCAAATGTGTTCTTCTTATTTAACTCCAACTACATGTCTGACCTCTCCTCCCTGCACTGAGGCTATTTATTCAGAGGGAGACTGAAATAGAAACCCAGACTGATTAACAGCATTAACAGCACTGGATCTTCTTGGACAACTACCTCAGAGGTTATTTTGGGCGCAGAGTTACGTTGCATTTCAGAGTAAAATAAAGTTAATGTGGTCTTTGAAAGTGAATCTGTTCACATGATCCAGGCCTCAGCGAAGGTAACTGAACAATCTCAGTGGGGACACAACAAGTGCAAGTCACAGACTTAAACCAAGTGCGTAAATCCAAACGATGTGGTGACATAGTTATGTCTGAAACATCTGCAGCAACGTAAATCAGAGCAGCTTTGGTGTCTCCGATGTGCTGCCAAAAGATAAAACAGACCTGTTTGAGCCAATTTCTTAGAACCGTAGGTGACACACATTAGGTGAGTAACGACATTACACTGTGCTCACTGACCGCGGGGTTCGTGTAAACAGCGCAGCAGCAGCAGCAGCAGCAGCAGGGGATGAGACGTGAACTTGTGTGAGGGGGCGCACAGCAGCGGCAGCAGCAGCAGAGACGCCCACACACACTGAAGGCTGAAAGACGCGCTATAAAAAACGTGTTTCTGTGTTGTAGTGTCAGAGGGGATCCTTAACAGCTTTCAAGCCGCCATGCAGCAGCCGGACCGAGCCAGCCATGGACCTCTCTCTGCAAAGGACTTTTTCAAAGGGAAACATGATTTCTGATCTTCAGCAGAAAACATCTTTTCCCACGTTCATGGACCACTGAGAGTATCTATCCAGATTCAACCAACCAGTTTCAGAAGGAAAAGTATCTTTTGGATGTTCATTTTGGTCTGAGAAGGATATCAGAGCTATGTAGTGGTGAGTCACTTTAAAACCTCTTCAAAACAACATTAAAGTTGACTTTTAGAGGTAAACCTCTGGTTACAATGTCGATACGTAGATACTCACTGTTTATACTGTTTTTATTGCTGCAGCCACTAGTGGCTTGTTCGTACTGAAGGTTCTTACAAAAATACTGCAAACGCTTGCAGATGCGTGCAGTCACGAGCCTATACACACACATATCACATCACACACACATATCACATCACATGGACATAATCTGACTGACAATTTCAAAAAAGTTTTGACTCATTTATACTAAACAGTCGTTGTCTTCTAAGGTCAGTCAGACAACAAAAAGAGCCATGTTTATTCTATGATCATGATGAAAATAACATCCCATCTTGTTCAGTGTGCTCTTCGTGTAAACTGCTAAAGTAGTTGGTGTGTTGCTGGGGGATCAGTCCTGTTCATGACCTGTTTGACCTTCAGCCAAAACACACCTGAGTGATGAAACGCTCTACTTCATTACAGCTGATTTATCAATTACATCTACTTTTGAAATCTTGCTCAGGGCAACACATCAGGTGAGGTTTAAATATAAATTTATGAGTTTCATTGCAGAAAGTCTTGCAACTTGATTAACATCTATAAATAATTTGTAGTTAATAACTCATTTTTGTTGGAGAGCCATTTTGGAAAGATAAAAAAAAAACAGATAAATTCTATATTTAAAGAAAAGGCCAACATAAATGTTATGAGTGTGGTGTGATTCCCATTAGCTTCAAAACACACTCACATATGGAGGGTAGTGCTTTCTAACTCGCCCACCTACTGTTCAGATGGGATTGGTGAGTGTAAAGGCCACGGCATATGATTCACAGCCTTTATTTGTTCATTAAATCACCTAGCAAGTCCTCTTGTGTGTGTGTGTGTGTGTGGAACTGGTCTTTTAATTTCCACCTATATGTTGAGTGTGTGTCATGTTTAATGCTATTAATCAGACTTTTAATATCAACAAACAAGAGAAGTGAACTTTTATTCAGTTAATTGGCATTTTGCAAATTATATCTGCCTCCTCTTTTTATTGCAGCCTCCCTTAACGATGGACTTCAAGCCCTTCAGAGATCAGTGATGTTAGCTTTGAGCCACTACAACTCCTCAGCCTCCCCGCTCCTCCCTCGTTTCACCAATGACAGCACAGGGAAGGTGGAGGTCAAGGTGGCTGTTGAAGGGCTGTTGCAGCAGGGAAACTTCACCTCTGTACAGCCTACCACCGGCGGCGCCATTGTTGTCATATTGTTCATGACGCTGGGCATCATCTCCAATATTGTGGCTCTCTTTATCCTGGTTAATGCCTACTCCCTCCAGCGCCGGCGGTCCAAAGCCACATTCCTTCTGTTTGCCACTTCACTCGTGGTCACAGACTTCATTGGACATGTGATTCCTGGGGCCTTGGTTCTCCGACTCTACCTCCAAGGAGGTGTGCACCCAGAGAACTACAACTCTTCTGATGGCATGTGCCAGTTCCTGGGCGGCAGCATGGTGTTCTTTGGCCTGTGCCCGCTCTTCATGGGCTGTGCCATGGCTGCTGAGCGCTGCCTGGGTGTCACTAGGCCCCTGCTACACTCTTCTCTGGTCACCAAGACCCGCACAAAGATCTGCCTGACTGTCATCTGGTTGGCAGCTCTGTGTGTGGCCATCCTTCCCTGCTTTCAGCTAGGCTCTTACACATACCATGTCCCAGGGACGTGGTGTTTCATTAATGTGCTCAGTGACACTAAGGGAGTGGATGTGGCATTTATGGTGCTGTTCTCTGGACTTGGCCTTGCCTCACTAGCTGTAGCACTGGTGTGTAACACGATCAGTGGACTGACGCTCATACTTGCTCGGCTCAGGAGGAAGCCTGGCTCCCATCGCTCCACTAAGTCCCACGACATAGAGATGGTGGTGCAGCTGGTCGGCATCATGGTCACCTCATGCATTTGCTGGAGCCCTCTGCTGGTGAGTTTGAGAAAATACATTGACAGAGAAGCATACAGTCTGGTCATCCTCTGAGAGCCCTCCTTCAGTTTGCATGAGAATAAAAAGTCAGCCCTACCGCAAAGGCAATGCGGGCAATGCTGTGTGCTGTGTTGTTGTCAGCATATACTTCCCAGAGATCAAGTAATGACCTTCAGTTGATGACAGATTCTGCTGCATGCTCCTTGAAACATGGGTGAGCAAATCGATAGTCCTGAGTATCACTGTCCGCTCTAGCCTCAGTGGGATTGATTCAAAAAACACATGATCCACCAAGGCCATCTTCTCATTTATTCAGAAATTTTACCCTTTTTGTTTTTTTACCACTGAACTCTTTGCATCTTAACATACATATTTAAAGATCTCAGTACACATCACAGTAGATTAAAGCTTCATTATTTCTTTATATTCACACTTCTACTATGTTTTTATTTGGCATTGAAACGTTGAAAAGTAAAATCATGTGTTGAGGGCCGTTCAGTCCACTTTGTGGTATCTCCCTCCATATTTTTACATAAAAAGAAACCCTGGGCCTGACCTGCACTGGGACCCCAGGTATCATGTATGGCTTGTAAGGTTCAGGTGGGCTCATTCCCACCCATGATTGGGCAGGAGGGAGGATTGGCAAAATACTTATTGACCTTCAAAGTAAGGTCATATTTGGTGTGATGAAAAACAACATTGATGATCACCCATTTGCACTGTTTTTATGAAGCAAACCAGATCACTTTCTGAAAATCAAGTAAACAGTCCAAAAACAGTGTTTTCACACTCTCACCTTATGATACAGTAATAATAATGATAACTGCATGTATGTGTTTCATGCCTTCAGATCTTTGGCCTGATGTCCGTGATCCGCTCCTACACAGGATCCATTGGGGACAACCTGTCCAGCTATAAAACCCTGATGGTGACGCTTGTGAGGCTGGCCACGTGGAACCAGATCCTCGACCCCTGGGTCTACATACTGTTGCGCCGCACGGTCCTTCGCAAAATCTACCTCATTGTCAAGTGCCAGGTGGGCCAGAGGGGTAATATATTAGGCCGCTGGGAGCCCACCTCTTTCCCCAGCTCAGAGAAGAAGGAAGTCAACCAAGTGTGAGCTGAGGGAAGGACAAAGAAAGTTCACGGATGCACTTTGCCACCACGTTATTGAGGATATGAAGAGCTCATGCAAAGACATTCAGATGAAGAGCCCCAATAGTGACTGTGGACCAGTTTTGATGTGAAGTATGACATGTCTCAGCTGGTCCACTGTAGAATGGATTCAACCAAAATCTCTCTTTCAAACTCATCGAAGTTTACCAGTGAGTTCATCGTCTGACCTTACAAATAGAAGCTAGCTATTGCTGTTATTTTGCACAGTATGTTACGTTCATTGTTTACTTGTGATAAGTGAACATTCCTTAGAATTATATTGTTATAATTATACTCTCATTTCGAAATTCATAACATCAAAGGGCAAAGATGTAGGCTGCAGGATTAATAATATTGATAATAATTATAAGCATACTGCAGAGGGAGTAGTATGTTGAGTGTCTTTGTGATGTGACGTATTCTGCTGAATGTATTTCATTAAGGACTGTTAATATTACAATACTGTGGAGTTTATGAATGTTTAAGCTTTGATATGCTTTTTATGTGTTTATACAGTGCTTTATGTGAAATAATATAAGATTTTATACGTTAATACTTGAAATGCGCTCTCTACTACAGAGGAAATGTAAAGAACTTTGAATGTAAATAAAACAATACAATGTGACATATAACCCTTTTAAAAAGTACTTTTTGACTAATTGTCTTTTCCATTGCAAATAAGAATCAGTATACTGTGTGTGGTTAGTACACGTAACATGTAACAGAGTTAAATTATTCCCTCTGGAAGTTTCTTCTATGACCATATGATATGTGACCATATAAAGTTCTTGGTCACCTCTCTCACCAAAGCCCCTGTCTCCTTATTGCTCATCCAGCTCTACAAAGTTGTTCCCAACCAATTCTTCCAAAAATAATTCAATTCATGGGAACCTCCAACACAACAGATTTTCTTAAGTAGCCACCCCCAGATCAGTGCCTTGACATAACCCTGTCTGCAGGGTGCAGACAGTCTGTCCACCTCATGACTCATTGTCTCTGCTCTGACACAAACTGTCAGCTATAAGACCTCAGACTCACAGGTGGACTTCACTCATGATGTAGAAACATCTCAAAGATAATCAGGAGAGACTGGAGGAACCTGAGCTAAACTTCAAGTGTTACAACAAAGTAACTGAATACTCATGTAAATCTAATCAAATTTAATCTAGCCTTTTCACCGTGTAGTACTTCACATCTGTTCGAATTCACTAAACTAAACCTTGTAAACACATTTTTACACTGACAACAAAGTGATCAAACTCAGACAATTTGGCAAGGCCAGAAAAACAAACTGAATGGAACCACTGATCAAGTTAATTCAAACTGGATGTGGGAAATATTTTATTTGGCCAAATACAAAATGGGATATGGAATATGAATCATGATCATGTGAGATGTTACTCACTCAGTTTGAAGTTTTGGAGTTCAATTCCACATTTATAAATGAAAGAAGTTCTGTCTTCATTAATTCATAAGGGATGAACTTTGTGTGTGTATTTAAGTATAAATACTAAGCTGGTTGATTATAAGTAAAAATGTAACAGAGATTAACCTTCAGAAGAACATGCACGTAGAGTCTGATGGAATTAACTATAAAACACTGTAGTGTAATGGTGTAATGCATTTGCCTCCATCAGAGCCTCAAGATTTGATGTAACTGAATATTTATAGACTGCTACATCTATAAAGAGTCATATGGATGAAATTCTCTATCACAGTAATTTCAAGTCAGCATCAACCTATGTCAGGTTTTTTTTTAACATGTTAAACATGTCAATAATAATGATTTGATTTGCAACCTTATTTTAAGGTTAGATGCCATGGTATGAGAACGTAAAAGTCATATTGTCTTATAAAATCCTACAGGCCTCTGTCACATTACCCAACAACATGTAATGGGTGTATCGATTACTTTACTGTCTTGTTTGAAAGAGTGCTGATCTGAAATAATTTAATAATCAGTAAATCTTTGTGTTTATTTGTCTGCTTGCTTGTTTGAATGTTTTGCGTAGAGCCAATGTGACTATTTGCATTTTCTCTCTATCTTTTTGTTATGCAACTACACACCACACCAAAGCACATTCCTCACCTGTCAATAACTGACTGTGAGAAGGACAGGTGACTGTGGTCCACACTCCAACATGTAGGTGGCGGTAACGCCTCTTTCCCAACCGATGACGAAGGAACGCAGAAGAAGAATCCAGAGAGGAAAATTAAAGAAGAAGAAGAGGAAACCAGAGAGGAGAATTCAAGAAGAAGGAGGGGGTGGGAACAGCATAAAGGTGCACACGGGCTCGTCGTCGGTAAGGTAAGTTTTCATTGCCCAAACGAAACATAAACTGCAGTCAGCACCATTGTGACATGACCGGTGCTAATGGCAAACGGAGTAGCATGCTAGCTAGCGCTGGCTTGCTCCCTGACATCGAGTGGGCGGTTGGTCCCTCATCGGTTGTAAACATCTGCTCCTTAGCCGTTACAGCAGCCTCCCTCCAGGAAGGGCTGTTAGGTAAACGACGTGAACGTGATGTGTTGGACGTATGTTTTAACCGTGGGCCTGACACCAGCCTGGAGCACAGTGGCTAACAAGGGTGTTTGCTGCCGAAACAGGTGGTAGCTCCGCCACGAAAGTCGTGACAGCATGGCGGCCGCTGCAGCGCCAATGTGGGATGAGCACCAGGCGTATGAGGAGCTGCTCTACTGGGACAGTCTGATCCAGCAGGGCCACCGGCTCCTCCCGCATGACTTTGATAGGTACACACACACACACACACACACACACACACAGACAGAGACAGAGAGAGAGAGAGAGAGAGAGACACACACAGAGTATTGTGCAACCCAAAATGACAGATTTCAAGGGTACCAGGCCATCGTTAGCAGGATAATGATAATGGCTGAGATACTGCAGAGGCACTGTGATTTCTCAAACACATTTGCACAGTATCATAAGTTTCATTCATTGCTCATGTTAGATCTGAATCGATGACTCCACCTTCACTGTAACAATGTATTTGGCCTGCCACGTATGTAGACGAATACTTTGAATAGACATGTTCTAGACATTGGTTATATTAATAACTCCCCTCACTCACTCAAGTGGGGCAGGGGTGTTTGAACCTTCAGACATCATCACCATCAAATGGCAAAGGTGGCTGGATCCAAGTTTTACGTAAATATACCCAGACTAGTTTCAGATCAACCATCACCAACAGTTCATGTTTGTTGTATCTTTTGTCTTAAACATCTCAGCGTCTCATTTGTCAGTGCCGTCCTGATTTTGTGGCGCTCTTCCTTCCAGATACGAGGAGCTGCGTTACTGGTACGACTGCCTGTGCTACGAGGAGGAGCTGAGACAGTATCATGACTACATCGCTGCTATTGAGGAGATCGAGGATAAACAACACTATGAGGTTTTTCTTTGTTCTGCTAACTTGGTGCAGACTTTTAGTGGGTGGAATCACTTTACCCGCTTCTTCTTCCACATGATTGAACATCTAGTGTTTTCCATAACTGTTTTATTTCCTGTTTAGCTTTAAAAATCTCAGCTCCTCCCCTTCATGAAAGCTGTACCCTGTGCATGTGAATGTGTCAGTGATTTGCTCATCCCAACTAGTATTAATATTCTACTACCTCTCAGTGTTTGCTTTGCTTGTTGTGTTTAACTGTCATAGTTACAGTGTAGTTTATAAGGAGTTTGAGCTCATAACAAAATAATTTCAAATTATTTTATGATCACAGTATAGACTAAACATTTTCTGTACATGGTGTTTTTTCTTCCGTCCTATATGATCATTGCTTTTTTTTTCTTTTTTTTTCTCATATCAAGGAAGCTACATCCCCCCAGGTCCGCACGCCGTATGATCGCCACGTGATGGCCAAACACTCTGAGGTGTATCCCTCAACAGAAGAGCTGGATGCAGTGCAGAAAATTGTTTCCCATGTTGAATGTGCTCTAAAGACTGTGTCTGACCAGATGGATATTCCAAAAGAGAGCAAAGAAAATACAGAGACATCGAGGTATGCAAAGTGTCCAAATGGACTGCAGCTGCTGTCCTGTTTTGTGACACACAAAATACATCAAAGGAGATTTAATATGCATGAGTCTGTTTCCCTCTGTTTTTTTTATGAATAATTGGACCATATTCATTCTTTTTTTTCCCCTCCTCACTATCCAAGTTCTGATTCACAAGAGCGGGTCCTGCGTGGGGTAATGAGAGTCGGCTTGGTGGCCAAGGGACTCCTGCTGAAGGGAGACAAGGACCTGGAGCTGGTGCTGCTTTGTTCCAACAAACCTACTATCACCCTGCTTCAACAAGTGGCTGAAAAGCTAGCTGAACAACTTGAGGTACAAACTTACCTGCCCATCTTTTTCTATCATTCTCCATTAACACAGATTCAAAAGAGTGGGCTCTTGAGATTTGAAGAGTTCATCTTGGCATTCCTGACTTTTTGTTCATGCTTTTACCAGGCTAATTCAGCGGGGGCATATACAGTGAACCAGTGCCCAGGTGATGCAGCCATCGTTGTGACAGGCACAAAGGAATTGGCTCTGACTCTCACTATCCACTTGACATCACCTCTTGTCAGAATGGAGAAAAAGAGTACAAGTGCAGAAGAAGAGGAAGAACAAGAAGGTACATATGTTGGTCCAGACATCCGCTAGCACAAGGCTGATCTGTGTGCTCTCAGTGTGCAGACACTGTACTGCGCCACTGATCTGCAACTGCTCTGGAAGTTCAAACCTCATGTCAGTTAGCAATTTGCAATCTCTCATTGGACCTCAGTGGAGCTTGTACAGTGCCTGTCTCTGACCAGGGCCAGTGAACAACCAACAGATGTTGGCTCTTCACTCGCTCGAGAGTCCTGTCGTCGTTTTGTGAAAACTGGTGATTTCCAGCAACACATTTCCTCTGTAGTTGCTGTCACATTCTGCACATGCTGTTAATGACATCAGTCATCAAAAAAGAGAAAAAAAACTTTGTGTATTCTTGTTGAATTGTTTTCATGTTTAAAATGAAGGCCTTTTCAAGAATAACAACTTAAAGCGCGCACTGCATGTACTTGATGCTGAACATGTACATTTGGCACCAGCTGCAGCAAAACTGATCAGCAAAGAAGAGTTTCCTATAGTATCTAATGAGAGAATTTCAATTCAACCAGGAAGAAGGAAAAAAGAGGAGGAGCAACTAAGTGATTGTTTGTTAATGTATGAATTTGTTAGTCAGTGGTGTGTATGTGTGTGTGTGTGTGTTAATCGGCACAAAGGTCTGAAGTTACAGTGAGGTCATTTAAAGGTAGGGGGGAGTTTGCTGAAGCCCCATGCACAGAACCATACCGGTCTCCGTGCAGTTTTAGACCATTTCCTACACTGCACCTGGGATTTTAGCTTCCACTTGTTACGGACTTGTTCAGGTGCATCAATGATACTTTGTATTACAGAGGCTATGTTCAGGTACATTGAAACACATGCTGCATATTGGTAAATGGTAAATTGTCTGACAAATCAGGGTCAGGTGTTGTCATGGGCAGATTGATTAATGCGCCTGTGATGATCAAATATGGCTGCTGTTGCTGCAGATGATAACCTTCAGACAGCTGTTGTGGAACTGCGTCTTCCTCAGTGAGATGTTTGATTTGTGTTTGAAAACAATACTTTAAGTGGTGATTTGATTATTGTAACGTGGTCAAGACTTACTTTTGTATAAAGCTATGGACATTTTGAATATCCAAACTTTTATCATGCAGCCTTGTCTTAATTTGTCCTGTCGCTCATTCCACCATTTGTTGTGGCACAGGATTGAAATCAACTGTTTGGCTGTTTAGAGTAGCTCAGTTGTAATTGTAGTGTAGACAATGAGCTAAAACTTGCACACAGCTGGTATGGCTCTTTGGTTTTCCAAGTTTTCATAAGGCCTGCTGAAGCCAGTTTTGGATGAGGGACTCCATCAGTTTTGCTGCAGTGTGGGGCAGACGTGTAGATTCTCTAAATGCTTGTGATTTACAACTGATTGCATTTTAGTTTGTCAAGTTTTTTAGGAACGCTGGACCTTTGACCAACTGGACACACTGTCTCAGGAGGGGGGGAAAGCAGCAAACCCAAGCCAAGGGGCTAAAGGGAAGGGGGTATTTATCATAGGTTTTACCCAGCCACATAATATTAACAACATGCTACGCAATGTTGTAAATACTACTGTGTCTCTGTGACAGTATTTTTGCTTCCACTTTTCATACACTGTGGAAAGAATAGCTGGGATCTATGGCAGGTTACTTTCTGGTTTGTTGGGACCAACATTACACATTGGGTACTTTGGGCCCCCTTTCCCTGCTGCTGGTGGTTTGTGGAAAGCTGCTACTCCCTGAGCTGCAAGACAGAGCCAACCCCCTTGGTCAAACTGTACCTTTTCTTCTTACCCCACCACGTCTGAATAGAATCGCGAACAGTCAACGATCCGCCGGACGTTCTGGACAGGCAGAAATGCCTAACTGCCTTGGCGTCTCTCCGCCACGCCAAGTGGTTCCAGGTTTGCATTCACGTCCTTTTCTGTACTTAAGGTTGAACTGTTTCTTTCAGTGATCTCAATTTAGACAGTTTTTAACTGTGCTCCCAGTTATTGTTGATGTAGCTCATAATCCTGAAATGTCAAAGTTATAAAGAATTTTAGAGGTGTGATCTGCTGATCCATACCAATTACAAAAAATAAAAGAATCATTGGTATAGACACCAGCACACTGTTTATACTGATGAAAATCCCATCTACCAGAGCTGTACAACAAAGAGAAAGCAACCGACATGTCTAATATACAGTGGAGTCCAAAAGTCTGGGACCACCTTACCATTACAGTGAATGGGAATGTGGCCTCAGATGTTTGAATCCCACTGTATCTCACTTTTTTATATTAGTTTAAACAGTTGATTTGGAGAAGGCTCAGATGTTCTGACCTTACTGTGCCTGCCTTGTTTTCCGGGTCTTATTGTTGGAGCCCTGAAAGCACAGGGGTGAGTTGGCATTGAAGTTGGCAGCTCCTCTAACTGAACTGGCTTTTGTTTGTGTCTCTAGGCCAAAGTGAGTGACCTGAGTTCTGCTGTTGTTGTGATCCGGATCATGAGGGACTTGTGTAACCGTGTTCCTACCTGGATGCCACTGTCAGGATGGGTAAGGAAACTGTTGATGCACATAATAGTAGCAGCTAAGATGTTGATGTTGTTGTTTTTATTTGTTTGTTTTTTAAATAAACCAACTCCTTTCTAGTTTGTGGTGAAATATAATCATACTTTATTTCTTTTAATTTTAGCAACATCTTGATAAGGAGTGTGTTTACTCTGCTGTTCTCCACACAGCCTCTGGAGCTGCTGGTAGAGAAAGCTATTAGTACATCTGAGAGACCAATGGGAGCAGGTGAATCCTTCCGCAGGGTTTTGGAGTGTGTTGCCTCTGGAATCCTCCTGAATGGTGAGCTTGTCAAACCAGCACAAATGTTTATACGCTGATCTTATTGTATTCATTTATTTTTATGTTGATGAAGATACTAATTTATCTGTGTGTGTCCAAAGATGGCCCTGGAATTAAGGATCCATGTGAGAGGGAATCGGTCGATGCCACTGAACATCTCACTCTGCAACAGCGTGAAGAGATTACACAGAGTGCCCAGGTCAGATGAGGCTGCTAATATGTGCACACACACACACACACACACACACACACACACATATTTTGATGAAAATAACTAACTTTTGATGTCTTTCTTAGTTTGCCTTGAGGCAGTGTGCATTTGGACAGATGCACAAGGTGTTGGGGAGGGACTACAAACCTATGAAGACACGGAGAACAGTGGGAGTCAGTGGCAAAGATGGCACAAGTACCCAATGATCTACAATCTCTGCCCTGTCCATGTTGCTGATGAATCATATCATTTGGAAGGGATGTATTCAAAGGCTTGTTTCTGTTGTGTCATGCAGCTCAGATAGGTCCTGCTGGTCCTTTCAGCCTGTCAGCTAAGAGACAATACTCTGAGGTGGAGAATGAAGAAGATGAGCCCCATCTCAACAGCAAACAGAGGAAGTTTCTCAAGTTCCAGAAGCGATTTCAGAGGAAATCATGTTAGTAATTTACTGAGATTTGTTGGTGAAGGCTGAGATCAAATAATGCTGTGTGACCTGCAGTTAGAGAGGCAGCAGGGCGGGTCACACACAGACACTGTTAGCAGATGTACATAGGTGGCAACAATATGCTGCCGTTGGAAGGATCTTCTTAACTGCAGTATGGTAAGATGTCTATTTAAAAGGACATAATATTGTTGATATGTAATATGGTTGACACCTATGTTGAGACCTATTCCATGGCATCTGCCCTCAAGCATCACATCACTCAGTGTATGACACATGGTGTCAGCTAATAAGCAAGTGAGGAAATGCAAACAGTAAGCACTAACACCTGCATGGTTAATCTCCAGATTTATTAAAATCATTTATGTGACTGCTCTACTTTCTTTTTCCCCCTTTCTTTATCTGTTCCTTTCCTCTGCAGTCACTGATGATTTTAGTATGAATGCTGTGATGCGTCTTAACCAGTACAGACCTGGCCTGGAGTACCGGCTCACATCTCAAACAGGTCCAGTGCACGAGCCCGTCTTCACGATGGCTGTGGACCTAAATGGGAAGACCTACGAGGCCACAGGGCCTTCCAAACGAGCAGCCAAGCTCAATGTAGCCACCAAGGCAAGACTCAGTTAATCACTCTGTACTGGCTCACTCACTGGCTGTGATGACAAACCCATTCTCAGCACAGTCTAATGGAGCATGTATGAAATCTTGACTCTTGTCATTCACAGGTCCTTCAGGATCTTGGTCTTCCAACAGGTTCAGAGCCTAAATCTGAGTCCAGTAGTGTTGACGTTGAAGGAACCGAGGACTCAGTGAAAGCTGCGTCTACAACCTCTGCTACATCAGAAGACGTAAGTGCACATGTTCCTCCCTCTGGAGTGATTTTACTCTCACACAGTAAAGTCACACACAGTCAACACTTGCACCCTGAAGAGAGAGGGGGCGCTCTTGAGGAAATGACTCAAAGCCATTGTTTGTGCCCTTTCTCTTAACAGAACAGTCAGGGTCCCATCTTGACCAAAAATGGTAAAAACCCTGTAATGGAGCTAAATGAGAAGCGTCGCAGTCTGAAGTATGAGCTGTCTGCAGAGACAGGCGGCTCCCATGAAAAGTGTTTTGTCATGGAGGTGAGTATTGTTTCACCCTAACCAAGTGTGTATTGAATATAACAGTTTAATGTCTCAGTTTAACTTGCTCATAGCTCATCCATCATCATGTTTTGTTGTATGGGTTAAATTGTGTTGCCATGATCAAGCTTTGAAGTCTGAAGTGTGTCAGGTATTTAAAGTAAATAAAGACAGGTGCAGCCTCAGAGGTTTCTGAGGAGCAGTGGGCTGCTCCACCGTCACCATCCTTCCTTACTCTTTTGCATTAGCTGGGAGTTGGGCAAAGAGTATGTGTGGAGCACGTGTGGAGCTGAGAGTTTAGTGCATGGTGTTGGTGATAAGCATTCACCCAGCCGCCTGTGACTCAAAGCAACCAACCTCAGTTATACAGGACTTTTCAAAAATTTGAATTCATGACTCATGTTCACATTCACCCCCCACACAGTTGTCATGAAAGAGGAATTCAGCTGTAGTGAGTAAAACATATTTCCCACCAGGCTGTAAACATGTTAATTTCTGCTGTAAAGTTGGACATTTTAATGTTGGAGTCTATGAGTTACTTTTGGAGCCAGCTTCAGTTGGCAGCTTGAAGTGCTGCAGTTCTTGGCACTTTAGTGTTGGCTTCATTTTTAAGTCACTAATGTTGCTGCTTGGTGTCAATATCTCTCTCTGACAGAAGAAGACCACTGCAGAGCCAACTAAAAATGTTCACATTTATGTTAAGTGTTAAAGCCTCTGACTCTGCAGATTCTTTTTGGTTGAATCCAACAGGACAGATAGAAATGCTGAGGCGCAGTCTGCTTCTTGTCTCACAGGTGGAGGTGGATGGGCAGAAGTTCAAAGGGAGAGGCTCCAACAAGAAGGAGGCAAAGGCGTACGCCGCCCTCGCTGCCCTGGAGAAGCTGTTCCCAGATGATAATGGAGTGTCAAGCACCAACAGAGGTTTTCCAAAGAAGAAGGTCACCTACACCGACATGGTAATGTATCGAGCTGGCGATCCTCAAACACAACTAGTTAACTAAATTGTTATGGGCACTTCACATTGATTTTTCTGCTGTGTCATGTTGAACAGCACATCCCTGGGTTTGGTACTATTCGTGGCATTCCGTCAGACTCTGGATCCCGTGGCTGGGGTCCTAACAGAGGTCGTGGCCGGGGTCGAGGCAAATTGTTTCCTTCGGGACCCAGCTATAACAAGAGTAAGGAATTTTGCACTTGTTGAATTTTGCCTTTGCTGTACAAAGACAAAGTAGGATTCTTTTGATCATACAGTACATCTTTGAGGAAATTGACTCATTTCTCTCCATTATTTTAAAAGCTAACTACAGTTATGAGAGCAGCAGTGGCACAGGCTATCGTGAGTATGAGCTACTCCTCTGTCTTTGTGTTTTTATTGTCTTATCTGCTGAACACACAGAGGAAACATTGTTCTCCATTATTCCTGTTTTAGTTAAAGGAAATACAAGTTCCTGGATTATTGTTGGAAAAAATGACAGGGTTCAAAGTCATGGAGAAACATGACCTACTTACCAGTGGTGTTCAAATGCAAAATAAAATAAAACCCTCCAGTGATTACACTTTAATCAGTTCATATCTTATCTGCCTAGGGTCATTCTGCTAAACAAGTAGAGCTAAAACATTGAATAAACTCATAAATTACTCTGTTGTTAAAAAATGTTGATGATTAAATGTGATTGTCTAAGCAGAGTAACAAAAAATGATCTAGTTCTTCTTTTATTGGTGTCTTTGGCCTCTCATTTGTTATTTTGACACAATGAGCAATTGAAATTTGAAAACTTTGATAAAGATTCTTAAAAGAAATAATCAAGCAGCTGTGGTACAAAGTTGTGTACATGTTTGCTTTTCACCTCAGTTTTAAAATAAAAACATGACAGCATGGATGTAGCATTAGGAACAATTCATTCTTCACAGCAGTGATACTTGATTGTTGTTTTCTAGATAAGCTCTATGGAAACAACCCAGCCAGCACCACAGCCTCCAAACTCCCCGCATCTACTGGATCAGGCAGTAATATCGGCTACGGTACCTTTTACCCTGAGAGCAGCAGCACCACCTTCTCCTCCCCACCCGTCCCCACCTCCAACTACAGCACCACAAAAGCAGAAAGCTACCAGTCAATGCCTCCGCCGGCCGACCAGGAGAGCCCTTACAGCTACGGCTATGGAGATGAGAAGAAGAAGATGCTGACCCAAGGTCAGACTGAGAGCCAGGGGGACTACTCTATGTACAGCACAGCCTACCCCAGCTCAGTGACAGGGGGTCAAGTGTACAGTAATTATGGTGAGTAAGGATGGAGCAAGTTGAATTCAGTCACGTGTATCAAACAGAAACTGCATGTGTCTCCCTGATGCTTCGTCTGTTTGCACTTGAAAATGATCCATTCCTGCATTAATGTCCTGTTTTAAGTAATCAGGTCTTCTCCCGCTCCACAGGGTGGGGAAACCAGTCATCCTGGGGCAGTCAGCAGAGCTACAGCATGTACCAGGGCTTTGGAGGACAAAACCAGGGTTCATACTCTGGATACAGTGACATGAATTACTAATCGTGGTGTGGTGTCATGTACAGCCTTTCTCACCTCAACTCTATGCCATCTCTGATTGTCTGCCCACAACCATCATCCAAGGATACCACTTCTGGAAAGCAAAGTAAAAAAATTACTTGTGTCTCTGTAACTGGATTTTTTTGTTTGTTTGTTTGTTTGTTCGTTTTGGTCACTCTTCACCTCGCTTGTCTCTTTCAAGTTTTAGTTCACAGATGAAAGTTAATGTTTTATTGAAGTCCCTGTTTCCTTTAACTGCTGCAGCCCTCATTCACCTGGATATGTAAAAAAAAAAAAAAAAAAACATACCTGGTCTATTTTTATGTCCTGTTTTGTTGGGTGGTTGTGTTTTTTGTTTTTTTAACCTAACATACTGGTTGTGTATCAGTATGTGGTTTTGATTTGAAGCTGCTAGTTTTAAACTGAAGATTTGTTCACTCATGATACATAAAAATGCTCTGATAATTCTCATAAAATAAATGACTCTTACTTTGGAGTGAATTTCTTCACCACCACTTTGCTAATTCACAAACAAATGCATGGTTGTTAACATTAAGTTAATTTTCTGAGCTTCAGCCTTTCAGTCATTTCGAAAGATGAAGCTTTGATATTGAATTGACAGGTCAAGTCAGTGGCATTATCATCCAAAGGAGCTGGATTAGGTCTTTGAGTCATCTTGAGCTTCCCTTTAAAATGCCAAACATACTCCTCACATCTGTGATACCAAGAATGTTTTGTGACACCCACGAATCTGGCGAATGGCTTCTGCAGTGCATGCAGATGCTTCACATCATCACCCAGTCCAGCATGCACCTTCTGTCATCATGTAGCATGCATGGTCTATATGTGCAACTGTGTTGTTACAAAGGTGGGACAAGGCCTCAGTGATCCCTGCAGGGAAATTAGGTCATGTTGGCTAAAAAGATACTAGTGCTCCACAGGAGGAACTCGTAGAAGTGCAAGGACATAGATCAAATATAATGTAGGAGGGGAACATGATAGAGATAGAAATTAGAGTCATTATTGCATGCAAAGCAAATTTTTGATGATTATTTTGAGTTTCTCAGAATAATCACTGCCAACAAAAGTAAATGCATTTGCACCATAGCCTCCAACCCACAGACCTTATGGCATAATGAATATTGCCAGTTACTCTCTGGAAGAGATGTAAAACATCCCCTTCAATCAGTGCAAGCAGCATCTCCTTCCAGTTGCTCTCTAACTGACCAAACTGGAATTAAACCACCAAACTGAAAAAAAAAACTATCAATTGCCTCTAAGCAGTAAAGAAAACAATTCTGCGTAAAGCAGCTCAGAGAAGACCAGTTTCATTTCATTTCAGAAGTAGTGTGGAAACGCAGATAGTATGGTTGGGGTAGAAAACAAATAACAAGACCACACTCAGTGAGATGATGATACAGATTGAACACGCCATGATAAATGCATCAGGCTGTATGTCGTACTCCCAATTTGTCCAAAAACACGGAAACACCAGGACAAAAATGGGGGAGGAAAATGGTGATTAACACTGAAGTGGAAGAAGTAGAAAAAGTGGAGTCTGGGCGCAAGCTAAAATAACCATTGTGAATCACATGTGGCCCAGATGACCCTCTGCTGGGTCACAACTGAGACAGGGTGTGAGCAATGATCATGCTCCTGCAGCGTGTCCCTGGGCTGGCCCTCCTGCAGGAATGCTGATAAAAGGAGGGCAGGAAGAGCACAGCGAGGACAGACAGTGTCCCATCAGGTCATCCTGAGCACACCTCACCAGTGAGTGCTTTATCTTTGGCATTATTATCTCTGCACACTGACACCTACTCTTCTTACATTCAAGCTGTTTTTCCAATGAGATGCTTTTGTCTTTGTTGAGACAAGTGAGGCTTTTGATTCTGCTGTACTTGTGTTTAAAGCTGTCTCTGCTGAGGCTGGTCATGTCGTCTGTGAGTTATGGTTGTTGTTTAAGAGAAGCTCAGATACACAAATATGCTTTGACAAAATGAAACCGTGACCTCTGACCCTCTCAGTCTGACAGACGTGGCTTCTTTGATTAGCTTCCATTAGCTCCAGCTGGGATGTGTCAGCTTCAGGCTGCAGCCAATCACCAGCCACCTGCAGGCATAAAAAGCATGTTGTTGTTTAGTGTGGTGGGGCAGAAGGTGAGACTGCCTGTGGTGTAGCTGCAGCTGTGGTTTGTCACACTTGTTTCATGTTCCCCTTTACTTTTGTTTCACTTTACTTTCAGTCTCGGTTAAACGTCTCATTTCTGTTTGAGCTGTGTTGCGTTCTGTTGCTGAAGATCTGTCTCTTTCTCTTCAGATGGCGCTTCTACTTGGATCCATCTTAATGGCTGCCATCCCCATGGCTTGCTGCTACCCCACTGCCTTTCAAGACCTGGTAGATGCCAGCAGTAAGTATCGCCTTGATCTCTCAGTGTTTTGTTCATCAAGTTCTCAGCTATGATTTAATCTCCTGTACACTGACAGGCAACAGAACCTCCATTAAGTTCCTGGCTGTAGGAGACTGGGGTGGAGTACCTTATCCCCCCTACATCACCGCTGTGCAGAAAGCTACAGCTCGAGAAATGAGCAAAGTAGCAGAGCAGATGGGAGCTGACTTTGTTCTGGCCCTTGGCGATAACTTCTATTACAAAGGTGTGGACAGCGTGGATTCTCCTCGGTTTAAGGTTTGGAGATGATCTGGTGATAATGAATTAAAATGATGGTTGCAATATTTTTATTTATTTATTTATTTTAACTTGGTTTCTTTTCCTTTCCATCAGGATACTTTTGAATCTGTGTACACTGCAAAGTCTCTCAGGGTCCCCTGGTACGTGCTCGCTGGTAATCATGACCACGCAGGAAATGTTAAAGCACAGATCGATTACACCCGGAAGTCTGACAGATGGTAAGGTGCACTTTTTTTTTTTTCTTTTTTTTTTAAATTCCCATCAAATGGAATTAAAACATCCAGGAAAAGTGTTAAAGGAACTTGGGGCAGGATCAAGAAATAAGACTCAATACTGACACGACGGCTGTTGCGTGTTTTTCCAGCCATCAGCTAAGTCGGCGCGGGAGCGTGCATGAACTCTTCACCGCAGTGCAGCTGATGCTGTGACACGTAACTTACATTACGTTATGCATCTCTTATAATCTCATATGATTTTAAGATCAAGCTCTAAACATGACCTGTAGTGTTTTCTTACCTGGTTACCAGGAAATGAGCCATGTTCGTATCTGTCTGCAGTCCCAGTTCAAGCTGAAGCTGCCACCATGATTCAAATGCATATCCAATATTTATTTGGGTGCCAGATCAGCTTAATTGCGTTTTGATGAGATGCTGCTGATAAAACTTTTGTTGTGTTCTTTGTGGGACTTTTCAGTGGACTTTGTGTGGCAGTGGGTCATTTGTTTACTGTAGCAGAGTCCATTACTACCGCGCTTGTCTTCTTCTCATATTGAAAACCATCAAGAACACGCATTCGGCGTCATCTGACGTTACATCCGCAGAACTATGCGGGAAATTCGGACCCAGAATTGCAGTACATTATGCAGCACACAGCCTGTTCAAGGCAATGGAGAGATATGTGGTTGGGCTCATTCTTTTTGGTTTTGAACGCTTCATCACTCATTGGCATTTAGAAAGAAGAAAAAAAAAAAACTTAAAATGCATGTTTGATTTTTTTTTTTTTTTTTTTTCCACAAATCCTGCCCCAAGTCCCTTTTTAAACTGACAGAGGAAATACATTTGTCAGACTGTTTTTACTCATCATTATCACAGGAGATTTCCCTCTTATTACTATGAGCTGGACTTTCACATCCCCAATACTGGGAAGACCCTGACCATCATCATGCTCGACACTATAATGCTATGTGGCAACTCTGATGACTACGTCGATGAGAAGCCCAGAGGGCCGCTGAGTGAGGTGGATGCCAACCGCCAGCTGATATGGCTGCAGGAGAGACTGGCACAGTCCAAGGCAGACTTCCTGTTGGTGGCCGGCCACTACCCTGTGTGGTCGGTGTCCGAACACGGGCCCACAGAGTGTCTGCTGCAGAGGCTCCATCCTCTGCTCATTAAATACAAGGCTACTGCCTACCTCTGCGGTCATGACCACAATCTGCAGGTTTGTTTTAAAAATGTCTTGGTTAATTTATTGTAATAATTATAGCTTGGCTTCACTCCAGGTCTCTTGTCTACAGTACATTGAAGAGTCTGGGGTGGGCTACGTGGTGAGTGGAGCTGGAAACTTCTTGGATCCTGACGTCCGTCACTGGAACCATGTTCCGAAAGGTACGGTGAAGTTCTTCACAGGTCAAGCTTCAACACTCGGAGGCTTTGTCCATGCAGAAGTCACCAAGAACCAGATGATTGTGACCTTCTTCCAGGCCAAAGGAACCTCTCTCTTCCGGACTGTCCTCTCTCAAAGGGAATTTGAATAGATGAGCTTACGGAAACAAGTCAGCTGCGAAATGGCTGACTAACTTGTATTTTAATCTATGGCATTAATGTATCAAAACATTTATTTTAAGAGAATCAACTAGTTTTGCATGTAAATTTACTGTGAAAAGAATAAATGTGGTTTGTTTAAAAACTGTCTTGTCAGCTTGGTTGCAGTCTTGTGACTTTTACCTCTCATGATTTGCTATGCTCTGCTCATTTTACATGCTTTGTTCTGCAGAAAATCCTAGCTTAAAGTCACGGGGTTTTCCCCCTATTTGAAACAGAGCTAAACAGCTCAAAAGTCGTGTCATACACTTTTGCTTCCTGTAGCTTAGAGCTGACAACTCATCTGACCTTGAGTCTGAAGTTGGGGCATTTTAAAGAGCTCTGTGTTACATACTGAGTTATTTGAACATGCAAACATGATGTACATTCGTCCATAACAAACTGTAACTCAGATTTTAGGCTTGAATTCACAAGCTAAATCTTCAGTACTTAATTATTCCAGCATTGTCTTTGTACATCTGCTGGATAAAGTACAAACAGGAACTGAAAAACTAGTGTGGAGTTTGGTCTACTAGGTCACAGCTCCAGTGTAAATGTCACTGGACAGACTGTACTGAATCAGTCAGGTGCTTGTTTAATAAACTGTGATCTTACAGTTGGGTATTTGAGTGATAAATTGCACATTAATCTTGCCTGCTAATTCTAATTATGCAACTTGGCAAAACAAATCAATAGTTGAATAAACAGTTATGTTTCAGTTATGGAGACCAATCATCCTATTTTCAAGATAACATTGTGTTGATCCTATATCACCCAGCTATTAGGTGCACTGGACAAGCAATAGTTTGATTCTCATCGTAGCAGGAACTCATGTACAGAATTAAATGCTGACATTGGTGACTGCTGCTGAAGGGCAGGAGAGGTCAAGATACCCACAGTCGCTGTTCTTTTGTCCATCACACAGAGAACCACCTGGCCTGCCAACAGAGGATTAGGCTGGATGACAGCCGATTGGCAGCAACTGCAGGATAAACTCAACCAACCAGTGACCAATGACAATTAACCTGGAAGCAAAGCATGGACCCGAACAGACGGGTTTCTATTTTTTCTCCCTGCTTTCCTGCTGACATGCTAAATTGTTTAGCTGTACTGTCTTCAATGTCTGCATGATTCAAGTGGTGTTTTAATTCTGCACAGAGAAAAGGAACATACAAATAACCATAAATATGTTGTGTAGTATGTAATGCAATGCTATCCCTACCTCTGTTTTTCTTGTGTTAACCACAGTTTGGCTACTAGAGGGTTACTGACTGTTGGTAGGTCATGTCCTGATCCAATTAGGATAAGTTACAATCTGCTGGTGTCATGCATCGTCAGACTGAGAGCAGGATTTACAGAGCTGAGTCAGTATCAACAGTCGGCCAGGGATAGGCTGCCAGCTGAGGATAAAGGACAGGTGAGGATCACTTAACCCTGAGTGACGTCAACTCCCTGCAGACTGAAAGTCTCACTGGGTTTGCACATCAGTGGCGACAGACAGATGCGTAGTAGACACAATGTCTGAATTTACAGTAATTGCATGTATGTGTTGATCTGTTGCCTACCATAATAGGTAATAATATTTACACAATAATAACGCTCTATGAGAGCAGTCACCTGCACTGACAATTGTCATGTGAACCTGTAGCTCCACTTGGTGTCATGGTGGATCAGCTCTGTGCTTTGCATTGTGTTCAGCAGCAGCATGCAGCTGTTTTCAGCAAGAAAAATGCTACGTGATCAGCACCAAACCGCAGACAGACACAGTGTAATGCTAGCTGGTGAGCTGGCACATTTAGTGACTAAAACGACAGATGATGCTTTAAAGGGGAACTATGCAAGATTTGCACCTTAATTAAACAGCTTCGGAGTAATTGTGATGGTGATGGGAGAATGGGGGCTCTCTGCATTCCACCTAGGGTCTCTTGGCCGAAAACCAACCTTGCAAGATCAGCGCCTCCAACCGGGTGCTGCAGATCTCGTCTCACGAGAAACATGGATTGCTTTACGGCACTATGACACAAACACGCCCAGTAATCTGTAATCTCCTGTTAACATTACCCACCTTGGTAGACATCACTGCATGGACGATTATCGCCAGCTTTGTTGAAAACAAAGGCACATGGCAAGGTGGGGAGGGGGGAGGGTTGGTGTTGAATTTTTACAACAGTGAAAATATGCACTCTGAAACAGTAGGGGGAGCTCTGTGGAGAAAAAAACAACCACAACAGGGAAAAAGCGACCGACCTGCATAGTTCCCCTTTACAGTTGGTGGAGACCACAGAGCTAAAAGAGACAATGTCAGTGATTCGTAAATGTGGTGTTCACAATTATTCTCTAAGCAACACAAGATATCTCACAGAGCTCAATCAAGGCCAAGCTGCAAGCTCTTATGTTGAAACCATATACTACATAAAGATGGATGTAGCCTCCGTGACATCACCCACAGGTTTGTGAGGGGTCGGTTGGAAGCTCAGAGTGGGCTGCTGCACCATCACCATCTTGTCAGAGCCTGATTTCACCCCTACTGTCAAAAATGGGCAAAGGGGTGGAGCATGATCTCGTGTTTCAGTCAGTGCCAGTAAACACATGCTCACCCACCTGTCACTGAAAGCATCATGCCCTCAATGTTGAATGCTTTAAAGGCATCATAAAATGGCTAATTTGTTTATTCAATATTTATAGAAATTAGATTATTTCCTCTAAAGTGGTGACATTTTAACTTCCGAGTCTATCAGTGTTGACTTCACAGTTTTTGTGATCGTGTTCGATCTTTTCAGCCAAACTCTCAGTCCCAGATTCAGTCACCATGAGCTGTGTGTTTTAGGTTTTATGATCTGCTGCCAAATGTCCAGGACTGCAGCACAGTAATCCTGCACTCACATGTTCCACTTCAAAACCCAAACAGCAGCTTATCCTAAAATGTCTCTGAAAACAAAGCAAACAAAAGGATAATTTCACAAAGCAGTCAGGCCCATGCTGATTGTCCATTTGTTGATCAGACAGCTTATTATGTCACCATACCACGTTGCTGTTATTATGATGTGTACCACAGCATATGTACAGAAACCAACCAACACACACCACACAAATGTCTCAGTCTTAGATCAGGTGCTACATTTGTACTTTTTCCATGGGCTAACATGGCTCAGCTCTGTGGCGTGGAAGTTTCTGGTGAGTCACCTCCTCGCAGTCTGACCTTCTTTGAGTCTTAATGGCTCTTAAGCCCTGACACCTCTGCTCCAGTTGAGCAGGTCCTGTGCCACCAGTGGGCCTCCCATCAGGTCACTGTGGAGTTCAGAGCCACAAGATCTCCTGCCTGAGGAAATAGGATTAGCAAAGCTTTTATCTTCCCTCAAGTCATACCTTAGAAAAAAGGGACACTTAAATGGTAAAATGTTAATTTGTTGAGATTCAAGTGATTTTGTAGTTTAATTTGAAACACATACATTGTCAGATCATAGAATAGGGAACTATTTTCTGCAAGAATAATATGATCACCAGGAGGCAGAAGCGCCGGTAAATAAAGTTTTAAAATGAACAGTCTACCTAAAACCTGAGGTAACTTGTAAGTTTCAACATGCTCCTCGTTGGTTTTCTGGTTTTTATTCTGTTTGTCTGAAGTATTAGTCCACAGTCTACACTTATTTTTATTTATTTATTTTTGCCTGAATTTCTCATGAGGGAAATGAAAAAATAATCAATTCTCTCTTCCACTTCCCTCTTCGTGAATTGGCCTCACCAGCACACATCACAACATTTACAGCTGCAGAACCACTTCCACTCAACACAACATCTGTGCTTTTGTTTTCCCCTCCTGTTGCTACAAACATCAGCTCTTGCCTTAGATACAGTGTGTTGACTGTCTCTGCAGCACAGTGCTGGAGTTTTCCTTCCCTGGCCTGTCCAGCCATGTAAAACAGCATCGCAGACTTGATGGACCTCTGCCCAGGCCACCAGTAATCTAGACAGGCCATTGACACGCAAGACCCACATCTCATGCGTAAGTCAATTAGGCCCACCCTGCGGGGCTGAGCTCATCCCCTCAGCCCTCCACTCACCCCACCCTCTCTCTGCACAGCCTGGATCAAATCACACCTGTCAAACAACCAAAATCACACGGTACATCTCTGAAGTCCGTCTCCTCAGGTTGGGCTGCTGCTGTCCGATTATCTAATTCCACAGCTCAAAAGTAATAAAAGGACGCTGTATTAAAGGCTAAGCTGCTCATCTAATCTTCTCTCCCTAATCTCCATCCCTCACTGAATACAGGCACTCTGGGTTTCACAGATGGAATGAGCAATGTTACCTCGATGACAGTTCTTCCAAAAAAAAAATTTTTTTTTTTTTTCATGTTTATACATTGTTTGTGTGGACATAGACAGTTAAGGTGGAATGATGTTTTCAGATTTGGGTGCAGTCTCTGCCTTCATGTGCTTTTAATATCCCTGGATTTCTGCATGTCAGCCAATATCCTGCTTAAAAAAGCCTGAAATCCGTCCTTTTGAGTTGTGTAACATTGTGTGTGTATGCGTGTATGTGTGTGTGTTTGACAACAAGCAAAACAAAGCAAAAAAGACTCGTATGCCTTCTGCAACTGCCCTCAAACACACAATGTCACATTTTACTCTATAACTTTATACTGGGATTTTCTGATCATGTAATTTACCTTCTTTACGCAAATTGAGAAGTGAATGTAATTAAACCACTTCTTGATGGACACTGTACCTGTCCTCATAAAAAGGCACAACCTTAAAGAGGTCACCTCCCCTAATTGAATTAACTCCACCCTATTAGTAAGTCAGGTCGATCCTACTAAAGACAATATATTAAGTATCAGATTAAGACTGAAACACGAGTGTTAGCAAACATTGTAGACACCAGTATTCGCCTTTATTTGACACAAGGACTGAACACAATCCTCCTGTGATGTGCACACAGCTCTCTTTAAATACACTGTATAATGAGACATGATTTTAACTGGAGTTAAGGATACAGTCATGTTGATGGATAATCACAAACTAGTTTTGAATATTTATTATTTCTGGTTGAATATGGTTACAAGCTCCTAATAACTCAACTACTTTTATCATGTTGAATCATGTGGACTCAGGGAGATCTTACATCCAAGCAAAATATGATAGTTTGGACTGATGTGACTAGTGAGTCTGGCAGGAGAAGGAGAATCTTTGTGACACTAACTTGGCACAAATCCACTGGGAAAATGAAGAAGTGAAGGCTTTCCCTCTGAGTATCCCAGGCTCTGTCTGAGTTTTTGTCTTTGTCAAGCCCAGAGATCAGTGGCTCCAACAGAAGTGAATCCGTTCATCCATATTGTCCTTGATCCCTGCCCATGTGTTTTGTTTGCAAGTTTGTCTCTGCTGGTCATAGTCTGTGCTGGATCTGTGACACTGATTTTCTTTCCAAGAAACTGTTCCAATTTTTACAACACCTTTGAGAAGTGGAGGGGTAAAAGGTGCATCAGAGGTGAAAACAAGGAGCCATGGAAGCTCAACAAAACACACCCAAAGTGAGAGAGAGAAAGACAATAATGATGCGATGATGTGAACACCGTCCTGTACCCAGTCCCTCATGCATCACTCTCCTTAGGGATAGGCTGATTGTAGGACGGGCTGCCCATGTTGAGGGAGGTGGGGAAAAATGAAGGTATGTATGGCATGACAGACATCAGAGGGCTGGCCAGTGGGCTGTCATGTTCAGGCATCATGGGGATGATAACATCATCCTGGTCCCACACGTGAAATGCATTTAAATGGGAGTGGCAGATAGCAGGTGGCATGTGCAGAGGACTGATTCCCCCCACCTCTCCATCTTTTTTCATGTCCTGATCGACTGGGCCCAGCAAACAGTCTGTGGACAATCAGAGGGTGGAGAGAAGTTATTCCCACAATCCTTATAAAACTCTCACACTGCCTTGTACAGGTACCACACTGCTGGAGAAAATTCAAGGTGTCTGAATTGCTACAATAACTTTGCTCAACAGGTAAACAACTGTTGTATAATGTTCAGAAGAAAGAACAGGAATAGCTCAAATTCATTTATAAACTCAAAACATCACATGGTGTCATGTATGTCTACACATTTTCAACACAGCATAATTAAAGTGTACCTGAGAGTGTGTCTTGCAGTGGATTGTAACATTTAAAGCAAAAGAAAAATCACCACACAACTACTTGGAGCTGTAAAGATGGGATGACAGAATACTACATTAACTCATAACACCTGATATTTACAATACAAATTTACAATATTTAACAAATCATGTAATAAATTGGAAAATGATGCGTCATTCATCCATTCATTCATTCATACAGTGCATTGAATAGAGTGGCTAATGCAGTGCATCCGTTATATTTGCCACTATACTATCTGCTATGTGTCTGTCAGTGGTTTGCACTCTGCCCTAATTTAATGAAGCCAAAACGTGATGAGTACAGATGTCTTACACATTTGTTGTTTCTTCTCCACTGACACACTCAGTAACCTACTACTCATAAGATTGGAATAAATCAATCAGACTGAACTTTTCATGAGTTAATTCGTGAGTACATTCACATTACGGTATCATCAAGTATTGTAGTGAGATGGATTGAAGTACCACTAATAGACTTCAGTACCTGTGATGTCCAGCATGAGGTCTTTGATGAGGTGACCCACGATAGCATAAGCAACAGCGACCACAACCAGGGCAGCCATCAGGAGGTAGACAACGGATTTGGGGAGCTGGATGAGGTCCCTGGGTGGAGGCTTGTACTCCTTGTACAGAGGCTCCACATTGTGAACCAGGAACTGGAATGACTGTCCACCTTCGTCAGTGTAATTAAAGCTGTCCATATTCCCAGAGTAGGAGCCTCCAGCAGGCGTTAGTTATTCCATTATACTGAAGGTGAAAATGTTCCTAACCACTTGAGGTCACTTCCTAAAAAGCAGAGACAGAAAATCATGGTTAGGATTACTGCTTTAAAATGAAATGAAACACTAATGTTTTATCATTATCTGACTAATATAAAGTAATACTCGTGTATTTTATTGCAGTCATTTGAATATACATTCATCTCCTTCTAAGGGCTTCTTTTCTGACCTTCAACCACCATGTAAATAGCTCTGTGAATAAATTCACCCACCTGACAGGACCACGTTTTTGCAGCTTTCAGATAAAATACACATGCAACTTTGTCACTAATATTTTTCTAAACCGTGATTATTCCCTGTCATCAGTGCCAGCATGTCGCTGCCTTCAGTTCGTCCTTCACCAAGTAGACATCAGGACATCTCAGACGGTCTGTGAGCCTTGCTGCTGTGTGCTGTGTCCTCTCTGTGGAAATAATCCAGACTGTGGGCGGTGACGGACAGAGAGAGGAAGGGAGGGATTACACTTCCAATCACAGCAGCGATCAATCAGTCCTTCATCCCACTGCCAACCTATCCCACACAGATTACCTAATCCACAACAGATAATCTGAATGAGTGCTTTCTCCCTTAAAATGCTCTCACACATTATATCCACCCACACACAATACACACAAAGAAATGAAAAGATCACAGTCTTTGCTAAGAAATTCTAAGTTGTTTTGGGATCATGAGAAATAAATCCTCAATGTAATGACTTCCGGACTGAAAAGGCTGAAATTAAATCCTGCTCTTCTTGCAGATTCTCTGCACTCACTACTGTCAAGTAATTTCTCATGGTCTACATATAGGCTATAGTATGATGATATAACAATGACATTGTTAAGTAATACGGGATAAAAACGGGATAAGCCAGTAACAAGTAAAGCACTTTTACTTGTAAAGAAATTAGTATTTTTTACTTTTCTTTATTGTCACTGTTTCTTCACCAGGCCATTGTTCAAGAGAAAACTCTTCATTTTAACCTCAAAGTGAATAAAGTTATATATTATAGAGGCTACAGTTCAAGACTTGAGCAACGTAATATTATATAGCAAAAAAAAAAAAAAAAAAAAAAGATGCAGCGATGGGACGTGGGAACATTAAAACGACACCACAGGCTAACAGGATACAGTTAGCACTGAGCTAGCTAACAAGTTGCCAAAGCAACCAAAGTTACCAAACCAAACCAGCAGCACAGGAACAGCTTTATCTCTGTAGGTAACTCAACAAGCTATTCGTTTTCAACTGTGTACGTTTTACATAACTATATTTGTTCTGTAAATATAGTGGCGAGTGTGAAGCTTAAAGAAATTATAGTTTAGCAGGTTAACTAACAGAGATGCTAGTTTAGAAAAACCGAAAAAGAAATACGGGGTCGGCAGCCAGATGGTCTTGGATCATTATATTTGCAAAATGTGAATCATATCAGATAATTTCTCCATCAACGCTGTTCGTGTATATCTGTTTGTATATAACAGGTGTGGGTTTTTGTCTTTCTTTTCATTCATTTATTTACATTCAATTCAGATCAATTCAAACTGAAAGGGATGGATTTCTTCTGTGAGGACCTAGCAGTACCATCCACCTCCCAGTCCACCCCCAGGGGCACTCATGGAGATTCACACATGGTAACAGTGTGTCTGATAATGAAGACCTAGAAATCGCAAAAGAAGACTTTAAAAAAAAAAAAAAAAAACTTTAAAAGCAGCATATGAGCTTTGGCACTTCAGCGACAAACTGTCATGATCCATGGTGTGTGAAATGAAACTGTGTCTCACCAAGTTAACACACTATACAAGATTCTGGTCCAAGTATATAACCCCCAACCATACTATGACATTTGACACCTGGTGATAGAAGTGTTTATGGCTGTTTTTGGTTTGTCCTTACATTACAGGCAGAGGACAAAGACCATGGCTCATCACAAGGGCAGTCCTCAAGTGTGAGCATGCCTGAGAACAAAGAGGATGATACCAGGTGCCCAATTCACCTACAAACCCACTCATGCTACAATTTTGTTGCGTTACCAACTTTTGTATGCTAACATCTGCTCTAGTTCAAGCATAGATTACATCAGCAGAAGAGTACAGGAACTGGTAGAAAAGATTAACAGTAGTCGCACCAGTGACCAGAAAGTGATGGACAACTTTCAGGAGCAGTTGACAGAGAAGGTACAAAACTTGAATATTTTGGTCCACAGCTACCTAATTCTCCTTTCATAGCTTTTAGGATTGGCCTGATTGATCTCATACTCCAACCTTCCTCCCCAGGTGGTAGAGACATGCCAGCTGATGAAGGAGCACATGTACACAGTCTATGAGAAGAACAGTAATGAGATGCAAGTGAAGCTTCAGGAGTTGACTGAGGTGCTGGAGAGCTGCACCAAGCTCAACAGTGAGCTCTTGGAGGCCAGCCAGGCCCTGACAAGTCTCAGAAAGGGTCTGGGCATTAGTAAGGCATTACATTCCCCATAAACTGGTTATTGTCCTGAACAAGCTAATGTGTTCTTCTGTTTAATATTGTATTGACTGTTCAGAATAGTTTGCTTTGTCTGCCCAAACGAGAAGATTAGATTACTCTTTTGGTATCCTCTTTCCTCTTACTCTTTTTCCAGGAATACACTGTTGTCTTTGTCTCTGTAGTTCAGGTTACAGCTCACAATTGTTGGCAAAGAATACAAAGACAAATGCTGAATTCATATTTTATTTATGTTCAATTTCAGTATCTGTTGATTCAATAAATAAAGCTACAAAGAACAAGAAGAGAATAAATCAAATGAGCTGTGTTAACATTTTCTATTTCTTATGTATCAACATGCCCCATTTTCCACCATACTAGAGATGTGTTAGCACTGATAATTCACTCTTAAGAGACCAACGTAACATTATATCATTTTTAACAAATGACAGTTTGACTACAGGTATGAGGGTTATGCACACACAGTATCTCATCTACACATCTGCATCTCCCCACTCATTCAGAACCATTCTTTTACATAACTCATTCAATTACCACAAAATAAACCAAATTATAATGCCACAACATTAACATGCAATAAGCACAAAAGTCTGTAGTATATTTCAGACATTTTAAATGTACAAATGTCTCATAACTCAGTTGGACCCAAGGCTTTATTCAGTTGCCTTTTGTATGTGTATTGCCTGAAAACATACTGTGTATAATGAGGTATTTGTGACTGTGGTATCCCACAAGGCAAAGCAGGAGAAAGATTAATTGCACCTCAAGTTTACATGAATTCCCAGATGGTTTGAGTTTCTCAAAAGGTACACAAACAATTATTCTACATCAAGTCCATTTCATGGATAACAGTGGAGAGGCTTTAGTTTCCAACAGTGAAAGACTGCAGCCCAGTGATGGCTCTGCCCAGGATCAAGGCATGAATGTCATGAGTTCCTATAGAAAAAAAATCATAAAACATAATGAACAAGTTACTTTTACATCTAGATACATTTGAGTTATCAGTAAAAATCACAGTTCTCATATAAAGAAGAAGATACTTAAGTCTGTACAATCAAGGACAATAGCTTATGTTGTTGTTTACTTAAATCATGTGTTTTGTAACTCAACAGTATGAAAAAAATGTGTCTCCACTCAATAGGAAAACCTTTAATAATCTCTGCATTGCTGACCTCTGGTGGTGGACAAAAATAACTGCAGTTAAATCTCAAAACTATTGTCACTATGTCACTGTCAGCTGCTGGTCCTTTTGAAAATATTTTCACTTCACATTGAAGTGTCATTTGTATGCACCTACCTTCATATGTGTTGACAGCCTCCAGGTTCATGACGTGACGGATAATGTGGTACTCATCTGCAATGCCATTTCCTCCCAACATGTCTCTGGCTTGTCTGGCGATATCCAAAGCCTTGCCACAGCTATTCCTCTTCAGCATGGAAATCATCTCTGGTGCCGCTCTAATAGGATGACAGCAATCAGGTCAGCGGAAAATGTTTTCAGGAAAGAGAAAGAGGACCAGCTGCAAACCAAGACCAAAACATGAAAGAAACTTGAGGATGGAAAAAGACGACTCACTTCTTCTCATCAATGAGTCTTCCCAGAGCCAGACACGACTGCAGACCGATAGTGATCTCTGTGAGCATGTCGGCCATCTTCTTCTGCATCAACTGGTTCCTGGCCAGAGGAACTCCAAACTGGATTCTGATTGGCAGATAGAAAGACATGTAAACTAATCCCTCTAAATACATGCTGAGAGAGACAATCTGAATATGTGCAGTATGATAATGCTAACGTTTGCACATTTTCTGTCACATCAGCCAGATCCTCTGAACCTGACCCTGATGTACACTAAAATAGACAGCGTATCATGTACCTGTCCAGAGTGTACTGCCGGGCTGCGTGGAAGCAGAATTCGGCAGCTCCCAGAGCTCCCCAGGCAATACCATACCGGGCATTGTTGAGACAGCCGAAGGGACCCTTTGTTACAAAGGCAAGACAAAGAACAGTCACATTTATGTAGTTGACCTAGAGTAAACATTAAATTTGGTTTTGCTGGGGTTGAAATTGACATGAGAGAGCCAACACTCACAGCCAGGCCAGAGACATTGGGCAAGAGGTTCTCCTGGGGAACTTCCACATCATCCATCAGGATCATGCCAGTGGCAGATGCCCTTAGTGAGAACTTGCCCTCAATCTTGGGGGTGGAAAAACCCTTCATTCCACGCTCCAAGATGAAACCCCTCACCCTGCCATCCTCACACTTTGCCCAGACCACTGCAATGTCTGCCACCGGGGAATTTGTGATCCTACCAGAAGAAAATCAAAGATTAAAGTCAGATAATAATAGTATGATAGATTGTAAGAGCATAGCAGTAGATAATTAGTATTTCAACAAAAAACTGACACTTGGCACAGACCCAAGTGTTTTTCTTGATCAGACAAAAACGAAGAGGGGTGGGATTTGTTTACTTTACACTGTATTATTCTCCAAATACCAGACCAACATTATATTTCGTAAACTACTTAGTCAATCTAAAGCAAAGGTGGAAGTATTCATCTGTCCACATACCAAGTCTTAGATCCATTTAAGATGAAGGTGCCACTGGACGGGTTGTACTTGGCCTTGGTCTCCATACTGCTGGGATCACTGCCGTGGTTGGGCTCTGTCAGGCCGAAGCAGCCCAGGATTTCTCCGCGAGCTGCAGGAAAAATAGACAGCTTACAAAAAGGAACACCTTGAGCTTGAGCTTTGCTGTTTGACCTGTCATGACCATATGTATATGAGGTGTTTCTTACCAAGCCTTGGTAGGTACTTCTCCTTCTGAGCCTCTGTGCCATAAGCATTAATTGGGTGCATGACCAGTGAAGACTGGACACTCATGACTGACCGATACCCACTGTCAACTCTCTCCACTTCTCTGGCAATAAGACCATATGCCACATAACTAGTGCCAGCACAGCCGTATCCTGCAGCGTAAACAGAAGGGAATCTAATTCCAAATAATCCTACACAGTGAGTACTCTTAATATGACATAAATATCATGTGCTATTTTGACAAAGCAGACAGAAATAAATATATAGAATATAAACATAAATACACTTTAAGAATGTTTTTTTGTTTACCTTTGATAGTTGGACCAAGGACGCCCATCTCTCCCATCTCGGAGACAATCTCACGGTGGAAATCTGTAACACGGTGCATGTTGGGTAACAGACACCGACAGTCAAATACTGAGCCGAGAGTTTATACACACATTTGCTAGGTAGGGCCTGATAATGAATTATTGTGTGTTACCTAGATTCTATGAGATTTCATAAACAAGACCACCATTGAACAATCTGTACAGTCTGACCCATGCCTAAAAACCCCATATGCTCTGATCATACATGTGTGTTTAGCTCACGTTCATGTCTGTTAGCCATGAGGATGCGGGGCATGAGTTTTTCCTGGCAGTAGTCACGGAAGGAGTCTCGAATCATGGTCTCCTCCTCTGTCAGCTGACCCTCCAGGTTGAGGGCATCCCGCCAGTTGAACAGCACCTTGGCTGAGGGTCAAAATATGAACGCACACACACACATACATCCATACACTGTGGTTATGTCACAGTCAGATGTTGTAACAGAAGGCGGAAGAGAATCTGAGCAGGCCAAGTGAGTGAGACTGAGCTCATTAAAATGTCACATACCAGCCTTGGCAGGTTTTTTGACCTCTTCTGCATCTAAAAAAAAAACAAACTCTTTTAGTCCTGTGAATTAAACATCCTCTCACACCAGTTTAAACAAATTATCTGATGTCATATCTTTTGTGTTTGTCTTCTGTTGTGCATGGCAGTGGGTTTACCACATTGAGAAGCTGATTTATTTTCCTAAACATCACCCCTAAACCTTAACATCCTTTCTGTATATTTACAGAATGAGTCTGGAGTGTCAAATGTACCTTTGTGAGCTGTAGCAGCTGTGCCCTGGGCTCTGGACAATGTGACAGCAGCACATTTCTGGCTGTTGGAGAGCAGACGTGTGACAGCACCTCTGAGAGCCATGTGTTTACTGAAAATGGAGGAAGAGAAGAAGACATAAGTATTTAAGTTGTCATATTCAACATAACAGTGTGTAGCCACGTTCACAGTTGGCAATGACCCATCGTTATGCAACAGTGTAGCAGTTCAGTAGCCAGACAAGGGAAAATCGAGTGAATACAAAGCACAATAAAATTCATCAAGTTTTCAGTGAGTTAATAAACATAATAACATCGTTGTTGCTGTTATCGTTATTATTACAGTATCATCACTCAGTGCAAGACAAGCCCTAGGGGTTTGGGTTTTGTTGACACTAGTTTTGAATACCTTTAAATCATTTCTCAGCGACTAAAACAGCATCCAGTTAATGATGTACAGATTTCAGATCAAACTAGCCATCTGTCCTGTGAGCACCGTTTAAAGCAGTCAGAGCAGTATTACCCTGCACGTACAGCAAAGTGAACAGTTGGTGGCTTGCCTTCTTTAGGAAGCCTCGTCCTAAACACACAGTACCTTTTTTAATCCTCTCGGTGACTTTATCTGATGCTCCGGTGACTTTTCCGATGGCATGAGCTGTAAAAGTTGCTTAAGTAATATTTCTCCTGTTGAAACGTCACGAGGATACGTAACACCCAACTTGGGTGCTCCGGTCCACCATGACAGGTGAGGCACGAGCCAGCCTTCCACTAAAAGTTATGCAACACACTGGAGTTACACAACTAACCAGCTGAGTGTAACTGCCAGTGGCCGCATGCTATTATAAATGTGTTGGATAGACACCGAGCCGTTGCCTGTTGTGGATGAAAGGGCTTTGTCTCTGTGTGCGCCTGTGGCGTGTTGTTTAATTTGAACTGGGGGGGGTGCAATGTTGAATTTTGGAGCGCTGTCCTCACTCAAAATGGCGCTGGTGGACTGATGTGAGGTCGGGCTGTGTGGAGGGTGTCGGCCCACGACTTCCCAGCTCATTGGCTGGTAAAATAAGGAGTTCTGTACTGAATGTCTGAGCGCCTATATGCAACTTCTGAAAGTGACACTGCAGCTGGTGGTGCCACCTGACCACAGGCTGACACAACAACAACACATTGTACAACCTGTTGTGATTAGATTGTCATTATTGGAATGTGAATTTTTACATAAGGAAGAAGACAGCGAGAGAACCAGACCAAATCTGCTGACCCTGTTTAGTTGCTCAGCATTTCCAAGAGAAGAAACACGTAGTCTTTTACATCTCAGCAGCTTTTTCTACCCTTTTTTTTTTTTTTTTTTTTGGATAAAACACAGCCTTCTTTGAATTAATTATAGACAATGCAATAGATTTTCTTTGGAAATCTGATAACATTTCATGATGTTAAATTATTCATCAATTTCCCAGCACACCTTGTCTACACATGACACTATTGTGGTCAAGGGTGGGGCAGAGCAGTTAGCTGCCACAGTTCACCTTCCAGCCAGATCCGCAACTGAAAAAATACTTCTCTCAGTCTCTCCATTGTATCTGTCTGTCAGAGTTTATCATCATCATCATCATCATCATCATCATTATTATTGTTGTTATTATTATTGTTGTTGTTGTTGTTGTTATTTGTTAGAATCATCATAGAGTTGCCATGTTTTTATGAGCCGCATGGATCTATAGTGAAAATAATAGACGAACCATTTCTCCTTTGTTGTCTCACGTGTGAAATTTATGAACATGCTAATGTGAAAATCGTTTAATTACTTGAAGTGAACTACCCAGGGCTTTCCTGCCATTGTGATCCACTTTTTAAATGAACTTCAGTACAGTGGCTCGTGTCAGGAGATGCAGGAAAAGGTATTGTCTCAAAGTAGAGGGATAATTCAGTGGTGGAGGAAATCGGTGACTAAAAAGTTCAATTTCTCCAAGTGTTTGCTTAAACAATTGAAACGGTACAGAAAATGTATGTAAAATATATAGGAAGCAGCCAAAGTAAAAGCACCTTTAATGCACTATTCTGATATGTCATTGTGGTGTATCTGGTAGACTCTACCAGGGAGAGGTTAAGCCATTTGGCAAACTTATATACACTTACTTATACTTAATTCTATCAATACTACAAAGTTTAGTATTAAGAGTAGCACATTGAACAGGTGTATGTTATTTTCCACCACCGTTATCTATTGTCGACCATATATTTCTAATCGCATTGATAAATGATGATCTTGGGTGTAATTCTGATCATGTAAAAGAGTTCTTAAGTCTTTCATGCATAACTCATTTGAAACACACCAGTCTTTACAAACATATCCAACACATTCCACTGAACAAGCTGCAGGACAAATTATTTTGTCCCGCTAACGCGCCCTCTGGTTGGCTGTGTCAGCTGTCAGTCAGCAGCCATCTGCTCTCTCATTGGCTCTCCCTCTCTGTCAGCCTGGAATGCGCCGTGCTTTAGTTTGGGTTGGGATGGGTCTCTCACTGACTCGCTCCCTCTCCATCTACAGCAGTGGGCCACTGTTATTGATGTTTTTTGCCTCGACATTTCCATGGTAACTGTCCAGTCTAAGGTCTGATCAGCAGCGAGCAGCCAAACCGAGAGTGAGAATGGAGCCAGAGGAAAAAAACCCGGACCCTAAATACGGTAAGAGGAGCTTTACTCTACCGTTTTGTCCTCGATCTTAGATTTTTCTCTAAACGGGCGAAGAAATGGAAACAATGACTGTAATGGATGGATGGGTGTGGACCTCATGGGTCGCATGCAGATCTGCAGGCATCCTCATCCTCCACAGCCAGTTTCTCAGCAGTCAACAGCTTCATTATCGGATACTGTGTGTTAAATAAGTCTTTAATGAGACACTGACGCGGGTTGGTGTATATGACAGGTTTGCTCTGTTTTAACGGCCTGTTACGAACTAAAAGAGCCTTCAGCTCTAAAGCTTTGTCGCGCCACTCAGATGTTTATTGTAGATAAATGCCTTAATTTGACTGATCTTATCTTCCCATTATATTTTTTCTGTTCGTCTGAAAAACACTTAAACAGGCCACAGAGGAGGATGAGAAGAAAACCCATGCATGGATAGCATATTTGATTTATTGTGTTTTCCCCTGGGCCTTAAACCATTTGGATTGACAAATGGTTGCTTCACAGATGCACACACACACATACACTTGCACAAACCTGCAAACACATGTTGTTTACACTGATTTTTGCATGCATGTATTATGGAAAATTCTGCTTCTATATACGACACATATGACTCATTGCTGACTACTTTGTGTGTCACGCATGCATTTTCTCCTCCAGCACCAACGCAGCAGCCTACAGCAGGCTGCTGTGTTCCCCATATGTCTGGGCTGGGCTGTGGTTCATATGGACTGCTTAGTCATGAAGGCTTCATAACCGGTGTTGTTCTTGCTTTAATACCCCCATGTCAGTGTTGTTTCATGAGAGCATGGCCATTGACAGCAGAACTGAAAACCCCAGTCATCACAATGGTATTTCACTGGAAAGACAACGCTAATGCTGTTTGACTCTTGACTTATTCCATCTTTCACAATATGAGATGCCTCCACCAGCCCACACTCACAGTCCTCCTCAATCCATCCATGGAGCACCCACTGTCGAGCATTTCCTCATTGCTTTCCTGTTACCACGTAAACAGCTCTTTTTCCTCCCCTCCCCCACAAAGGCTAAAGGTCAAAAACCACAGTCCTTTTAAAACCAATGACGGTTTATAGGATGCAAACACACAATACAAATTCAAGCACATTTTAAACAGTGGTTTGCCCAGGGAGCTGTCCCTAGTTTCCTCCTACTGTTACTACTACATTTCCCCTCTGTCTGAACCTGTGTGCTTGCAAGCAGGCAGGCAGGCAGGCAAGCTGCAGCCTGCTCTGGGTTCAGCCTCACCCGCTCTACCCACTCAGCAGACGGTGTCAAGAGGCTTCCAGTCAATACAAAGCTGGCAAATGCCCAGATGCATTGCCACACACACTGCATGTACACACACAAAATACACTGCTGCTAAATGTTAAACAATGGTCTCTTATCATTTTGAATGCTGCCTGTTGCTGTTTGATCCAAGCAGTCACTGTGAAGAGCCAAGGGAAACACTGATCTGAGCCAGTGGTTGTCAGTTTTTATGTATCGAACGCTTCAGAAAGAGACTGAAATGTGTTTCTTCTTCTCCTTCTAAGAGTATGTAGCCCACTGACCTCATAAGTTTCTGACATGGAGGAGTTTTTGATGCAGAGGCAGCTGCTTGTTACAGTATAAAAGCAGTGGTTTCTGAAATGTTATAAATACCGTATCAATCATCCTGATCTATATGTCCTGAATAGAAAGGTAATGTCAGGAAGAGCACAGGAGACAAAATGTACTCATTGTCAATTTGCACACACACACACACTCACACACTCACAGACAACCACAGTGCCCACTAACCCATTAAGGTAGCCGGGGAAGAGCTCATCTGATAACCCCTCTGGGCCCATTAGTGAATCACATCAGTCATGACATCATCACTTCCTTTAACACACACACTCATACACACTAACAGAACTACAAAAACATATCTTATTATCAGTAGAGGCAGAGGCCCATTTATTTATTTTGGTCATTTATAGAGAATTGACTTCAGAATTTTTGTAAATGCTCGTAAGTTTTCAGTCACATTTAGCAGACAGACATGAATGCAGACTGAGACTATCTGATAGTCCTTCCCTTGTGTTTTCACCACCAGTGTCCCTGGGGTGTGTGTAATGAACTACCTAAGGAACCCAGATTATCCAAATGTTGGGGGGGGGGGGGGGGCGCATCTACATCATGTACATCTTTCTTCTTCTTTGAAGTTACCACATGTACTGCAGCAGATTGACATTAGTAAACCACTGTCCCATTCATTTTCCCAATTACAAACACAAACAAGACCATTAACAAGACATTTGGCAGCCTGTACACAACAACAACAAATGCTTTTTTGCACAATCAGAGATTGTTTCGAGGGACAAAACAGGCATGGAGTCGCCTGTTTGCTCCAGCACTAATGGAGCTGTGTCTCTCACATTCACAGATGGTCTTACAAATGAAAGGCTGATGGAAAAATCACTCTCAGTGTTTGTCCTCTTCAGTATAAAGAAAGAGAAAATGTGTACACACAAAGTTAAAGGCAGGGTGGAGGAGTCAGACAGAACACAGACAGCAAGCTCTTTGGTGAACAAAGATGTCTCAGTAACTGACATCTGAATCTATTTCATAATTATTACAGGCGACATTTTTAAAACAATTGTAAATTACATGTTTGATACTGATAGTATCAGCTTAATTTACTGTAACACAGACATCAGCATACTGAGAGCAAATATATTTTATAGCTGTTGCATCCAGCTCTGGATGAAAAATTCAGTATATTACAGGTTCTAATGCAAGTTAAATAAACTGGGTCTGCAAGGAGATGGTGTTGTAACATGTTTGTGTATGAGTTCAGTAGATGGTATGTTGTGCATGCTGTTGGTACATCACATGGCAGTGGAGGTGGGCAGACCAGACCACAGTCACATGCCAACAGAGAACATGTAGGACGGTTTTATCTCAGCTTATCAGCTTATCAGCGGCTCATGTGTGACAACGAGCCTGATGTATCATAATCAAATTATTGTCTGGATGCACAAAACTGTTTCAAGAAATCTCTACCCGCTGTTTGGAAAGTTTAAATACACTTACACGGGGTATGTAGTCAAACAATAGTTACAGTCTGGGAAGTACATCTTCAAGCAGAAACAGGAAGCTGAGGAAATATCGAGAGCAGACCATTAATCTTTTAAGGGTTAAAACACAAGCTGTAGAGTGGCAGTGTTTCATACTGCTTTCTTTTCTTTCCAAACCCATGTCATCCACTCAGTTGGTGGAGTGAAATACAGTTTTGGAGGACATTAGACTACAGTGAAGGGAGGGTACAGCTGTTGCTGTGTGTCCTAATAGACATTTTAAAATAGCTGAATTAAGGAAACACTTAAACATGTCTATTTAATGGATTGAGTTGAAGCCTAAAATAACTGTTATGATGACTTTGATTCAGAACACGTCACCCACTGCTGCAGCTAACACGCCCTTCTAGTGTTGGCTAGTGTGTGTACGCGTGCACACATGGGCGCGTGCATGCGTGTGTGTAAACAGTCAGTTTTGGCAGCAGCAGATTCTCAGGCACCATACATCTTTGTTATGTTTGAGCTTCTCTCTCAATTCTCACATCAGTGCTGCTTTTGCTGCAATTCCCCTGAGGAGCCCTGAGTCAAGACAAGAGGGACCAGAGAAAGGGAGTACACTGACAGAGCTCTGAGTGCTCTGAAAGGAGGAAGTGAGGAGTTAGAGGTCTGAGAACTCAGACCTCCTACAGGAAGGAAACTTATAGACACAAAGAAACTATCATACACTGTACACGGAGAGGAATCTATACGCACGTCCATGATAAAAACTCTGAGGGCAAAAAGGACAGAATGACCAAATACGAAAGAGCAGGTACTGTAACAGTCAGTCTAGCTGGATTCATTTGGTTCATTTGTTGAATGTATTACTAATAGGACTACAGTCTGTCAGACAGAGATGACTGAATGCTCATCTTTTCCTAATTGTGATAGGTAATGGACACACCAAGTGTACTTTAAAATACTTTAAAAAGTGACATCTTTCAGTTGTGTCTGCACTCTGCAGTGTGTGGGTAGAGGATGTGTGATGTGTGTATCCTGTTGTAGATGTTTGACGCAGCAAGCATACTCTGTGTGAGCAGCAGTCAGTGACGAGTAGCTGAGCTCGACTCTAAGTCTGAGCATGTACAGAGAAGATGAATGTTACTTCATCATGTGAAATGTCACAAAGGCTTCGTGCAACTCACAGCACTGTGACAGGATGTGTAAACTGGTTATCTCATAAAGGGATGTGTGTGGTGGAGGTTGTTGTTGTTTACATGTGGCGTAACTCTTCACCAAGCTGGCTTCCTGTGTACTAAAGAACATCTTTCAAGGTGTCACGTTGTCTGAACAGATGAAGATGTCCCTGCTCTTGTTCCTGTTCTTATTCCTGCTCGTGTTGACTCACAGTGTTTACTCATGATGATCTCACCGCAGACATATTGGGCTTGGTTGATGTTTCTTCTCTGCCGCGCCCGAGGTGTTTCCATGGCTGCTAGCGATGTCCACAGGGAGCTCGCTGTCACTAGGGAGCCATTTTGTAGGTTTCCGGGGCATAATAGTGAGCTAGAAGAACGCTTGTCCTGTCTCTGTCAGTACATGGGCTTAAACTTGATGGGTATTGTACTCATGTGTGTCTCAAGCACACAAACTGTGCAGTTAATCACAATAGTGTCCATGGCACACTGTGCATGAAACACGACTGAAGTGAATCCTCCTACATGAAGATGATGTGTGTTGTTTAGTCGACCCTCATTGGTTTGAATGGTTGTACAGTAATTCTTTAAAAAATATAAATTAACATTCACTGTTGCGGGGTCCTCTCCATTTTAGCATATTTTAGTGTCATCTGATGACTGATAGCCTCAGAGTACTTTAGCCATCAGGGACAAACTGCTAGAAAACCAAAAAGATCCAACACTGCTGATCAATAAATCAGTATCTATTGATCAGCAAAAAGAGAAAAGATCCAACTTTGCCTCACATTCACCTGCTGAATGGCTTAGTTAGTGGGACTGTATCACAATGATATGATTCCAAGAAAATCGGAGACTGAGAAAGGGTATTATTATAAATGCTGTCCTTTCACAAGTGTGAAGAGTTTTCTCTGGTATAATCATCTTCAAATTACATTTTGGGCTGTTTATAGATAGTGTTAGTGGAAAGTGACAGGAAATTAGGGGGAAAGAGTGGGAAATGACATGCAGTAAATGGTCAACACAGCCGGGAGTTGGACCCGCGAACTGCTGCTTGGGTGTCGTCTGATATAAAAATTACCAGTTGAACACATTGTATATTGTTGCACTGAACAATAGTTTGATGTTTTACATCTACATCTAACCCTAAGCCTCTACAAATATAAAATTAACAGGCCTGCGTCATGGGTAATCTACCAATGACCTGCAACATCTTAACTTTAGCTGTGGGTTGAACTGTGTCCTTTAGGTGTTCATTGAAATCAAGCCAAAGATTTCTGGTAAAGTAACACTAGCTCTTTTAAAGCCTTGTCAAAGTGAGATTGAGGTTAAGAAGTCTGTTTATAATCCTGTCGTCTCTCTTTATCACCAGGGGAGTCCAGAAAGTTTGATCCAAACTTCAAAGGGCCGATCCACAACAGGTGGGACATCTGTTTTGACCACTGACCATCGCTCCTTTTCTTTCTGTGCTACGAGGGAACAGTAACAGTATACTTCTTATCTTCTGCTCAGGGGCTGCACAGACGTCCTCTGCTGTATTCTCTTCATCTTGGCATTGCTGGGTTACTTCGCTGTGGGTATCCTCGGTAAGACTGAGCCTTCATCCCTACAATACTATACAATACTTAAATGCTTGGACACTTGGGTTTAGTGGATAACCTGCTTTTAAATACCTGTTCATCATTTATTTTAAAACCAATCACCATTAAAATAGGTCACTTACCTACAAAACAGCAGGGTTTATTAACATGTCATGTCTTTGTCAGGGTGCTATATTAGATCTCTTACACTTTGTAGATACATTATTTCCTAGACAAATATAAATCACCATCAGCATTAGATATACGACATAAAATGACAAGTAGTGAAGTGTTGGATTTAAAAGCATTGAACAACAACGACAAAAAGCTGAGTGATGGTCCTTGATCATGGCAATGGAGAGAAGATTTGTGCTACAGATTTCAAGTTAGGCTGGCATTGAAGGTCACAGTGGCCTGCAGTATGCTGTGTGAGTGTGTGTGTGTCTCTGTGTGTTTTTATATTTCAAGACATTATGCTATGTCTATCTGCTTTCTGAGAATGCAACACAAACATTCGTCCATGTCCTTGGCACAGTATGAAAACAGTTGGGCTGGGGTTTGATTTAAATGTTGTTTATTAGTTCCAAATGTATTAGTTCAAATGCATTATCCACACTGTACGCTGCTGCTGGTTGTTGGTTATTTTTTGTTTCATTGTTGTTTCATCTAGTACGCCTTCATTTAATCTAGTTTTTGCCTTGTGTTGGTTTATATTTTATTATTTTATATTATTATTATTTAAAATTTTAATTGGTTTATATTGTGTTGGTTTATATTTTAATGGAGACCCTGCAGCACATGTGGTGGTCGTAAGCCAGAATATTGATTTCATGTACACATCTCTCCTTGCAGCCTGGTCTCAGGGAGACCCCAGGAAAGTGATCTATCCCACAGACAGCAGAGGAGAGTTCTGTGGACAAGCTGGAACACATCTGGAGTGAGTGTCATGGCAACATGAATACTGTGGTGATCACTGTAAATACACCAGTTTAGGTGTAGTTTATCACGTTTTCCCCGTATTACAGTATTACTGTAAACTGATGTCCTTCATTTGGGTCTTGGAGACATATCATGGCCTAATAATAGCTTTGTCTCACTGTTTTTCCTGTTTAAACAGGAAGAAGCCTCTTCTGTTCTACTTCAACATCCTGAAATGTGCCAGTCCTCTGGTTCTGCTGGAGTTTCAGTGCCCCACCACCCAGGTCAGACACAGAATCTGCTGGTCTCTGTGGTTATATATTATCTATGTATATATCTTGCATTAAAACTTCTATATCGCAAATATCACTTGCCTGCTTCCAGTTATGCGTGGAAAAATGTCCTGACCGGCATCTTACTTTGGTGAAAGCCAAGTTAAAGGGCGGAGAAGACCTGGCATACTACAATCAATTCTGCAAGGAGGGTGTGAACTGGGCCAAAATGGTAAATAGTTAGATAATTCACTTTATTCATATCCTATACATGTTTAAATTATAAATACGTTTTAAATAGATAAACCAATAGCTACTGCTTTACTCAGAGTCCTCCTGAGATCCTGAGGGATGGCTTGTGCCCTGCCATGTTGATGCCCAGTAAAGCCTGTAAGTGTTCAAGGTTCCCTGGTCTCAGTTTTCACCCACACAGCAAGCTGCTGTGTCTGAAACAAGTACAGCCATATAAACACTGATCATCTCCCCCCTTCACAGTCACACGTCGCTGCCTCCCTGCCTTGGGAACGTTGAAAGGTGGGGTGGTGGTGGTGGGCAATGAAACCAGTTTTGATGCCGGACAGGGTGCCACTATCAACGCCACCGAGGTGCTGGAGGCATCAAAGTGAGTCCTTTTCTCTGTATGAAAACATGTACCAGTATATATATGCAATGATGATTTTAGCGTTTGTCAGTGTGTGAGATTGTGGTCCATGTGGCCAGAGGTGGGTAGAGTAGCCAAAAATTGTACTCAAGTAAGAGTATTGTTACTTTAGAATAATATTACTCAAGTAAAAGTAAAAAATAGCCATCCAAATAGTCCAATTTAGTAAGAGTAAGAGTACGAAAGTACTTGGTGAAAAATCTACTCAAGTACTGAGTAACTGCTGAGTAACCTCTGATTTATTTGTTTAATAATGAGGGCATGAATGAAATCAAATACATGAAAAAATTAAAAAGCAGTGAACAAATTCAGATCTTGCCAAAGATCATCAACTTAGACAATAAATGAAATACATATATTAAGGCTAATTCAGCCACATGACTTACATATACTTGCATACAGAGATCTATGAACTTTCCATAAAGTGTGTGTGTGAGTGTGTGTGTGTGTGTGTGTGTGTGTGTATGTGTATGCATGCGTGCATGAGTGTCATGCTTCATGTCAGACCATTAATTCCTGGACACTTCATCGGCCATCATCCCTCACACACCAGCGCTGACATCAGCAGCCTATTCACACCCACAACACATCTGCTACTTACTGCAAAGTGTTTCCTCAAATTTGAGGCGGAGTAGCCACCTCTGTTTACCGTGGAGATTTTGTGTGCAGTATTTTGTGTGCAGTTCTGTTTGATTGGTGAATGGGGTTAAACAGTGGCTACAGTTGATTGGTGAAACACAGTCATATGACGGAGCCTCTGTTGGAAGTATCTTCGTCAAAACAAAACAAACAGATCGCGCATTTAATAGATAAAAATAAGTAGCGAGCAGAATGTAGTTCAATGTAACAGAGTAAAAGTATCGCTTCTTCTCAAATATACTCAAGTAAAAGTAAAAAGTATGTTGCATTAAAACTACTCTTACAAGTACAATTTATCTAAAAAGTAAATGTAACGGAGTAAATGTAGCGCATTACTACCCACCTCTGCGTGTGGCCCAGGCCACCTCCGAACATTGTCTCAGTGATCAGGTCTCAAATGGGTCCTTAATGCGTGTTGGGTTGTGTTCACACCTGAACTTTTAGCTGCACATTGGTGATCAGATCAGATCACCAGAGATGTTGTGGATGTTGATACCTGCTCTTCACAGGGCTTAAAACTCTTTTTTATTCTTTCCTGGCCACCGTCCAGTGTTGAATTAACTTTTTTGGTCTAGTTGAATTGAAATTTCTTTGGTCTGAGACTGAAACATAAAGGTGGACATCAGTCTTAATTATTTTTAGTTCCAGCTGTAGAGAAAATGTTGTTTAAATGGCTGAATGTTGTTGGTCACTCATATCAAACCTCATGCAAAGTTGTGTCAGCTGACAGCTGGCAAATCATGTCACCAGCATAATTTCTTGCACTTAAGAGCCTTTATGGGTTCATTTACTTTCTACACAGATGTGTACATGTTGTCAGACTGACACCACTGACTTTTTGTTAGTTTCCGTTGCCAACATTTGACAGCTGGTTTTCGTTTCATTTCCTTTTGTTACAGGAAATCAAATGTTGTTGTTGAAGCTCGCCAGGTGGCCATGAGAATCTTTGAGGACTACACTCAGTCCTGGCATTGGATATTGCTGTAAGTCTGTCCACTCTGCACTTGCACAGGAACAGAAAGTGTTAGATAATTTTTAAAATAAAAAAGACAATTTAAAAAAAAAAAAAAAAAAAAAAAAAAATATATATATATATATATATATATATATATATATATACACACACATTATATTCACATCTCTTATTTTGTTGTCTCTAGAAAGAATAAATCACCTCTGCACTTACCTAAACTCAAACTGTTACCATGGGTGAAATGTTGAAGAGTGACCTTCACTTGGAAACCTGATATGCATGAACACAACTGAAAGATCGCAGACTGAAATGCAATAAGATTGTTCTTCAGCTGTTAATATGTTAAACCGTCCTCCCTTTCTAGTGGTCTGGTGATAGCCATGGTTGTCAGCTTGATTTTCATCATCCTGCTGAGGTTCCTGGCTGGTGTCATGGTCTGGGTCATGATTGTTTTGGTTATTATAGTCATTGGATATGGTGAGTCTTCACCCTTTGAAAATGATAAAGTTGCATATATTGAAATAAAAATGTGAAGTATGCTAAATATTCAACAAACACTTGTAGGTATTTTCCACTGCTACATGGAATATGCCAGTCTAAAGGGAGAGCCAGGTGCTGACGTCACCATCCGTGACCTGGGCCTGCAGACAGACTTCTCTGTTTACCTGCAGATCAGGCAGACTTGGCTGGCTTTTAGTAAGCACAGACATGCTTTTACTCAATGATACAACTCTTTATAAATTATTGATAAGTCCTGTTAATCTGTTCCATTCATTATTTTACAGTGATCATCCTGGCTATTGTGGAATTCATCATCATCCTGCTACTCATCTTCCTCAGGAAGAGAATCCTGATTGCCATCGCTCTCATCAAAGAGGCCAGCAGGTTAGTCTCAGCTATCAATTTATTTCAGTTTTGCGTTCCACAGCATTTCTCTCCCAGGTTTCCTAAGATGAAGTAGAACAGTGTCTGGACCAGCTCACTCATTTTAAAGCTGCACCAATAACGAGTAAATTATTCAACAATGAATCATCTGACTGTGTGCAATGTAAAAAGTCACTTATTACGATAAGCCCCAGGAGTGATCATCCTGCTCTGGGTGTCAGTGTCATGCATCTTGTTTCCTGCCACAGGAAGCAGCTTTTCTCTCTTGTCCGTTATTTAGCCAGCACCAAATTGCAATCAGACAGTTAGTCATTGATGGGTGAACATATTAAATCACTTAGCAGCTGAAGAACCAGATATATCCCTCTGGATGATGGAGGCTACAACAGAGCTAACAGGAGAGCAAATACTGGATTGTTCCTTGATTTGTATATATGCACTTAAACTCATTTAGCATTGCAAATGTTTAAAGTGATAACAGTGTGGATTACATATCGAGGTTCTGTTTAAAACTTGTTCTGCTGACCTTAACAGCCCAGAAAATCACTTTGCTGCTTTAATTTGATTTTTTATAACTTAGTTTTATATCATAGGTTTTCATAACAGCAGAGAATCTTTAAGTGCAGGCTTGTTTAATACAAGACTTAAACCATTGTTTTCTTTTTCAGAGCCGTGGGGCATGTGATGTCATCTCTCTTCTACCCACTGCTGACCTTTGCCCTGTTGGCTGTGGTGATTGCCTACTGGGCCATCACCGCTGTGTATCCTTTCACTTTTCAGATGTTTATCAAGGACGATCAGAAAATACATCTTTTACTTTACAACTGTTTACTCTTTTTACCAAAGAGCATTTCCATATGAATAGATGATCAGGTCGCCTCGTTGTCTCCTTGACAGCTCTGACCAGTTTCTTGTCCACCTCTAATGAGCAGGTGTACAAAGTGTTCAACAACTCTGAGTGTGAGTACTCACGAGAGACCTGTGACCCCAAGGTACGTCTCTTAACGTCTTAAAGTGACATTACACTTAATGTTAGGAGATGTGTGTTAGGTAGGATGATTTCAGAAAGATCAAAGGCCAAAGAGTCAAATACAGTCTGACACATTTCAGAAAGAAACAAGGACACAATTACAGTTTGCTGTATGAATCTAGATAATCCTACGATCATTCTTCTCTTTCCTCAGACATTCAACACCTCCAATGCCTCAGCTCAGTGTCCAGATGCAGAGTGCCTGTTTGCCTTCTATGGTGGTGAGACCCTCTACCACAAATACCTCATCCTTTTCCAGTTTTACAACGTCTTCCTGTTCTTCTGGTGCGCCAACTTTGTGACGGCACTGGGCCAGGTCACTCTTTCGGGGGCCTTCGCCTCTTATTACTGGGCCTTCAAGAAGCCTGATGATATTCCCGCCTATCCCATCTTCTCCTCACTGGGACGCGCCCTCAGGTAAAGAGATGGATTTGTGTTTCCTTTGTGTCAGGTTTGTGCTCATGCATGTACAGTACATCTATGTAGCTGTATATAAATTCATTGCTTTTAAGATAAAATATACATTATTTATCCCAAGCTGGGAAATGACTCTTTTTTAGTAAGTGACAATATATTTCATATACAAATACTGTACACATTTTCTGACAGTTAATGTTTAGTTGTCATACGGATCCTATGTGGTGTGGTCTGTGTGAGCCAGGTCAGTGAGTGGGTCATCTCGTGTGATGGGAGAAGAGGGTCTGATGCTGACAGTTGGCCTCTGTTTCATCCTTTTGCACAGATACCACACAGGCTCTCTGGCATTTGGCTCTCTGATCCTGTCCGTGGTCCAGGTCATCAGGGTCATTCTGGAGTACCTGGATCACAAATTGAAAGGTCAGGTGATTTAATATCAGAAGAAAACACAGTCTCACTCAGTACACATGGGTGTGGAATGACACTGAGTATCTCTTTATCCTTATCGTATATTCATCAGTAACGATGGTTATATGTATATATAATTTTGTGATTAAACTGCCTATACTCCTGGTGTTGAATGCAAAGCTATAAGTCAGAATAATCGAAAAGAAGACATAGTTATGCTGCCTGGAAACACTGATATTCAATGTGCTACAGTGGCAAATATTGTCCTTCATTAGTGTTATTGGTGATGTTAACATTTATTTATTTCCCCCACCGGCTTTGCCCAGTTTTTACCTTCAGTAACCTCCCACACTCATATTCCACTGTGTGCTGAAATTTATTTCCTGGTGTGTTTATATCAAGGTACTAACTACTATAAATACAACCCGAGCTTAATAGACAGGTGCTTTTGTAATTTTTTTGTAATTCCTCTCATCCTCCAGGTGCTCAGAACAAATTTGCTAAATTCCTGCTGAGCTGCATGAAGTGCTGCTTCTGGTGTCTGGAGAAATGTATCAAGTTCCTTAACAGGAACGCTTACATCATGGTGAGCCCTTGTGACTCAATATAGTAATATGATCAATGTGCTGTGTGGTGGGGTTTAAAAAATAATATGTCTTTTATCTAGATTGCCATCTATGGAAAAAGTTTCTGTACCTCTGCCAGAGATGCTTTTTTCCTTCTTATGAGGAACATCATCAGGTTGGGGTTCATTCCATTAATATCAACAATAGACTACATCACTGATTGACTATTTAAGCTACTGATAGCCTTGTTTAATGTGATGCAGTCTCATATTCTGCTCTGTGCCTGCTTCATCTCAGGGTGGCTGTTTTAGACAAAGTCACTGACTTCCTGCTGTTTCTTGGGAAGCTCCTCATCGTTGGCATTGTTGGTGAGGGAGGTTTCAGTTATATTTACTGTATCTGTAAACCAGTGGAGAGACATATGTCCGGCGCTCTAATTTAAACCCCCAAATTCTAATTCTTCTCTCTGCACAGGTATCTTCTCATTCTTCTTCTTCTCTGGAAGAATCAAAGCAGTTGAAGATGCCGCTCCATCTCTGAACTACTATTGGGTGCCAATATTGGTAAGAATCAATTATATCTGTATGATTTAATGAGATCACCTATGGGCTCTGATGTCACGGCACAGGCCTTGATATACTTGATTTTCTTCACACAGACAGTGGTAGTGGGATCCTACCTCATCGCCCATGGGTTCTTCAGTGTGTATGCCATGTGTGTGGACACACTGTTCCTCTGCTTCTGTGAGTACCTTCACTTAATGGATCTCCTGCTGATTGTTTCTCTTCTTCATGGTTTCAAACTGAACTGCTGGTTTCTTCTTCTTCCTGTCGTGGTTCTGACTCTTCTTCTCTTTTTTCGTTTCTCCCATTAATTTCACTTTACTTTTATTTTCACACATTCCCTTTATTCCATGTTTTCATTTCCCCTCCTAATTTTCCATTAACCCAACCAAACACATAACAAATGCATCCCCGCAACTCAAAAGGTGAGGATTTGGAAAGAAATGACGGTTCCTCTGACAGGCCTTACTTCATGTCCCCCGAGCTGCATGAGATCCTCTCCAAAACAAAACGACTGGAGGAGGATGATCATGATGGTGTTGAGCAGGTGGATACTGTGAAGCAAGCGGATGAGGTGAAGCTGGAGGAGGAAACACCTCTTCAGGAGCAAAAAGATGGAGAGATCCAACTGAAACAGCAGGCGGTGCTCAAGCAGGACAATGAAGAGGAGCAGCCACTGCAGTCTAAGATAGATGCTGAAGAGCCAAAAGAAGAGGGAGGTGTGAAAGTGAGTCAGGAAGAGAAGGATGAAAAGATAGAAGACGTGGAGACAAAAGAGGTGGCAGAGCAACAGGAGTTAAAGCAGGAAGAAGAAAAGGTGGAGGAGGTGTCACCGCCAGCTGCAGAGGTTGAGAAAGAAGAGAGTGGTGAAAAAGAAGAGAAAACAGAGGAATCGAAGGAAGAAACCCCTCCCTCTGCACCACAGGAGTAGATGTCATGGCAACATAAACGTGAGGCTTGGTAAACCTCACAAAGCAGAAAGAATGAAAGAACTGTCCCTACAACTTCATGATATGGACCTGATAAATGTATGGCATACAACAAGCTAAAGTTTCAGATGGCCTTGCTGTGTGAGCGGTGTGACGTCTGGCCGGAGAAGGTTGAGGAGGTTGAAGCAGGTCAAAAGCCCAGTGCATCTCTGTAGCTTGAACAAAACGCTCTCTTGTGTTGGTTTTAGAACAGTGTTGGTTTTTATATCGTGAAGATCTGTAGAAGTTTGTGAGTGCTGAACCTGTGCCTGATTACTGTCACTAATATTTGTTGTCTTAATCCTGTTGATGAATGCACTACAGAACCACTCGAGTACTGTACACAGTCGGAACAAACGCATCTCAATCGATGGTGAACCTCTTTCACTGTTTACAACAAAACCAGCTGACGCCAAAATCTTACAGACATGTTTGATATACTGTATGAATACCGGATCTTTTTTCCCTGTGGAACATGTGTATATACACAGTGGTGTATGTCTATGATGTGATGTTTGGCTTCAGTCTTGTAGAGATCCTCGCCGAGATGGGATCCCATGTATTGCCACCTACTTGCCTTGGTATTTCAGACTGAACTGGCGTAAGTGCTGTGACTGTGTCTCTGTGACGCAGCCATCGTGACCTCTCAGACTCTGCAGACTCCACCATTGTTTACTGACTTCAACTACCTTGCTCTGTCCCTGTCCTCTTTCTCTCTCTCTTTCTCTCTCTCTCTCTCTAAGTGCTGCATGGTGTTGACATGGCCTTCTGAATGCTCGCAACTAACATCTTAAGTCTCTGGATGCTTTTGTACTCTTTTTCTTGTTTGCCACTTTGTGAAATATGTAAGTTGATTTTCCACTGAAATTAATGATGACATTCCATATTAATGTCTGTAATTCTTGATTAAAGGTGATTGTATTAATCATAGTAGTTCTGTTATGGGTAAATATGTGTGCATCATGCGTATGTGTGGTGTTGAAAAGCAGGTGAGTTTTGTGTTGTGTGCAACAGAATCAGATAGGGCTGACTTTGTCTTAAAGGGGCACTCCAACAATTTTGCCCTAAGTGTGACATTAGGAGTATGAGGCAGTAGTTGTTGAAGTTTTCTGTGGAGCTCTCTGAAGTCCAAGGTAGACACTTCTAGATGAAACATCTGCTGCAAATCCAAGGCTTGGTGTTTGAAGTGTGAGAAATTACAAAGAACTAATGTAATTATCTGTATATCTGAGCTTCTACAGAAAAATAAGCAATTCTTGGTAACAAAGATCCAGCCCTCTCATCATTTTAAGGGTCTAAACTCCCAGTAAACCACTCATCATGCTGCAGTGATCTATGTACAACACAGTCTAACAAAACACACACTTCTGACCAACCTATCAGACCTCAAATTTTCATCCTTAGATGCAGAAACCCAGTGTCTTACAAATGCAGCAGTAACCAGCTGGAGTGTCCCTTTCAAGCTTAACTAGCTAAAGACAAAACTGATCACAGACAGCACATAAATGCAAGCATGGTGAAATTACAGCACAGTGTTGGCATGTTTGTCCCTCAACTTCATCTGTCCATGTCACAGTGGAGGACCTAGAGCGTAACGATGGATCAGCAGAGAGGCCATATTTCATGTCGCAGAACCTGCTCAGCCTCCTGAAGAAGTCCAATGAAGTGGCCAAATCTGTGGATTAAGTCACAACTGTGTGTGAAGTGTGTGTGTGTGTGTGTGTGTGTCAGTATGTGTGTGTGTGTGTCAGTATGTGTATGTGAATAAAAGGAGGAATTTAGTGCCATCTCCTGTACTACAGTATGTAGGTACAGGATTATTGTAGCTTGTTGTCACATGGGATTAATTTTGTGTTTCTGTACATTATTGATTCAAACTCCTGAGCTCATTGTCTCCCTGTACCCACCCAACAAGTGTGATTTAATGACAGAAGGAATTTAGGAGCTTGAGTTTCAGACTATAGTTGATAACTATGTTAATTTAAGCAACAGTTTTCCTTAAAAAGTTGTATTTTTATTTTTCATCATACATTTTGGATTTTGTTGTCTCTCTTTTTGTGTTATGCATTTTATGTTGAAGCTTTGTAGGGTCCAGTATCTTTCAGTGAGATCTCCAGTTTTTTGATTGATGTAACCTGATACATGAGTAAAGCTGTGCTTTATCAGTTTATCTAACGTATTGCACTCACCAAAGCAAATTTGCTAACTTGTTGGCAATTAAATACTTTTAAAGCCTCGAGAGATTATGTATGACCCAAGTGGTTAAAGTTGAACTGAAAGTTTTTTTTATCTTTGAATAGCATGTGTTCTTTTTTTTTTTAACATTATCTTTATAGAAAATATAGGCAGGATGAATGTGCAAGCCAGTGTAAAGTTTTACATTGCCTCTCCTTTGTTGTAAACTAATAAAAGTTTCTGTTGCCATACCAGTGTTCAAAGAAAAAAATACTGTTGCCTCTTAGATTTATTTAGTTGCTTGCTCTTATCACTTCTGACTTTGCTAATCCTGACATGAAAAGTGTATGTTAATAATAGGCCTTGCAGTCATGGAGCTTTCTGAGTTGGTCTCTTCTTTTTTAACTGAAGTAACACACCAGGGAGTTTTTAACATGATGTGACAGAATGACAATCAGGTGACAACAAATATTTGGCAACACAGAGTAGGTATAGTTACTGTTTCAGTGTTTCCTATTCCAACATAAATAGACCGTGTCTGATGAACACTCACTCGGACCTCTGTTGCCTCAGTGACCGTAGAGCGGCAGCCTTAACAAGCTTCAGTGTACAGGTTGCTAGGCAACTCCTGAGCCCGCAGGAGCTCTTCCTCTAGGTCTCAGTGTGGCCACAGTTTCTGTGTCTGGTGTCTATTTTACGACAGCATCAGAAATGGCGTTCAGTGGCAACACAATCAGACCTCCGCTGCATGACCAAATAACAGAGATGCAACGTAAAATACAACTACTGGGTAAGTTTGTTTCGAAGTACTTGGTGAGCCTCGATTTCAGTTCATGCTAAAGGAAGTGCCCTTTGCTACAGTTAGCTAGCTGCCATGTTCAGGTTAATTTTACCACATAATTATGCGACCGTAAACACAGGACTCAACACAACGGAAACCGCAGTTAGCTGTGGTTGTAAATGAGACGCCTAGGACATGTGTTGTTGGTGTAACGAGTAAACATGTCCGCTAGAGGGTGACAGAGCTGCATACTATGAGAGCTCTCAGTCCACCATCAAGAAGAACAGGAGTCCATCCGCCAGCTGAGGCAGGACAACAAGAGGCTGCACAGGAGGCTGGCAGAGGCTAATGCAGTAAGTGAAGTGTAGGCCACACCAAACTCAGTTTATCATTTTGTTTTGATTTGTTTTCACACTTACAAGTAAATACATCACTATCACTACTAGATTTTCTTAGCAGTCACTATGTAAATCACTGTAGTGTATTTCCTCCTAGGGTGATGAACTTATCATCAAAGTGGCCTTTCATAACAGAGGTGCAGAGAAGGATGCCTTCCGCAACATGTCGGGGAAGGTAAGAGACTAGGAGTTAATGTACGAGACTTAAAATTGTTTTGTTGTTACTGCCCAGTTGTCTTGGTGTTCATAGCTGAGTAAAATCAGAATTTAAAATTAAATCTTCAGACAAGAGTTTTTAATCTGCTTCTCCCTCCTGTCTGCATGTCTGCCTCTCAGGAGGCCCTCACCACACTAGACCAGAAGGTGCTGTCCAAGATGAAGCGTCTCAATGCCCTCAAACACACCACTCATACCTATCAGCAGCGCCTTAAAGAGCTGAAGATGGAGTGCCAGAGACTGAAACCAGAGGGCTGCAGGGGAGTACAGTCTGCTGATGCAAGAGCTCAGAAAAAAGAGGAAGATGCCATGGTATTTACCTCCTGTTGTGCAGATTGCACAAAAAGTACAAAATTTCTGTCTTCCTCGTGACAGAAAAAACACAGCTAAAAATACGTAATAATCAAAATAAAACTGTATGTGTCTTCAGAAAGTGCGGGCGCTGGAGAACAGTCTGGAGAAAACCCAGTTTAAGTGCAAGGAGGCTGAGAACATCATGATTAACTATCAAAAACTCAAAAGTCACCTGCAGGTTTGTCCAACATGAACTTTTTTTAGCTTCAACACTTTTTTAGCCTTGGTACCACAAAGCTAAAAAAGTGACCACTGTCACACTAAATTTGTCACACAAAAGGCACATAAATTCACTTTTTCACTATTTCTTGAAATTGGCTCTTATATTGATGTTAACACATGCTGTATATAACATATAATTTCATGAAGCAATTACCGAGTAAGGAATGCTGTGGTCCAGGACACATCTGCCTTCTCTCTCATTCCTTCTGTACATATTTCCTGTCCTTTTCTTTTCCTTCCTTTTACACATCAGGAGGAGAGTCTGACCTACCAGGGCCAGCTGGACAGTCTGGAAGCAGAGATCCTGAAGCACAGACAGGAGCTTCACAACCTGCAGATCATGAATAACGATGCCCAGCTCTCTAAAGAAGCTGCTAAGGTGACCTGTACCCTCCTCAACATACATGTTTCCAGTGAAGGCATCATAAGATGATTCACTGACTGTTATTGTCAGTTGAGGGGAGGAATAGTGTTGAGCCTCAATCCTGTGCCTGAATTATAGTCATCATTAAGACACTGCTCTCAAACTGTGATGGTTTCTTTATCTCCTTCCCTTATTTCCCTCACTTCCTGTCCGTTGTGCCTCCTCTTTCTTGCTGTTAGGCTGAGTCACAGCAGCAGGAGGAACAACTCTACAAGGAGCGCAAAGAGAGAGAACGCATCATAGCTGTCTTGAGGAAAAGAGTTGAGGAGCACAAGGCCCAGGCTGAGAAAATTGATAGACGGGTAAGATGCACATGATGCTGCATACTGCACAGTAAGCACAAATTAAATATTCTGCTGTATCTTATGTTGATATCATTCCCTAATTCCTTTTTATTGATCTGGCAGATTGTTTTTGCATTGTCTCTCCCCCAATCACATGGACATGACATGACATATCTCAAAACATAATATAAGATACAATATCTCTGTAATGCCTAGAATTTCTTCAGAATTGGTACAAACATTCACTTGAACTAAAGGACAAACTGATTAGACTTTGGTGGTGAAAGGCCACAGTGACCTCAGTAACCACTTCTTAGCCATTACTCAGGACCTCACATCGCAATTATGACAGAATTACACTCACATGGTTCATATTTTATAAGAGTGAAGCACCTTCACTCATTACACTCTTTGCTGCATATATAATTTGATTCCAAATAGAGACATTATGTGTGGTTAACACGAGTAATTAACTTTTGAATTGGTTGTAAACTTTGCTCTCTGTATATTCAGAGAGCAAATATGCAGCCAGATGAGCTGAGCAGTGAGGCCCAGCGCAGCACCACCAGGATGGCAGTTGAAGAAGAGAAGGCCATCTCCACCTTTGAGGAGGCCTTCCTACGCATCAAGGAGGCCACTGGGGTCACAGATATACAGGTTGGTTGTGGACAGAGAAGGATTTACTAAATCTATTGTCAAATAAGTGAGCATCAGTGTTTACATATTAATACATTTTTTACATGTACCGTACTTTGCATGAAGGAGATAGTGGAGCGCTTCATCTCACAAAAGGAGAGACAGCAACATCTAGAGAAGCTGAAGGGAGAGAATGAGAAGGTCCTGGAGCAGCTGAAAGAACACAAGGCACAGCTGTACCAACAGTTCCAGGATATGAAGTATTCTGGGGAGGCTAAATTCTCCAGGTGAGACAGCAAGACAGTAGCAGAGGATCAAAGGTATCAATTCTGCAGCTGTGTAGTGCTTCATCTCTCTGTCCCTGTCTTTTTCTACTGATTTCATAGTGACCAACAGATGCTGGAGGAGTGTGAGCACCAGCTGCAGGCTCAGCAGCAGAGGTGCGACGCAGCTAAAGAGCGTCTGGATTGGCTGGTTAAAACCATCGGTACTATCCGCGCAGGAGTGGAGCACCTGGCAAACAAACTCCAACACATCACACTGGTGAATATGACCTCCTTGACTTTTGTTTAAAATCCTTTCTTCTTAACATTTCAGTCAAGCAGCCAACAAGCTTTCTTCCATTTCTCTCCAGAGTGAGGATAGAGTGTCTGAGGTGTCTCCAGACTCAGATGAGTTTGTGTTGGAGCTGATGACCCAGTGTGAGCTGAAGTTGCAGTTACTGCAGGAGGAGCTTCAAGGGAAAGATCTGGCTGCTACTATGACAGAGATGGAGAAAGAAGAGGTGAGAGGGAGTTCTACATACTGTCAGCTGGCATCACAGTGGTTTTAAATACAGGTTGGAGGACTCGATAGTATGTTGAAAATTGAGTTGCATGCAAGTAGTTATCGTGCACTTACGCAGAATATCTGTTTACAGTGTGTGTGGGAGATGTGTGGGCCGATCATTAGATGAATCACAATACACATACTGCCAGAGAATGTTGGCAGATAGCACTGTTTGAGTCAGCGCCATCAGATCTGTCATTACACACTGTCATTACTGCCACTATAGCTACTGCATGTGGGAAGCTCATCCCCTCCTGGTGGGCAAGTGTCACTTTTAACAAAAAACTAAAACTAACTTTAATTTTAATATATCATCAGGAATGATTGTTATATCGTGCTGGGAAGTACTGAAACATGTCGTAAATAACTGTGGTATGGTATGACTCTGATGAGGTGTCTGTTTATATTCTGTGTAGTCTTAAATTTAACTTGGTGAACCCTGCAGGAAGCTGGGCATGTTGGGACTGTAGCTTAAACCCACAGTACATCGTCCAGCACATGGGCACAGCATGGCTGAGCATGTATGCATGCATGCTACTGTGCTTGCATAGCTTATCCAAATGGAAACGCAGCCATCAGAGCGACCTCGAGTGTTTGCTCCTGATTACTAACGCTCAGCAGCACCTTCTCTGTTTGAGAACATGGATATCAGAGTGTACCGAAGAAAACACGTAACGTCTGTGGGCCACTTACAAATGACATTGACAATTTAACTCTCAGATCCATTTTGCAAAGGCGTAATCTTTACAGCTGACGTAGCTCTGAGCTGATAATCGTAAAATCAGTCAAGACTTGTTTGCTTGACAGTTGCTGTTGGGCAGTGCTGCTCTGGTCTTGTGCTTTTACCATTCCTGCCAAGGAAAATGTCAAGTCAAGAAACCACTGGTTGTCCCTGCTTGTTGTCATTTTTACATGAGACATGATGACATGATAATGATAATGAGAACATAATGCCCATAATCACTCCAGCATTCAGTTCTGGTAATTATCATAATAAATTGTCATAACAAGTCAATCCAATTAGGGAAATTAACTTAAATACTGCAATTAACTGTTTGCATAACAAAATGTGATGTCAGTCACAGTCCCTGCTTTTTCAAAAGATTTACTAGAAATGGTCCTCCATGTTTCAATAGTGTGTACATAAAAATGTGAAGTATTGTTTCTGTAAAACATATTTTTCAGTTTTGTGAAATATCAAATTTAATTTTCTATTTGCTTTTTTATTATTTGTTCTTTTTCCACAGTCTGTTTATTGTAGCATGCCTGCCACAATGTGGAGGTAAAAGTCAAAGTCGGATAAATATTCTATTTTATAAATATATTTGTTTTTGACACCAAACCAAAAAAAAAAGAAAAAAACCTGTGGAAATAATGGATTTTGTTAATCATTAAAATTACACTAACAAATGTAGAAAATAGTTTTGTCACTGGTGGTGATCACTGATTATTGATCACTGACTATTTGCACTTTGTGTTTGAGCAGTTCTACGTCAGGATTGAGAGGAAACTGCCTGCTTACAACACCAGGGTCCAGCTCCCTGAGGACCAAGGACCGGACCTTTTCAATGACGGTGAGTTGGAAGCCACTTACACACACACACACACACACACACACACACACACACACACACACACACACAGAGTCTAATTTTCAGTTTAAAAGAAAAAGTGTTGCTGTGTGTCTCAGAGGATGTAAGCGATGAGGAGGAGGCTGACATCATCTCACGGGAGGCACTGAAGCGCCAGTCTCAGCTCATCATGGACTCCAACTCCAGGAAGAAGCTTTGGAAGAAGAACAAGGGCAAGTTCTGATTCAGCACCAGAGTCACAAGAAAAATATATACTCCAAACCAAAAGATCTTAAGTCAAGGATAAAGAACATGTAAGGATTTTCAGTGCTATTTCAACCAGCTAATGTTTCATCTGTTGAGTTTTTAGTTGCTTGTGGCTGATTAATCGTTAAATGTGAACCACATCAAGACTGAAGACGCTCAGGTATTGACTCAGTGTAACATGATTCCAAGCTGCATGTAAAAACACCACTGTGTGTAGCAGCAACACCTGAACTACCTCTGTTATGCTGAGCATCTCACAAATGACTCAAATGCTCTGCAGTTATTGATGTCAGGTGAAGTGCCTGTGGGTGAACCGGCAAAACAACTACTGGCTTTGATTAAATGACTGGAGCACAAGAATTAGGTGCTTCTTTGTGTGTGTACAGTACCAAGAAAGCTGGACGTACAGGCATCTGTGCTCCTGTGATATTGGATTCATGTTGGATTCTCTACAGATAGCTTTTTTTCCTTTCAGGTCTTCCAAGTCTAGCCACATTTTCACACTAAACCTCTAGCACCTGTCAATTGTCAACAAATTTCATAGCCACCAGTACTTTACCAATATAATGTTTTTGATGTGAGTAGAGAGGCAAAGTTGTTATTTGGGGCTAGATGAATGAAAGTCTTCAGTAGCCCATGTTTCACATATTTATATTTGAGTGCTCTCACTCCAAATAAATGAAATGAAATGAAACGGGACTAGTAGTCATGGTTATGCTGTACCACCTATGGTCAAATCCTGATTTTTGAGGTCTGACATCATTTGTCAAAGTCATCAAACACATACATTAAAGACAAAGACGGAGCTGTGATTTCAGCTGGAAATATCATCACTCAGTGAGTCAGTGACATTAGCAATTTTGGTGGCCACACAGTGGTAGGCCAGCCCTGCCCAAGTCTCCACCAATATGCCTTTGCAGTTATGATAACTGCTGTTGAATATTAAAGTTAGACATCAGTGGATACAGGGATTTAGCACACAACAGGCCTCCGTGTTATGAATGATCTAATGTTTCTTTCAAAGAGGAAAGAAACACAGTAAATATAAGGTAGGATAAGAGGGATCTAGTGACATAAAAGACCAAAATAATTTCCTCCATCATCCAGATCTACAGCTCATTGAACAGATTAGCATAGATCTTAAGATAATGAATATGCCTGATTTGATACAGCTCTATACTTCTATAACATCTCCTGAGAACATGACAAAAATGTTAAAATATTACAAGAAAAAGAAATTAACCCAAAGATACCAAGATAATAAGATACGACCCACCTCTCCATAAAGTCTCGTGTAAGTCGAGTCAATACTGATGACATAAAAACAAGCAAATACACCAACAGATCTATGGTGAGACATAACGTCGCTGAGATTTGATGAGTTAGACTGAAGCATGACACAGGATAAGAAACAGTTAATGAGACACTGTGAGCCTGCATAATGTGGTGGTAACAACAAAGACTCCTCTGTCTGTGTCTCATCAGGCATATTGTAGCACCTCCAAATAAAATACTGGATTTTAAAATAAACAAATACACCACCGTATGCTTCAATGTGAGAAACATTTTAACTATTTTTTTTCTAAGTTTAAAAAGTCTCAGATGGACTGAAGGTGAAAATCTCCATGGTATTGAACACTGATACGACAGTCAATCAATAGCGACAGTCATCAGCGCATACTGACCAATCAGTGAGGGGAGCCCCCGCTGCGCTTCCTGGTGCACGGTTTGAATGGCTGCCGGCGGCGGGGCAGCGTTTCTTCATCATCTCCTCTCAGTCAAACATGTCTGTGAAGTTCTTACATGGTGACTCTAGCATGGCTTTGAGACGTTCATCTGCTCTGAGTAAGCTGTGACCACTCTCAGGTAAGACACATTTGACATGTCACCGACAGCATGCTAGCAGCCAGTCGAGTTCATGAGTGAAAAGCGAATGGATTATTTTTGAATTTTCAGTTCAAACCTGGTTTACATAGCCCGTACTTCACTGCTTGTATCAGTCGCCAGGGTGACAGTGAGACCAGAGGGTTTGTGTCTTATTCTAATGAGGAGGTAGTGACTGGAATCATAATTGCAGATAATTATATTTCTCTGAGTACAGCCAAACACGGAGGAGGCCATTCCAACACACGCGCGCGCGCACGCACACACAAACATGCGCATATCCTCCACCCACAAACACAAAGAACAATCCGCCCTCAGTGATAAATGCTGGAGTCTTCATCCAAGTTTCACACTGTCTCTGCATGATCAGTCCGGCTGAAGACACACAGCTCTGAACATGCTCCAGGGATGTCAGGATTCATGACGCTGATCCAGGAGAGCCAACAGCACAGTTAAGTGATTCTTCTCTTTACCTTCGTGTGTGTTTAACTGCATTAAAAGTATTATATGGATGCTAATGTATTCAGATTTTTCTTATGGTTGATGTAGAAGAAGACTTGGTATTCGGTCATTAGGCCTGGTTGAGCTTTGTATATCTAAGGAGTATTTTATGGCTATATGGAGCATTGACCAGAAGAGTGATTAAGATACCTCTTTAGAGCATACAGTGTACTGTCATTCCAGTAAAAGCAAAATGAGCTGACACTGATGTTTATATGTCCCTCAGCTAAGTGCTGTGAGTTCACTTTCAATTTCTCACTTCATCAAAACAAAACGGGAGTTTATAGGTTAGAGATTGTAGCTCTTCTCTGTAGTTTACGAATTTTACATGGCTCTCTTCTTTATGAAGGGAATTTAGTGAGTGATTCACGTTATCTGTGCTGCTGCTAATGAATTGTGTTAGGCAGCATCATGAACTCCATTTATGGCCCAGCATGGTTAATTTAATTGTGATTTGTATACTTACATTCAGCGGCCACTGACCCAGTTTGTTTTAGAGCTGGTCTTTGTTTCAAGAAAACAGGGGGTTATGTGGTGTTGTTTTAACACTCCCAGGAAACCAGGACATACTCAGTGTTATGTGACGTTGCATACATGATGTTTGGAATGAAGGAATGATGGTGTGCGGAGCTGTGGCTGACAGTAGTCACGCTCTCCTCCCCTACACAGATGAGGCAGCAGGTGTGGGAGAGTTCTGACGAGGTGTGTGGGCCTGTAGCGTGACACGGAGCGTGGGATGAGGACCATTCTCGCAGTATGCGGAGGCGGTGATGGAGGGGAGTCCCGCGGCCTCGGCAGCAGGATGGGCAGGATGAAGAAGCTGTTGTGGCTGAGGCCCACTCAGTGCGTGGACGTCCACATGGACACGGAGCCCGGTGTGTGGCTGAGGAGCTTCCAGCTGTTGGACACCGATGCACAGTGCAAGGTGAGCAAGTTTAAACTGCACTGGGTTTCCGAGCATCATTCTGAAACGGCTTATGGGTTGTTGAAATATCGCACATGAAAAATAACACAAAGAGGTCGAAACATCAACACACTCATCTCCACTGCTCACTCTCACAGTATTTTTGGTCTGGACAAACAGATCTTCAGAAGTCTTCATGGAAATATGGAAACATTAACACGATACTAACACTAACTTTAAAGTGAGGTGTTCTTCTTTAAACCAGGAGACAGTATATCAGTATATCATTCACCTCTCTGGCATCCTCTGCCCATTCGCTTTTTAAAATTTGAGGTTCATGGCTAACGATTGATCTTAAAGGCTGCTCGTGAAATTATGGAGTCAGATGTCTGAGTCTGTTTGACTGTCTCAGTTTCTGTTTGAATTAAAATATCAGATCACACCTCTGACTGTAAGTGATGAATCACTGACCTCTAGATCAGCTACAAGCAAATGGTTTTCATCAGAACTATTGATCTACAGATTTCTCCTCTCAGTTAATCAATCTGTAAAATTTCAGTAAATATTGAGTTCATGTTGACATGGTCAAACAATCCAAAACCCAATGGATTTTATCACTGATAAATTTTCGGTTGATCATCAATTAATTAATGAACTTGCCTTATAGACATGTGTTGTATTAGATAAATAGATACAACACTAGGCCCTTAAATGTCCCATCAACCTTTTAGCACAGTGGTTCTGTTATTTCAAATGATTGATTATCTCTCAATTATTTTGATTTCACAGAGGCGATGTTACCTGGTTTAGTGTCCTCTGTCATTGACACGTCATGCATGATTAGGGTTGATTTAACAGCTTATGTATTATAAACACACTGTATCTTTGTCTGTGACGCAACAGCTGTCATATATTGAGCCCTTGTTTACTCTGGGTTTCTCTCTGGGATCTTCCACCATTGTTCCCTTTCAGATGAACATTTTTTTCACTCGGCGTCATGGACAGCAGAAGCTGTTCCGCGACACAGATTAAGTTCTACAGTAGACAGATCCTGTTCCTGTTCCTGTTGGTGAACTGCATGTTTTAGAAAAAAGCCAAGTGAAGTTTTGAGGAGATTTCTTTAACCAGTATATTTCAGCATCGTCGTGCTTTGGCTCATTGCCGGCCTGCCACCTCATCACCCATTCATGTGTCTAATCAGTACTAATTGAGGGTCTGTTTCTCTGCTCTTTTGTCCAGACTTTGTAGGAGGACTGAGTGGTGTGGACAAACAGGGGAGATGGAGGGTTGATTTCCAGTTCAGAGACAAAGAAACTCATTAGAGAAACAAAAGGTTCATTCTTCTACAAAGGCAGTGGATGGCCTAATTTGATAACGTCTCATCTTGCTTGTCAGTTTTGCTATAGTTTTTTTCCTTGTAGTCAATTTACGGTAGAATAGGTGGTGTTTTCAGTTCCACCAAAAGCTTTTCATCTTTTCCAGCATTCATGCTTCCTTGAAGCCACAGAGTTGGCGTGACTTTAGAATCACACCAGACCTGTTTCATGTGGTATGTCCTCACCACCCCTGTCATCATGGACAGAGATGTAAGCCAGCAGGTATTGGGTAAAACGGCACCGACTGGATTCTTTTAGACTCAGAGGCTGTGTGTGTGCTGGTGGCTTTTAGTTGACAGAAATACTGACTGTATTGCTGAGAATACTGCAGTTGATCTCTTCCTGTAAAATGATCCGTGGTGATATTCGTGAAGCTGAAAATAACATTTCCTCATAGAACGTGGAGTTGTTCAAAACAAAGTTGTTCTTGATCAGGTTTTACAACATTGTCTCTGCCATGTGTTTCTACAATGAGTATGCCCACAGTGATGAATGCTATCGAAGTGAATGTAAAGATGGGACATGTGTGACTGTAGTGGTGTCGAGGGTTTGGTGATTTGACCACAGTTTTTAAAATGAATTAACTTAATTTGCTGTCACACACAATGTTAATATACCCAGAGGTGGGGCACAACCTGGTCTCAGGTCAGCAGACTATTGCAGGCACAAGGAGAACATGTAAACCCCTCACAGAAAGGCTCTGGTGAACTGGCGAGGTTCAATACTGGGACCTTTTGGTTGTGAGGCACCAGTGGTAACCACTGTAACACATGGATGTTAATGCCCCACAAAATGGATAATAATTCATAATGCATTGTGTGTTTTATACCGACACACATGAGGCATACATTAGACTGTCAAGCACCAGAGGAAGGTTTTAAGGCAGTGCTTGTTATGTGCCTCAGGCAGAGTGAGACTGTGTTTCATGTCCAGCAGCAGTCACGCTGTACTGAGACAGAGTATGAAGGTGACAGCAGAACCCACCCAATGGCTTTCCAGGGCCCACAGACAGACTGTTTGATGCCTTTGTATCAGTGAATGACTGAACCTCAAACTCTCCTTATGGTCATTGTGTGACATTTCACCATGTTAAGTATTATTGTCATCATTTCTAAAGACTTTTGCAAGGCATTGCAAGACATTGGGAGAATATTTACAGTAATTCATATTGCAGCTTCAGTTATTTCCCATGTGTAGGGATTGACTTTACCACTGTACTGTACTGTACTGTACTGTACTCCAACTGCACATTTCTCTAAGTAATAAGTAAATAAATGGCTTCTCTTTTAGTGATGAGGTATTTTTCCCATGTGAGTCCATAGGGTGACCCCATGTGTATCCTACTGCCAGCACGTGCACTGTAAATGGCTGCTGTGACTATTCAAATAGCACTAATTCATCAAAATGAAAAAATATATATAATTTTATTTTGTTTTGTTTTTATTTTTTTCAGTCAACCCACTACTAGTAGCAATTTCACAATTAATATTTTCTTTCGAGGAATTATGTTTGCTGATATATGATAATATATTCATATTTAAAAACTGCATAACATTTTTCTCTTCTAAGGCATTGGTCCGCTGTATTAGCCCCGCCCACACCTGACTTATTAGCCCCGCCCAGTGAAACACGCTCATGCCCTCTGCCTGCTCCGCTCTCAAACTGGACTGTCCGCTGTGTCCGCTGTGTGTCCCGTGTGTGTCCCGTGTGTGACTCCAGCGTCAGGACATAACTCTGTCTCGTACTTTGTCGCATGTTGTTTGGACGTGTCTGAAAAATGAAGAGTGAGACTGATGTGAGGTGTGGGAGGACGGAGCTGGGTCCGTGAGCACCGCGCTCCTCTCAGTGCCGCAGCAGCAGCAGGAGTTTGGGATTTATTCAGTCGAGATAACATGGGGAAATGGCACTTATCGATGGTAGGTTTCAATGAAAACCTCGCATGTTTTATAGGTTTGCCTGAGTAGTTGAGTCTGATCGCTTCTCCGTGCCCACCGAGACAAACAGGGATGAATGCTTGCATTCAGTGGAGGATGTCTGGATCCACCAGCGGCTCTGACAGGCAGCGCACTCGTCTCAGAGTCTGTGTCATGTGGTATCAGGTGTTCTTAAGCAGCTGCTTTTGTCCATGAGTTCCAGATAACACGGTGTTACTGGCTGAGCCTCTTGGCTACTTGTTGCCTCTGAGCTGGCAGCCAGGTGCGATCAGCATGAGTGTTTTAGTAGAGATTTATCTGAATGTCATTGTTCACTGTTGATGTCATTGTATCAATTCCGTGTGTTTATTTTCATGTTATTGATAGAACTGTGTGATAATTAATAGAAGATGACATAGTATACTAATGTTAAGGTTTTAAACATAGTGGTTAAATGGTGTGACAAGAAAGAAAAATCTCATGAAACAAATTAGATGATACAGAAGATAGATGCCAACTTATGAGATGAGTGGGCAAGCATTCAGTCCTGATCCTAAAAAATGATAAGTGCTTATGTCAACATGCCCCAACTATTATATATTAGGGCCTAACGTAACTCAAAAATATTCTGTATCTCAACATTTATACTTACTTGGCTTCACTTTTCCCCTTAAAGACCAGTTCAGAGCCAAAAAAAGGTGTTAAGTTAGAATTGAATTTTAAAAAGTATGTCACGGCTGAATAAATTCTCCCTGTGTTCCTGGACGTAAACACACTCAGGCAGTCAAGGTCTCTCTGCCAACTAGTCATCAGTCCAGTCACCAGGTGCCAGTCTGCGTCAGAGTTCAAGGCTGGGTCACAGCCAGAATCTCAAGAATGAGCTTAGTTGACATTGAGTTTGACCTTTTTAATGACATTACTGAGTTTGAAGATTCATCACATTTGTCATGAGGTATTTGTTGCAGATTTGTTGGATTGTCACAGTCATTCAGTTTAACAGTCTGGGTAGAAGGAGCTCCCCGACTTTTTTATTTTTATTTTTTTACTTTATAGGCAAATGTGTGTGAGACAAGCTGAGGCTGTGTAATGCAGTTTTGCTTCTGCGATGCTCACATTGTGCGCAGTGTGCACTGTTTCTAAGAGTTGCCTCTATAAGGTTCAGTGAGTTATTGTGTTTCCATTTTGTTTTATCAGATAGTTAACCAACCTTCTCAGGATGCATTATGCTGTGGCCTGTATTATGTACACCATCCTAAAGAAATGAGCACAATAGACCATATCATGTGTTTGAATTTCTATATGCCATATCATGATGACCTTGCTTTCTCCCCGGCAGGACCCGGTGCAGGAGTGGGGGGAGGAGGAAGAGGACGGCGCTGTGTTTGGCATCACACTGCGCAGGGAGCCCGTCCTGCCGAGCTCGGACGCGGCAGAGCCCCCCACGACCCTCAGCTTTGCCCAGTACCACACGGTAAAGGTGCGCAGGCTGAAGGCAGCCACCCTGGAGCGTCTGGTCACCCACCTGCTGGACCGTGAACACCAGGAGCCCAACTTCACCCGGATCTTCCTCTCCACCTACAGGGCGTTCACCTCCACCAACACCCTCATCGAGCTGCTGTTTCAGAGGTGAGAAACTGTCCACACTATTGAACTGAGACATATGCCAACAAAACCCATGAGGGCACAGTCAGCTGGTCTGTAAGCGCACATATTACAGGTCATTGTTGACGTTTGAGAGAGGGATCTGCACAGTTCTCTGCTGAAGGTTTCTGCTGATGGAGACCCTCAGCATTTGAGGAAAGATGCTTTTTCTTGTTAAGAGTTATATGAGAAGATGAATCCAACTGCTGTTTCATATGCACCAAATACCAGCAGCTGTTAGCTTATCTCAGCATAAAGACTGGCAATGGGGAAACACACAGCCCAGCTGTCCACATGTGACTAACTGTACTTCCACTATGTTATATGGGGGATTTTATGAGCTTCAGACAGAGCCAGCTGACCGGACTCTATTTAACACATAGCAAACAGGTTAGATAAGTGCAGGTGACTCAGAAATTGGTTATATTTTGTGATTGAAGATGTATGATAAATACCAAAACAATACTGAATGAAATAACTTACAGCAGTGACTTCACCATATGAAAAGGTATTGGACATGTGACACGTCTCCTTATGAGAAACAAAACACAGATTTGAGGGCGTTGGTATTGGACATTGAATTGTTACTTGACTGATTTGTTGTTCTAGTGTGTGCTATTATACAAATGTAAATAGAGCAGTATGACACAAACACTATCTGGAAACAGGGCAACAATGTAACACCATCCCTGTTGACCCAGGATAAGTTTCTATGACAGGCATTATCGTCATGAGTTAAACAATGCACCCAGGAGCTTTGTTCCTCTCCAGAGTCGTCATGACTACGCCCTCCACACCCAACAGGGGAACTTCACTGAAGCGCAGGGATTTGACTTGATAAATGTTCATCTGCATCTATTAAGTGTCACAAATAAACTCCTTGGTCATTAGTGGCTGCTAAAGGGCCCGTTAATAGAAATTAATAGACGTCTTTCACAAACGTTTAACTTTCCTCTATCAGCTCCTTATCAGTGCTTCAAAGCTCACCTCTGTTTAATGTGCTGCACAGTGCTGCCTGTTTGAAAGTGGCCATTAGTGCTGTAGGTTTGGTATGTTATTTGTCAAACAGTCACCCTCATATCTGAGGTGCTGGTGGCAACAGGTTTCCTGTGAGCCTGATGTGAGGTTGGCCATAGGACAACATGGGAAGTGTGTTTTCCCTCCTTCACCTCACAGGATTTTGTACAGGATGTTTTGTTGCTGTCATTAACTTCTAAACCACCTGTACTACAGTGTGGCAGGTCCTGCGAGATTGTAATGTTGATGATGGTGATTGTTATTTGTCAAACTGTAAAAGTCATTAAATCATTAGTTCCCTGTGGCCTGTTACTTTTCACTGAGCACAAACAACCTCATTTTAAATACAGGCACTATTGTCACATTTTGATGCAGATAGAGTTGGGACAGCATGGCACTTTGCTTCAATTATACTGCATTTATATTTAATGATGTTGTTATTCATCCCTGAGGCAGCAGTGTGCCCTCCACACCCTGCACCAAGGCCATCATGTCCCTGCAGAGAATTCAAGTGTTGCAGGACACTTCCACAGGATGAACAGGCACAGGGGGCACTGTGGTTGTTTACAGGATGATTTCTGTCTCTAGGTCACAGCACTGTCCCACCGCTGATATGTCCCACTTACATGACATATAATTGTGTTTATCTTTTCCACAGAGAGGACTTAACCGCTAACCTGGATAACACTGTCTGCCCTCGCAGGTGAGTGTGGTTACTCCTCTGTTTACGAAGATTAGATTGGTTTTGCCAAATTGAGTCAAATTAAGTAAAATCAAAGCTTAACATTTTCTGACACTTAAGCAGACCTCACCCTACAAATCATGCTGTCAAGGCCTCTGTTAATCTGCCTCCCCTCCCTCCCCTCAGTACCTTACCCCCCGTGATTCGTCTGTGGCTGGATGAATACAGTGTGGACTTCCATGAGCCCCCCCAGCACCAGGCCCTCAGACTGCTGTGTGCGCATTTACGACAACGTCTCTGCTTCAGACGTTTGGCTAAGTCTGCTGAGACCCTGCTCAAGAGTCTGCAAAAACAAGGTACAAGGAAATAAGAGGCGCAGCCTCTGTTGTCTATATCACACTGGTGTCTATGCATGTTTACTCTAGATACATGATGTAGTAATTACATTATCTGGTTAGAGTTTCAGGCACTTTGCTACATAGATTTTCATATAAAAGGTAAATGGTTTGCAGACGATCCATCTGTTGTACTCAACCGCTGCTTCTGTTATAAATGAACCTTCCTTTTATTTAGTGAGTTCACAGCTCCAGATTGTCAAAAAACTATTTTCATTCACAGCAAAAAATAAATCACATTACATTGTGAAATGAATGGAGAAGTTGGTAAGAAAAGAAATGACATCATTTGTTGTTAAAAGCAACTACTCATGCTATTCACTGTTACAGACTGCTGTGGCACCACGGTGACTTCAGCTGAACTGTGGACTGCTCCTCACTGAGCAAGGACTGATGATTTGTCCCCATTAAACTTTAGATGATATAAAATACCTCATCAATTCCCCCTGTATTTTCATGTCAGTGCAGGCGTGCTCAGTGTGCTGACGGGAATGATTAGTATCAGTGAAACTGACAACCTCAATAAAAAATAAACTCATCATGTTTAACAAATCATGGTGATAGAAAGGGCAGTTTGGCACCACTTTATTTCTCCTGTGTGCAATAATCATAAGTGTGTGTAACTTATGATTATTGATTATTATTGTTTTGTCTGAGAGTCCTGTGAGCAGCCTGTTTTGTTGTCATTTATGATTGGTTGGTTGTTGACAGATTGCAGCCACACTGCGTCACAGTGCAGCCGTGAATCACTGCAGCAGCAGCCCAGCGATCAGGAGGACGGAGGAGAGACGCCAATTAAGGAGGAAGACAGATTCAGCTTCATGGACTGTCCTGTGAGAGAAGTAGCAGAGCAGCTGACCAGACTGGACGCAGTAGGTTTCATGAGTCAAATGTATATAAAGCTCATTTCCACGTCACCACGTCACTCCATCCGTTAATTTTGTGTCTCCTTGTCATTGTCTCTCCCTCAGGAGCTGTTTGTCAGAGTGGTGCCCTTCCACTGCTTGGGCTGCGTCTGGTCCCAGCGTGACAAGAAAGAAAACCGAAACTTGGCGCCCACTGTCCGCGCCACCATCTCCCAGTTCAACGCCGTCACCAATCGTGTCATCACCTCGCTGCTCTGTCCTTCCCCACCCAGCCCTTCCACTTCCTCTCCCATCTCATCACCTGTCTCCTCCTCTACCTTCCTGTTCCCTTCCACTGCCCTGAGCTCACCCCGCTGCACACGCACCAGCCCCGCCCACCGAGCACGCATCATCGAAAGGTGGATCTCCATTGCGCAGGTCAGGGTTTCAAATAATTTCAAGTCACTGACGTAAACAAATGAATTTTTTGTTCATAAAGCATAACAACTCTCCTTCCTGTGTCTCTTCAGGAGTGCAGACAGCTGAAGAACTTCTCCTCTCTGAGGGCCATCCTCTCAGCCCTGCAGTCCAACGCTGTGTATCGCCTCAAAAAGACCTGGGCTGCTGTCAGCAGGTCAGACAACTAGACTTTAACCCCCTACTTATAGAAAAGTTGACTTAGAGTTACTTTTTGTGGGGGAAAAGTGAAAGAGGCTGAAAGAATAAACATTAAACCAGTGGTTTACAGTGAGTTGGTGATATTTGTCTTAACAAATTCAATATGTTTCTCTTTCAGGGAAAATATGGCCATCTTTGACAACCTGTGTGAAACATTCCCTGATGATAACTGTGTGCTCATCACCAGAGAGATCCTTGTGGAGGTAAATATACATGTGTGTTTGACATGAGTACACGTGTGGGACCGTGTGCACTGAGGGAAATACCTGTGTAGCTATTATTTGAAAAAGTGGTCTAATTGTTTCCAGAGTGGAGGGTGTTGTCATGATTGAGTTGAGTTAAATGTACTGCAGTTAAATTAGGGCCTTACTTCCCACTGTGCTGCACAGGAGCTGTGTTTGACTTAATGGTGCCTGATTGTCCCTCATACAGCGCTCCTGGGACTCAGCATTGTTAAAACTGTACATACTGTCATTACCCTGGGGTGTGAAAACTAGTTTAGCTTGCAGTTAGTTGATCAAAAGAATTACTTGGCAGCTTCTCTGATTACTGAATAATGAGTGATTGAACAGCCAAAACCTCCACCCGGTGACTGATAGCAGCTCCTCCATTGTGACCATCTGGTTTTCTGCTATGACTGCATTTAAGTTTTAGACTATTTACAAGACGAAACAAGTTACTGAGTTCATTTAAAAAGTGCTTATTGCATAAGCAGTAATGATATAATTGTTCAGATCCTCAGACAGGCTCTTCTCATTGGTAGTTGATTTGTTTTGCCCCTCATGGCTTAACCTCATGCTTCCTTTGGTGTTTTTCTCAAACTTAAATCTAAAGACTGGATGTATGTTTACTCTGCAGCCTGCTCGCCACTGTGTGTTCTTTGTCCCCTGTGAAAAACAATTGATATGAATGTGTAATTAGTGATATTGTTATTATCAGCAGCCCAGTTTCTATACAACAAAGAAAAGGCAGTTCGTAGTGGCCAATACAAATAAAACCACAACTTTAACCAGTAGAGCTAATCAAGAGGTATTAATTTCACTGAGTACAGACAGTCTAACAGTATACACACACAAATGCACACACCTGATGGCAAATAACACAGTGGGGTGTAACTGTGACAGGACTGCCAATCTATATTTGTCACCAGGCCTCCTGCACCCAGCAGCAGGCGTCAAAACATCAACCCTCACTAATTTTGTCAATCAGCACTGACATGACTGTCATCTGTTTTCTGTAGGATGGGACTCACCCAGATGCCAGTGCCACCCCTGGCCCTAAATCTCCACAGCTCTGCTCAGAGTCCCGACAGATGGTAAGAAAATGGACATTTATTTTTGAAATAACCCTGTTGCTCCACACTTCTCAGTTTGACCGTCACAGTAAAGTGAAGCCAAAGAGAAAATGAAAGGCAGAGGTGTTTTTCTTTTTGCCTCAGTCATCACTTCTGCTTCTGTAAAAAAATCACATGATTTCATCCTAAAATAGACCAGTTCCCTCTTCTTTTTCTGTCTGTTTATTTACTAGAAAAGATTTGCTCATGTACAGCTCATGTGACTGTTTGGGTTCTCTTTTACATAGGAGAGGATGTGTACATAGTTTCCCACTGTTTAGTCCAGGTGGGGCTGTGTGTAAATATTTTATAGCCCCAATCACTCTGATCACTCTGTTTACATAGTGATGGTCACGTGTTTTCACTTGTGTGTATGTTTCTTTGTCAGTTATATTTTTTCACTGAGTTATCTCCTCCTTATATCCTGCTCAGACTCCAGAGTCAACAACATTTAGAAGCATGACCATCCGTATTAAATAAATATGTTAGAATAAAGAATAAGTTGAAATGTAAACATATGGCTTGCTGTGTGCCCTCAGGGCTTCAGCAGTGGTGTTGTGCCGTACCTGGGCACATACCTGACCGTCCTCACCATGCTGGACACAGCACTGCCTGACACTGTGGAGGTGAGAACACATCATATCCTCAAACACAGCTGTCTTTCTGTGGTACTTAAACAGATTTATGATACAATAATGTTTTTCCTTTTTCACAGGATGGACTCATTAACTTTGAGAAGCGCAGACGGGTAGGTGTCGCCTCCTAGTGGTGTCTCAAAGGACTACTAACACGCTACACTTTTGTGCGCTGTCATTCTTTCTGTTTCAGGAATTGACCTGCGTCTCCTTTTATTTCTCTCTGTTACAGGAGTTTGACATTCTCTCCCAGATTCGACAACTCCAGGCTTCCTGCTCCCACTACAACTTTCCAGAGAGCCTTCGTATCACTGCCTGGCTGCAGGCACACACACTGCTCACAGACCAGGAGAGGTGAGACACACACTGACACCACAGCAATGCTGTATCCAGACAATTAATGCTGTTTGCAAAGTGTCTTAGTCTCTGTTATGTCCTCTGAAGCTATGAGCTGTCCCGTGAGCTGGAGCCTCCAGTTGACCCCTGTCCCAGCTCTCCCAACTCATGGAGCAGCCGTCTACTCACCAAGAAGCTTGCCTCGTAAGTCTGTATTCATAGGATCAGCTTCACTTAAATTCAGATTTAATTAATAAGTTAAAGGTTCCATATTTGATACCTTTCCAGTGGTTTTTTTTTTTTTTTTTTTTTTGATGGATTGACATCCACAAGATGATGTCCATTTGTGGTTTCAAATGACAAAAGCCATCTGAATGTGGTTTTCTCTAAGGTTTCTCTATGGAGCTCTTGTGACTACACGTCAGTCAGCCAGTTAGAGCCAGAAATTCACTCACTGACCTGTTGCAAGTTTGGATGATAGGACATTGTGACATCATAAAGTGACAGAAGTCCTGACAGCTTGTTTTAAAGCTCAGTTTACAGGTTGTGTGCATTCTTCTGTGGACTGACCACAGAACTTAGACCTGCTTTATTATGCAAAAATACACTGAAATTTCATTTTAAATATGGGACCTTTAATTTGGGACATATGCTGCTTTGTACATTACATCATTTGCATTTTTCTTAATGATAATTGGCTCTGGTCATAACAAAAACTCCTGAAAACAAATTGAAGCACTGAGAACTCAATTTATTTTTACTTTTATGTACAAACAAAAATTTATTTTTCTTCCCAGTTAAGAAAAATTGATTTCAGTTATTGCTTTCTGAAAAAGCTCTGCTTCAAATGTGTGTGTGTGTGTGCAGGTTGCGATCAGCCAGTGAGAGCTCCCTAAGGAAGACCCACCCCGATCAGATCAGCGTGTCGTCCTCGGGCTCCAGCAGCTCGGACATGGAGGACCTCTCCGTCCCTCAGCCGTCCCCCCTCAGACTCAAGCTCAAGGTATAAGCACCAGGTGGTTCCATCATGTCACATGTTTGTGGGCGGCAGGGACAAAGTTACTTTAACAATTAGCTGGAACCAAAAAATAAGAAATCGTCCTGTGTCTTCTGGTCAGTCTCTCTCAGGCTCTCTTCACAACGTAGCAGAGGACTTCTCCTCCTCTCCAAGTCTGTCCACCTCCTCCTGCAGCTCCTCTCATCCAGACCTCAGCTCCTCGTCTCTGCCGCTGAGTCCTGAGTCGTCGTCCTCCACCTGCTCTACTCAGGCTTTGCTGCCTGTCTACAACAAACAGGTCGCTGACTCATGTATCATCAGGGTCAGTGTGGAGTCTGTCAGCAATGGAAATGTCTACAAGAGCATACTGGTGAGCACACTTGTTTTGTAATCATGTTTTGAGGTCAGGCAGTCTGTTGTCTCTGATCTAGTTTAGCACTTTCTAAAAATGGAAAGCAGAAGTGAGTGTGAGGGGGTCATTGTTGCTGAATGACCAGCCGTTCAAAAGTATTTAAATGGAGGTTACTTTTGAGCAACTTTTATGCCTGATCAGAAAAAGTGTTTCAGTAAAGTAACACAATCAGGCTGAAAATATCAATTATTTCCACTGTCAAAGCTTTAAACAGTTGATTTTTAACTTGAATTTCATACTGATACTCACTGCAGGTGATCAATTCTAACGTCAATAATCATAACAATGCAAATTTCCAATAAAACCAGGAGAAGCTTTCGCAAACAACCAGTCTGGCATTTTGGGTGATAAAGAAATGAAACAATTAACTAACTCCAAATCACAGTGTTTTTACCTTGTATATTATAATATATCTCTGTTGTTACAGCTAACAGTTCTCTGTTCAAGACAGGAATAATTACAGTGAATACTGATGTGTTGATAAAATGACAGACATTCATTTACGTCATGTTCACATTATTAATTAGTATCATGCATGCAGACGTGAGGTGTTGACACTGTCACTGTGACGTTTCCTCTCCAGCTGACCAGTCAGGACCACACACCTCAGGTGATTCAGAGAGCTACTGAAAAACACAATATGGAGGATGTGAGCTGTCACGACTTCAGCCTCTGCCAGAAGCTCAATAATGGAAAAGGTGAATATCTCCTCAGGCCTCTGTGAGTCTAATCTTCTCTGAGTAAAAGTCTGAGCTGCTCGGGCAGGACTGTTTATAGAGCAGGACTCAGACTTTTCTACAGCTTTCTCTTTTTACCACTAACTTGTGATAAATTACAGGACACAAGTCCAATGACAAGTAGAAATAAAGGCTGATTCTGCACCGACCTGCCAGTCAAGCAGCAAATAAAAAAAAAAAATCCAACTTTATCACCTCTCTGTGAACTATAAATATATGTTTTAAATGTGAATTGAAAGCAGGAAAGGTTTGGGCATCTATTACTACATTGACAATCATCTAAATCAGCCATAATGTTTTCAGCTAGGGTTTAAATTCTCAGCTGGAAAACAACTCACTGCCTCCAATTATACTGTCATTCTCTCTAAATGGATTTAAAATGGAGACATTTCTGAAAATAAACAGAAGTGGGCTAAGGGAAAATAAATTGTCTTTTTCTGCCTCAGAGCTCCTGATTCCCGACAAAGCCAATGTATTTTATGCTATGTGCACCACCGCCAACTATGACTTCGTCCTGCGGCAGCACTGGAGGAGCCATGGGAAACACCTGGGTTCCTCCTCCAGCCCTGGAGCTCAACCCAAGAGCCGCCACGCCAAGTAATGAGCCTGCGTCATGACCGAAGGTTAGGAGCACAGCTTTTAGACAGAGGAGCTTCTCATCTGCAACGACAACCAGACAACAAAACCTGTGGCTGTTTTGCTCATCATCGCAGGGTTGTCACAGTGCAGCAGAAATGAGTCGCTCTGCCAGCAGAGACCTGAGAGTTTCAGCTAAAAAATAACCTAGAGGAGTTCTCAGCAAGAAGCCGTCACCACAGGGAGCAACACTGAAAGGTGTGGCACTGCAAAATATTCTATAGTGTTTGAAGAATTTTTGGAAAACGTCCAAGTATAGAAGAGAGATACTAAGAAGAACCACTTTGTATTCTCCAGTTGTTCTCCGTCCATGTTTGGATTACTGAAGCACATTTACCCAGGATCCTTCTTCCTAACATAAACACACTTGGATTCTTACATTGCGGCTCATTGTGGGAAATGAATCCCCATCCAGCCCCTGTAAAAAAAAAAAAAACTTCAGCTTTCACTGCAGCCAGTAAAAGCACCAGGAGCAGCTGGTCTGACACAACCGTCCTGTGTTTATAAGGGTTCAGGGTTACGTGATATGAACGTGGACATGTCTGCAGAATCAGAGCAGCACACAGGGGTGCAGTTGGGCTACAGCAGATGTGGGACTTCTCCTTCATCTTGTTTGGCCGAATGACTAACAGGAGTTTCCTGATGACACAGAACATGATTAATAGTCAGACAGAGTGACTCAAGATGGGATCTTCGCCATAAGATGATGACGATGGAAATGATCTGGATCTGTTTGGACCCATGGAGATTTTAACTGTCTGAATTAGTAATAAATATTCACATATTTAATCGTCATGTAGTTGACAGTTTAAATGTTTTAATGTAATTTTATCAACTTAAATTATTTAATGCATCTCAGTATTCAGATTTTAGAGCATAAGTAGCATGATGTCATGATGTAAATGTTTGGTATGTTCTGTTTCACTTCATTTTGGATCCTGTCTTCAGCCTTTAGTGCTTCACTCCTCTCAGACACACTGAACATGTCCTGAGCTTGAGCTGGTATCTCTGAAGTTCAGCTCCTGATTGCATCTGATTGGATGAAGAAAGCAGATTTTCAAATGAAGGAGACTATGCATGTGAGCATAAAAGTGCACATGTTCCAGATTTTTAAATCCAGCAGTCTTGCCTGTACTGTGATGTTCCTGTTTAAAAGGAACCGAAATGTTGACGTGTTGGTGTCTCTGCTGTTTGTGACTCACTGATGGTGACGACTGTGATTCAGGTGATGCTGATGATGACATGAAGTGCATGATCACGTCTTCTGCCATGATGCTGTGAATGAGATTTACCTGAAGAAAGGCTTGCGTATGTGGAAACAAGGTTTCTCAGTAAGTTAATGAATGTGACTTAAATGATGGTCTCAGTGATGTGAAGTCCTCCATAAAGCCAATGTTGGTGGAACAGGGAAAATAAGAAGTAGTAGAAGTCATTGCTGGTTCCAGGCCCTGGAACATGCACACACAGTGATTCACGTCTCTGTTTTAAACTGAATGAGAAGCAGCACACACTGGTGAGAACCCTGTTGGTTTTGTGCAAAGCTTCACATCACTGAGTTCAGTTTTAAAGCTCCTGAGGTTTGAGGTTAAAGGTTGGAAATGAGGTCTAGCAGCTGCAATATATGAAGGAGTCTACTGTCTGTCTGTTGACTTTGTCAACTGTCTTGCCAATTATTTCTTTGTAATGTAAGTGAAGTTGTTGATTTGATGCAGGTGATAACTGAGTTATCTCTCATTTTGTTTCAACAGTTTCTTCATTTTAAAGCTTACTCTAAGCACTTGTTGTTTATAATTATTATATCAAATGTCCACCAATAAAGCTAATTTACAAATTATCATTGTGTCATAATTTGTAATCTGTTCCTTTGTGCTGTGTTGCTTTAGATGAATACATTTCCTGAGCCCAGAGGAAAGTGAAAAGCTGCTGTTGGTATCAACACAGGGTTAACTTGTAGTTATTGTTAAATTTAAGCAAAGTATAATTTATGAACTCAAGCTTTGTGGGCCAGAAAGGGTGTGACGGTGTTGCACAGATATAATCCTGTCTGGACAAGTGTAGTGTTTGTATTTTGACCACTAGGTGGAGCCACACACAGATACTTTGGATGTTTTGTCCTGAGCTGCTGGTCCTGCTCCTGCACTAACACAAGTAACCGGTCTTTCCAGCAGTGACCTATATTTTTGGCCATCGTGGAGCAAGTTGTAGCAGTTCAAAGAAAAGGAATGAAATGAACGGGGGTTGGTCAGATCAGCAGGTTTGCTCTTTTGTCTCCTGCCTCTGCACCTTCATAAGCCTTAAACAATGTGAGAGGTCAGAGTTCACAGTGACAGATGTGTGTGTGGGAAAATGTGACCTTTCCAGCTCTGAGCTCTTTTCCATATTGTGAACACACTTCTTTTCTCTATTCCAGCACCTTCATGAATGGTAAGGGTGATGTTGGTGTGTGGCTTGTTCAGAGGCAAAACAAACGCTATCTACTTATTTCCTTGCCTTCCTCTGCTTCTTTTTGGCTCATTTCCTGTGTTTACCTCTATGAACATGCTATGTGGTGCTGCATAACAGTTGGCATTCATTTGTGTATCTACAACCAATATTTGATATGTGTCATTGCTTGAGCACAAAGTCACAACAACATTTTGCTCCTCTGCTGCCTTCAGCCTCATCTGACTACCAGTAGTACATTAAAGCATCTGTGTCTGTGTCCTGGAGAGCAGAAAAAAGAAATAAGCAAACCAAAACTGTGACTTTTCCCCCTGAGGGCAGAGCGGGCTCTTTTTTCACGCTTGTGGCTGTGGTTTCTTGTTGTCCTCCTCTGCTCTGAGGCCTCATGCCTAATTGAGTCTTAATGACTTCCAGTGTGCTCGCTGCCAGATCAGGCCTCTTCCCTCACATGAACTTACTCTGACTAACATTTGGGGAAGTGGTATCATGTGAGAGCTTAATAAAAAATTAGTCTCACATCATCCCAGGTTGACTCACAGAGGATGCTCTTGTGTTTCACAGAGTGTTTGTACTTTTTAATGGCAGAAATAACATCATTATGAGTTTGACCCAGACTGTGATGCAAAAATAGCAACGCACAGCCGTCATCATGTTCATCTGTCGATGCTGCAAAATCTGAAAGGTTCGCAGATCTGCATTGATGCAGCTATTTTGGAGCAATGACCTAAATCATGTCTGGGAGAATAAGGCCTTTGTGCAAAGATGAACTGTGGCAAATTTCAAGTCAAACTCATAACCACTGTGTTCATTCATCACGTTCTAGTCAACAGGTACACGTGTCATCTGCATTTGTTTTGAACTATCTATCATCGCTATCATCGCCAATAACTAAGCTGTTACCTTTATTACAGTTTAATTGATATTTGTTCAGTAGATTTCTGTTCACAAGCAGAAAAACAGAGACAGACAGTGGTGCTGGAAATATAACCTCGGTGGTGGTAATAATGAGTAGTTGAATGCCATGGTGTATTAACTCAGAGAACGATGGGTGAATGAGGGCCACATTGAAGGTTTCACATACTCAAAGTAATTATGTCTTTTTAATTTAGTCTATTTTTAATAGTTTTATAGTGAGAAAAGAAATCATGAGGAATATTCACACCAGTGTAACCACCAGTGTTTTGTGTGTTTGATTTTCTTGTCATCTTTTTCTTTAGGCCTCATCAGAATAAACGCAGTGGAAAGACCTTTGTACGGCCTCAGTGTCATGTTCAGCAGCGTAACACAGTGACACACTTTTGCATTCAATCAAAATCCCTCCTTACAGTCAGCCATGTCCAAAGTCATGTGTCGCTAATTCCAACTTGTTGTGTTAGTACTGTACATAGCTGCTGTGTCTGCTGCTCACTCAGCTGAGAATAATGACCAACGTCTAATCACAGATTAGTGTGTGGGTGCATGTTTTCTTGCATGTGAGGCCGAGGCCATCTACAGTAGGATGTAAACATGTCATGTGAACAAGCGTTTGTTGGGTGGGTGTGCGTGTTGAGTGTCCGTCCGGTCACGCACAGATATACAGCGCAGTGGGTCAGTAGATTTGCTCATATGCTCACCTTATCATATTTCTAATTCCCCTTTTGTCTCCCTTCTCTCTCTCCCTCCCTCCCTCTCTCTCTGTCCTGGGGTGGTTTTACAGTAGCAGGTTTGTGGCGTAACAGTAGACAGATGGGAGAAATGGCTGAGACTAATCTAAAGGGGTTAATCCACTTAATAGCCACCATGAAGGACTGCAGGTTACCTCACTCACCACACCTCCAACATGCTGTTTGTCTGTCAGGCTGCTGGAGCTCCAGTAATGTTGGCTTATGTGGCAAAATGCAGACTGTGCATTACTTCTGATGAAACAGCACAGTATCAGCTGTGTGTGCTGTATCTGTAGTGAAGCCTTAACCTCAGATAGACATGTAGGTCAGAGGATGGGATTGGATTTTTTCCTAAATCTATCATAATCTAATGGTTACATGACCAGTGAAGTCGTAGTTAGTGATACTGTCCAAACTGGCCATGTGACAATGAGGCAATCTCTGAGGCTGAAAAATGAAGCTAACCTGGAAGTATGAAAACACTGCTCTTCTTTGAATGACCACTTGAGGCTGGCTTGGGAAGTAACTCAATCCCCACAGACTCCCTTGTTCCAGTGATAATCTTTACAATAACAACAAACACATTTACAGTCTTATTATATTTATGTATAATTCTATTCATTTAACTCATCCATTTAAATGTCAGCACTGACAGCATGTTGCTTTGACTGACAGGTGGGTGACAGCATGTACTTTGGCTCGATACGTGCCCCTCCTCTTTGCCCATTTTTTCTATTGGCCGTGGATTTGGCGTGGTTAGGTACAGTCAAGATGGCAAACAGCTCACAGAACCACTCTTCAGAAACCTGCGGGTGACATCATGGAGCCCATGTCTGTCTTTATTTGCAGTCTGCACTCCTAGCCTGACTCCATTGTAAGCCTGAGGCATTTTAGCACTACATTTTTCCCCTGTAAGTCTTTTAGAACTAAATGACCAAAACTTTGGAAGTTATCTGTTTGATTTGGCAAACATAGACCACTGAGGTCACATATTACTTAAGCTAGAGAACTGTGATTTCCTCCCCACACATCTTTTACATTTGAGTCATGCTAGGAAGGAATCTCTTCATGGGCAGAGGTTGAAGAGATGGTTACACCGGCCATAAAACTCCTTTTATGTACTTGCAGGCATGTGAGGATTATACAATGCAGACTTGAAAGGTAAACCCGCAAAAGGTTTTATGCAGCTGCACCGCCAAAGATTAATATAAGTAGTTTTTTATTAATAACTTGATTCGTTTTCAGGCTGATGACCAAGGTCACATCCAGGGTGTTATGGGAATGTCTCCACACTTCACTTGACTTACTGCCTACTGTAATCATTAAAGAATGCCTCATTAACAAGTCTTCATTGGAAACAACTTATAACCCCTTACTGCCTTACTGTAAAGTGTCAACAGGGTTCCTCATAAAGGCAGGTAGCCCCCCTCCTCCCTGTGTTTAATTAACTTTATTGATCTCCAGCGATGCCTCAGTTAAAATATTTATGGAACAATGTTGCAGCTCGGATTTAAAACTCTTCACTTGAACTCACATGCTCAAGGGCCATCAGTCTTTCTCTAGTGTCGGTAAAATATTTGCACAGTGCACACACAGCTCACAAATATATTTTTATGTCGAAGCCAACAAGAGACATTCATGACACCTGAGTCACAGCTCTCCAACAGCTATATGGGAAACTTGTGTGTCTGGACTGAACTGGTATTCATGACTTCATCAGGTGGTATGAGGCACACCTTCAGTTGATTATGTAAAAGTGGAATATGAATCAGGAGAGCATACAAAACCTCAAGTACACATATACTGTTTTCATGAGGTATAATGACTTTCCTGGTGAATAAGCAAGAAAGTCGTGCATTGATTTTTGAAACAGCAGAGGAGTAGATTCTACTGAAAGACTTAGTTCGACCTGTTAGGATCTCATTAATGGATCCTACCTGGAACCAGTAACAACTTATTTTAGCTTAGATCAGTTTAGCTTTGCTTATTTTGGTTTAGTTTAGTTTACTTCAGTTTACCATAGCTAAGCTTAGCTTAGTTTATCTTAGTTTAACCCAATTTAAGACTGCAAACAGGGGAGTGCTTGCCTGGCTCAGATCATTACGTGGTTGGGTGCAGTGACCAACTTCTTGACGCGTGGAGGCTGCAAAGCAACCAGATTAGCACCAAGCAAAATTAGCCAGCTGTAACTGGTCTTAGTCCCTCTTACTGGAGAGTGGTGTCTCATTCATTTTAAATGGCAAAACTGTGTAACTTAACTTAATACCAAAGTAGAGTGTCTTTGTTAATACTTAAAGGCCATATGAGTTGTCTTGGCCACTGAATGTAGTTTCCTGCTGGTAGCGAGGGAAGAAAAGAAGTGATTAAAATAGATTAACTAAGAATTAATATTGCTTCACACCACTAGACAGCTCTTGGTGAGTAAATAAATGAATGCAGAAGTTGCATTGTTTGTTTTGATCAGTAACTAGACAGCCACTCATGCTAATGTTGGATATGTAGTAAGAGAGGGGGGCAGTCCCTTTAAGTCAGGGTGGCTCCTGGCCAATGAGAATGCGCCTCTCCAACTTAAATAAAAAACAAACAAACAAACAAAAACTTTCATCATTTTTTGTGTGTCTGTTAGGCCATTATTGCTTAAAAGAGCCACAAACATGCCATGGAACCAATTATGTTGGGGTGGGGGGAGGAAAGGGGGGGCCAACTTGCGCTGCACACCCCTGCGCACGCTCACAAGTTTCCAGCGTTTTCCCACGGCAAGCTGTGATTGATTCATTTGCAAATATTAAGCTGGACAAACTGAACCTGGATCTGCAGGGGAAATTCAAAATGCTGCCTGACCTGATGCAACGTGTGTTTGCGTTTATCAACTAACTCAAGCTCTTCAGTAGGCTACCATCTTCCAAAAGGAGAATCTGTGTGTGTGCGTGTATATAATGCGTCTCTTTGTAGTACCACAGTAAAAATTTTGGCTCTAAAGTCCCTGGCTGGTTGGCCACCCTGCTTTAAGTTGTTCAAAAAAAAAAAGTAAATAAATAAAATCTGATGGGGAGTATGTAAACATGTAGCCTACTAATCATGAATTTTTCTTATCTGACTTTGAGTGGACTGAGCTGATTTTCTTCTAATGGGATCCTGCACAGGAACTATGTTTACAAAACACACCACAGTCTGGGCATATTCATCACAAAGCATCTGTGCAGGAGCAGTCTGAAAACAAGTCAGGGTCCAGCAGCCTGACAAATTCAACAGACAGATGATGGATCGCTGAAGTCAGCAGCCAAAAGGATATCACCGTCCTTATGCTGCATTTGGACACACACACAAATGCAAACAGACTACTTCCTGTAGCACAAGGGCACAAGATATGGTAATGGGACCCAAGGGTGGTTGAGCATTGCGTAACATGGAGCTGATTCATCTCTCTCACACACAAATGCGTGCACAGGCACACACACACACAGCTATTCCTAGTGGCCTACTTTCATTTCAAAAGTGCACAACTTTCTTGTGGCCTATTTCTATGTTGTGATATAAATGCATGAGCATTGTGTGTGTGTGTGTGTCTGTATTGTAGTGGGCCACTGAAGTTGGCGGTCAAAATCTTGTACACACATATGTAACACTCACACACATACATTCTCTGACCTATTTTACTGTGTTGCGTAGGGCAGAGGCAGCAGGGATTGAACAGATCATGACGGGCAACACAACCCTCCCCTGAACAGCAGCCAACCAAGCATGTCCAGCAGAAGATGTCGCTCTGTTCTCTTCTCAGGTTTCCTGCCATTGGACAAATGTTTGGCCTGATTTGGTTTTATCTGAGATTGTGAAATTGCCCTGAGGACAAGTCACCAAACTTCTCGAAATATAGGAAAACACATAACCAATACATGCACTGTAACAACACTGCTGAACTGGCAAAGTGCAAATTCCTTCAGGAAAGATTATACACCATCACATATCCATGGAAGCCATTACACCATCAAATGTGCCTGGAGTTTATGAACAGCAGAGGATGAATCTCATTGTAGGACACTGAGGGTCTTGATTAGAGCTAGGTCCAGTCACGCTGCAAAGCGTTAAATAATTGATTAGCTGAATTCCTGAGTGATTTATTCTTTAATCATAGACCCCCTCAGTGCACAGAGGAAACCTCTGTGTGTAATATTAGGATAAAATCTGATCATTTTCATCATGGTCAGAATTATTTTGATAGCATTTCCTCCAGCACAACAGGTTTCTGTCCTGACTGAAATGAATTCTGAATGTAATCCTCTCTGATCATCAGTCGACAGACAAATACTATAACTCTGTTTTTCACATTAGAAGACAAACATAATAAAAAACATTAAATGAATTTTCTGAATTCAAAGCTGAGTCACATTATCTAATGAGTTTGTTGCAGCTTTGATCATTTTCTCTTCGCTTGTGAGTCTCACATATTTCAGCAGAAATTTCTGTGATGGTGTCTGAAACTGGCTCAGTGTGATACAAACTGCCCATCCTCTGTGTGAGGATGACCAGCTCAAGATGACTCAACTTTGGAATTCAGAGGTGTGAACACACACACACACACACACACACACACACACACACACACACACACTCACATACTTACACACATACATACCAACACAGGGTTTAACACACACTCCTCAGTTCCATCCTCCTTACCCCATCCCTGGCTCTCCCTGTGCTGCTGACCTACATACTGCAGCATCCCAGTTACATAACCAGCCCAGGCTGTTGATCACCGCAGGCAGCGCAGGGCCAACACCCCCTTCTCTCTTACACACACACGCACTCTCTTGCCTGTGACCTACCAGCCTTCATTAACTTCTGCATATTGACGGAAGCCACCATCCTGAGGCATACCTCTGTCACTGTGCGCATACCTGAGAGACAGGTGGATTTAAATGGTGCATGTAGGTAAATATTGACAAAAATTCAAATTAGGTCAGTTAGTTAACATGATCGGGAAAAGCTTCAGTGTGGCACTATATGATGAGGGGCGATTAAATCTATATCGAGATCCATTCAAACAGTAAACCTCATGCAAACCACAGTGATAATCTACAGTCAACTGTCATGGACCTTCATTATACATTATCCAACAAGCTCTGAGAATTAATCAGTCTCTGTGTATAAATTTCAGTGTGTGTGTGTGTGTGTGTGTGTGTGTGTGTGTGTGTGTGTGTGTGTGCTACTGACCCGCTCCCTCATGCAACAACGAGGGAGAGAGAGAGAGAGAGAGAATTTCTTTATGTGTAGTTTGCTCAAGTTTACACTGTAGAGGCATGTGACGTAACCCTCCCTCCTTCTTCTGCTCTCCTCTCCCTTTTTTCTCTCTCAATTCCACTCAGTATAACCCCCTCCTCTCCTCACCCCTTCCCCTCCCTCTCCTCCATCCTCTCCTATCCCTCCTCACTGACCTACTTTTACTCTCCTAGCCTGTTTTCACAAGCCTCAGCGCAATACAAAGCAGCTTTTACAGCTCAAACATGGGTTGGGAGAAAAAGAGAAAGGGAATAAGTAAGAGAGAAAACAAGAGATACTGATGGGGGTGGGGGTGAGGGTGGGGTTGTAGGAGAGAAACCGAGGGAGGGATAGTGCACTACAAAGCACTGCAGTTTTCTCAGGAATGTCACCTTGTTATCGCTGGCTGGTTGGTGGCATGAGAGCAGAAGTGAAAACACATTAGGGCTGCAGGTCTGTGTGTGGTCATTTGCTTGAGCACACCTACATCCTTCCCCTATCTATTACAGGAAGTGCAAGAATAAACCTCTGTATGGTAGAAGTGCTGTGGATGCACTTGATTTGCGTCATAAAGTTGCACAACATGAAACAGATCCACTCTGTGGATGAAAACATGATCACAAGTGGTTTTATTCCTTCGTCCTAGGTTTGGTAATGTTTCCAGCCCGGAGCTGCTGCTTCTGAGATCTTCACAGAAATTCTGGTGTTTCCCTGAAATTGCAGCACCTTTGTGTCCGAGGCTCTCCTCGCTCTAATGGCTATTATGTAACGCTTGTCACTGGCACACTATGCCAACGCCAACTTTCTGTTCCTATCAGCCATTGTTCCATTAACGGCAGGGTCAGATGCAGGCTGCCACACTTTACAGTCTGACGCAGTTTTCCTCCCAAGATAGTTGTGTAACTTGTTTTGCTTGTTGCACCCATTCTGTGATTTTTTTCCCCTGCACATTTCTCCAACTTAGGCACATTGGGTCATGGCATTGAGTAATTCTGGACTACCCAGAAACAGAGAAAAATACGTTTAACTGCTTTTTTGACACCGATCTACTGTGACAGGCTGTAGAAGTATAGCCAGATCACCCAATTCAGTACGGTCTTATCTACATCAAACACTTGTGACTGCTGCTGTTTTATTATTTAACCCCTTTCAGTTCGAGTTAACTACTCAGCCTTGACAATTGCATAGTCACTAAACAGACTCTTCATAGAGAGTTTGTTGTGAAATGTTAAGTCTAATTTGTTGTTTATACTAGAGTCTTGTGTATTTTGTGATGGACTGTGCACATATAAACGTATAGCATGTATACATATCTACATGGCAATATTCCAACTGAGGTTAAAACTGGACAACAGATTGCCTTCTGTTCTGCTGCAGTAGACAGTATGTGTATTGTTGTGATTTCATTTCAGACAGTCTCTGTCAGTGAGCAGTGGGCACCATGCGGTAAACCAGTGAAGTTTTTCTGTCTGTGTCGTTTCTGGTAAAGCTGAGCTGTACTGGTAACTCGGGATGTTGCTGTCTGTGACCTGTGAATCAGCTAGTTGGTTTTCTGCAAGAAAAAGTCTGGTCTGCATGTGTGTGAGTACATGACTAATTTCAGAGTGACTCAAAAAAAATTTAAAAAGACAAATATAAATTCAACAACCTTTTATTTTTTTCCCCATTTTGAATCTTTCACAATCAAAAATGAGTGTTTTTTTGTAACCATTTTTGCATATCCATGTGAAGTATAGCAATACATAATCACTTCTGGACAAGCCTTACTCTTTTTTTTTCCATTTTGGAAAGCCTTTCGGCAAACAACAAAGGTTATACAGTAACACGTAGTACAAATGGTAACTGGGGCAAAGGGCAGCAAGGGTAAATACACAGCACAACCAGGAAGAGCATAGAGCAAAATGACACAACAGGATGACAGAAAAATACACATAATAATAGCCAAAATAATAACCGTATATAATAGAAAATAACAATATTAATAATAAAATAATAATAAAATAATGACAGCAGTATACAAGAGATAAGAGACAACTTTACATTTATACATAGTGACCAGAGGCAGGCACCAGGAAGTGAAACAGTTAAACTTGTAAAGACTGTATGATCTACTGCAGCTACGTAGCTAAAACAACTCAGTGCGGAGGTGAGTGGGATCCTTAAGACATCGGCCAATGTGGGGACGAGGGACAACACAATAAAGAGGCACCTTATGAAGAGAGAGCAGCTTTGCTGGTTGCGACTGAAGAGCCATTTTATTTATTAGAGACAATTTTTGTCTGGAAAATGAAGATGTATTGATTTTTGTTGAACAGTTGGCAAACAAGGCTCGCCTTGTGCTTGTCAGGATTTGCCAACAGCGACTGCATAGCCTTCATTGATATGAGAATAACTGGCCTTGATTTTGATTTTTTTTTTTTTTTTTTTTTGACAACTTTGAGTGTCAAAGAGCTTGGATCAACCTGAACGAGGAGCCCAAGCTGACTCTGAAAAAAGTGTACCTTTCTGTCTTTTTTTTTTTTTTTTTTTTTTTTTTTTTTTACAAGTTGTGGCTCACACTTTGAGTTAGAAGAACATCTTTGAGGCATTTTCTAGACAAAGAGGGACTGTACAAGGTGTCGCGACAAAAACAAACTGATCACTTTTAAGTCTACAACTTCCGCATCCCACTGTTTTATTTTTTGTTGTTTTTGCCACATTTTTCTTCTTAAAATATATATTCCATATATGCAAATTTATATGTCACAGTAATATACAATCTAAGTGCTTCAGAAGTGAAGAGGACTTGTGTGCAGATGATGAGAAGACCAAATGGTACAGATGTGTTCAGAGGGAGGACGAATGTAACTCTGCCAAAAAAAGGGAGATGCTAAAGGAAGGATGTGTATCTTTGGTAAAAGGAATGTTCCCATAATGCCACATAAACGCTGGCCAGCCACCAAGGCAGTTTACAATAATGAATAATTGAATGATGTTTGAATTTTCCACAAGGGAAATATCCCAGGCTCCAGCTCTGGAGAGTTTCATTCTGCCCCCTCCCTCATTGAGTGATCTATTATTTTAATTGGAGAGATAGGTGGGAGGTAGGAAAGAGTAAGGGGAAGGGGAACAGGTGACACAGTGAAATTGATGGTGAAATCACATCCTAACCACGCCTCACACAGATTACTGGCCCCCCTCTGTCTTGTAAGGTGGAGATGTGAATCATAGTTGTTGTTGTCTGCTGAAGACAACAAAGAGGTGATAGGAAAATGCTCGAGCTGCTCCTATTTGTCCTTAATCTCGCCTCTTACTGCGTCCTCCTCTCCCACCGCCAGATCCCTTTTTCCCTCCCTCCTTTTTAGACTCCGCCCTCTCATTCACCTGAGGCTTGACCTCCTCTGCAAACTCAGTCTCGTTCTCCAGGTCTTTGCCCTCCCCGTTGGCCTGGATGCTGTGAGGGTTGCTGGGCAGAGCTAAGTAAGGGTGCTGCGGCAAGGTGGGAGAGGGGGACATGGAGGTGCTTACAGGGCCTTCTGCTTGCGTTCTTGCTCCCCCATTTGACAGTGCTCTGTACTTGAGGCGAAGCTTGTGAGGCAGAGCGGTGGCTTTGACCTCGCCTTGGCACTCTCCATGTGAACCGGCAGCTCCCACTGCCTTCTGGTGGTAGCTGCTGATGTCTGAGGAGGACGAGGAGGGGGACTCGTCATCAGTGGAGCCCTCCTTATCAGAGCTACGAGGGTCCCCGTCACTGGATGAGGTGTCCTTGACGGAGGAGTTCTCCTGGTAGAAACCATCAGCCCGGGGGCCTCCCTCATAGGTGAGGACCGGGGGCTCTTCGTCCAGTGTGTTGAGGTAGCCGTTGTGCTGTGTGAAGGAGGACTTACCCTCCTCAGTGTTGTGGATCAGATTTGGGGCAAAGGGGTTCTGGTGGTTTTCTGCGTGCTCAAGTCTGTTCTCCTCACCCTGGTAGCTGAAATGATGATGGTTGTCGTGCTGCTGTTGGACGTTGGGATTGTACTTCTGCTGCAGCTCTTCCGCTGACTCAGCATGATCTGTGTACTCATACTGAGGTGAGTCCAAGGTCTTTGTCCTCTCCAGCTTCTCAGCAACCTCTGAGATGGTCGCTGAGCAATCAGAGAACTTCGAGGTTGAGATGTGCTGGCCATGCAGCGGTCTGCTCTGCTGGGACAGCTGGTCCTCAGACCTCTGGCTCTCCATGGGGTAACAGCCACTGCTGGAGCGGTACAAGATGACACTCCTCTGTGCAGAGGTGGCCTGAGGAGCAGGGCTGGAGGCCTCCATGTGACACTGCTGCTGCTGCTGCTGCTGCTGTTGGTGGTGCTGGTAGTCCATGGCATTTTCAGCCATTGGGGTGCTCTGCTGGTGAGGAGAAACCAGAGCGGCCTGGCTGCCATGATAAGCCGCAGGTGGCATTCCATTGGGGATCCCATCGGGAATCCCGTTGCTTTCCAGCCTGGCCATCTCCACACTTGAAGGCTCCTTCTTTATGTTGTAGCCCATGGGCTCCGGGCTGTCTCTGGAGGAGCCGTCAGACATGTCAGAGACGGAGCCCCGGGGAGAGTACTTGTGGAGCGTGGTGTGGCGCTCGCCACGGCTCGACTGTTCAGTTTCAGATGAGTCTGAATTCAGCATCACCTGGGATGCGCTTGAGTAACCACTGCTTGAGAGGTAGGCGTTACTGTTTGGGGTGCCGTTGGTGCTGCTCCCATTGCTACCAGTGTTGCCACTCATGGCACTGTTGGAGATCTGCTGACTTTTCTCCATGTAGGAGGCTGTGCTGATGAGGCCAAAGCGCAGCTTGAGCTGAAGGAGTTCTGTCTTCAGCCGAACATTCTCCTCATTCAGCGCCATGACCCGGTTCTCTAGCACCATGTCATTGAGGCGGCGCTTTTCCCTTGAGCGCTTGGCTGCTTCATTGTTCTTCCTCCTTTTTTCCCAATAGGAAGCATCTTTCTTCTCATCGGAAATGAACTCTCGCTTGCGACGGGAAGTCACAGTAGGTTTGCTACCTTTAGCCTGGCGGCTGGCTCTAGCTCCGCCTTCAGGACCAGGGGATGGGACGCTCCCGTTGTAGGGAGAAAAAGCTTCCACCTCCATGGTGTTTTTGTTGCTGGTGGATGGGAAGTGTAGACTGAGACTTTCCATTTTTTCCCGACTGGGGGCCAGAGTGACTCTAGCAAAGGGCAAAGGGGGGAAGGGAAAAGATGTGAAACTATATGAACCTTCTGCCTTGTTACTAAGGAGTGTGACTATGTCGCAGGGTCGGTAAAAACTTCTGGATGAGGTATTTGTGCTCCTTGGGGGTTAAGCCTCATTGATTTTTGTTTTGTAAAGTCAAAAAGTTCAAGTGTCCAAATTAGCAAGGAAGATTAAAAAGAGGTGGAACTCCACAAAAACCTCAGACATTGAAATACTGTTGTGAACGAGGAACCTAAAAAAAGAAACCTAGAAAAAGAAAGTTTATATTTTGAGTAGAGTGTCCTCCCGTCAGTTGTGTGACGTGCTTTCTGGAGTCTCGCTGGAGGTGATTTTGAGTTTATCTGCGTCTTCCTCAGTCTTCAGCAGAGCTGTGATGCCTGTCAGGCTGCTGCTCTGCTCCTCTCAGCGTCTCACACAGGATGTAGGTCAGTCCGTCTACTTCAGGGCTCCCTGAGGATCTAGCTCCAGTACTGCTGTTTGCTGACCACTACCTGGTCAGAAGGAGAGACAGAAGGAGAGAGAAGGAGAGAGTGAGTTACATTAGCTGTAAAACCACTGCTGCTCATTGTGGTCCCTTTAGTGAAACCTCTAAGGCTTGAGATCATTACACAGTCTGTTTATCACAGTTCAACTTGCACTGAAAATCTATTACATAACCCTTAAAGTTGCGCAACGTTTGTCTTTATTGTCTTTGTTTCCTTGACTTCACAGAGAAAAAGAGGGTGGGTGCAGAGCCAGTGCCTGAGTAGCAGTGCACACTCGCACTCAGGACTGCTGCTGCTGCTGCAGCAGAACTCTTGTGTAAGACAGAGCCACTGTCATAGTCACATAACGAGGGCTGAGGCAAGCTGACCTGGAGCCAGCTCTGCAGAGACTGACAGATAAAAGGCTGAGGGAGGGAAGGAGTGGACCGGGGTACCTCTGGTTTATCATTCCACTTCTTCTGATTAAGCATATGATAACCTCTGCTTGGGACTTTAAAATCACAGCAATGAATACTGAACCACATGGTTGAGGAATGTCTGAAGTTGACCTATATATGTCAGTCATCACAGTTTCTGACATATCTGGACCCACATCTGTGTTAGGCTGTGGTGTGTTTGTCTGTGGGGGAGGAGATCTCCACTGCTGTTGTAATGTCTCAGTTTCTCTGGTAGCCGTCACACTGTCTGAAATTACACAACACCGCAAGCTGCTGAACTTCCTTATGTTGTGTCAACATCGTAGCTCAGCAGGAAGCGCTGCTCACACAAACACATCTTGCACCATGAAGTTAACAACAATGCCCAGTGCAGCACAGGGTGGATGACGATGGTGGCCCGGCATTATGTAATAACTAGATCTGCTCTTTGTTTCAGGCCTGATTCCTCTGCTTCTCTCCCTGCACAGCATTACATAGTTCATATGCAGAAATTAATGACACATGGTTACACTGAGTCCTGGAGTCCATTACAAACATGAAAACATCTTTTTATGACACACACAGGGAGTGCAGTAATCTAGGTCACTGTGCCTGTGGGTAACAGTGACTCCTCTGGTGTCAACACGGGAGTCAAACAGTGAACAAATATAAGGCTCTATCTTCATAAACCCACAGCCTCGAGTTTCTCTAATGATTTCATTTCTTAATATTTAATCTTAAACATTGGAAACTGGAATAAGTGAAGGAACTGTTTTTTTTTTGGTCAGACTTTCAAATCTTTGATAATTAAATGCAAATTCAAAGCACGTGTATGCAAATAAGATGATGGTGCTGGAATTGTGGTAAGGATTTGTGTTATGCTACTGAAGCAGTGACGACAAGAAGCCTGAGGATATCTCCTGCAACTTTGTGACTCTGTGCTTCTAAACCTACAAAAGTCAATGCTGATCACTAAACTGAAAAGTCATGGAAAGATATGGAGAGATTTTGGGATGTTGCTGATGAACAACAAACAGCTTCTGGTGCCAATTCATGCTACTGTTTTTGTTTTATGTTCCCTGTGCAGACTGAAGCCTGGAAACTGAGACCAGACATGGCAGAAGCAGAGAAGCAGACGTGAACAAAGAGGCTCCACACACTGTTCCCGTTATTTAAAACTGTGATGATGTCATGAAGGCAAGGCGGAAAAAAAAAAAAAAAAAACATGCGCTCACATCTCAGTAGAATAAAGGTGGCTGCTATTGTAGAACAAATATCTGATGCACACTGACCTTCAGTGCACTGTTCCCTAATCACAAACCACTTACTTAACACTACACTGTTAATGCATCATTACTATTTAACCTACTGAACATCTTCTCCAGACTGCACCCCCCCCCCCCCAATCCACAGTGACCCGGTTGCATAATACCACATTAAAAACCCACGTTATGACCTTGAAACTACAGCTCAGAATATTAACCATTTGTTAACTCTCGCTTAGGTAATGTAACTGAGGGGGGAAGCCTAAATGTAGCACGCTGTTTTTCACATTGAGAGTGGCAAAACATGCTTTAGTTTGACTCCTCTCCTGTAAGGACTGGAGTAAAGCTACGCTGAACAGAAAGGGATTTGGACACAACCAGCAACAGATGTGGAAAAATGTAGGGTCAGCCCTCGTCTCCCTCCCCAAGCCTGAAACATTTTCATAAAGACTTGCAATGGGGAGGGCGGGGGCGCGAAACAAAGGCGGGCAAGGAAGGAAGCACGCATACGTCTGCGCTGTCCCACTGACCTAGAAACGACGCTAAGCAGTAAACACTCCTCCTGTCTTTGACGGTGCGCCATAAAATAGGTCAGTAGGACTGCATGGGAGGGAGGGCAGGAGAGGGAGAGAGAGCGTATTAGAGTGCACGCTAAAAATAGAGCGACAGAGAGGGGTGAGGGAGAGAAGGAGGGAGGGAGGAGAGGAGCGATGGGGTGACAGGAGGAATTCAGTTGGTGGAAATGAGAGGAATTTTACAGAAACTGCAGCAGGAGCAATGAAACAGGCAAACTTGCACGCGCCATCTGCCCCCCTCCACACACACACACACACACACACACACAAAAAAAATCGGATTATGAAACACCCAGTGATTTTCAACATTAATTCATGTTCGTTCCACAAACCCTGCACTGCCGTATGCAGCACATAACAACATGCACCAGAAGCAGATGAAAGCGATAGGGAGAGGATAGGGAGATGGCATTGACGTCAGAGCACACACCCATCTCTGCAGCCAAATTCACACATAGCAGGCTCCCTCTCTCTGGACTGCATGGGGAGGGGCCGCCGCTGCCGCTGCTGCTGCTGCTGGTGCTCGTAACCTACGTGCTCTGAATTTCTCTTGTTGCAGAGCAAAGCTTGTGTAACACATGCATATTACATAGCGGCAGACGCTACAGGTTACTAGCTGTGAAAGGCTGAGACCTCCCCCTTTCACTATCCTCTCTGTGCCCAGGTCCCTGAAACAGCAGGGTGAAGCTACAAGAGAGATGTATACATTGTGTATGTTCCTAGCTCTCTGCACAGAAGATCTTTTCTCTCTCTGCTGCAGCTAGGCAGTGTGTTTCTTTGTAGACTTGGCTGAGGAAAACACAGCCAAGCAGTAGTTCCCAGGCACTTGCCGCTCAGGGAGGAATGCCTCACCTCTGACCTCCTCTGAGGCAAGTGTGAGTAAAACGCATGGCATCCTCTTCCCCTCCTCCATCCTCACAGTGATCCAACACCACACACGTGGATGGGGCCCCAGCTAGGAGCCACCATCTTTCCCCGTGGTTTCGTGTCAAGAAACATAACCAAGAGACAGAAATCCAGACATTCCAGTTTAGTTAATGGGACCTTGTGTGAGTGTCTGCCATGTAACGCTTCCTCCCAGTAATACGTGACCTAAAACACGTCAACTGGTACCAGGGGTACGTGACTGAATAAACAGATATAAGCCCCCTTTAAAAAAAAAATAATCATGACCTTATTTTGAAACTTGCAAATTCATACAGATAACATTCACATTTGCTGTTCAGTGATTTAAACTGTACTTGGTCAATAATGTTTATCGTTTTCGGTTCATTCTGATTTCCTGCATCATCTCCTCTTACTAACAAGTAAAAAGTTTTAGCTACTTACAGTCAGTAGAACAACAAAGCAAAATCAGCAAAAAAAAAAAAAACCCAAAAAAACAGGAAAAGTTCTGATAAACAGCCAGTTAAGTTAGAAAACTGGGACAAATTGCTTAATTTATTGACATATGCATGAATCTAAGGTCTGTATTCCTCGGAGCCACAGATGGAGTGGTCAAAGTAGTCCACAGCTTGTCCCGTATACCTCATGTGCCTCCTCACCCAGTTACAGGTCTGACCTATATTCAGAGTGCTGGCTGGGACAGAGCAATGCAGACAGCTCTGAAAACAGACCAGCTGGCAGCAGGCGGACCAGAGCTCACCAGAGCTCTGCCTGCCTTCGCCAGACAGGGGTTTCCATGCATTGCATCACATCCTGGATGTTCACTTGTTATTCTAATTTCACAACAAAGTCACACCAAGATCTCACTGGGATCTTGGGAGACAGTCGAACAGGAAAGAGTGTTGCATCTGGTTCAGCCTTACTTAGCTTCTGCTATTCCACATTTCCTTTTGGAGGATAAAGACTGTGCAAGTTAAAAATAGCTGGCAGACCTTGAGTAGCTCTATTACATCACTGATGAGAGCATTTCTAAATACAATTTCCCCTGTGCAGGCTTGTTAAATATCTATCTGCTTTAGCAATAATGAATATGGGTATGAATGATGAGAAGAAAGCACAGGGTGTGAACGGGAATCAATTACAGGCCTCTCTGTCCCAGGAGAGAGCTGCTGTTTATTGCTTCTCCCCGCTGTGCGCTGGTTATGTCATACCCTCCAACTCCCTCAAAGCGAAGCTTTGTGCTTTACTTAACGTACCTCATGAGTAAAGAAGAATCATCTAGTGACTCACTCTGAGAAGAAGAAATCAGACATTTTGTGCTTGTTTTCTCCTTTGAACTTTAACATTTTTAAGTGACAGTGATGTAACCTAAAAGTAGTAGCACACGTTCTTCACATCTGGAGAGAAGTGGTGTTAATGTGAATATAAACATGACATTGTTATTACATTCATAATAGATCACATGTACAAGATATGTGGTACACTGTGGTATCTCTGTAATACTCCTGCAAATGAATATAGGACACCTATTGTTATAGATAAGATAAAATAATGATAGTGGGCTTTTTTTTTTTTTTTTTTTTTTTTTTGCATATAATCTTTCCCAAATTTAACTATAACCTTCACGTTTACATGAAATTTAACCGAATTTTCCCTCTAAATGTGCACAAACAATACCCTATAAATAAAGGTGTAGGTTATTCTTATTAAAAACAAAAAAGACATGCTTTAATTCAGCCCAATGTTTGTCAGGTGGACGATCAAAGAGATTCATTAATAGCTCAGGAAATAAAGCCACCAAGTTAAAAACATGAAAACAATATTGAACCCGCAGCATGCCACGTGCAGGGGCTAATATAGCATACCGTGTGTCTGCATTAACCAGACAACACAGGCTGAGTGCAGCAGCTGCCCCCATTCCCTGGAAAACACCACCATGAGGGAAATTACCTCGCCTTGACATTGAGTAGCCTTCGTAATGTGGAGTGTGGCCAGTTACGGCTCCGTTTCCTCCGTCCTAACACATGTTTCATGTCACAAACAAAGCGAGAGCACAGAATAAACCCGGCAACAAAAGTAGCACAGCGGCGGCAGCACGCAGACCACCGTGTTTATGTGACAAAAACAGCCGCAAACGCCTCAAAGTCACGGACGCACGCGCGGGTCTGCCGGTAGAGCCGAGAGTCTCCATGTGAACAATAAGCGGCCATGGGCATCATGTCCTCATGTCTACACTCAGTCAAACACAGCTGAGACGCCTATATGTTTAAGGCCACCGATTAAAGAACATATAGAGATACAAGCAGACAAAGACAAAGGGCGGAATGCGGCTCGCGCTCACTCTACATACCTTCCCATGTCCTGGAGGAGGGGAAAAGATTCAGGCTTCCCCGACACAAAAGCTGTCTCGCTGCTGTTTCCTCCTTCCCTTGTCCCTGTAGGTGAAACCTCCCTAAAACCGAAAAAAAACTTTCTTCTTCTTCTCCTGTCGGTGCTCCGGTCAGTTGTGGTTGAGTCAGTGGGTCGGATGGATGCTGTTTCGGTCTTTTGGCTCGGGCTGCCTGTGTGTTGTGTGCGGCCGGACACTGCTCCAGTTTCTCTGGCTCCCTTTCTAGAAATATGTGTTAGTAGGTCAGCGGTTGCATAACAGCTCTTAGGCTGCCTAGTCACGTTTTTGTCCTCTGTCTCTCTCCGCGCGCACTGTGTGTGAGAGAGTGTGTGTGTGTGTGTGTTGTTAACCCCTCTCTATTTTGTGTCCTCTCCACCCCTCCACCTCTATCTCCATCTTTCCTCCGCGTTGTAATACCAACTCTTTTACGGAAGTGGTTAAGTTTATATCAAGGGCATGCATGCGTTTGCACGGACACCGCGTTATACTGAGACGTCCAATAATAGCATGTAACAGCATGTCCTTCAGCGGTGCTAGCAAAGAGTCAGTGTGACATATCTCTGTGTCAATACCATATATATATATATATATCCTATATATAATATATATATATATCCTTTGGATATATTCAGCTCTCCTGGTGATACTTTATGTTTAATGGAACAAAGATAAAGTTAATTCTGATAAATATCCTGAGGTCCCAGGATCCTTGTCTGAGAACCTCATGACCCAAAAACTTTCTGTATGTTTCTTTAACACTTTATTTGATGACAACACAGTACATATCGGCACATGACACCATAGAGGCTATACAAGTTACTTCGACACTGTCAAAGTAAGACCCTTGCTATATGTTTATATAAAAGAATAAGGCTACGAAAACCAAACAAATTTTATTTTATACTGATTATACACTTATACAAATATATTCATGGGTAGTATATTCAGATTTTGCCAATAAACCTTGGCAATTATTACACAATGGACCTTTAAGGCCATTTGTAACATTCAGATGGGTTGATTATAGATACACAGTTGTTACTGATGGATTATAAGAGAAAATTTAGAGCCTTGTTTTCCCTGATGATGTTTTTAATTTTTGTTGTTATGACATAATGTGATATTCTGCTAATGGAGAGCTATAGATTTATGCATAGATAGATTCATACATAGATTAGATCTGGTCAAAGGTCAAGATCAGCTACAGCGATCATCAGTGTCTTGATCAGCAGAGGTTTCACTGATAAATGCAATTTCAGAGACTAGTTACACTTTACTAGACTTCAGAGGGGTTGTGCTCTTTACTTGTCTACATTGATTTATTGATATATATGTTATATATCTATCTATATATATATATATATATATACATAATGTATACTGTATATACAGTATATACATAGATAGCACAGATAGATAGCATTTAGCCTACCAGTTGTGAAGAAAATCTTTTCCTTTTTCACAAACCTTTTTCTACTTGGTTCAAGGCTTCTCATCAAATCACACACACACATATAAATGGATCCTGCTGAGCCTCAGGCTGAGCTTATAATAAGCTGTTATTTGCTATTTTGCCATTTTTTTCTTGCTTAGAGTTAGGGTTACACATTCATGTTGGCATAATTTGTAGTAGAAATGTATTATTATTACATGTTTTCATTTTTTGTACTATATAAATTGGAAAACACTAAAGCAAACCTTTTATAAATTGAAGATGAAATCTAATAAGATCAAATGAGACAAGACAAAATGTATTTTTACCATGAATAAAACCATTATTGTGACATTATTTCTTTTCATATTTTCATCTTCTTTGTTTTTGTTTACCTATACAAAAAAATATCAGTGTATTATCTACTTAGGAGCTTTTCTATTATCCCACAAAGCCTGGTGTCCTCATCACCACCATATTTCATCTGCAGTTACGTCAGCCCTGTTTTGTATCAGACACACATCCACCTCCAGCCCACTTTCTCACTCACTCACATCCCTTCCCCCTGCTTTGTCTACACACACACACACACACACGCATGCACACACCATCATCATCACCATTAGACCATGCCGGAGAAACGGCAGCCTTGAACTTGTCTAGCTCCTCCCCCCACCAGTCCTCTGTTAGAACCACCAACCCCCAACACACTGCTCCATCTTTCCAGCTGCCTCTGCATGCAGGCATTCCCTTGGCAACTGTGGTAGTATGGTGGGGCCTGCCTAGCAACCAAAAGGCTGTCTCTCCTTTGGATGAGGCTCATGGCATGGGGGTTGCAGACTGGGCTGGATGAAGATTGATCACAGACAAAGAGCTCATGAACATCTTGTTGTTGATGTGGAGACAGACAAACAGGGCAACAGCGGAAAAAATGATTCTGCAACTGCAAAGCTCTGCTAATGCCTGTTAAATCTTGACTTAACGCTGTGCTTTGTGAATAAAATTGACAATTTGATGGTAGGAATGCTGTGGTTTCAACACAGGATAATAGTGTTTCTTGTTCTCTATGTGCAGCATGTGGTGCTTCAGGAAGCACAATAGAGGAGATGACCTCTGTAGTAACACTGCTGTGAATGAACGAATGACTGAATGAGAGTTGGTGATCCATACTAATAAAGACATTTGGCGCCACCTGGTGGTAATAAAAAAGGCTAAACACTGAGGACTGAAGGTGGAAATATTCAAGATTTTGTCAGCGACTGATACAGTTAATTGTATTTCTACACAAATTGATAGTTCAGTACATGCAGCTGTTACATGTGGCCCTTTGGCTTTCCACTGCTCTCAGTATCTACTGCATTGCTATATGTTTCCGTCTATCTGCAGGATTTGTTCTATTTCCAGGTGTTGAGATATTCTAAACCTTTATCCTTCACTTCCACATGGACCAATCAGTCTCCACCGCAACTGCCTCAACCCTAAAAATAGCTTTCTACTGCTGACGTGATAGATGACTCATGCAGAGTCTCTCTCCCCTCCCTGCATCTGCCCCCTCTCACTGTGCACCCCCCCCCCCCCCCCCCCCCCCCCCCCCCCCCCCCCAGTTCAATAACCTTAGTTCAGTACGAGCTGGCACCAAGGTGGTGTTTACATTTTTTAATAATTTATTGAAGAAAAGGAGGCCAAATGACATCCGTTCAGATGAAAAAGAGACTTTTGTCATGCATCTTCTAACTCCAATGCCATGATGCAAAGTCTAGTTTAATACACTCCATGCACAGAACCCTCTTGCATATTGCACGTGGATGGTTTAAATTACATGTGGCCATTAGGGCAAATAAAACCGTAATGTTTTAGTCATTTATATCACACTAAAATATCTCAGTTTGACATAAAAGATTAATCAGGCTGTTGGATAAAATATATAGTTTTATTTTCAAACCCTCCATTGAGTTACAGTTCTGAACAGTGATGCTGAAAGTGATTTCTAATGTACTTTGCTTTCATAAGATCAACCACAAACTGATGAAATGAACAAACACAAATCCACAGTACAGTCACATTTAGTACAGATTCAACACAGGATAATGTTATACACAACATACCTTGTGCTGAAAAATTAGAGAAGTGTCTCAGTGACAGTGTGTGACATGTGTAGACAGATGTGTTAATGAGCACATTAGTGTTGTACATGGAGAGACCAAAGTCTTACAAATCATGATCCTGTGCATGGTTAATATCCAACATGTTCATCTAGTGTTGGTGACTGACCTGTCCAGTCAAGTGTTCAGAAATGTACAGTGACTTTTCACAGTGAAACACACATGAATCACCTCTGTTAAATATTGTTTTGACAGATACAGGTCTTCTCTGGCAGTGGTGTGCTGACCATCCCAGAGCAGTTCAATCACTGGTCTCAGTGAAACAGGCATGGAAAATAACGTCTCTTTGCATCAGTGCAGTGCTTCACAGTGGGAATCAGGCTGTGAGATCAGTTTTCTGGAAAGATTCTGTTGAAATCTGTTGATTAGTTTCACTCTGGGTTTGACCTTCATCTGTTCAGGTTTTAAGCCATCTTTGAGAGCAGCTGCTTAGAGAATAGCCTTTTGAGCTGAGCCACTTCCTGAGACAAACAACTGATCTGCGACCTCAGACTAACATCCTCTGTTGTATAGGTAGTGTCCTTGGAGCTCTGCAGAGAGAAAGAGTTATAATATCCAGAGGATGGACCCTGATACTGATGCCCAAGTCCAGCATTGGCCTCTTCCCTGGACCAAGGAGCCTGACCGACTTCCCGACTGTCCCACGCTGCCTGTTGGTGGCTCCTTACCTGGATGTTTGGTCCCACTGTAGCTACAGGTGGTCCACTGTGTCTGTTATCAGAGAGAGGAGACATCTCCCCTCCGTCACTGCTACCACCAGGGCCTTTGAATCGGAGCTTGTGTGGGAGACTCCTCAAATTCTCAGGTGAGTCTTGTTTGTTTACATACTGACCCTCACTGGCCTCCAAGGTAGAGATGTGGGAGTCGTAACCCTGCTGCTCCTCCACAAGCCCCTTTGGAGAAGGTCCGCTACGTTCACTCAGTGTGTCATCAAAAAACACAGGGCTCCCCATGTTTGAGTTACATGAAGTGGAAACACCAGACTCCTCTGATACGCTATGACTTGACAGGGGCCCGGCTCCCCTCTGTCCGTAGACAGTAGCTTGCTGCAGAGGGTGAGGGTGGATGTAGTGGGTGTTGGCACTTTGCTGTGTGTTAAGGTATGAGGGTCCCTCAGTGTGAGGCTGGTAGTAATGTGTTGCACTGGATGGTTGATGGGCACAGAGCGATGCAGTGAGTGGCAGGATGGTTACATCAGATGGATCCTTGACCAGACCAAAGCGAAACTTGAGGGCCAACAGCTCGGCCCTCAGGCGAGCGTTTTCCTCCAGTAAACCCAGGACCCTCCTCTCCAGCACCATGTCGTTGGCTCGCCGCTTCTCTCTGGACCGTTTGGCTGCCTCATTGTTTTTTTTTCTCTTGTCCCAGTAGCCCTCATCTTTCTTCTCATTGGGGATGAACTCCCGTTTGCGGCGTGCATTATTTCCGTTGTCTTCATCACAGCTGCAACCAGCCTTAGCTTCAGCGTTGGCGAGGCTCTCTTTGTGTTTGAGGGCAAATGTGCGACCCAGCAGGGTTCGGGCCAGTTGGCTGGTGGAGGTCAGGATGGAAACAGCCTCATCAGTGAAAGACCCAGTCACACCCTGAGGCCTGGACTCCAGTCTCTCCATGTCCCGCAGTGCTGGCACTGACAGGTCCTGGATGATGGCTCCAACAGTCTGACCCGTCATGTTCAATCACTTCAGTCCTCTACAGGGTCTGTCACTGATGGTTGGAGGTTGAGGGTGAAATGCTCTGTAATGGCACCACCTAGTGGTGAAAACACACAAACACTGATGAGCTCAGGATTTGTTTACAAGGTTGCAAAACATGTCACTGACATCATGCTGCCACTTAGATGTTGTAATTATCAACTGGAAAAGACATTAAAATCATAATAATAAACACTGTTGGCTGTACTTACCAGTGTTTCAGAGGGATGCAGCTGCATTTATATAGACTCAAAACAATTTTCTAATTTAATACGAAACTGTATCATAAATTCTATCTATAGTAATCAGTGACATTTTAATTGATCATATTGATACCAGCCGATTCACCGTGCGAACATTTTCAAAGAGTGATTCATAAAGAGTAGAGCTGAAAAGTTTCTGACTGGAAAAACGCGAAACATCCAAAATGACTGATGATGATTTACTAAAATACTGGATTTCATTTTAGAATTGGATTTAGAGTCAAATGAGTACAGTCAAACACAAGGTAATTACCCTCATACTACCCAGACATTTTTTTATTTAACCCTTAATCCAAAATTGTTTAATGTTAGCATAAAGGTATCTCACTTCCATATTCTATCCGATAAAAGATGATGACTGTAAAATGTAATTTATATAAACATTAACGGGATCTATCCAGCTAATTTCCCTGGCATGATAGAGATAAATCAAATCTGTCATAATCGTCGTTAAAGCAGTTAACGGAGGAGCTGTTACTCACAGATCAGCAGCTGCCCAGCTCTCTGATGAGGAGCTCTTCAGGCGGACAGAGGAGACACGTGGAGCCGCTCAGCTCGTCTGGATGTTTCTGCTCCTGAAAAGCTCCGCATCTCTCTCGGTCCTCTCTTTCTCCGCTCATCGGTTCAGCCGGGGTCGGATCCTCACCCCGGGTGACCCCCCCCCCCCCCCCCCCAACCACCACCCGCCCTCCTCCTCCCTCCCTCCTACTCCTCCCGACGGGAAGCCAGCGGAGTCAAACCAGCGAGAGACACTGTAACCGCATCACAACAGAGCAGTTTTCAAAGTGTTTCCAAAACAAGTAGTCTCAGTGTCTCAGTGTTTTTGATGCAGTTGGAAGAAGGACGCACGGGCGAGGTTAGACACTAATGTTAGAAATCAACTGTAAGCCACAGCTACCAACATAATGAAAAGCCAACAGACTAACTCTCGCTGTCTTTGTGTGTTTACTTATAAGTAGGCCTGTACCTGTTTATTCTAGAGACAAAAGGTAAAACACCAACTAAGCTATAGTGCAGCCATGCTAGCAGTCTTGTGAGTGCTGCTGTGAGCTAATGACAGCTCTAACACGCTGAAGCTAAGTAGAATTAACGGTTAGTGTGTTACCATGGTAGCGCTTTCTAATTAGCACACCAGATACAGGTGAGAGTCTCGGGTGGTGTCTGAGTGTAGCAGGTTATTCTTGAACCAAGATACTGAATAAAATGAAATGTTGGCCTGATGATGGAGCTGGATAAAAAGGCAGAGTAGAGGACCACGTTACCATAGTTACCACGTTATATAGATAAATCTAAAATATTTTTGAAATATTTCAGCATCGGCCTGTTGGGGGTGCCTGAGGACAAATTAGAGGGTCTCCAAAGTGAGGATTCATCCTCTGGGAACCATCAACTCCTCTACAACATTTACATTGATCCCGATGCTTCAGTGTGAAACAGACAGGGCCCCCCTCCATGGAGCCAGGCTGCTGGCCCTGCTGAGAATAGATGTAGATTAAGCTCTGTACATCACCAACAGAAGCTTCATATACTGCAGGACTTCACAGTATCTGGAGATGTTGCTTCAGTTTTTACTCTGACAAGTTCATCATGTTCAACTTGTTCCTCACGCACACTCATTCACTGTCAAACAGTGGAAGAAACTGTCCAAAGCTACAGTGTCACAGTCTTTGCCCGTCTATCACACAAACACACAAACACACAGAGGCATGAAAGAGGTTAAAGTCGTGTTATTTAGTTTGACAGGTTTAAAGAAGTCATGAATCCTCAAAAATATTCATAAATCTAACTCATGAGACTGCTCCTATTATTTAGTAGTTGTAGTATTTGACCAATCCAGTGAGCTCTAACTTACAGGAAATAGAGTCTGGTTTTTTAGTTTGAGTAGAGAAAATGTATTTCTTGTGATTTTAATAAAGAGAGGATAAATGTTGAGCTTGGTCTCTGTATTCCACCTTTTTTTCTCTGTGTTGGATTAGGTCATCTAGTTTACAAAAGCCTGTGTGCACAGCCGTCATGGTGCCGTGAGCTGTCCTCATTTGCTCTTTGCAGGTAAGTACCCATATTAAGCAGTTCAAGGTAACACAGTTACATGGAAACGTGTTTTGTAGGCATGTGCGTTCTACACACTCCCTTTGTTTCTTCACAAAAAGATCACATGATTGTATTTTTATTTCTGTCACTTTAGATTTTCAAACACACCAGATTCCACTGTCAAAGAACAAACGTGAGCGTGTGTAATGGCACTCAGTGTATTTCCTCTCTTTCAGAGACTGGTGGCTGCACTGTGCGAGAACAAAGGAAGCTAACTGAGTAAATCCATATGTTATAGCCATGCATTGTAAATAAAGCATGCAATGGGCCATACAGAGAGAGTGACTCACTCGAATGCCAGTAGATAGTGTAAATGGAAAAGGGAGCTGTTATGTAATACACGAGGAGAGAGAGGGAGAGAGAGCATGTGAGGACTACGCAGTACTGGAAGTTCAGTTGGGGTGAGGTTGCACAGAAAAAAGGAACATTGTTCCATGAGCGATCTGCTGGACAGTGATACTTCCTCTTTGTGCATGGAAATGCCTCACACTGGATCTCTCTGCCTCCATGTCAATCTCATCAGTTTCTGCAAAACAAGCCAACCCTTGACCTCTCGTTCTTTAACTTATATATGTATGTCCTCTCTGGAGCATTTAGTAAAACACACTGTTGTTATTGACCTGTTGCCGTGACCTTGACTGACCAGTTTGAACATGCTGGTGTATGGCTGTGATATGCAGCGGTGTACACACACTCAGAGGACGTTGGCGCGAAATTCTGAGAAAACTATACCGCTGTCCCGAGGTTCAGCTGAATGAGCTGCCAAGAAATTATCTTCAATGAAGCATTCAGATTTCAGTTTATTCCTCCTGTTGTTCTATTGTATAAAAGGCTTTTTCCACATAAATCAGAAGCACGGGGTTTAACAGTAAAAGTATTACCCTTCAAAATCCAGTTTTCCAAACAGGCAAACCAAAAGGATTTAATGGCTAATCTGTTTCCAGAGTAAATCAGTTAGAATTTTTGAATCCACTATAGCGTGTCCTCTTCATGATACATGATCTGAAGACTCCTGAGATATCATTTCACCAGGCTAGTGGCTCCATCAGACTGTACTTCGATGCAACACTGACATCAGCATGGTACTGTGCTGACAATACTGAGTTGTTGATGTTTAGCAGGTATCATGTTTAGAAAGCTCACCAAATATGTTTAACATGGCAACATGCTAACATTTGCTAATTAGCAGTAAACACTAAAAGCTGTTCGAATCATATCGGTTTTGCAGGTATTTGATAAAGAAACCTTTCATCAGGAGATGAAAGTAACACAATTGGGTATCATTTTGAATTCTTATGCAAAATTTAATGTCAGTCATTCTGACAGCTGGTGACACTTGGTGAACCTCCTGTTGGTGCCAGAGGGCGTCAAAGACATTAAGCCTTGTTGTCCGCAAACATAATGTCACGGTGACCCATCCAATCAATGCTGCGATTTTCACTCTGACACAACAATGAACTGAGATCATGTCACAGCTCAACTGTGGTAATCTTCATTGCACTGCATTTTATTTTTGTTTTTATGAAAGAATCTTGGAGAAGCTCTTTGTAAAATATAAATATATATATTTCCATCTGGACAATTGTATCGTATCTTTACACCCACAAACTAAAGGATGAATGATAAGCTGGACACAGTCTATAGCTATGCTTTTATATGTTATAATTGCACTTAAAAAAAAAAACAGTCTCATATTTCACCACGGTAAGTCTGTCTCAGCAGTAAAGAGGGCATTTGCTATGATCAGTTTAAGTCTCACTCTCCGTGGTGCCGTATGTGTATATGTACAGATCCTGGGCGGACGTACCTTTGAACATCAGCTCTTACCCTCCATGACTCCAGTCATGTCCCCATGTTTTGTGCTGAAGGTTGGTTTTGGAAAAGATCAACAGCGGGTCTTTCACAGTACACGCTTCACTGAAAATGTGTCCATGCTGTACCATGGATTATGTAACTGAAATATTGTGCAAAATATGAAAGCAACAGCATGTGTTTTGTGTGTGAACATGCCCTCATACACATTCTTGTTAATGTTTCACATTTCACTGATGGCGCATGTACCAGTCATTCATCTAAAACCACCACAGACTATGCAGCACCAGGAGATTTGGAAAACTTTTCACCATGTTATAGCAGAAAGATAAAGAATTGAGCAGCTATCACTCATATTCACAATCATTATGATCATATTTATCTTTATTGTTTACACCATGGAGGCAGTGCAAACCTCATATAGATTTCATCACAGGTTAGAGCACAACAATGTGTATGTGTGTGTGTGTGTTCGTATGTTTTGGGGTCAGAATTAGAGTCAGGTTTATGCAGAATTAAGTTAGATAAGGCATCTTGTGTTGTGGTTACTCCCACAGATGTACTTGTCAAAGTCAGTTGACTAGTCACGAGGAGCACTAGGAGTTTTGTCAAGTCAGAGAAATATCTCATCTCAAATGTTCAAACTGGATATGAGATAAGACTCCTATGAACAAGGCAAGGAGGATTTTGAAAGACCTGTGCATTTACCAGAGCTTTTTCTGCTTGACCCAAATATAAATGTTTGGATTTTGACCATTCTGATCCCTGAGTTTGCAATTCGATCCCTGACGTAAAACCCATGCCAAATCAAACAAGTGGAATGTGATTTGCTGACTCCTCACAAGGGGGTAGCCAGGAATACATTTGGTCGGTAGTGACGGTCCTCAAAAGTATAGGAGTACAGTATGTGTGTGCGTTCATGTGTATATGACGTTTCATTAAAGCCCTGAATAACAAAGGCACAAAGTAATTGACTGAGCACAGAGCAGACAGTGGCCTTGTTTAACTTTGTGTGTGTCCGCTCAAGTTCAAATCAGGAGAACTACACCCACCCCACCCGCACCCCTCTCCTCCCTCCCTCTCCCTCCCTCCTTTTCACATCCCTCGATCCACTTGGGCTCACAATCCCTCTCAACGGTCTTGGTGCTGCAGCGGCTTTCACCTCTCTAATCCTCATCCTGTGTTTGGACACCAGGCCAAGATTCCCATTATGTGAGATTGTGTAATCACAAACATGCAGCTCAGTCAGTATTTCTACACACAGATATCAATTTACAGTGACATGCATTGAATTAGTTTGGCCAACAGAGAGAGCTTATTGTGCTGGCCAGGTTTTTTCTGCTTTAAAAAAAATGCCTCATCTGTGTTCTCTTGTGGAGCATTTCAGTTTGGATATGTCCATGAATGTGTAACCCCTGCAAAATTGAAGTGTAAATAGATATCTCAGTTTGGGGCGACAGTATCAGTGCCGTCCTAAAGTAGCAGGCTTCAATAATGCAGGCAAAATCCATTTATAGATGCTCAGTGGAGAGGCAGAGCGCTTAAAATATTCATACTACAATATTCTGTATACTGAATGGTGTCTACGTGTGTTTCTCTATGACTGTCTGGTGAACTGACGTGGTTCTGCTGTGTGAGACATGTCTCTGCTTCTTGTCAGTAACACTGTTGTTGTGCTGAGGTCACACACCACTGCCATTCGCATGCACATGTTACAGTATGTCCCTGCTTAGAAGATGAGGAAGGTAAAGGAGGCCATCACATAGAGTTGACCATAATGTTCATGTCTCATTCTTTAACTGTAAAGCATGTCTTATATCTACCAAAACAAGTATGTTTGTAAGTCTGTGTCGTCGTTTAAGTAAAGATAAAAAACATGTTATTCATGCAGCACCCAGTAAATGATTAAAAGAAAAACTTCATTTTTCATCTCTCCCAAGTTTCCTTCCACTTCCTTCTTTCCTGAATATGAGCAAACAAGAGTCCTGAAATGTCCTCTCCATGGAGAAAAGTTATCCACAGAGACGGATTAATTTGCATTTCTCCACAGAAGAAAACAAGACAGAAAGGGGTTTATATTTAATTACACATCTGTCCTCAGTGAACCTACCCTCAAAAATCTAATTAGGGGGCATAATGAGCTTTTTCCATTAATAATTTTACATCATGTCATGGGGATTTACTGGAAGTGAAACTTACTAACCTACAGCAGAGTCATCATCTACTAAAAGACGAAGTGCGTGTGAAAAACATTGTGTTTATTGCACATGCTGTTCTGACTCTAAGCCTTGGCCTGCTCGCCCTCCTAACTATAATGTCATTGTGAAGCGTTGCTGCTAACTTCTTGTCCCCCCACTGTATTTTCCAAGGTAAATACTTCATGTTATGTTCTTGCTGCAGTGTTTGTTAACACTATAGTTAGACATAATGGCAGCACAATATTGCCTTGGTATCTATGATGTGATATAAACAAGCATGTCATACTAGAAGAACAGGGAAGAAGAGAAGAGAATTGTTTAGGAGTTTAAATTGTTTGTTCTTTTCAGGGTCACCACAGGTCACTCTCCTGCCTTTGTCCTCATGTCCTCTCTAAATCCCAGATCACATACTCTTGCGCATGGCACTAAAATAAACTCATAATGCATATATGACCATCTTCAACTTGCTGGTCAAGTGGAATACCTTCCTAAGCGAGCACAGTCTCAGTGGATAACCGATTATTCATGGAGTATATATCTGTGATTCTGTAATTATCAGGATTACTTCCTGTGTGAGTAGGGCAGCAGTGTGTTGCTGATGTGCGTGTGCAGTGAGGATATTACTGGCTCACCTGTAATCATGCCACCCGGGATGAGCAGATTTAACAGTCCATTCATAGCCATGGTAGTACACCAAAAAGGAAACATGGAGTGGAGCTCACTGCTGTTACCAAACAGAGATTAATCACAATATCTTTAAACTTATCCTCCAAAGTTTTTTTTGGCAGAGTATGAATGAATAAAACCTATTAAACAATGAAATCTCCTACAAGTAATTAACATCTATTACTATTAAACTTCTTAAAGGGCTGATACTGCCGTAAAGCTAGAGATTTAATGGTCAAAATCAAAGTAGAGTCTTCAAAGTCTTGACTTTCAAACACACTGGACTCTGTTTATTTCAGTTGCAGTGTGTTTTTACTTGGTATTATAGTTCCATTACTTCAACATCAAACCCTCTTTTCTGTTGCAGTTGTGATGTCTTGTGCAGCTAAGTCGACCCTGCAGATATGGACCATATGGGTTAATGCAGTTGACAAATGCATGCTAATTCATTTTTGTGTGTATGTGCTCAAACATGTGTTGCAAATGATGGCAAGTGAATGTGTAATTGTGTTTGCTTTTATCTGTGTTTGTCTTTCCAGGGGCCACGCATGCCTGTGCATGTGTCTGTGTGTTTTTGAGAGAGAGAGAGAGAGGGAGGGAGCTCCATAATGTGATGACGATCTCCATCATCTGACATAATCAGGATGAATCAGTGAGCGCTGAGTTACATAAACAGCTTCTCATCCTAACCTCACCCTCACCCAGATTAGAAACAGTGCACATGCAGCTGCCAACAGACTGCTGATACCAGCCTGCAGGCAGGAGAGCTGGCATCGGACTGACACCTAGAGGCCAGAGGCTGACAGTACACTAGGCATTTGCATATATTTACATTTATTTATATTTTTAGATAACTGATTTTTCAAGCAGCTCAACTTGAATAAATCGGTTTTACACTGAGAGGCAATTTTACAGCATTAGAGGTTTCTATTGGAACTATGCTAGCAATAATTAATAAAAAAATAAAAATAATAAAATAATTAATAACTTTAAAAACTTGAAAACACTCCTCTGAAAATAGAAAAACATTGTACAATAATATAATATCTTCTGTTGATATAAAAGATTGTGTTAATAAATATGTTTCTCATTTTTAGATGATAACAGACAATTGAGAAAGATGCAAATTATTTACACATTTAAATTCTGCTTTATGAGAGAGAAAAAAGCATACATGTTCTTCTTAAATTAAAATGCCCTAAACAGACAAAAAAGAAAGAAAGAAAAAGTTGGATGACAAAAAGACACAACCCTGCACTAACTGTACAATCATATACATTCATTGTATACTACACAGGGAACACTGCAGTTCAGACAGGGTGTCACATCATCCCAGTGCAGCTAAGCTTTCATGACTTTCCAACACTGTTATAACCTATGTTACACACAATCGTAGTAGGTTTTTGTTAGTGTTTAGGTCTGCTGTCTTCATGCCCATATTGTGTACAGTGTTTGTCCACTTTATCGGCCTCTGAAGGGAAGCATGCCAGAAGACATCTGAGAACCACTAGGAACTCATTACACCAGTCAAAGTCCTCAAAATCTGTGTTGTGCCGTAATAATGTCCAGGTAACCAGTCTGACCTTGTATAATCTGAACTCGAATCAAAAACAAATCTAGATTCTCACGTTAAAGGGAACGTGTGCCACTTCTACAAGTCAGATCCTGTTACAGGTCTGTCAGAGTACAACGACACATGTGAAACAAGTTGTGTAAAGCCTTTTGCAAATCCACAGGAAGCTGTCTGTCACCTCACTCAAATCATCTTCAGTTGGGGCAGAAGGCTACAAATTTTAGAATAAAAAAGTGGAGTTAAACGTCTTTAGCCTCATCTCTGCCTGAAGCTGGAGACTCATTGCTACATTAGCTGCTTCTAGCATAACACACCTGAATACACGTGAATCTCCAACTGCTATGTTGAATTGTGGGTAATGTAGGTGCCATGCCATGATATCTCTGTGCTGAATCAATTTTGCTACTCTATCTGATGGTGATCTTTAGGCTGTGGATATCAATTGTTTCTTCTAAAAAGAAATGTTCATGTGTCAAAGGCTTGTGAATGAGATTTGTTGCATTTGTCACTGGACACAAACCAAAACTAGACATGTCATCTGACAATTCCTGCACCAAACCTCTTCACGGCAGCATCAACTTTGTGACTCCAACCAACCACTGGTCGCTTTGTCAGTTTTCACAGCCTAGACTAGTCTGTGAGACTGTCCTGTTTACCAGCCAAGTAATCACATCAGAGCTCAAGTTAACATGGGGAAAATGTTCAATATTTATATCTGACTATCTGAAGACATTGTAAGTTTTCTGCCTTTTAATCTCTTCTTTGTGCCTGTGTGTGTGTGTGTGTGTATGTGTGTGTGTGTGTGTGTGTGTGTCTGGTTCAGGTGTGTTTCAGGCGTGTCTCTTCATGTGCAGAGCCAGGTGGTCAGAGCGGGAGAAGGCCCTCTGACACAGCAGGCACTCGTAGGGTTTCTGGCCTGTGTGCTTGCGGTAGTGACGTGTCAGCTCATCAGAACGGGCAAATTTCCAGCTACAGCCCTCCCATGAACAGTGGTAAGGCTTTTCCCCTGATGAATACACAACAACATGAATGATAATTATCAAACAATCACAGTTTTCCAAAATACATTGAGATCAGATTTTCTTGTCATTTCTTTGTGTTACCTGTGTGGGTGCGAAGGTGAGCCTTAAGGTGTGAGCTCTTGGTGTAGGTCTTGCTGCAGCCAGGGTATTCACAGCTGTGGATGGCGGGCCTCTTTTTGCCTGTGCTCCTTCGACCACGCTTCCCCTCCACCCCAGGAGGAGGCAGCTGGGGTCTGACCAGCAGAGGCTGCTGGCGAAGGGGCAGATGACCAGCGGTCTGGCCGTGGGTGTAGTCGGCGAACAGGCTGCTGGTGTGATTGAAGTTGGGCATGTAGCTGTAGTGTCGAGGGTCAGGGGTCACAGCTTGAGGCTGGATGAACCTGGTGTCGGTGAAATTCACCATGGTCGGGTGCTGTTGGGTGTAGTAGTGGTTGAAGTCCCATGAAGCGACCTTACTGTGGTTTCCTCTGCTTCCTTGAGGGAAGCCAAAGTGATCTGCAGTAGGAAGGGTGGGAGCTGAAGTCCGTGCTGGCTGCTCACCATTATAACCACGGTGGTACAGCTCTGGCTGGACCGCTGAGGTTTCAGCAGGAGACAGGAGCTCTGCCATGAGGCTGCCACTGTTCACCTGCAGACACTCCTGTGTCAGTGGGTCCTTGAACACACCACCCCCATGGTACACTGTGTTGGGGTCAAGCTGTGGGAGATGTTGATCAGTGTTTTCCAGAGAGGGATTGAGGTCAGATGAGGGGTTGCTCCAGTCAGACAGCAGGAACTCAATGTCCCATGATGCCTGGCTGTCATCATCTAGGAGCTCCTCTGTCATTTGTTGAGAGACCTGCAGCTGCTCAGTGCTGCCTGGTAACAGTTTGTTACTGAGAGAGTCTGGAGGGAGAGGGACGCCCTCAGTCTTCCACACCTAGATTCAGAAAGTATTAAAGAAGTTCATATTTGTTCACAAGACAAATCTATTTCTAACACTACTCACACAGCCAGATGTATGATTAAAGGGTTAATAGCTATTCAAATTGCTACCAGACCCAAAGTGATCCTTCATCTGCATCTTCATCTGTTATTAGTCTTTTAAGTAGCAAATTCCTACTCTGCTACTTCTTTGTCCTACTTTACACCAGTGGATGAGTTGTGACACTGAAATAAAAATGTCAAAATAATGGTAAATGAAGATATTCTTCAAAAATATGGAGATAAACATATGAACTGTGATAAAGTCTGAGTGAAAGTCTTTATTTTGTCTCTGTGTGTATGACATGCTGGAAGGTTAGCTTCATGTTAGTGAATGTTATAGTGTCTAATCTTATGTTGTTGCTTATCCTCATCAACTACACACTGTTTAGTGAGAGGGTTGCCAATGTGTGTACAAGGTACAGGTCTAATAAGATGCAGCTTCTATGCCAATATTGGTTGTTTTATTTCTATGTGTAAATATTAACAAGGACAGAACTGATCTGAACTGATCTGAATTAAAACAACCCTAACTTCAAAAAGACACTATATTGACTGACTATATTTCTAAGCTCAGGTGTTTTTTTTTTTTTGACATAACGATAAATATGGATTTTGTCCTGTCACTTCTGGCACATTGTAACCTTTAGGGAGGGATTTCTGTGCAGCCAGTATGGACAACGGATGAACAATTATGTTCAAAGCAATTTACAATAAGTGCACCCAAACTAAGCTAGATTTCACCCAAAAACAGGGAGTGGGTTCCTCCTAAACAACAGTTTAAAACAACCACAGTACACATACGACTTCTCATAATGTACAGAAACAGGTTTTGAACATTTATCTTGATAACTCCAACTAGCTGAAAAGCCATCTCCAGGGTCAAGACCATTACAACATCCCAACAGTTCCTTCAGTGAGGAAACAACTGTGTCTAAATACATGCCGCCATAATATCCCACCTTTCCTTCATTAAATAGAAATATAATTCTATTTCTCTAGAAACAGAAATGTGAAAATCTTCCTTCAAACCTGGTCAAACTCAGGAAAACAAGCTTTTCACATGTCAGGTGTGAAAGTTCACAAGTTCAGGGCACATTTGTAGAATAAAAAGTAACTATGAGAAAGAGTAAATGACATGTGACGAGTAGGAATGACTATCACAGCAGCAGTTGTTACACAGGTTAACATTACCTTCATGATATTCTCAGATTTTGGGGGATTTATTGTTTGGGTGCAGGTTGCACTGGACATCATTTAGATCAATCCTGATGAATTTACATCTATTTCTAAGAGTCAAACAACATGGTACTTACTTTCATACTGTCAGTGGAGGGAGCGAGGCTGGAGAAGGAGCTGAAGGAAGGGAGCACAGCCTGTGCAACAGCCATCAAGCACTTTGATGCAACAACAGTTATGTTTTTCTCTTCTTTTTTCTTTTTCTGTCTGTTTGTTTGCTTTTTTCTTTACATGATTTGGTTCATCCTCAGAAAGAACAGACAGTCAAACCCCAGATCCTCACACTGCTCATCCCAGTTACAGTCCACTCAGAGCTGAAGGCCTCAGAAACAGTTTGTCAAAGCGCTCTCCTGCTCTCCATTCCTCCTCTGCTATCTCTCCCTCCTCTCGCTTGTCTATCTCTGTCAGCTGTGAGTCGTACTTCAAATCTCTCTTTTTCATGTAGGTCTTGACCGTTAGGAGGTGGAGCGTAAACGTGAGTTTCTGAGCTGGCTATTTTTTTTATATATTCTTAAAGATCTTTCATTAACATTTACCAAGAACCTCAGCTGTATCACCTCCACTCACGGTCCTCCTGTGCTGTGGGATGCAGGGAAACACACAACTGACAAAACTGAACAACGTGAAAAAATGACAAAACACTGGTCTGTTAAATACACACTGCATATAATACAAACTAATAACTCAATAGTCATGTAATCACCTCACACATCTTTACTGAGGACATTCCCCTGGTGTCTTAATAGACCGTGACCTTTCTGGAGAGAAATAGGCTTCAGTATTTGCTCAAACTTAGGCTGGCAGGGCTGGGGATCTGCTTTCAGTGGTTTGCAAGGTAATAGTTACCTCGCACTGAAAGTAATTAAATGACACCAAATACAAAAAATATTTCAATTTAAATTCTGCGATAAGGTGACATCTGTAAATGCAATATCACCCAAGGAATTACATAATAATGAGAATAAAATCGACCTTTTTGAGTGATTTGAAATAAAGTGCATGACTGGAATGTTTCCTGTGAGACTTCTCTTCACTGGCAGATGTAACAGTTACGGTCACTTTTTCTTGTGAGTGTCATAAAAAGTGAGAACATGAAAAACTGAACACCAAAATGTGGGCAACAAGGGACACATGTTAAACTCTTCTAAATCTGTTACGTATATATATATGTGTGTGTGTGTGTATATATATATATATATATATATATATGTGTGTGTGTGTGTGTGTGTGTGTGTGTGTGTATATATATATATACACACACACATGTATATGTATGTATGTGTATATATATATATATGTAAAACACACGGAGTTACTAGTTTTGAGAAGACAGGTAAAAAAAATGTTTTAGTCCAACTTTACAGGCAACTGCATACATACATACAGTGAGAGAGAGAGAGAGAGAGAGAGAGAGAGAGAGAGAGAGAGAGAGAGAGAGAGGTGAAACAATATAATCCAAAAGTTTATTTGTGTTTGCCATGTTCTTTCGAAACATCGTTAACCTCGCAAACCATCGCTGGATGCTACAAAATGACACCTCAACACTGCAGATCAATGCAGTCCTTACTGTTTTTCATTCACAAGTAAACACTGGTCATTATCAGATGACTGGCCACTATCTAATAAAGCATGCTTTGGCACAGACTGCAGAGCGCATGTGTGGTGAGGTGTGTGGACATTTTATATGAACATGATGTGTGAGGAACAAAAAAGGACTATGTTTGATGTAAATACATTTAATGTTCGTTTAAACCGTGATCAGAGATGAGTTTTTATTAATTCCATAATAAAAAGTAGATGTGCGTGCGTGCAGGCAGGCAGGCATGGCCCATCTCATCAACAAACACACCAGTACATAATACATCTCCCTTTCTGGTTTTATGTCTGTAAAACAATGTCTTGTTTATTATTATTATTTATTATTAAGTCATCTCTGGTGATAGTTTTAACACACTCCATATACTTGCATATACAGATCAGTCTTTGTCTTCCCAGTGAGGACATGCAGTTCTGACTTCTGAGAAGACCTATGTGTGAAAGGTGATTATAGTCTGGCTGCTGTTTATCTTTCGACATGTGGCAGAGGCAGGCTCCTGTCTTCCCAGAGATAATGGTCCCCTGACTGCTGCTGATGGCCGATGACTAGCCCACCACTGATAAAGACAGTCTTTCCCTCACAGTGACGATTTCGCTACACATCCATTACGCACAGTGAAAGCTTCTGGGGGATAACCTCACAAAACAGCCTCTTAATAGCATTAAACACATCACATGAGGTTCAGCTGCAGGCTGTTTAACAAATGAGACTTCAGTTCAAAATGCTCAAGGCTGGATTATGACTTTATGTGTGATTGCTTTCATTGTATGACAAAAAGTCCTGAAACCAAGTGGAGAGAATCTGTGTTGTACATGATCATTTTCTGTGTAACTGAGTTATTGTAGACAGTCAAAGAAATGCTTATAAATATTTATAGCATAATTTGTTGTTTTTATTTGGGGGGGGGGGGGGGCAGAAAATTAATATCGATTTCCATCTTTATGCTTTGCATACAGAGCCTCACAATCCCCTGTTTTAAATCAGGGGCTCTTCTGTATATTAAATGACTTTTTATTACTCAGATATTACTGCTCAGATAACATTAATTTTGGCCTGAAATGATGCCATAATACGGATTTTAAAGACCTGTGTGTAAATTGGAGCCCACGTGGCAGCAAAGTAAAGGAAAACAGTATGAATATTGTACTTTTTCATGTGATGATGAGACTAAAAAACCCCTGGCTTTGATAGGTATTTTCAGACTGTGTCAAATTTATTTTGCTCTTCAGGGTGTAGCTGGTGTGGCACAAAGGTCAGTCAGTGTTTAGCTCCATCTAGTGGCCATGAGTTGTCACTGCGCCTCTCCTCGGTCAGAACAAGTGACAGAGAAAAGCAGTTATTCAACCATTCAGTTTTTATAAGGGCCGCTGAGTAGAAAAAAAAACTGAAATTAAATGTATCTTAAGTTTGGAGTAAACACCTTGTCATTATGCAGCTTCAACACGCAGATATTGGTTTGCTGTTTACTTGTTGCCATAGCAACGACACTCCGCTACAGTGGAAAAGACGCTCCGGCGAAGTTATCAGAAAGAGGTGTGTTTGCCAGGAACCTGTGATAACAAGTGTTGCAGTAAGTTCTTCGCACTGTGTGTCAGCTCTCATGTCGACTTGTCTTCATGTAGAGTCAGTAAACCTAGCTAGATGGCTAACGATAACAGCTGAATGTCAGACTGGCCCCTCTGACATTCAGCTGTTATCATTAGCCATCTAGCTAGGTTTGACGCTAACAGGGTGTAGTCCTGAGCTATAAAGAGAATATCAATATCTATAATCACAAATGTCTTGCTGGACCATCGGAAATTTTGCCGATGATCTCATGAACTCATATTAGTATTTTCAGCTGGACTGTTTTCACTGAACATAATCTAAGTATATGATTTTTATTCCTGTAGTGGCCATAGGAATGTGTCCATACAGCAGCTGTGCCTTGTCACTGTGTTTGTTTCACTGCAGGCCCTCTGCTCAGAGATTTGTTCACATGTAGCTCACTATATAACTGAGATATTTAAATGACACCAAAGGGATTGTGGGTGATGTATTTTATGTGTCTGTTACAGATGGAGGCCTCCGCACAAAGTCGAGCTGGTGGGGGGCTGTGGAACAACCCCAGGCCCACCCCATACAGCAAGGAGACTCAGGATATGCTGAGATGTGAGATGATGCTCTTCTTGCTGATACTCTGGCTGGGACTGATATAGACAAAAGACTGTGTGTGTGTGTGTGTGTGTGTGTGTGTGTGTGTGCGCGCGTGTGTGTTTGCGTGGGTACATAAAGGTGTCCACCACTGTATTTTCATCACACTCTCCCCTTTGCTCAGTAATGATGCAGGAGTCAAGACTCACCAACCGCCAGAGAGGACAGATCAATGAATGTCTGAAGAGTAAGTCTGAGGCCTTGGGATGAGAAGTTGGGAGGAGCAGTATGATGATACTCAAGTACAATAATCAAGTCTATATTTCATATGCTGCTGAAAATACTTAGATGTGATATAATCCCTCAACAAACTATTTGAATTCCTCCTTCAAACTTACGTTTTTAACTTTAACTTTTTCTCCACAGACGGAACAGCTTTGCCACTGCCCTCTGACTCCAAGGCAGCTTCTCCCTCTCAGCCTAAACCCTGTAAATCTGCCCAGAAGCACCTGCCAGCAAAACCCCAGAGACGCAGCGCTGAATCCTGTCGTTCTGGGAACAGCTACATCAGAGAGAAGTTCCACCCTGCTCCTACAAGTAGGTCCTTAAAGCTGACACCTTGTTTTGAACGAGCTGCGTTCATTGCCTGTCAGAGTCTTGGAAACACCTGCTGAGTTGTGTGACTGTGTCGTGCATATGTTGTCAAATTGATTATGTTTTCAGAGTTTGCAGTGTTTTTATTTGGCAGCTCTCAGTTTCGCTGTCTTTTTTCCTCTTATTCTAGGAGACTTAGAGAAAGAGAAGAGGAGGCTTCAGAATATATTGGCAACAGGACAAGAAGAGCCTTGCCCAGATGTCTTAACATGTTGTAAGCTGGAAGTGACGGAGAGAGACCGGTATCAGGAAGGTGAGAAAAGCAGCACAGACAACAGACGATGTAGAAGAGTACAGTTTCAACAGAGGATTTTTTTTTTTTTTGGTTTAGTTGTGTTTGTCCATTTCAGCCTAAATTAAATGCAACTCTGATTGAATGTGTCCACTGCTGCTTGAATGAGTCTCATTAACTGTGTCTGTGTAGTTCTGGATGAGATAGAGGAAAGACGGCAGTTTCTGGCAGATATGGCCTCTCTAGGTCAGGAGGGGCAGTACATCTACATCATCAATTCTGAGATATCCCAGGTAAATAAGCAATGGCTTATACAGATCTCAGGTACTATTATTATGCTGCACTGTATTTTGAAAAAGGTTTCATGAACTGCAAATGTAATTGTAATCATACTAACGATACAATGAGGTGTTGAAGGGCAGATCAGTAGCATGGTAGTAAACCGATCCTTCAGATTCTGTGCATGCTGAAATACAACTGTACTGAAACCTGCACTGTGTCATGGCTCCAAACCAGAGAATGAGAGAACTGGCGGTGCTGGACAAAGCCCGAGGTCACAAGAAGGATGCAGTGACGTCAAAGAGGAAGGAGGAGAGTGCACAACAGGCAGAAAATGTGGAAAAGACTGACCACTGACGCACTCACCTGGAAACTAGCTGCAAGAAATAAAACCACAGAACCGTTCAACATTGATTATGAGTTGGAGCAGTGGAGACAGAAGATGCAGTGAAAGCATTAAATCCATAAGAAACAAACATCATCTACTTGTATAACTTATTTTATTCCTCTGCCTTCCAGTGTCAGTATTTTATATGATCCTACTGCTGCTTTAGGACAATGTATGCTGCTACAGGAGTCCTTGGTTTGAGCTGGACAGGAAGACAGGCACAAAGCAGAAACACACAACAGGGATTACCATTTTAAACGGAGGACAACCAGAGAAACTAGATGCTCAAACAGGAACAGAGAACTTAAACAATATGGGCATTACCATTAGCTCCAACAAGTGTCGCTAATCCACGCATACAATTAAATAATGGCACTCAAACAGGACAATCTCAATATTAGCATGTTTTTTTCCACTTTTTAAAGGCAACACACTGAAACATAAGGAAAAGGTAAAATATAAATTAATGATTGCGTGGTCAGGTTTCCCCCAATGTTAAAACTATCGTACAGTTCTTAAAAATACTGAACATCTGCCTTTTCTAATATTTATTATTGCATGTGTGACCTTTTAGTATTAAAACATCTGCAGACATCTGCAAATTTAATACTTTCTAGAACGCCGTCCACAACTCTGTTTTCTGTTTGATTTTAAACCCCACTTTTGTTTCCAGTCCCCCTCTTAAATGTGTCTATGTTCATCCACCTGTTTGATGATTTGCATTTACACAAATGGGAACATCGCAAACTCAAAACAAGCTACAAGAGCTTAGCTATTGACTGTTGATTGAGCTTTCACTCAAGGGTAGACGTAGAGAAATTGAAAGTGGGGTTCATCTTAAAAATAGAAGAACAAAAAAACCTTTTACTTTCACTAGTACCACAGATCCAGACATGGTATAGATATCCACCTACTGACCTTTAAACACAAGGAGTACAGGAGACAGGTATTTTAGGTGTGAGTAAAACATGTTTAAAATGAATGGATATCAGGGGTAAGAGCTGGATGCATTCAATTCACCTTCATTGGAGGAGAACTGTGATATCACACCACTGATGAAGCGCTGATAGAGATCTAAAAACACAGAGTGTGGCTGGGCAATGCAGGGAAACTGAAGCGAGAACGTAAACCAGTCAGTGCAGACATTAATCTACTGCTTCACTAGCTTGAAAAGTCAGAGAGCTTACAAATACATCAGCTCTTAAAGCACTTGAGTAATTATGCTGTTTTAACACACAAAGGCAACGGATAAATGTCGCTGAGGAGACTTGTAGGGGAAGCATCAAGTACAATATGAAGAGGGAGCAGGTTCTGGGCTGCACATTAATACGTCAGTTACAGGAAAATGTTCTCTCTCCTCTCTTCTTCTCTTGATGTACTTCCAATGTCACACCCTTTTTTAAACTTTTACTTGCTTAGTCTTGTTAAAATAGTCTCATATCATGTTGGAGAAGAACACGTCCTCTGTTGTTCAGCTTTTCTCCTTGCGAGGGCTGTGGCTATTTCCTGGTTCCCCCTTATGGCTCAGTCGCTTCAGCACCTTAATGGGTTTGAACTTTGGTGCCTTTTTCTTGTGCTGGTTGCTGTCTGGTTCCTTTTGGAAGTCTGATGAGAATGAAAACAAGTCGTAAAGTGATATTAAAACATACACAGGTTCTAAAATCAGGAGACTAAAGTAACAGAGGGATGTTAGATGGAACAAATGGCCGACCTTTCTTCTTCAGCATGGCCTCCATGAGTTTATCCTCCTCTTCTTCCCTGTGACAGAGAGATTGTTAGATCATTGCAAACATCAGTTCATCCTGGCTCTCTGTGCAGATACAGAGTAACTACACATTATTGATTACCTCTGCCTGTCCTGATCCATGTTATTGACGATTTGGTTGCGCTGTTCAATGATGGTAACCAGCTCAGCCATCAGCTCCTGCTCCCGGTTCTTGTCCTCCTCAGTCCACTCTTTCTCTGAGAAGGAAAGAGGATTTATGAAATATTTGTGTGTACTGTTTACTAAGCATATATGAGAATTCAGTAAAAATCACAATAGTTATGAGCACACTTATCAATTATTAATCAGTAACATCAGCACTGAACTGTGTTACTCCTCGTCATATCTCATCTACCATCCCATCAGAGCAGATGGTCTTCAGACAGTCCCTCGCTCCTGGTGAGTGTAGCACTGAGTGATGAGTCACACACCGCTACAGTGACTCTGACTTTACAAGGATAAGGTCAAACACACCTGGTTTGTTGAGAAGACACCTCAGCTCATACTCCACATCAGCTTGTCTCTCCTCCAGGTTCTGCTGCTTTGCCCTGCAGTGATCAACATGTAGACTGTTACAAACTGGTGGTACAAGGTAGATCAAGAACACAGAAGAAGCTTGTGTGGCAATACTGTACTTATGTTTGTAATGTATTAAGCATATGACTGCGAAATTCAGAACATGACTATTCTCAAAACATAATGTGGGCTTCACTTATTTCTCTGCTCATTATTATGCTCATATTTCCTCCAAACATGGCTGAGCTTCAGTCTCAGCCCTCACATACAGCTGTGTCACTGCTATAGTTAGAACCACTGTATCCTAGCTCACTCATTAATAACGCAGTTATCTGTAATCTTTATCACTGGTGTCATGTTCACATGACAGACTGTGATTTGTTTGGGACAAGTTTCTCTTCGTGGTGCCTGAAACTCACGTGTAGACCAGCTCAGCTTCTCGTCGCACTAAAAGGTGTTTCTCATGGATCAGAGTGAACCAGTCCACCAGCAGGTGCTCTTCATCCTCATCTGGAATCACACAGGAACAGAGGGATACATATTACATTTAGATGACTTTTAAATGTTCTTTTCAGCAAAATTGAGGCATCTTGATTTTTTTGCTCCTTGCCAAAGTGACAATTTGTATTTCATTTTATCCCATTAAGAAATAGTTCAATTCTGAATATAGTGAAACTTTCATATGGGGGCTCAACGAACTCCCCTGAAAGTATTGCAATATAATACCGTTAGGGTTGTCTCTGAGTTTCTTCTCTAGCTCCACTCCCCTCTGCTCCATCTCATCCAGCTGTTTCTCCAGCTGACTCATCTCCCCGTGGATGTCCTCCACAGGGATAAACTGATCCGACTGCACCTGGAGGTGGAGGGAGGTTTGGACTGAATGAGACATTTGAATATTTCTGTGTTTGACACGGAATTCTAACAATTTTGCTTCTGTGCTGAAACATATTCTGTATTAAGTTAATATACCTTGCGTTTGATCAGTGGGAAGCCATGACCAGGGGCTGGGGGTCTGGCAGGACGAGGGCCTTTGGGTGGTTTGCTTTTGGATTTAGCAGGAGAGGGAGAAGCTTTCCTGTTGAATGGGTTCTCCTTACATATTCGCTAAAATGAGAAAAGAGACACAGCTGGATTTATATAATGTGCAAAATGTATTGCTTTATCTTGCTTTTCATTATTTTGTTTTGGAGGTGGGTCTAGTACCTTGATGTGCGACTGGGTGGCCCCTGAAGCCAGTGGGCTCGGGGTCGTTGGGGGTCGTGGTGGAGGGGCTCCTTTGCTCCCTGAACTGCGACTGGTCTGTGGTGTGGCTGGAGCCGAGCTGGCATTTGATGGCATGGGAGAAGTGTACGGGCTGCTGGAAGGATGAGGCAGACGCTCAGTGGAGGAGGAGGAAGGGGAGGCGGCAGAGTCACAGGGTGAACAGATGGAGGGCTCTGAGACACTTTTGGTGAAGGCGTGTTCCTGGTCGCTGCTGGCACTGCCACTCAAGGGGGGCTGGGACGAGCTGTGGTCGGAGCCAGAAGACAGACTCTCTATGCTGAGAGCTGGAGAGGGAGAGCAAGAGGAGGGCTGGGAGTGAGGGGGAACTGAAGAGGAGGGATTCAGTACAAACAGAACAGGGAGTGCAGAAAAGAACCAGGAATCAAAGTAGCAGTGGAATGAAGACAGGGTGGGGGAAAGTACAAAAAACAATCAACATTAATAAACAACATCCCACTCTGTCATTCGTCAATATTTGAATAGAGAGAACGTTGGTCCTTTTGCCCTGTTTGCCTACTTTAGAGACACTGTCTCTAGTGTGGACTGTGCTGAACAACAACATCTTTATCTATAGGTGTGAGACAAGCTGTTTAAGGGGAAGGAGTTGCACATGACACTTATATATTGTTACATAATGTGCACAAGAGAAAGAAAAGGGTGTGAAGCTGATGACATTTGCATTTGTGGGTTGGCTGCAGCTGCTGAATGTGAGAACAGTGAGGAAGAGGAAGTGAGAGGAACTAGAATCAAAAATCTCACATAGTCAAGATAATGTATAAAATAACACATCAGGTATTTGGTGTATATGAAGGTCTGACTGGACTACAGAATACTAGTGTAGTGGTTTAGAGGAGGTTGTACAACAACAACCACAGGCCACCTCATCAAGTCCCCACACAGGGTGGAGTTCAGGCTGTCCAATCCAAAAGACTGTATCAGTATTACCTCAGAGTGTTACCACAACATGACAGGACCTCAGCCCAATAAAACATGCACATCAACAACCGCAGACCAAAGTCACACTAAACTAAATGTTAAATGACATGATAGTTATGGCTATTTTAATTTGTCTAATTACATTTGATCCAATAAAGGACAAAGTTTATTTGAATAACAAACTTATGGTTTCATTTCAACACCAAAATAAATCATGTAAAAGAAAAACAAACTGTTATTTTTATGAAATGAACACAGGACAGTAACATGTAGAAGCAGCAGATGAAACGACAGCCTGAGCAGGTGCATGCTGTCCTTCAGAAATGTCATCAGGAATGTACAAAATAACCTGCGGCAACCTAAGCAATATTCTAACTGAGGGTCACGTTCAATGATTCCTCTGAGAATAGAGGATCAAATCTTTGCATTTCCTTCCTGCAGGACATGTGTGCTGCTCTGATGAACTGACCTTGGTTAGCAGCTGGTGGTTGAGGGGCCCGGGGTGCCGGACGTTTCTTGCTCCTTGCACTCCCGGGGCTGGCGGAGCGCGATGAGCTCTCGTCACGGCGGGGAGTGTCTGTACCTGTTGCGTCGGCCGTCTGTGTGATGCTGTACCACGGGTGGCTCGCCACCACTGTGGAAGGAATCACCCCCCCCTCAGTCCCCTCTTCTTCCTCTACCTCATTGTTTTCATCGTCGTCATCCTCAAATGGGTTGGAGGGTGGAGGGGGTGTACTGGGTCTGGATCCTTCCCCTTTGAGAGAGGACAGAGAGCCTGTATTGGGGGGTGTTGCCAAGCCGGCAGGGGGTGGGGGAGGGGCTTTCTTCTTCTTGGTTTCTGACTGGACCAAGGCGAGCCAAGGTGGGTCTTTGGGTTTATGGGTGCCACTGGACAGGCTGGACAGTGAAGATACACAAATATGGATGGAGGGGTCACACAGGGGAAGACAACAAAACACAGGCAAATGGAGGCACAGAAGGACAAACAGTGCAGTGCATGCTGTAACAAGAGAGAGACTGTGCTGGTGTGATTAAAGCAGGTGAAATGGTAACAATGGACAAGAAAAGAGGAAAGTGAGCTACCTTCCAGGAGACTGTGATCTCTCTCGAGGTTTGGGAGGAGTTGGAGGCTTCTGGTGTTCACCTGTGATTTCAGGTACAATGTGAGAATCAGTGTCAAACAGTATGTATCTTTATAATAGTGTATGTTCAGCAATAGACACAAACCAGCTGCAAAGCTGTCTGTTGTTCTTGGTAACCGAACCCGCGGAGCAGGACGAGGAGGAGGGGTGGGCTCTGAAACCCTTCGGGGCGCTGGCACCGGCCGACTCGCACCTTCATGATGAGTGACAGGTGTGGCAGGGAGGTCCCCATTGGCTGTATGTTTGTCTGGCGTTTGGATGTCTTCCTCTTTCTCACCCTCATCCTCCTCTTCATCACTCTCATCAAAAGGGTTGGGAGGAGAAGAGGAACGTGGCATCTCCTCTGTCGCTCCATTACCATCCTTCTCTCCTGCTGTTTCCAAGGAGTCTGCGTCACTTGTTGGAACAGGAGTGACTGTGACAGAGTCATTTGTGGGCATGTCAGTGTTGTTTGTTCGTCCCACTGGGGATGGAGTCTTAGCCTGGTTCCTCTCAGAGGGCAAAGTGCGAGGAGTCGTGCTGCGACCAATCCTGGCAGACTGAACCACCCCTGGTCTCTTACTGAGATCTGGTCGGCCATTCTGGTTGGCTAAAGCAGACCTCCCAAGGTGATGTGTGCAGACCAACGCCCCAGAGTCGCTCCCCAGTTTGTAAGATCCAGGAAGCAGAGTGCTGTGACACTCTGAACATCTGAGACAACAGTGACACAACAGGACAGTAAGATCTTCAACATGTCAGAGACTGTTGAGATGCTGTATAAAGCTACAAAAGACGAGCCATCATAAATGGAGCACAGATAAAACAATCACATGTCAGTTTGCCATGTAAAAGAAATAACTAGTATCTGTTCTTGGGCTGTAATTCTCAAGATTTTCATGAACTGAAACTATCATTTTTAACACCATTAACAGCCATTTTTAAGCAATAGCCAAAGTATGAACACAGTGTAGAAACCCCTCTATATGGTTGTTTTCATTAGCAGTAACATCCTTATAAAACAAATCAAACATTTCCTACTGCTTGGATGTAATCTAGCTAAAACATTCAGCTGGTGAAATATGGACCATGTTATTACGGCATAATGGAATGAGGCCAATTATTGACTGAGCTCTTCATTAAAGCAATGTGTGCTTATGTGGCTGCACTGTAAACAGATGCAGTTACTCTTATCTTGTATTCATTAGAAAGTAGATGATGGAGTGTTTGCTAGTAACTGCTGTATTAAAATGTACTTGACATCATGGGTGTCAAAGTAATGAGACTGAAATCTTAAGGATTATGACTGAAATCTTTTGTCGTTACATTGTTAGAGATAGAGGGCTGCAGAGCAGTGTTCACTCAGTCTGCAGGAAACAGTAGTCATCAGCTGGAAGCAGCGGGATTCACCTGAAGCAGTTGCGATGGTAGAGCTTGCCGTCCACCAGAAACCTCTGCACCAGGTGGACGTGTCTCTGGCAGGCAGCGCAGGTGCTGCTGAGCGTGCTGCGCCTGACCTCCGCGACCGCCGCTACACCTGTCTGCGTGGGCTGGCTTGGCTAGTGCAAATGACCCAGGACGTTGTTCGCAGGGAGGGGACGGGGCAGAGACGTCAGGGGGAGGCGGGAGGAGATGGAGAGTAATGGGGGAAGGGGGAGATCAAACACGGAGTCAGGATTTGAGGATGTGGATCGTTCATTCTGTTGAGCTGGCTACATCTGCTCGGTTACTGCAACATCTACTGCTCATTGACTCATGTGGTTCGTCTCTTTATTTTCTAAAATCACCTTTTGACTGATATAAAAGTATGTCATGATTAAAAAGTGCTTAATAGTAGAAAATCCAAACAGCCTGGCTTAGTGGCTCTGAGAGTCACACATTTGGGATATGACTGATTTCTGATATATTGTTTTAGGCATTTTCTTTTTAAATAGAAGCAGCATATTTAAAAACTTGGCACGCAGCATTAGAATAGTCCAACAGTTGGTCTCTTATGTAAAAGAGATGGTAAGAAAAAAAACAAACAAAAACAAAACGGCTGACCTAACTGTTTCGCTTTCACCTCCTAGCCCACCCCCCACCTCCCACCCCCGCCCTACTGCCTAGGCTCAGGACCAGAGAGTGGAGGGGGATTCAGATGTGAGGAGGAAGAAGAACAGGAAGAGTAGGGGGTTGAGTGGTTTTCCATCTGATGAGGAGGTGAAGGGTGGGGTGGAAGAGGAAGTGGCAGAAGAGGAGGGTGGCAGTACGCGGGAGTACATATGAGGATGGAGGAAAGAGGTTGAAGGCATGCGAAAGAAAAGAGAGAGACAGGATACAAAGGCTATCTTTATAGACTTACTCTACCTCTGATGCTTTGGTTTTCCCCTGCTGTGCAACACAAAGCCCACACGAGGAAGTGCTGATTGTAAAATACATATGTGGATAGTGCATTGTTCACTTAAACGGCAGGATGGGATTTGTATTGTAGAGATCCGATGAGCTAATACCCCAAAAATAGCTGATTAGATAGTCCAAGGCTTCAGATAGATGCTGGCATACTGCTCAAAAAGTGAGGTGTGCTTATCCAGGCCTCACAGGAAAACCATAAAATAATATAACAAAAAAATAATACTTGTTAACATGCAGCTCCAGATCCTGCAGATACTGTTAGCATTCAGAGCATGTAGAGTTCAATCTACCAAATACACACGATCAACACATGCACAAAGGTACATCCTGGCACGTGTGTGTTCTCTCTCCAGTTGCCAAGACTTATTCTCACCTCAGACCCAACCACTTTGTCTTCCAAAGCAGCCGGGGACCTTTTCTGGACTGGCTCATTATGATCCACAGAACTCAGCCTCTTCATGCAAGGAGGGTTCGCTGTGAAAGAAGGAGGAAAGAAAGAGGAAGTTACCATCCCGAGCTGCATCTGGGCCACGATGAGGAAATGAACTAATTAAATGTTGTCATAAGTTGTTGTTTTCTCTCCCGCAATGTGAGTTACTGTATCTCAAGATGTGCTTGTGGTGGATGGTTAACATGGCTTTCAAATTATGATCAATTGAGAAATACACTGAATGACTACACTGATAAAATATCAGGTTAAAAAAACACATGGTGCCTTTAATAGCTACATCAAAATCAAACCGTCTGATGTGGCGTTTACACAGCTGTAAGTCACATCCAGCTGAATTCAGTGCACCAACCTTGAGACTTGTTGTTGAAGAAGTTGTAATACTGGGAAACATAGGTGATGATGCTAAGCCGGTCAGGCACTTTCATGGACACCATGTCCTCTGGGTCCAACAGGGCTGGAATCCCCAGCTGTGTCTCGGCCACTTCAAATGCCTACGATGAGATTAGGACGGAGGGAGAGGTAGATAAGGACAAATGATAAGAGAGAAGTTCACATTGATGCTAATAATTTAATTATACTCAGAGACAGTGATCATCATCATCACAGCTATAGCTTCTTCATGTGGACCAACTTATATTTGGGCAACAGCAGACTTCAACAAACCTTCAATAAGAGTTTTAGGACAAATTCTTTAGGGGAAAGTAACGGAGAGTGATGATAATGAGGTTCTGAGACTTTTTCATATTGTATGGAACTTCACAATGCTTGAAGCAACACAATGAGAATCCAAACACCTTCACTGTACTGATGTGGAACAAGAAATGCCACTGACATCTTAAACCTCAGCAAATATAACTGAAACTATCAACACCACTATATACCACAACAGGCAAGTTTTAATAATTTGGGTGAAACTACTCTTTAATTAGGCTGTCAAATCAAACAAGATAAAATTAGATTAGACTACACAGCATGGAAATGTTCAAATCAAACTAAAGCCTTAATCTGGGTGATACAGTTTGAACGTACTCAGGGCAAAATCATGTCTCTAATGTGTGCAACAAACCAGGATGCTCGCCATAGCTCAGCAGCCCACAGATACTTGATGCCCTGAATAATGTCACTCTGCTGCCAAAACATCAACGTAGTGGTTAGTCCTTTGAGGATAACCATCACGCTAATGAAAAATTCCATTGAAGAACGAGAGAGCGGGTAAAGTTACATAACAACACGATACAATCGTTGGCAGCTGCACAACATTGATGTAATCCAGCAAAATAACATTATAAACCCTAAATAAATCAAAATGCATTGTCCTGCTCTGCACCCTGTTCTTAGTGGTTCTTAGTTCTACTTCCCATCGATTTCATTGGAATTTCAATAACACTAATCATAGTGTAGACTCAGAACATAACCCTAACCCTAACCCTACTGATTCATCACAGAGATCTAGTTCACAGCTACATCCCAGAACAAACACCAAAACACGCATGCTGCTACACCAATAGCTCACATGAACCTATCTTTGTTTCAGATATTGAGAGGCTTTGAAAAGCAGTTCAGGTGACTGTTGTTACAAACAGGATGCAAATATGACTCACGGCCCTCTCACACTGGTGTTTACAGTATGTCGCTAATAGAGTCTTATTTATGTCGGTGTAAATGTGGGTGAGACTGATACCTACAGTAATTTATTTATTACCCACACAGTGTAATGTAATTTGGTGTTGCATGAGTGAAGAACTAGAGCTGACAGTAGCTCTCTGAGTGCTGGCATGAGATCAACCTTTGACAAAAACAGGCTGAACACGTATTCAGTGTACCTGCATCTCCTGTGTGAAAACACTACAAGAGAAAAATCAAGGGGGGAGAAAGAGGCATGAGCAAATATAAGGAGTTCAAATATGGCTCTTGAGCACCACCATCTGACCTCGAAACTTTGCATGCTCCATAATGTTAAGTACTTGTTTTAGGTATAAAAATGCAAATGTCAGACAGCACACAGGGTGTTCATCTCTTGTGTTTCCACCAACAGCCTCGTTTTCCCTGAAAGCTGCTGGATGAAAAAAATGTAAGCAGCTGAGCACTGCCAAAGCTCAGCTCAGCCTGAAGATGAGGAAACTCCCATTTCACCCCTCAGTGTTCTGTTGGCAAACAGATGATGCAGAAAAACCCAACAAGGAAAATACATTTGAAAAAGTTCTTGGATTCATCCTACTTAAACTATGAAGCTGTGAAATCAGCACTTTCCCACCTAAACCCCTCTCTGCGTAGTCTCTCCACAGGCTTAAGACTTTCTTCTTTTTTTATCGTTTTTGGATACTGATTGCTCTGGCTCCCTCCCTCTTTGCCCTCATCAGGGTCCATAAGGACTTCTCTCCATACTGACAAGTCAAACACACTGCCACACCCACCATGACTGCATGCATACGTAAGGCTTCATAATTCTGTATCTGAATGAAGCACACACAGTAACAGATGGATGGAACATCTGAAGCCAAGTGATGGATAACAATTAGCTCACAGGTGATTAAACTCATGCTCCCTCCAACGGGTAACGGCCACACCGACATCCACACACAGGAAAACATCATAAGAATGAGCTAACCAAAGAATACACCACAGTAAAACTGACTCACCAGTCGATTGTTCTCGTAGACATTCTCTTTAGACAGTGAGCCAAAGTTGCTGGAATGACAAAAGAGGATAAATATTAAAATTCAAAATAACACTTGAGACAAGGTTGAGTATGAATGTGGTCAGTGTGTAAAGTTATATAACCTGCAACAACTGCAACTCATTGTGTTTCCTACAGAAGATCATAACTGTGCAATGCTAATACAGTGCAGAGCTGTATTTAGCTTGCTGCTCTATTTCCAGTTATGCTGTGAACCAAACGGTATCACTGGTTTGACAGCATGACAGGCAGAAATGGTAAGCAGCTATGCTTCCCAGCTACCACTGCAGACAACTGATCCCAAAACACACATAAATGATGCCTGATGTGAAAACCTGCCAGGACAAAAGGAAAGAAGTGGCTGCACTAAACAGGAGGAGAGATGGGCTGATAATTACATGGCTGCGCTCTGAAATGCCTGGAGCGAGGAACTAAAGTCAGGCCCTCCCCAGTAAACATCCTGCAGTAAAACTGGAAAATGTCTGAGGTGTTGTGGGATGAAAGTGTGGCCGTGTGCATAAAGTAAATTTATGTTGACCGAGTGTCTAGCAGAAGGACAACAGCATGACGGGGAAAAAACAACACACCCACCCTGGGGAAAGCTTGTGGAGCTCTCAAGAAGGCAAAACGCTGTGAATGAGCTCCGTGTTGGAGCCACACAAAGTGACCTCTGTTCTCTCTAATCTAGTTCCCATGGTCACAAACACACACTGAGCAGCACCTCCAATATCACGATCACGTCAAAACAAGTCCACTGGGTCAGGTCAGCCTTCACAGGCAGATGCAACTTCAAAAAAGCAAAAAACTCCTGTGGGATGTTTAAAAGTGCCCCTCAGAGGACAGACAGTTCTGTCACTGACATGGATGATGGAGGGCTGTGTGTGATCTGAGTTGCGAACCTAATCCACTGTGACTCAGAGTCTCGCTCCAAGGTTTATTTTGGGAAGGAGCTGCTGAGGAACGGTCTGAGTGTAGGAGTATTTGAGTGTGTCAGGCATTTAAAATCCACATGATCAAGACCTGGATGGACCAGTATATCCACTAGATCTGGTTGAGTCAAATGGAAAGGTTTGTGCTGGGGCATGCAGAATAGGGATTTGGTGACGTGAGGTTGTGTCAGTTAAAAATGAAACTTAATCATCAATGACAAATAATCGGTCATATTAGGAGAGGACCTGGAGAGACAAACAGGTCCATTATGTAAGTTTCAATTGAGAGTGCAGACAGAAAAAAAGGGAAAGAAATAAACAAAGTCTGTGATGTGGGTGTGTGCACTGCTATATTGCAAAACAGAGTTTGATTATGAGTGCTACATGAAAATAATTTAATTCAAATGCAATTTTGACTCTGCCGTCTCATGCAGTTTGGTTAACTAGGCCACTGATGATTTCTTGAAGCTTATCTACTCCCTCTTCAGTGAGCTGAGTGACCATTGGTCTCAGCTGAAGGAACAGAGATGAGGCCATTTACTGTACTACCGCCTCTCCTCTGAATGAGTGTGATGTATTTTGATTAGAATCCACTGGCTGCAATGAGTGCAGGATAGCTTTACAGCAGCCTGGCCCAGCATTAGAGTTAAATCCGGTTTGACAGGCGGAGGTCTCAGCTGCAGATTAGCCTGACGGACTGTCTGCCTGGATCAGAGCACTTCGGCTCGGCCACTGCAGCTACACAGAGGGTTGAAGAGGGAGGCGTGCTGGGGCACAAATTGGCAAGACAAACCATAAAAGTTTGGGTCTTTTGGACTTCTCCATTATCATACACTGAGTCTTTCTACTACGATGTGAATGCAGATATATTTCACTTGACTGACTCCTCCAGTGACTGCTCCAGTGAATGTTTGCTTTGCTGCCATCCAAGCATAGTCCAATTTGCTCACAAAAGTCTGGACCACCTCAGAAGTTAACAGCATGAGCAAGATGCCTACTGTCCAAATCATTCCATCAAATCCCATTTTTCTTCCAGGACAGAAGAGAGACATAACATGTCATTTACTAGATACTTAGGCACAGTTGTTGCACAGCAACATGGGCTACTGACTTGTTCCAGCATCAAACCTCAAACTGAGATGCTGTCAACAGGGTGCTCTACCCACTGAGCTGCACAGGGATACATTCAGGTACATGGGATGAGTGCAGTGCTTTTCCACGGAGATGTATTTACACTGTGAGTCATATGAATGGACGATGAGTTCCAAATGACACATGTGTTTTGTCAAATAAATAATGAACACTTTGCCCTTTTATTGTGATCAAGCTAAGGCTGGCTAGAACCGAGTCATCAGCTGAGAGTTAATAAGAGAGCGTGAGGTTATCTGTTTTGGACTATACCAAAACAATAGAAAGTCATCACTTCCCCATGTCTATAATGGGCCGTTCCAGCTCACACAGACACTGCTGCTGTGTGTTGTGGTGGCTTCTGTGCAGTGTGAGTAGGTGTAAAATGTAGAGAGGAGGGGTGTGTTGTTACAGACAGGGTATGGCTTGTCAGTCTGTGTTACTTACAGCACAGTGGCTTCTCACACTCTCTATGTTCATAAAGATATTTTCACTGGTGATTTTGACTGAGATTTATCACAGAGTTACATTATTAATTACATAACCAATTATAGATTAAACATATAATGATGACAAATGTAACACAAATTGCATATTTGCAGCAGCAAAGGTTATATAACCATAAACATAATCACACTCAACCACATAATTCTGGAGACTTTCTACTTCAAGTGTAATCCCAAAAGAAAACCGTAATCTGTGGACAGGTGCTTTACATAACCACAGTCCACATAAAACTTTTGCCTGATAATAATACTAGAGGACAGATGAGTTCACGACCTGGCTACTCAGTGTTTTCTGTAACTGTATCCTGTATGGTTCAACACTATTTCTGTATTTAAAACAGCAACAACAAAAAACATTCATATCCATGAGTTATCAGCCTGTCCCTCCTCAAAGAGATGTGTCTGCCTTTGACCGGAGCCACCCTTTCTAAAATCACTGTATATCAGCAATGAAACTACTGTTAACTGATTTCTCGTTTAAGAGTGCTTGTTTTTATTTAGTGGTAGCATTACATTGTTAGACTCCAGGCTACTTACATTAAATCCGGTCTGTAACGATGTATTATGGCACAAAATGCCAAACCGTCCCGAAAGGACGTTGACATGTCCTTTATCTCCACATCGTCGTAATTTGCACATTGTATCCGACACCACTCCTGGAGAGCCTTCAGAGATCCCATCATACCGTCGTCACAGAAACAAAAGTATTCCCGTTAAATAAAACCGATGTTTCTTGTCCCCGGTGAGACAGGACACAGTACAAAGTCTTTTCTTCAGTCATAGGCGAGTCATCGCCAGCGTCTCAGTGCAGAGGCGACAAGCAAGGCAACACCCGATGTTACGATTCGTTACATTCATCCACAGCCAGTGAGTCACGTTAAAAGACTAGCACGACATGCTAACTAGATGTTAGCTAACTTTTGCAACTACAATGAACATAATGCCCCCACTTTATCTCCCGTACCGAGGTCTCCAATAAAAAACAACAGTTACAACACACACAACTGGAACTTTGACCAGAACCACCCGGTTAAAACACGGCTCTTCTCCACGGTAAATGACGGTGTCTTGCCAACAAAGTTCTTGACGTAGCCAACTTGGCTAACGTTAACCAGCTAACGTAGCCTGCTGCTCCGTGTGTGCAGTTTGCAGAGTTGCCCGCTTTTGGTGAGCGCTGTCACAGTGATGCTGTTTCAGTCGCGGAGACAGAGGTGATAGTTTCCTCTTGCGGTTGACCATAACACGTTTTTTGTCTGGTGGTGCAATGACTGCAACAACGCCTGTTAAAAGGATAAAAGGTCCACTTCACCGCGCGCTGCTCCCGGCGCCCTCTTTGACTAACTAAATTAAAACCCTCTGTACAAAATACACGTTGCACAAGTCATGTCGACCCAAACGGCTTGACGCCGGCGTCGAGCCATGTTAGCTGCATCGATTGAAACACTGGCAGCCTGCCTGCCAACGTACTCTGCCACAATGTCACGTTGTTGGCTCTCTTCGCGACCAAATGGGGGAGCTACTGACCCGCCGCCCCAACGTCCATTCACGCGATATGTTAAAAATCACGCGATACAAAACACTTGTTTATTCCCGAAAGATGGCGGCGGCGCCTCCAGATGAGGTTAGCCTGCAGTCCCGAATCAGTAAGTCTCCATACATTACAATACCATCTTAACTTTTGAACGAAAAGCGATAACCGATGCACTGCGGGGGGACAGAGAGATAAACTGTCAGTTTGAATTTGCCATTGTCGATCTCTGTGCTCTCTCTGGGGGATAGTTTATTGAGAGTCAAGAGCGAATGTCATCAAATCAAAAAGTGCAGCTGGCTTTTGGGGAACACACTCATTGTGATCATGTGTCGTGTTTGCCGTGAAGTGTTTGCATTGTCAGCTCACGCTGTATTCATTGTCGGCAGCGTGAGGTCGGCGATGTTATACGAACATGACGCTTAAAATCCAAATAATTCCCAACTGGATGCTAACAAATCAATTAGCCAGTTAGCTGCTGACTGAGTCATGTCAGCTGAATCAAAGCGACACCCAAACCAGGAACCGCTCACTTCAGCAAAAAAACCCCAGGATTCAGTCACACATTCGGTGCAAACACGACCAACTCTTCTCATTTGCATAGTGCGAACAATCAGAAGCTACAGCTGCTGACGAGGTGTTTACTTTACCTCACACTTAACCCTTGACTTTTCCCCTGCGAGATGTGAATGTATGGGAACTGTCACTACCTGTGAGCAGGTGGTGTTGGTCTGAGAGGTGCGGTAGCCCACCTAATCAAGACATTTTCACCAGCCATCAGTTCACTAGTTCACTCACATGCAGCAAATTTCAATAGGTTTTGTCTACTGTGTTTACTGTTTCTCTTTTGCACAGACAAGGCCACCAATCCTCTGAATAAGGAGAATGACTGGGACAGTATCAAGGGATTTTGTGATCAGCTCAACGATGAGCCAGAAGGGTGAGAAGATGTTGTTGATGATGATGATGATGATGAATCACACTACTTTTTCTCATCTAAAACAAAATGCACAAACACACCAACACTGACAACCTGCTGTTGATAATTGTAATTACTGGACAGACATCTTCAACCACGTATAGCTGTGTAGGGTCTGTAGCCCCTGTAACACAAAGTTTAGGGTTACTGGACAGATTCACATGGAGTCAAACAAAATCATCATAATAGTATTTTGTGGAAAATCCTTTGAAGTCAATGACCAACCAATGTCTTTGCTCCAAATGCACCAGCAGATGTTTTATGTTCTCCCTGGTGATGCTCTCAAGCCACTTTTTCTCATTGGGTCTTTTAGTATTGTTGGTTTGACCCTACGATGAAATGTTATCCAATCAGTTTTGATGCTCATCTGTACCTCTGCATTCACACTGTTGCTTCAGTCAGGAGTTAAATCATTGGTTCCAGTTTTTTATAGGGGTGTGTATTGGCAAGAATCTGGCGATACGAAGTGATATGTTGGGTTTTTTTTTTTTTGTTTTTTTTTTTACTTTTTCTTACTGAGCTAAGTTAGCTACCACTTAAGCATGTGATGAGCCACAGACCTGTACTCTCACAAGATGTCATTGTTCCCTTGGAGCAGAGGAGTCAGTAATGGCTGAATGACTGCTGCCAGCCATCAGTCAGAGTTTTAAATGCAACACAAAAATGAACCACTGCCGTGAATGTTTGCATGTACCTTTTTGATTTAAAAAAAAAAAAAACATGGATACAGTATTGTGAAACAAAATATCACATATATATTTTCTTACACTTCTAGTTTCTTAGTCATAGAGAACCACCACCATGTTCGATAGATGAGGTGGCGGCTCTTTTGTTTCTTCTTGCTGAGATTTCGATGGAGAATGATTTGTGTTTCCTCTGAATTTGGTTGCAAAGATCCACTGGTCTCATTTTATTGTTTGTTTTTTAAGGCTTGCCAGGAGCTTGCATCTGTTGGTGCCTTTTTTAAGCTTTATTGTTTTCCTTTGCCCTTTTCTGTTCACATAAACCTCAATCTAAATTGCCACTCAATCAACTCAGTAGTGTCAAATCAGTAATGTCCAGCTACTTTTGAACCAGAGCGGTGTCTTCGAGCCACTCCCTCTGTATTGATGTTCTTGTCCTCAAAGCAGAGATGTGGCACTTAATGTGGTCCATTATCTTGTTTGAAATTGCATCTGCTGAAGTCTGAACTGTAAGTTTCACAGCTTTTATGCCACCAATGAAAATATTCATCATATAAGTTACATTATATTTCAAACCAACTTCAAACATGTCAGTGTTTTTTTCAATGGTGCTTTGCTTCACATGTTGCCAAATAATTTGAACTGCGCAGTGTTTTCCTGTATTGGATAAAGTGAAGGTTAAAGTTTGTTTTTATCCTTCAGTCCTCAGCTTGCAACCAGACTTCTTGCCCACAAAATCCAGTCTCCCCAGGAGTGGGAGGCCATGCAAGCGCTAACGGTAAGAGATTGCAACATCTTTAGTCAAACTCAAGTGTTTCATTTCTATGTGTCATGTGTCACCATTACAACTGTGGCTGAAATCTAAACCCAGCAAACTTTGACTTGCTCCCAGGTTCTTGAGACATGCATGAAGAGCTGTGGAAAGCGATTTCACAATGAAGTGGGAAAGTTTCGCTTTCTTAATGAACTCATCAAGGTGGTCTCACCCAAGGTACCTTCTGTAGTCCATTGTTCAGCTGTATGTGCATGAAAATTATTTTTTGCAGACAATTATCTAATAGTGAAGCTATCAGAGAAGTCACAATACACCTGTGTTGTATGAATTTCAAATGTAGGAAACGTTACTCCTTTTTTTTTTTTTTTTTTTTTGGTATCATCAGATTTGAAAGAATAAACATATTCATAAAAAATCGTTAATGCCCTCCCTGCTCTCTATCTCTGTGCAGTATTTAGGTGCCCGGGCTCCAGAGCCAGTGAAGAAGAAGGTGTTGGAAATGATGTACAGCTGGACAGTGAGGCTGCCAGATGAGACCAAGATAGCAGATGCATATCAGATGCTGAAAAAACAGGGTGAGTGCTTCAGATGTTTGAGACCATGACTGACTGAAGAACTCAGACAAATCCTGTTGTTATATATTTTGTCATTTTGTTAAGTTTAACAGCATGCGTATGGTGGGTTATTCCATATATAGGTGAATAGATACTAACCAACTACACATCAGGTGTCCATTGGCTCCCACAGTGTAGACTAGCAAACCATCCACAAATAGCAACATGATAACACAATGCAATTAACAATAATGAATGAAAATTAAGACATGATAGATGACCATTAAAACACATAATAGCAACAAGTTAATGACTAAAGCACTGTCATATGGGGTCCAGTCCATCTGTACTGCAATTGTTTCTGATGTTTTTTTAGTTCCCACATTTCACTGATGTGTTTTTTGGTTCCTGACATCTTCCTTGTTTCAATGAACATTGTTGTGCACACAGTGGTATCAGTTCTCCTTTTCATGAGGATGAGAAGCAAACATGAGACTGAAGTCCTTAGTCATGCTTAGGTCAATGTAGTTCAGTGGTAAAAAGTTCCCAGCAAAGCTGCCGTGTTACTGCAGAACAGTCAGTCCTCATGTAGGGTTGTGTCTGAACCACACCTGAACCACAGTGGTGTCCTCTGACCATGTGTAACATACTCCTTTTCTTGTAGAGCCTGTGTTTACATTTGAGTACAGTGTTTGAGCAGCAGCGTGTCTCACAGTGCTCAGAGTAAGAGGAGTATAAGTCCTGTGACTGACATCTATGCACTGTATGGTTTAAATATATGGAATGGGAGCTGCACCCTTGACCTACAGGGTTAATAGGCATCCATGCCCTCTTCCAGGCATTGTGAAGCAGGATCCTGTGCTTCCTGATGACAAGCCCCTCCCACCCCCTCCAACCAGAGCCAAAAGTGCCATCTTTGAAGATGAGGAGAAATCCAAGGTATGATGAAGAAGAAATTTCAATATTAATCAGAATCACAAAGGGAAGGACTAGGAAATAGTATCATCCCCATGTCTGATCCCTGAAAAACTTCTTTACCCATCAAATCCCGCGGAAGTGAAGCTCTCAGTGAACATTTCTCAGGTCAGGTACCTATGGTTTACAAGTTCACTTCCCCTCTTGTTCCTCTCCCTCTTGTGTCCTATCCTGTTTTTGTAGATGCTGTCACGCTTATTGAACAGCACCCACCCAGAGGATTTAAGAGCAGCAAACAAGCTCATCAAGGAAATGGTGCAGGAAGTGAGTCATCAGTTCTGTTAACTAAATGTGCTGTACATTACATTTACATGTACCTGGGTTTGCTCACCATTTGTATTATGCTGCATGATGCTATTAATGCGGCTCAGTAATACTCCCAAGGGCCATTCAACTGTTCAATTATTGAAATTTTTATGCGATTAACACTTAAAGTTAAGCAGAGAGTCTCCTCCAACACTTTCAAGCAGATATGAGAAATTAACAATCTAGTCTTTTGATCTAGGTAAAATCAATCAGGTTCTATAAAATATTTAAAGTTAATAAAAAAAAAAAAAAAGACATCCTCATGTACTGTGGGTATTTGCTGCTAAAACTGTAATAAAGCCTCGATAATTCCTTGTCACATCACTGATCAAATGTGGACTGGATATCAAGGTCTGCCAAAAAAAAGCCTCCGTTTTAGATTAAAGATTTTCAATGTCTGATCCTGGGCTCAATTCCTGTCACTCTTTTTTTCTAAGGATCAAAAGCGAGTGGAGAAGGTATCAAAGCGAGTGAACGCCATCCAGGAGGTGAAGGAGAGTGTCAGCCTGCTGAGCCAGCTGCTGGAGGGCTACTGCAAGGAGAGCTGCTCCCAGAGCAACCAGGAGCTCATCAAGGTTGGTGCAGCTCAGCGCATTTAACCATGATTCAGCTACAGTCTCATTATCCTGCTGGGACCAGCTCAGTACAAGTGCGGCTTTGGTGTTTTAACGTGGTTCTGATTACAGGATCTTTACCAGCGCTGTGAAAAGATGAGGCCCACACTGTTCCGATTAGCAAGTGATACAGAGGATAGTGATGAAGCCCTTGGTACGTTGGGTAGTTTGTATTTTGTAAGAATGAACAAGACGTTGACAGATCTGATATAATCAGACTTACACCAGACACCAGACACCACTGTGATGCTTCCTGCTTACAGCGGATATCTTAGAGGCCAACGACAGCCTGACACAGGTCATCAATCTGTACAGACAGCTGGTGAAGGGGGAGGAGCTGACAAAAGATGACATGACCATGACCTCACAACCAGGTAGGAACATATGTTTCACATTCATGGAGTCAACATATTTCTCAAACCTTCCTGTGGACTATTAAATCAGATGTTGGTGGGTGGATTTTCTGTCCAAAGCAGGCAGCAGTAGCTCAGCACTTGTAGACCTGATGGGACTCAATGCATCACTCAGCACAGCACCGTCCAACGCAGAGCCCTCCAGCCTACACACCCTGACTCAGAACATGGGTGTCAGCCTCCTGGATGATGAACTCATGTCTCTGGGTGAGTACAGCTCATTGCTTTCAAAGAAACTCATCTGGCTTTTTTTTTTTACCGTCAGCACATCTCAGTCTGCACAGCACAGTTATACCATCTCCACTGGCCGCTGACTGGCTGACATGAATTCTGATATTAGCAGTGATGTTTTTATTTGAAATCTTTTTTTTAAAGCAGCTTTTCTTTTTAATGTTGTGCTGTTAACAGCAAAAAACAGAATCTAATTTAACAAGCCTGTTGTTTTTGATGTTGTTTTTTTTTCTCCTTAGGACTGAATGTAACAGAAAACTCTTCACACTCCCACAACACTTTCAAGGTGTGTCTTGTAAAATATTTCTGTGCATGCTCATAATAAAGGCAGAATTTGTAGTTGAGACTTTGTTACTGATAGAAAGGCAGTGATAAAAATAAATAAATAACAACAAAATATTCTATATTCACATTTAAAAGTCTCCTCATTTTAGCTTAAAAGTGGACACTAGTATCATTTTTAAATGGTTTCAGTCTCCTCCCCTGCACACTCCTGACACATGAACTCTTATCCTTTCATTTTTTCAGTTACCTGATAGCACAGACCACACATCTGCTCCATCGGTACCAGCTGCTTTGTTGCTACCGGCTGTGGTCCAGGCACAGCAGGCTCCACCAGCAGGGGGCTCCACAGCTCCTCCCAAAGCCATGGAAGAGCTGGATTTGCTGGGGAAGACCTTGCTACAGCAGTCCTTACCTCCAGAGAGCCTCCAGGTCAAATGGTAAGGCAGACAGATTCCTGCTGGTAAAGGGCACGGCTGTGTTTCCTGCTCCTCTACAGCCCTGATTGTGTTGCTTTTACATGCAGGGATAAGATCCAGAATCAATCCAGAGTCACTTTACGAGATCTCCAGACCAAGTCCAGCAACAATTCTAGACCTCCTCCTCCTACAACCACCACGTCCTCTGGTCTAGCTCCTGTCCCAGGGCCTGCATCCAGCCTGGCCGTCCAGTCAGAGCAGCCTGACTCTCTCCTCCTCTCCAACCTCAGCGTCACAGCTGAGAGAGGCTCATCACCTGCTGCAGACTCCTATGACAACATATCCCTGACTGATGTCACTGTGCCTCTGGAATCAATCAAACCTAGTGAGCACAAGCAGTAACCGCAGATGCAGCAGTCTTGTGACCACAGGTGCAGTTTCCTCTCTTCAGTTCACCACATCATATTGTGATGTTTTTTTCCTCTTGTGCCTTTAACAGGTAGCTTATTACCAGTGACTGTGTTTGACAAACACAGCCTCCGGGTTTTGTTCACCTTTGCCCGTGACTGTCCACCATCACGGCCTGACGTGCTGGTGGTGATCATCTCCATGCTGTCCTCGGCCCCCGTCCCCGTTACCAACATTCGCTTTCAGGCAGCAGTACCCAAGGTGGGTTCTTGTTGTGTTCCAGTCCTGTTGTCACCCGTGTGTCCACTAGATGTTATTTGTGGATATCTCTTCACATAATATCTGCCTTCACTAATTCTGTAGTTTGATGCTGAGCCACTCGTTCACACTGGTTTTAGAGCTTTCCTGTAAACTAAGGCTTGGTCAGACCTGGTACTAACATCTGTTTCTGGTGATCTGATCACAAGAGGTAGGCTCTGAGGTCAGGTGTGAACACAACACACCCAACAGGCCTTAAGGGCATGACACCCAATCAATCAGATCACATTCAGAGACACACATTCTTTTAGCACTGTTTCAAATGGATGAAATTGTATTTCATCATAACAGATTAACCTTAATTTGCTCAACCCCTCCCTCTCACTCTCTCTCTCTCATTCACACACAAGCACATTGACAACAGATCCGTCTATCACTTGGCAAAAAACATCAACACATACCTGTTGCATGTGCAGCATGGTGACATTTGATCACCGGTGGTCACTTGAGATGCGTGTGGACATGCGTTCTAAAGCAGGTGTTGTACTGAGAGCTGATGTGATTGAACACTGTAGATGCATGTTTAGCAGGTCTGAACAGAGCAGTGACAGTGACCCAGACAGCTCAACATCAGCTGCTCCATGAATCAGAGGGGACCTGCAGACTCCACTGATGATGTACTGTTGTTCTCTACAGTCACCTTTTACCACATTAGATTGTTATTTGATAAATAGTTGTTGCAGAAGATATTTGTTCTATCCTCTTAGTTGTATTTGTGTGTATGGATGTGTCTATGTTGCCTAGGTGATGAAAGTGAAGCTGCAGCCTCCCACTGGTACTGAGCTCCCAGCCTTCAATCCCATCCTGCCTCCAGCTGCCATCACACAGATCCTACTACTGGCTAACCCTCACAAGGTAGAACTTGTCTCCCCTGATTGTTTACAAGGCACAGGAGAGAGTTGTGCCTCGTCATCACTGGTCTGACTTTTTTTTTTTTTTTCTGTTTCAGGAAAAAGTGCGTTTGCGGTACAAACTCACATTCAACCTGGGAGACAAATCTCATGATGAATCCGGTGACGTGGACCAGTTTCCTCCTCCAAACACCTGGGGAAACCTTTAATGAGAGGGACCACTCTCCTGTCATCTGATCTGCTGCTTCCTTTAGATTTAGGTTGAAGTTGTCCCTCATCACTGGCAGAGGCAAGATGGCCTCTTCACATGTCAGTGGCTTCACTAGTGTGAATATACGTGAGACCAGTTGTGGGAGTCAGCTTCTACCTTGTGCCTTCCTTCATAGCCTTCCTGTCCTTATTTAATCATCTCCATAATCCTGTGTCATGTACATACTTTCTTCTCTTCCAACAATCAGTTTGATGCAGAGATATATAGCAAACTGTCAGAAACACTGGCTCAGTGCAGTGACTTCTAGGAAAAAATGTTGAGCCTTTAAAAAAACCACACACACACACACACAAAAACAAAATCAATGTGTGCATTTGTCTGTTAGTCCCACGTCATGTGAAGTACATGTAACAACTGGTGTCTGACATTATTTGTACTTGTATTATTTTTTATTACAAACCCAAAGTTCAATTGGAGCGAGTGTCTGAGACAGAATTAAGTTGGGATGATTCAAAATGTTACTTATTCAGAGTATTGTCATAACTTGTGTGTCCAGTGTTTATTTTGAGTGTTGGAGGAAAAGAAGTTCTTTTCTTTCAGTTCATCAGTACTGTTTCTCATCTAAACCTAGTCAGCTAAAGGCCTAAAGTCATATTTTATAAGTGCTACCAATCTTACCCAAAGCCAAAAAAACCTATATGCATTCAGTTCATTATATAGCATTAGATAACTAACAGAACTGAAACAGTTTTCATATCAAATGAAGAATTGATTCATTTCCTTCATTGTCTCAGCAACACTCTGGTGTTTCCAGGAGGAGCTGCAATATTAAATGCAACAGTCAAATTGTATCATGTTCAACTTACTGGAAAACCTCCTTCATCTTTACCCCATAATGAAAACTGTGTTGTTTGCTGAGCACAGAGTTGAATGTGGAAATAATCAAATTAGTTCCCACCTTTGAAATCATTACAGTGGGTTTCCTTTTAAAGAATACATCTGAAATGCTGTAATAACTGTCAAAGTACTGGGAGAGCGAAATTAACCAAGGAGCATATGTGATTTTAAATATTAAGTGTAGTTTTAATCTGCAGTGTGAGAGATTAGAGCTGGGCGGTGTGTGTCTACACAGAGGCAGTCATCCTTTTCCACAGCAGCAACATTAACAAAGTCTCTCTGTCCCAGTAAGCCATGACAGTGTGACAGTGAGTCAGCATGCACAATACCAGGACTCTGATACTGAAGCAGCTAAATGGAATTCAGCCATCAGTCGTTTTATTTATTATATCTCTGCGTTTTACTACTCTGGTGTATTAGAGCATCTCCGGTGACGAAGGCCCATGAAGGAAAGGCAGTGAATCTCCGCCCCTTTATAAAATTAGCTTTTTTGATTTCTGCACTTTTCTTTGTTTTCAGAAGATTGGGACACTATTCAATATTATGTTTCACTCAGGTCTTTGATTTGGAGATTTTTTTTCTTACTAACTCACATGCACTTACTTTTGTTTAAATTTTGCACACGAAACCATTCCCCTTGACTTTGTCATTCCTCATCCGCTGCTTTTCTGCTGTTGATTGACCCAAAGAGTGACCTGAGCTGACGTCGCTGACATCCAGTTTGATTCTACCACATGTGCCTGAGATGAAACTTTTGGTTTTTATTTGCTTTGTACATATATGTATACAAAATGACTGATTTGATCTTTTGCTTCCGTATTCATATGTTCATGTCCTCATCAGCAAAGACTTTGTGAAACAAATGATACATTGTAAGATGTTACAGGATCAACTGAATATTGGTGGTCATGAGTTGATTGAAGTGTGGGTCTATAATCACCTCTTAGGGTCATAAAATAAAACAAGATTGGAGGCAGACCAGTTCAGCCTAAGAAATACAAGTGAAACTCTGTGTCCATCTATAGTAGAGATGAGGCTGGAGCTATGGGATGGCTCAAAAGTATTTAACAACACTTCCAAGTGTTAATTTTCATATGGCACATCAGTAAACTGTCATCACACAGTGCAGTTCCACCAATCAATCTGTCAGGCACTTTTCTAATGTTATCCAATCAGCCTGTTCATCCATTGACACTGCTAACTTGTCTAGGACCAGGACTTGTTTAGGAGCAATAATGAGACTACAGTAGCCTCAGTGAACACCTTTCTGTCATTTCACTGATCAGGTGACTGATTGTAAATAATTACATTTTGCATCTCCCAGCATGATTCATTGTAAACTATGCATTAAGGGGGCTGTTATAGATTTGACAGGTTTACATCCTCACATTCAGATCAGATTCATCTTGGGGCAAGTCACACATAAGCAAATTTGACTTGTGACACTGTGTCAAGTTTGAGATCACAGGCTTCATCTTCTCCATCAATACAAGTATGGTCCTACTCTGGATGAATAGTAGCACAACATTTGAGTAAAGTAGTAGTGGTAGCTCAAACTGGTCATGTTTTGGGTGAAGGTTTGGGAACAACAGACTTCATAAAGGATTTGTCCTGAGGAGTAAACTCAAAAACTCATCTGTCTGCATCCAAATATGTTTAACACAGATGCACAGACTGCCCCTGAGCTATAAGCCATCACACCAGTCACAGCTTTCCTATTTCATGTCTGGTTTTGTCCACTGAGGTCCAATCCAGGGCAGAAATTTTTAGTTCCCCTCTAAGCCAACCAGCTACAGATTACAAATTCCAGTTCTGGGAAATCTTAGTATTTACTACACATTTTAACTTTAAAAACTCATGTGGGTCATTTGACAAAACACTTCAGGCACAGAGCCACCTCAGGTCCTGCTGTCCTGCTTTGGAAAATATGGATTAGACAGGACCTCTCACATTAACTGGAACAGGCCAGAAAAACACAATCAACAACTTAGGAAACTAAAACTGGATCCAGATTTTTTTGAATGGTATACAACAAGACGGTTTAGTGTTAGTGGAGGATGGAGTGCCGAGGTCTTTCCAGATATCTTATTAGTAAATATATTGAATAGATCAAGTCATTTCCATCTGTGCTCCTGCTGTAAATAAAGGCTTCATTATGTATGTTTACCAATAGAAATAACACACATGTACATACTGCTGGGTACAAAATGAGAATGTGATACAACTGTGTATTTAAGGCAAATAAAATCATTTGTACAGGGAATTCATCTGATGTGTAAATAATGTGATCAATGACATGCTCAGTAGAAAAAAGCTTTGATTCACTTATTTATTAAGAAAACACTGTAAAGAGCACAATGTGTTGAAGCTGAAACAAGACACACACTGCAGCTTAGTCAACAGTCTGCAAGAAAACAAGTCTGCATCACCTGATTTCCAAATGAAAACAGTATGTGAGTTTAAAAGTTACATGCAAACGTAGACATATTCATTCTGAAGTAACGGCATGCATGACAAATCTATCTAAATCTATCTATCTAAAGCTAGTGTGACAGCCCATGACAGCAGAGAAACATAGTATAGCAACAATAATAGTGGTTGCATGTGATCAAATCTATCACAGAGGACTCACATATCTGAATGTATATTTAAGTACATTCAACATGAGTAGTACAAGTACATGAGTAACAAAACCCAAAATGCAAGATTTAAAATAAAATGTGTATATAATGTTCATTCTCCTTCCAGCTGCACAAGTCAAAGATTTTGAAGCTGGAACAAGACACGACTCTGGAATGTGACGGTATCCATTAAAAATCACTTTGCCCATAGACCTGCACTCTCAAACACACACCACTGAGGCCTGAGGAGACAGGCACAGCTTGTACTAGAGATGGTGAGATCCACACTGTGGTGTTTGAAGATTTTTTCTTCATGAAAATGAAGACTAAAAGTTCTACATTTACTTTTTTATATAGGAAAATTTTAATTCAACATGTTGGTATTATTAAAAAGTACAAAACAAATAGAAAATATTTGCCCTTACCTCTTTAGATACAAGCTTGTCAAACCCAAACCCCTCCTTCTACACTGTAAAAACATTAATTAGCACAAACTGACTTCTCTCATAATTCTACTTGCGGGGAGGTGGAGGGCCTGGAGGAGGAGGGGGTGGAGAAGCAAATGGGTATGGCGGTGGCCCCATGAAGCCCATCAGTGGAGGCTGTGGCGGAGCGAACTGCTGGGCCATCAGCGGCTGCGGCCCGCCCGCTGGTGGAGGAGGAGGAAGCTGGCCAAACTGAGCCTGTGGCTGGCTAGACTGATCCTGACCTCCACCACCACCAGCCTGGCCGTTACGGGGGTTGTATCCCCCACCGCCGCTGTAACCCTGGTACTGATCTGAGCTGGAGTTGTAGCTGTTCCTGCGATCGCGACTTCTGTCCCTGTATGAGGAGGAGGAGGACGAGGTGGAGCGGTCTCCATCACGGTTGTTGCGATTGTCCCGGCTGAAGCTGCTGCGGTTGTCTTTGCTGCCACCACCTCCACCGGAGCGCATGCGGCGATCACACTCCTCCTGGTACATTAGGTTAGGGTTATTAGAGTTGCTGCCACGGTAACGCATTCTGCCACCTGTAACAAAAAAAAAATGCAAAATCATTTTTTTTCAACCTGTAGATCACCTCTTCCCTTCAGATCTATAAACGTTTCTCACTAACCACGTGTTCCACTCCACAGTGTGATTATCTGTGATATTGAAAAACAGTGACAGTCCCCACCTCCTCCTCCACCGCGGCCTGAGTCCACAAGCTGAAGCAGTTTTGGGTTGATGGCCTGCCGGGCCTCCTCCAACACCCGCACAAGGTCTCTGGCTTGCCGCAGGTTCCCTGGCGTGAAGAAGGTGTAGGCAGTGCCTTTGTTGGTACTGCGGGCCGTGCGGCCAATACGGTGGACGTAATCTTCAGAGGAGTTGGGATAGTCATAGTTGATGACGAACTTGACGTCCTCCACGTCTTTTGCATTAAGAATGTTCAGTTTCACAGCAGAGGGAAAGGAAAGAGATGATAATCTCAAGAGGGGAAAAATCATTCAATAGATTATTTAAATCCAAGAGCTGGTGGCTTTTACCTGAATAAATTACAATTAAAGCTTTTCATTTTTTTATTATGAGGATGATCATTGAAATGTTCAAGGTTAGAAGTCAGAGTAACTTACCTGCTGTATCACACACTGTGCAAAAATCCACACATCCAAATTTTGTTTCAGTTAAACACCAGCGTGATTTGTTAGAGTTAAAGCTGAATTTAACTTCAGGACGTCAGGCTCACTGAGGTGCAGTGAGCCTGACATCGAGGTGTAAAGGAACCAGGAGTAGTCTTTGTAATCTTCACACCAATGTGATTACTGGTCAACATGAGTGAAGACACAGAGTCTGTTTCTCATTACAGAAGATGTGGGGCTCTGACAGCACTGCTGATCAATAAGTCTCCCTTTTCCCCTTAAAAATCAACCGTAACCTACTGGATGACAGTGTGGCCATGCTCCCTGATAAAACTGTGCTGTGTTTTGTCTAAAATATGAGCACGGTGGAATGTATGGTGAGCTCATGGAGGAGTTGAGAGAAAGGGGCGGTGAGGTACTTACCCCCTTCATGTTGTTTTTACATAGGTAGTCAGTCCCCCCTGATCAGTCCTGGTTCATAGGGAGGGGCTGAGGGGGAGGGAGACAGGCTTCATCCCTCACTTTCTGCGCACGCCAGCAACGTCAGACGGGAGCAGAACCATTTAACACATGACACACACATACAAACACACAACGGATGGTTCTGTTGCTCTCTGGCTGCATTGCGGGACCCTCCTCACACCCTGGCCAGGACTGGATCCAGACGAGCCCGTCTAACTCTCTTCCCTGTCTGTCTGCTTTTGGGACAGACCGACGGGCAGACATACAGGCACCTCAGGCTGCTCCCAAGGAAGGCTCGTTGGATTTACACAGTCTGACAATACTGGGCAGGGGGGATCTTAGTTAGGCAAGAAGAATACGAGGGGCTTTACCCCTCTAAAACTAGCCAAGCGTCTACTTTAATGTGACTGAGGGGGCAGTGACAGCAGCGCAGACTGTCAAGTGCTGCCAAACCCTGAGAGGAGAAGAGGGGAAAAAAGAACAAGGATACGGTCATGGGAATTTTGCCAAGTCAAAGACACTTCACTTATCCCCCCTTCTCACATGTAACCTGCCAATACATGAGATGTCACACTAGCCTTCCTGACGTCCTGCACATATGCATCTGTAAAACATAACGAAATGCATCCTTTTGCAGAACAGCTATACAGTTGATTCTATTGTGTATGGAGACATACGTAATATCAGTAACATCTTCAGTAAATTTGCACTGACACTGACATGAAGGAGACATGAGAGAAGGTGTGCAGGAGCGTCTGCCCCACACCCCCCTCCTTTCAGGCAGCGTGCCAAAGAGCCCCGGTTGAAGGAAGCTTTTTCACTGCAGTAACAAGAAACAGACTATGAAGGCCTGCAGCCTCCCTACTGGACGTTACACTTCATTAAACTGTCAGATTATAAAAATACGGGTCACTTGATGTTGGTTTTATTTCACTGCTCATCACTAAATTTTAACAGTTTATATCTACTTATTTTCACACTTTTGCTGAGCACTACATATTTTACAGGCTGATGTCCTGCATAAAAACCTGTCAAAATATCACCTGAAAATAATCATAGGAAGGAAAATCAAAAGGAAATGCTTTTGTTTTGTTTGTTATTTGTGTTGTAGGTTGATTTATATTTGCTCTATATAATGGAATAATATGGAATAATTACGAGCTGTTGTCAATGCCTTTTGTAGGTGGTCTAGTGATTCGCTGTATACTTACCTACTGTCATCAACAAGAAGTTCAGTTAGATTTGATCTAATGAATGTGACTGTGTTGTCATCTTTCTGTTATTCTATTATGTTTAGCAAGCTATTGTTAAAGAAAAAAATATGACACAAAAAGACATGATGTGTTCAATATTAACTCTGTGTGTGTGTCTATCTGTATGTGTGTCTGTGTGCTGTGTGCATGTGTGTGTGTGAGAAGACATACCCAGACCACGAGACGCAACATCAGTGGCAATGAGTATTGGAGCTTTGCCACTCCGAAACTCTGTGGAAATAAACAAATTAAAAAACACACTGAACATCAAACTGAAGTACAAGACAGACCTTCACATTTAATCATCATCATTTATGAATTGTCTGAGTGAGAAAACATACACATGTATGAAGCTAAATTCACACTCAACTCGGACAAAAGTGGACAGAACTTAAAAGTATGATGAATAGTTACTAGGAAGATGAACAGATGAGCAGCTAGTTAATGCAAAAAAAAGAGGGAGAGAGAGAGAGAAAGGTCAGCAGTAGATGTGTTAGACATACTCTTACCTGTGAGAACCCAGTCTCTTTCTGGCTGGCTCTTGTCTCCATGGATACACATGGCCGGCCAACTAGAACACAAAACTGCAATGTGGCATCCCTTCTGTCTTTTATGTCATATGTGCATAATCCATCCTAGAACGACTGTCATCATGTTATTAGTCATTTCTCACCCGTCCCGCCTCATTCTTCTGGTCAGATCATCACAACGCTTCTTGGTCTCCACGAAGATGATGGTTTTGTTTTCTTTTTCAGCCATAATTTCCTCCATCAGCTGAATAAGCCTGTGGACGGAGAGGGAGGTGCTCAGTTTAAACTGTGTCACAGTTACAGCAGAGATGGTCAGAGAATTATGTCATTTCAGATCAGATATGTTCCCAGTGGATATCCTTACTTGTTGTCCTTTTCAGTCTCCATACAAACATCAACTATTTGCAGGATGTTGTGGTTGGCACTGAGCTCCAGAGCACCAATATTAATCTGGACATAGTCTCTCAGGAAGTCCTCTGCAAGCTGCCGGACCTCCTTTGGCCAGGTTGCACTCCACATCAGAGTCTGTCTATCCGGCTGAGAGAGAGAAAAAGAGAAAGTGTCCAGTTGATCAACGTCACTTTAAATTCATCCATCCATTCATTGTGGTAGTAATTAGAACGTTCTCCTACTCTGATTTGATCGACTATCTTGCGAATTTGTGGTTCAAAGCCCATGTCTAGCATTCGGTCAGCCTCATCCAGCACAAGGTATGTGCAGCGACGCAGGTTAGTCTTCCCCACCTCCAAGAAGTCAATAAGACGACCAGGTGTAGCGATGCAGATCTCCACACCTAGAGACATATGAATGTCAGATAGATATATTTATCATCTTATGCAGAGCATTTCACTATCAGCCACGGACTGATTGATTGTTGATTTGCTCATGTTAAACACTTTCAGTGTGAACACCACTGTCCTGCCAAGACTTTCATACCGATTACAATAATCCATTGAATGTGTCCATCAGCTACCATACCCACCCCTCTCTAGATCCCGAATCTGTGGTCCTTTGGGTGCTCCACCGTAAACGCAGGTGCTTTTGATACGGGAAGACTTGCCATAATCATATGCCACCTGTTGAACCTGCTGTGCCAACTCTCTGGTTGGAGCCAGTACAAGACACTGAGGAGAGAGGAGAAAGAGTTTTACAGACACTGAATGCTAAGGCAATGATCACTTGCAAGGGTTTCTAGTCTGTATGGTGGCCTGAGTGATCCCCCTTTAGCCCCACTCTCCTGCTCCAGGAGGGAGACATGTGGTCAAACCACCCCCTGCTCCTCTCTCCATCTTCAGTCACTCAGGAGAATGAGAAAAGAGACCCTTTCAACAAACAGTAGCCTGCAGAAAACACTAGAAAGCATTCCCACTCTAATTGTCATGGTAACATGATATCACTGACATGATGAGCCAAGGAAGTGTACATACACAATATGAATAGAAAACTAATTGTGCCCGTGTCACTCCCTGGCAAACTGACACCCTAGGCAGCTGATCCTGTCACCTGCATCTAAGTCCACCGTGGATCAGATGATTTAGATAAAACTAACAGAATAACAGATTTGCTGTAGGTACTTACAATCGGCCCATCTCCCCTCTCCAGATAGGGCTGATGGTTGATGTGCACAATAGCAGGAAGAAGATACTGCAGGGAGAACAAGTCACAAAAGACAGTTAGAAAGTGGAAAACAGGAAATTAGGCTATTTCCCCTATCAAAGACACAACTCTGTCCTTCTGCAGCTGCACTGCTTTTCTTTATATGCATGTAACATATAAAAAGTTGCATTTGATCTATGGTGAATTTCTTTTATTCTCTATCTTGTGAAATGCACCATGTAAGGAATATTTTCAAACTTGTCCAATAGGCTAAAGTGTCATCAACATGCAGTACAATGATAGCCAGGTTTCCATCCTTACAGCCAGTGTCTTCCCTGAGCCAGTCTGTGCAATCCCCACCATGTCTCTGCCACTCAGGGCCACAGGGAAACCCTGAGACTGAATCGCTGTGGGCTCCTTAAAGTTCTGCTGCATCAGCACATCCATCACATACTCTGCCAGTACAGGGAGACAATCAAAAAGGCAGTTGAGCAAACCACTGCTGGACTGTTACTTCACTTTCTACCTTTCAGTGATTACATCAGAAGTACAAGTGAAGAAGTGAATGAATTATGCATTGCACGGTGTATACTAATGTTCTCCATATGTTATTTGTGCAGATATTGATGTAAGTGTAAATATGTGGTTTACTAACGAGGAAAATGTGCCTGGTGAAAAGCAGTGACTGGTTTTGGACAGCCAGAGCCTCTGATGGTGATCTCCTTCTTCCTCCGAAACTCCTCCAAATCATACTGGGTACAAAAAAAAAAACACACAAAAAACATGTACATGGTCATGGTTAATATTTAATATTTACTGGGATTTTTCAGAATAATTTTCTGGGATGAGGATTTAGAATGTACCTGACTAACGTGTTGGACCTCAGGGTGCTCAGTGTAGAAGTTCTTCTCAAATTTTGGCAGCTCATCCAGATTCCACCTCTTCTTGCGCAAACGTTCACCTGGATTCCCAAACTTCATCGGCGGTGGTCCACTACGACCACTCATGGCCCCAAACCGTGGCCTGAGGAGCAAGTGTCAAGACATGAGGATCACTGGAGAATCCACTGTCTTCCCCCCAGAAATCACCTGCTGATCATTTCTCTGTCTTTATGGTTTGTCTGTGACCAGTATGTTTATGGCTGAATCAACATGCCTAGGTGTTTCTCCACTTCTAAACTTTATTAGTCTCATGAAGACCAGATTGACAACACTGAGTTCTCATGAGGGTCTAATGTATGTGAATACTCTCTTACAGATCTATTCTCCACCTGTCTGAAAGTTATGCACAGTGTGATAGAGTATATAGAATGAAGTCATTTGGGACATTTATCCATCTCTCATGTATATTTTTTTATACATTTACACTCATGGAAAACTCATGGTCCCTTTACCAGCACTTACAGGTTTAAGTATTCGTGGATAAGTACATGCTTTGCACATCTCAGTTAGGGCACTTTATCCTCTCCAGCTCGGTCAGAGCTGGATGGGAGGCATCTGTAAACTGCCATCTTCAGATCTCTCCACAGATGGGGCTTGGCTGGGCGACTCTTTCACAGTCAGACTCTTGCCCTGAAGCCATGTCAATGTCAGATCACATGCACTCTGGAAAACAGTCTTTTCTAGGACCTCTCTGTATTATCCTTCCCTGTTTTCCTGTCTCTTTTGCTGACAAAGCCCTGTGTCCTCTTTCATAGCATGATGCAGACACCACTATGCTTCAGTTCCTCAGAGTGGGGACAGTACTGATGTGATAAGCAGGGCCTGGTGTTTGCCAGATATAGTGTTTTGAGTTGTGTCCAAAGAGTTAGACTTTTGTGTCATCAGACCAGACATGTTTTGCTCGTGCTCTCAGAGCCCTTTGGATGCTATTTGACTAAACTTAAAGTGGGCTTCCATGTGCCTCAGAGGGGCCTCCATCTGTCAGAGTGACTGTTGGGTTAGTGGTTCTTGGACTGCTGGGTTCTGCTGGGTTCTTGGCCTCTCTGACCAAGGCAGGGCTCTTGCCCAATTTGACAGATGGCCTTGACTAGAAAGAGTGCTAGTGGTTCCAGACTTCCTCCATTTCACAAATACTGAGAGCACTGAACTCATGAGCCAACTCAAGGCTTCAGAAATGTGTTTTATGCAGCTTTGGCATGGTGATCTACAGAGAGCTCCTTGAAATTCATGACTTGATGACATTTTTCCTGACATGCAGTATGGACTCTCAAAGTCAGTAGAAGCAAAGACGGTTTCAGAATTTGGCCCAAGGGTTTCCAATACATTTGGTAATAATATGTTTAGTTTTTATGTTTAAAACATTTGTCAAAAACCACTGTGCCAACATTAATCAGGCCAAAAACTGAAAAACATGCTGTAAGAGGTCAAGATAATATAACATCTGGGTCGATGCAAATATAGAAACCTAGGTTGGAAATTTTTGGTACACATTTTATTCCTCTACAACAAACTCAGTGGAGACCCCGTTACTACAGCGCCACCATCCGACCATATTTACAAAATACTGACACCAACACCTTTGTCCAGACGTCAATTTAGGGGCAAATGAACGCTTTCATAAATGATCTGTAATACTGGCTGCACATGTGCAAGTAGATGAAAAATTTACTTGCACTGTCTCAAATTTTAGGGGCAAAATGCCCCCATTTAGTGACATTCTGGTGCCCTGGTGTACCTCTGATTGTGTGTTAAGTAAACAGGAGCCTGGAAGGGGCTTGTGTTTCTCTGCTTGCCTGCCGTCGGCGCTCACTGTTCGGAGTACGGAAGGCTTGGCACAGTTATGGCCTTGGGTCAAACTTCCTGTGTTGTCTAGACCTTATGCAACACTACAGCTGTGATAAACATGTGTGTTTTCATATATTAACCGAATAGTTACCTGTCTCGGTCTCGTCCACGGTCCCTGTCTCTGTCTCCATAGGACGAACCCCCTCTCATTTTGGCGAGAAACACAGTACTATCTTCTCCACTGTATTTGACACGTTAGCTTTAACGTTTGACTCCGGAATGTTATCGTTGTGCGTTTTAGTGCGAAATGTGCGCAATTTAGGCTTGCAAAAAAAGTCAGGACTTCATTAGTTTATAAACATGCGCATAAATATACGCCAATAATTACGCCTAAAAGGGATTTTAGCAGGCAACTATTGTATGCGTCACGGACCAAAGCAACTGCCCCGTCTCTACACTCCCTGCCGTCTTTAGCTACACAACTCCCACTAGTAATTATACGTAGATTCGAATCTATGGAACGAACCCTACGTAAAGATGCCCGCTTAGTAGAAATGGTGAATATGATTGGTGTGCGTAGTCGTGCCTTTTAATGGATGGTGGCGGTGTAGTAGTAGAGTATCTTTGCTGTGAGCCCCCGTTTAGGCGAAACCGTAGAAGAAGAAAGCCTAACAGGAAGTTACAACCGAGACGTACTGGTCCTGCGGTTGCTGCGTTGTGTGGATAATATTAGATTTTCAGTCATACGAGTATGAAGTTACAGGTCTTTATAATAGTTTAGTAACCGACTGACTTTAAAGTGGACCTTGCTTAGGAAATGCCTTTGTTCATTCAAAACAGAGGACTAGACTGCATTAGTGCGACAGCGGAACTGTTCGACAAATATCCACATTTACAGGTTTGTTCCTAGAAAGTGTGGCTAAATTTAGCCTGCTGACAAGCTGCCGTTAGCAATATGCTTGCTTAAAGTTACTTTTCACTTTATAATATACAGCCAGTGCTCAGGATAAAATGGTTATTACATTTATGAACCGGATTGGGCTGTGACATGTGGTGTTAGGTCTATGCAAAACGGTAATGGACAAAAAGGCAAACTGCCACAGCATTATTTAATGTTATATCCAAGTTTCGTTGCTTATTGTTTTTTCTGGGCTTGTGTCTAAAAAAACCCGAAAAATATCACATACTTGAGAATTGTTTGAAACATGATTGTTAAATGGTGACGAAGGTTGTGAAAGGACATTGACCAGGATGGTTTCGTGTTTTATTGTGGCATCCTGTGGGGATGTCTATTCATGTCTGTGACAGCTATCAAACTAAACTGTGTAGCCCATTAAGATGATATACCAGATCCCAAAGTTAAAGCTATACAATATGTATTGATACCAATGAGGTAACATTACTGATTAAATGATGTACTCACAGGAACACGCAGGAACATTTCGCTCCAGGCCACTTGTGGATGTCGACCCAAAGTGCCTCTTGTATGTCCAACAGAGAGAGTTTGCTGCAACAACACCAGCAGACAGTAAGTCAGGCTACATGATGGGAACAGATCATCAAAATATCAGTTCTTCTTTTTTTCCATTCTCTTGATTTTATTCAGAATTATATAACAAGTCTTGTTAATATAAACATCAAATCATCCTGGAAGAGAGACAGAGGTAGTATTGTCTCCAGCAGCAGCCTCAGGTGTCTTTAATGCAGTAAGTACAGGCACAATACGTGTTTTTGAAAAGGGTAGCACCTGTTGATCTGATTACACTGTTTGGTCTGAAATCTTTCATTTACCACAACTCTAACTCCTTGATTGCTCTCTGGATCATGACGGTAATACAGGCTTTCATGTCCCATCTTTCACAGATTGTGTTTCAGTAATTGGATCTGATGATGCTACCACCTGCCATTTGGTTGTGCTGCGACACACTGGTGAGGTTCCCTTCATTAGATCTATGCTGCGTGCCTCAGTCTGCCTCTGTATGCAGTTTGTAATGACATTCTTAATAACTGCCATGATTGAATCATACCATTTCAAAGGAAGTGGAGCTGTTTGTCTCGCTCATTGTGATGGGTCCAACACTTGGTCTGAAGTGCCACTCCTTGTGAAGGCTGTAACATCACTGAGTCATGTGTGCAAAGAGGGAAGGTATGAAACACTCTTGGTAACAATGCATATCACTCAGTCTGATCTTCCTTTTCTAATGTTCTAAAATCTCTTTCTTTTATTTGGTTTCTTTTATGTAGACTGGAGCTCCATCTTGTTGGGGGATTTAATGACGAGTCAAATACATCCCATAAACTCAGCCTTAACATACTGGGTATAGTCCTTTTAAGATATCTGATGTTTCCTGGAAAAATTACACCAGCAGTATTGAACTTTCTAAAACCTAAAGAGCTCTTCTTCACTTCACAGCCGCATTCCAGAAACAGAAAGAGGACATTCACCTTGAAACATGTTGCATTACAGGTAACTTTAATACTTCATATATTATTTTATTCATAGTGTTGGGAAATGTCTTACCAATCACGTCTTCATTCTCTGTTGTCGTAGAAATGAATGACGTTGTTGTTGATGGAAATCACAAACCGATAGTATATGGCATAGGTAAGTGATGATGAATGTACTGAAGAGCAAGAACAATGCCATGAAATTTCATGGCATGTGACCTTATATAGTGTTGATGTTGGTGTCTGTGCAGGTGTAAATGTTAAAACAGGAGAAGTGTTCCCTTCATCTTTCACCCATAAAGGACCAGCAGAGGAGCTGCGAGCAGCACGGACCTTCACTGGAGAACAGGTCTTCTACAATAACAAGTTTGAACTTAAGACAAATACCACTCCTGTGACACAAAGCCAGCAGCTAATGAATATTTTTATCATGAATTATTTTATGCTTCGCTGTATAATCATATATTCTCTTACAGGTTGGAAAATACCTTCCCACAGCCCAAAGGCAATTCCTTATGTTATTTGTCAACTATGATTAATAGATCTTAAGATATTTAAATTACAATGATATAAAAGAAAGAGAATTGCAAATTCTCACGTAGGAAAAGCTGGAAACAGACTTTTTTCAAATCACTTTAAAGATTGATTAATCATACAAACTTTAGATGATTCAATAACCTAATTGTTTCAGATAGATATTTCTCTCCAAGATTGAAAATGTGTTCACTGTCCAATCATTTAGATATTTCACTTATTTATATTTTTCAGATCCACTTGGGACACAGTTTCATTTTTATGAAGCAGAAATGGCAAGGGTCATGTTAAAGGTCATCTATAATAAAAATATCTCCTCTATGCAGATGGCTGAAATATACGACTCAAGTCGAGGACTTGTAAAAATTGGCCCCTGCAAGTGGTCTCCCAATCTGGATATTGCCTTCTGGTTGTCACAAAGTGATGACACAATCTTAAAGGTAAAGGTATTTTTATTAAAGTAATTTCCCTTTCAGTGTTTTTCTTTGTCCTTTTTATACAGTGAAATTTTTTTGTGCCTCTGTCTTATTATCATCAATGAGATGTAGCAGGAACACTTTTCGGGAATTTCTTCAGATTTTGTACATTCACTCGGACTCAAGGATGAACTGCATAGATTAGAGGCTGTCAAAGGTCACAATCACTGTGACCTCACAAAGCACATTTGTGACTGTAATTCAAGAATTCATGGGCTAATTATGACCCATTTGAGCACATTTCTAATAGGATCGAAAAATGAAGTGATGACTTTTTGTAAGGTCAAAGGTTAACTTCATTTTGTGATATTGTAATGCTCTGGAAAAAAAATGTGAGCATATTTCCTGCAGCTGGACTGGTTGGCAGACGCATGCAACCGCAAATCAGATATTCTAGTTTTCATGCAAGGCATCTATTCTGACACACACTTATAAAAATGGGTGAAGGGTTCTCTAAGACACAATTAAACCTTTTTTTTTTTTTTCTTAACTCTGGTCTTTCTCTCTCCTGCTCAGTACCTGTCCACCTCTCCGATGGCTGAGCCACCACACTTCGTCCAGCACATGAAATCCACCATCCGCTTCCTTTTAGAGCACCCCAATCCTGATAGCCTCTTTCCTGGGGGTCAGCCACAGCTCTACCGCAGGACTGAGATGGGGGACTGGGAGAGGGCTGTCCAGTCATAGAGACCCTACTCCCATTTTTTTTACTGAACCTTAACATGGAGCCTGACATTTTTGCCTCTCAGTTAATTGGATACACTGTGACCCTTCCACCCGCTCTTTGTTTTTTATTCATTGTGTCTTAAGAAGAAGGTGACCCCAGATTGGACCATGTGTCTGCTCAGTGGCTCTCCTGACTCATCTGGCTGGTCCAGTACAGAGAGCACTGAAAGAATAAGGGATTCTGTTGATGCCTGCACCTCTTATGAGGTGGTATAAAGTGTGCACCTTACACCTCCTGCTGCGTTGCAGTAAGTCAAAAGTGTTTCCATTCATTGATTTTTATTTTATTGCTTTTTTAGCAAAATAGCTGCGACTGCTGAGCATTTTTCAAAGTATTAATGTAGTTTATACAACTGCAAAATGAAAATCAACTTAAAATTTGATTGTACTTACAACAACAAAAACACAACTGAAGGAAAAACAATGAGCAGACACTGATGTTGTGAACTAGAGCAAATCATTTTATGAGTTGAAAGATGAAGTGTTTTGCTGTTCAGTGGTTGACATTTCCCACACATACTGTACCTGAAAGCACCAACAAGATGTATATGATGATAACTGCCAAAAAATGAAAATGAAAAAGACAAAGTGATTGACTGATCTTTACTTAATCAAATATCTGAAATCAATTTATTTAGATCAGAGCTTTTAAAGGCACCCATAGACTTATAGTTATTCAACTGCATATGCATCACTTGTAGTTAACAGGCTTAAAACATGCTTAGAAATATCTGTATGGCTCTTAAATGTAGACTTTGACCTACTGGTGAGGCCTAACTCAAGTTAAAGTTTATTTTTCTTTACAAATGCACCTTCCTGAACAGAGTGGAATATGACATTTCACCACATACTCTACATGATGCTGTATACTTGGCTATGAATGTGTACGTTTTAGAAACTTGCATGTGTAAATGTGTAATCTGCAAGAAACGATACAGATTCTATTCACAAACAAAACAAAAATGTAACTAGTGTGTCTTTTTTTGAAACGCTAAAAAAAATACTGTATACTGCATAAGGCCTTTTCATTGTGTTGTTCAGATGGTTGCAGGGTGCTTATAGCATTCAGTGCAAGTTGTTGCAACTTGTGAACATGCTGTATTGTTTGTTAAATAAATGGTTGAATCTAATTTGAAATGCTGTGAGTTGGTGAGTTTCTTCCTGGTTTTTGTCAACCACTCGGTCCAATGCCATTGTAATTAGTGGGCACTACTGTCACGCCACAGGGTAGAACTGGTAGAACCTGATAAACTGGCTGGTCTTGGCAAAGATGTCAGCAGGTGATGGTCAAGAAACAAAAGCAAATGGCAAAGATATTTCTGAATTTCGAAACAGTGTCTGTTAGTAAATGGACAAAATTAACAGTTTAAACTATTTCTAAAGGAATCTAACTGATCTGTAACATGGGTAAAATACATCCATGTGTTTATCATAACATTAACACAGTACCCTTTACACCTGACATGGACATTACTCTCAGGCAATTAACATAGATCAGATAAAAAAAAAATCAGCCAGTGGATTTGAGCAGGAGTTCATTTCACTGTCATTTCAGTGAAAACACTGTGGTGGTCTCCAGAGGTCTCCTGATTGGTTCCTCAAATACACAAATCTATTAATTGTTTTATTTTTCAACTTTTTTTTGTTTGTTTTTGTTATTAGTAAAATTAAACCCTGGCCTGTCCAGGTATGTGTCTGAGCACCAGTGGTAGCTGGATGTTTTCACTGTAGCTCCGCCCTTCAACTACTCTCATTTTTCTACGTAAAAAGGGGCGTAGTAATTTTACGCAGAGCGAGGGGACCCAGCTGGTGACAGGCACGCAGTCCCGTGCCGGGTGTTTCATGGTGACCGACGGGTCTCCTGTCTGACGTTATAATACTCTGACGTTCAACATATCAGAGACTCTTCGTGGTTGATCGGTCGATACCCGGACAGAGGTGTACGGAGCTGGTGATGCGGCGGAGACCATCACAGAGATGACGCTTGTATAACCGTCGTTGTGGTAACGTTTGGCTAGCTAACTGACCCCTTCACTAAACGTCCGCTCACTGGGGCCAAAAGCACATTGAGCTAATTTCGTATTTGTTCCACGGAGTGACAGAACCTTAAAATAATGCCAAAAGCTTTTCTCAGACATGTCCGTCGGTTTCCGTGGGTCACCAACGTCACTCTGTACGGCTGTCTGTTCGCCGGGGGGACTTTGTCCACCAGTGGTTCTCGCGGAGGGAGAAAATGGACTGGACCCACACCAGGAACGTTGCCGTGGTCGCGTTCAGTTTCCATGGCAACTTCAATTTCTTCTGGATGCGGTTCCTGGAGCGGAGGTTTCCGGGCAATTCCGCCGGGATGGTGATGAGGAAACTGTTCTTGGATCAGACCACAGCGGCGCCCTTGGCTACCAGTGTCTTCTACACAGGTCGGTGGGTAGTGCGGGACGGCGGGGTCGAGGCAGCTGTCTGCGGCTCCCCGGGAACACCGAGAGCCTCGCGGACTGTTAATGGTTAACTGGAGAGCAGATCACATATCTGTCAATTTGTAACTTGACCCACGTGCTCTCTGTGCTCCTCTCCGGTGGTGCAGAGATCAGCAGTTGTTCATTGTCCCGTCAAACTAACCTTGACTGGCAGAGGTCACGTGAAAGACATGGTATTCATTTAGGAGAGGAGATGCCCCCCACAGATAACGTTAGATAAATGACATCATCAGTGTCATCACTAGTGTGTGTTATACCTCTATGGTAATTTATACCTTCAACCAACCCACATTAAACACAGCGTGATGCTTATTTTAAAGTTGATCTAATGCACACTACATGTGACCATCAAATAAATGCAGAGATGACTGGCTACAGGAGTTTAAATCTTATAAACTACACTTAAATGGGTAATTGCAATAGGTTAATTGCATAATTAAAAACAATGGATGTCTTTGTATGGATAATGTTTTGCAAGAGTATGTTGTGATAATTCTGTATCGATACTGATTGAATAGTGATTATTCTCTATATCCTGTGAAACGCAACCACGTAACATTTGTAACACCTCCTTTATCATGTGTGTCTTTCAGGTGTCAGTTTCCTGGAGGGCAAAGAGGACATCCTGGAAGACTGGAGAGAAAAATTCCTGAATACATATAAGGTGAGAAGGAGCAGAGACGGCTGTCACATCATGTTCCTCCTGTCTGTGCCATCTTCAAGTTCTTGTCACTAAACTGCACTGTGCAGTGTGGATTGAGCTGTGATATATATAGTGACAGTGAACCTGTGCTACTTCACATCAAAACAGAGAAGCTTCAGTGAGCACTCATATTTAAAAGAGATGCAGTGGCAGTTTATGTCCTATATATCCACAGTTATGTGTGTAGCTTAATTTATCTCACATTATTTAGTTTTGTAAGAGATGAGGATATAATGTCTGTATTTGACCAAAAGCAACACCTCAGCTACTCAGTCACTAAAGCTTAAAGACAGTTTATTTCTTGTCATCATAGCTTCCAGATTTGTCAACAGAGGTCCTCTCCTTATCCTTCTGTAAATATGTACATGACTGACGTATGTTCTCTTTTCAGACAGGACTTATGTTCTGGCCCTTCATGCAGGTAAATATTAACATCCTCTGTTCAGAGGCGTTGACTCTTGACCTCTGGGTGGTAAAGGAAACCCAAGCTTTACTGTTGTTTTACTAATGGTTTATCACCATCAGATTGAAACATGTGTGTGTGTGTGTGTGTGTGTGTGTGTGTGTCAGTAAGTGGATCTTTAGTCTTAATCTTTAATTTCTTCACATTTCTATCAATTTCATCAGGTGCTTTTATAAGAACATAGTAACCCAGATTCTGATTATGTCACAATATGATGATTTTGAAAGATAAATGTGACAAGCAACTTTTCAAACAATACACACATCCAAATAAAAACACCAATCCATTTTTCAGTTTTTCCATTTTGTCTTTTTAGGAACTGACACCCAATTTGAATGACTTTACTAATCAGTAACATGTGATATATGCTCTCTGTCTGTTCCCCTCAGTTTCTGAACTTTGCCTTGGTGCCTCTATACGTGCGGACCAGTTTCACCGGCTGCTGTGCCTTCATCTGGGCCACCTTCCTGTGCTTCTCCCGTCAAAGTGGTGACGGCACAGCTGCTGCTGCTCTGGCATGGTTGTTCCCTGCCAAAGAGGATGGAGCAGAATCCACAGAGGGGAAAGTGCTCTCTGAAGACAAGACAGTGAATCACAAAGAAACAGTAGCATCTAAAACTACTCAGAAATGAAATACGACAAAAACATGAACAGGAGAGCACTGGTCTGAACAGGATACAGCCAGTCCAGGGGAAGGCTGTCCTGTCTTTGACTGATGTTACACCCGCAGGATTTGAGATTAAAGTCTCACTGGGATTGAACTACAAATATGACATGACCCTGTAAAGTGGTTTGGGAACCAGCTTCAAGCAAAAGGAATGTAGGTATTTACAGTACATTTTTTCAATATTCACACATCAGCTTCATGGGAAAATACTGCTACCACAGTACCCCTCCATCATCAGGTTGTGATTCTCATTAGATTTTAATTGTTGTTTTTATAAATGCAGTCTTGTGTTCCTGTGTTTCAAACAAGTATCAACTGGAACATTGTCGAAAGGCAGAAACAGATATGGGATGGAAAGGTTTAGGTAGACGTCCAGACTCCTCTGCCTCTCACATAAATGGAAAACCACATCGAGTGTGGGAAAGATTTGTCCACTATGTGGAGTGGCAGCTAAGATGTTTAGCTTCATAAAATATGGGCACAGTTATAAAGGTTGAAATATCACTCTATTTATTAGCACAAGTGCTTTGACTGTTATCTGCAACTGTGACAGAGTGCCTCATCCCCACAGACTGTTTGCTTTAGCTCCATTTTTCACTCTGGTACAAGACGTGCCAAATATGGATGCACACTGCACAGGTACCAATAAGCAGTTGTATTCTAACGTGCATGTGTTTATTTTCTATAGGTGTGTATTTTATATACATAAGGAGCATCATGCCCTGAGAAAACAGGAGGGACAAAAATAGAAATAAAAATCACAAAAACACACTAAACATATCTGAGAGTAAGATGTTAGATTTCTGAATTTTGGACATCTAGTTATTGTAATGAGAGACTACTGATGACATCCATTTACTTGAATGTGGAAATGCTGCCTCCCTGTTGTACTTTATGTTAATGTAATCCTGTGGAGTGCTCTCTCTGTTCTCCCTCTGCACCATTGCCAAGTCATCTGATGCAGTTTGCCATTTTAACATTTATTTTTCTTTTATATTTGCCTCTTTGTGAAATTGTGACTTTACATGTTTGACATTTCAGCAGTGACTGTTGGAAGTGTAACAACAGACGCCTCTTTTCTAAACAGAGTGCAGCTCAGTATCTATACACACAGAGTATAAAAACTTCTGTCTCAACTCGATCATTAACAATAATATTCAAATGATATATCTATTTTTGTGTTTTTTGATGTGCTCTAAAAGATTGTTTGTATGTTATGCATTTTGAAGTAGCATAATCTAGAGGCACTGTGTGATCACATTGTTGTGTCTCACAGAGCTGAAGTAATACTGTATAGATAATCCTACAGTGTTTACATTAGAGAACTAAGGCATTGTAGTCACTACTGCTGTTTGATCCCTGCATCCATTTGTATAGTAATTTAATAAGAGTGTAGTATTTGAGTGTTTGTTTCTTATTAATTAATACTTAATTGTTTACTAATGTGCTACACTGGAACTGAAGTGTCAGATCACTGAAGACTGAGTCATACGGCGACATGTAACTCAGCACAGAGTCCTCTGCTGCTGTTGTACAGTTACAAATTTCTGTCTTGGTTATTTTGAACAGACTTTGGTATCATGAAGAACAACAAGCTGATTAGTGATGTTGGCTATATATATAATGTGTTGAACAAATAATATGGTCACATTTTGCACTGTAGTTGTTATACTGTATAAATGCTGAGATGAGATAAATACTATTTATGATGAATAAACTGAAAACACCAGTTTCACTTGAGAGTGTCCACTGAGGACTCCTGCAGCTACAGCAGCACAAAGGGAATCTGTTCTTACTTGCACCAGTGATTTTCATATACATCATATATATTTCATATTTCATTTATATCTGCACGTGTATGTAACAAACCAGTATTATGTGTGATGTTTTCTGTCAGAGGTGCATCCTGGGAGTGTTTTGGCCTGTGTTCAGTGAAAAACACAACCCAGCTGTGTGTGTTACTCATCATTTTGTTGCAACTGCGGCTCCTCTGGCTCATCTCTTGTGGGACTATATTATGTACTTTGAAAGGTTTGTTTATCACACAGTCCTATCTGCATTCTGAGCCTGTGTTATGTTTTACTCACTCAGACTGTCTCATCTAAAATTCAGCTGAAATATCAATAAAGTTGTTTCCAAATCTTGGAACAGTCCTCTCCAAGAGGTTTTCTTTGATTAGTTTTACTCTGTGCCACTAAATGTGGTGTAATGTAAAGTCAAGGTGCTGAATACCAAGCACTTCAGAAAGAGCTGAAGCCTGATGACTGCCTGCACCTCTCACATCTCTGTAATGATACCAAACACATCAAATAGACCCAGTCATCTTGTTATCTGCTGAAAACTATTTCTTGTACAGGCTGACAAACAAAACTTCCATGCAACTGTGTGTGTTGTTTTATCTTTAACGCCAGTGGGTGTCTCCCAGGTCTCTCACATCCCTGCCCGCACTGCGCATGCTCCCTACATCCTCTCCTCTCCATCCACACGTCGAGGGAGGAAAGCCTGAACAAAGATGCTCAACGTCTCGGGTCGCTGGAGCCTTGTCACTGGGTGAAACAGAGTTATCTGGGAGGACGCACACACACGCGCGCACATACACAGAGGAGCCGTGTAGGTTTAGCAGAAGGACATCCTCGGGTCTCGGTTTCTGCGCGCGGCCACTCCAGCGACATGGAACTGAAGAAATCTATTTCGGACACCGAGCGCGCGCTCAGGAGCTACGGCGCCGTGTCGGAAACAGCGTGGACAACTGACAAAGGTAAGGTGTGCTCTGGCTAACCGCCACATCAGCTCTCCGTTTGGTCAGCGACCGTCTGGCTGAGTGAAAGCCCAGCGAGCAGGCAGCGCTGAAACGGTTAACGCATGACTCACAGGGGTTTGGGATGGATCCATAGGATGGATCAGGGACTGTGCCCCGGCGCTAAAAGGCCCGTCAATCCCCCTGCATGCACACTGTGGACATTGCACGGTCTGTCAGTGGGTCTGAGCCAAAGAACAGCCTATAGCACAAACACAGCGACACCTGCGCAATTCTCCAACTGTGTGTGTGTTTGATTGAGCCTGAGCATGAAGCAAGAGCATGGAGAGCTGTGAGTCAACACCTCTCTGATCAGTGTGTGCTCGGGCTCTCACATTTACACTGGCATCTTGTGTGTGTGTGTGTGTGTGTATGAGACAGTCAGCAGCTCAAGCAGCAGCTGTTCCACAAATCCATATGGGTTTGAAGTTTGACTTTAACAATGTGCTGATGTGACTCCTGGGCACAGAGTCAGCACAACAGTAAACAGTCACCATGATAAAAGCTGTACAGACACAGTGCAACGTATGGTCTGAAGCACGATAATGAAGCTGAACAGAGCTCCTGTATCTGTAATTGTGTCATTTTCACCACAGCAGATGATTTGCTCAGTGAACTGACTGAGCATGTGATCTGTAAATAGCCCACTGAAGAATGTTTAAAAAAAAAAATCAAAAAGAGATTTCAATATCCCACTGTGACGTCTGTAGCTGTTTTTTTTTAAGTTTAGCTCTAACAAATAGTTAAAAACACAAAAACATTTGCAACAGTGTAAAATAGACTCACTGAGGAAACTCACGTCAGAGAATTCAGTATTTTTGGCTGATTAATCTTCTGTCACTTAATTGACTAATCTATCGGGCTAACAGTCACAGGGGCGCCATGTGGCTCAGTGGGATGAGCAGGCGCCCCATGCAGAGGCTACAGTCCTCGCTGCAGCCGGCCCCGGTTCGAATCCTGAATCTGGTGGCCCTAAGCTGCATGTCATTCCCCCTCTCTGCCTCCCCATTTCCTGTCTCTCAACTATCCTGTCAATTAAAGGCAAAAAGCCCAAAAAATATACTTAAAAAAAAACACAAATCACAGCATCAAAATGACAGAGGTGAACAGAGTTTCAACAGAAATAAGCATTAGTAGCTGCAGAGCCGCCCCATGACTTTCCCCCAAGACTTTTCTATTGTTTTGTCCACTGACCAGAGGAGATGATGATGAGGGGGAGTGAGTGACGCATGTGTTGACAGGAGCAACAGTGATGTGATTTCAAATGGTGAGGAGAGCTCGTCACAGCGGAGCACCGTGTGGAGAAACTTCCAGATTAAAAAAAAAAATCTGTGGGTATTTTTAGACACCGATCCAGTCATCGCTCTCTCTCTCCCTCTCTCTCTCTGTCTCCCACAAACGCACACACACAAATACACACACAGGAAACAAGACCCTAAGCAGAGCGAACCTCCCTTCTCCAGGTCTATCTCCTCTTATTCCTTAAACAAATACTGCCTGTGTTTACCTTGCACTTTCCATTTTGTTCTCACCATCTGTTTGTTTTTATTCTCTTTCGGAGGAGGGGGGGGTTCAGAGGCACTTGCATCAGCAGCACTGTGTGTACAGTGTGACTGCAGGATGTGTCAGGGGCATCTGCATTGAATGTCATACAGATGCTGACATTTCCTGGGTGCGGAGCCTCCAGTGGCTGCTGCACAGTGCACCACCCCGGCTCTCCAAGGCCTTTTATAACTCATTATACCACAGTCCTGAAGTACACTGATGGGCCAGTTTGTCTGTAATGAAACAGGGTAATTCAATCTGATTAATTAGGTGTGTGGTTTACAGCTGCCAGTGTACGGAGCGGAAAGTTTGGAGTTGAACCTGGCGTGCCCTGGATGAAGAAGCTGCACTTAATTAGGAAGTATCAAAGCTGTTTGTTTCCTCACACAGTTTTAAGGCAGAGCATGTGTGAGCGGCCTGCTCAGATGAGGAGGAGTTGTTAACACATTACTGAGCTGGCATGTCGCCGCCTTTAACGGTCCATTTGGGCCTTAATGCTGCTTGGTCTTATTGATGGTGAGCATGTGGCCTGAGAGTGAGGCAGTGTGTTGTGACAAAGCAACAGAGAGAAATGCTCTTCACACGGTGCTGCAGCTCCATCGTATGAACTTTGATTTGTTATCAGTATCCGTCATCAGCAGACACCTTTTGGTGATGATTCAATGTCAGTGTGGCACAAACAAACAAGGCCCTCCTGTGCATGCTTCTGTCTGCTGTGGTGAGTCAGCTCCGTCCCCAGCAAGCATCCACCAAAAGTACCACAAACACAGACTGCAGTTTGTGCTGCTGCAGGAGGACAGGAGATGATCCAGTCCTCTGATGGTACTAGAGATACTGTGAATAAATGGTGAGTGTTACATTTGGCAGCTTGAACATGCAATAGTCTGTAGGGCTCCCCTTACTGTCTAGTCATGTATAGGAGGGATCACTTATAACAACTGTTTCAATGAACATATGGAAAACTGAGTGTCCATATGGTGTTAAGAGATATGATCCTGTCTTCAAGGACCTTTATGATTCTGTTTCCAGCCCTTCAATGTGAACATTTACAGGTTTTTACAGACATGATCTTGGGGAATTTTAATGGACATTTTTGTAACAATTATTGATTAATAAATCAGTTATTTAAAGAAGAATAATAATCAGCATATCAATCAATAATAAAAGTAACTGTTACTTACAATTCTCATATTTCTACAGGACACTGACAACAGGTGTCAGCGTCAGCCAGGTGATTGTGTCGGTCATTCTCATTGTGGTGCATTCGCTGGCTCTGGGAAATCTTAATGTTCTGCTTGGAAGTGGGAGATAATTATTGATGATGCAGATTCACAGAGAAACAAACTATAAACAATATAAACATGTGATCACTGTAGTATTGTTGAGATTATTTACTTTCAGTGTTAGTGTTGTACAGCTGTGTAGTCCAGATATGTTCTGGCCCCCTCCTCTTTAGCACTCACACTGCCACCCGCCATCACCCACAGTCACCAAACATGACCCACTGTCACCAAACATCAACCACTGTCCAACACAAGCTGCAGATTGTCCAATTCAGTTGAAATATTTTCTTTTCCTATTGTCAGAATATCAGTCATACATTATTTTGTATCTTCATTTATCGTTTGCATCTATTTTTGTTGATATTTGTGAAACCCTGATCATGAAACTGTATTGTGGCATCTTCTAATCCCACATGGGAGGGGCCACTAAATAATAATTTACTAACTAACTCGTCATAGGAGTTCCCTTTAACTTCAGCTTCACAGTCTAAATGAAATAACCTTTGCATTTTCTACTCGTGGTAAAATAAAGCTGAACTCTCACAAACTTCTCCTATTGCTTCATTCAACGAACACGCGAGGACCGGTTTTTTGTTTGGCCAAGTGGGCACAGTCCTCAACAAATGGCAGGCTGTATGTCTATAGTTTGTATGCTTTAAGGTGCTGGTGCAGTTGGTCTTGAGCAGGTGCTGCAGCATTAGCAGTGGTCAGTGCATTGATCAGAGCAGTAAGTGTTTGGTCAGTGTAGTGATTGTTTAGTGGTTGCAGTATGAGTCCGTGGTCCGGCTCAGGAAGGAAAAACCCAGTCATCAAGAATCCACTGCCCCACTGATCCATGTGAGGATTATTTCACCTCCATATCAGCAGACACTTCCCACAGCGCCTGTCATCTGTCATACCTCCTGGTTCTCTGCACGTACATTTTCACCTCATCAGTGACAGTCAGTCATTTGTGCCTGCAGCACTGCTGTGACTCCAAACTTCAAATCACTTCTCTCAATTACATATGCTGCTTTCTCTCCAAATGCCGGGTTCTTGGCATCTGTGAAAACACATAGAGAGAGAGATGAGGTGGGAACTTTATTTGGCAAGAAGCTGATGCTATGAGAAAGTTTGCAAGGATAAAAAGACAAGAATTAAGAAATGTTGAATGCAGCTGTCACATGAAATCATACCTACCACTAAAATTTAAGAATATTGTCACTGGAATCTGTAATGTGGCCACATGTACTGAGTACTGTCTAACAGAGGATTAACAGAATTAAAATTATAACAGAGACCAAAGCAGAGCTGGCCTTGTGGATGAAAAGCAGCCTCTTATTAAGGCACTAGACGTTTGTCCTGGCCCTCCTGCCTCTGTCTTATTCATTCAACTGTGTGTTTCATCCCTCTCAGGTCACTCAGATGTGTCCATGGCAGAAAGCACCATGTCTCCAGAGGAGATCGAGGTGGAGATGGCTCGTATCCAGCGGCTGCGAGAGGTGCTGGTGCGCAGGGAGTCGGAGCTGCGCTTCATGTGAGTGGCTGAGGTCTCACTTTCTGTGTTTTGGTTTCACCACATGTGCTAGAATGTGACTAAGATTTAATCATTACACACTGTCACAACGATTCCTGTAGCCATCCTCGCGCGGATACTAAGACTGGGCCGCGTTGCCATGACACAGCTGACACTCTCATGACGCACTGCAAAGATATTCAAGTGCTGTGTCTTTGTGATATAAGCCGGCTGTTTAAGACTGTTCAATACTGAGTGCTGCAGTCCATTTGTCCATTGATTACCCCGGGGCCAATAGCGAGTCGAATGAGTCACCACGATCAACTTGTTGGCTCCTCATCAACAATGGCCTGAAGGATCATGGATCAGTGCTGTGTGTTGTGTGTGTCGCTGCCCTCATCATGGGAATGCTGTCTCTGCACAGCTACACAACATGAGTGTCACAGTATGAGTGTAATGTTCAGTAGAGACTAGAGCTGATGATTATAGTCATTATAAATTAACCTTTCATCTCAATGAGTCACTGAAGAAAACTGAAAATAAGGTTTCTACAATATGGAAATCTATACTGTGAGATGGTCTGTGTGTATCAACTATTAGAATTGCATTAAAACATTACAGGCACTTTTGAGAGACAACTAAATTAAAACATAAATTTCAATGAATTTCTTTTTACTGTTTCACAACATATTGGTTGCTTAATATAAAACTATCCTATTTATATAACTCTATATTGCAGTATGTTTCAGTGTTGTGCTGTTGTATTTGTTTGATTTGCTTGAGAGTTTTTTCTGCTACATAAACTGTGCTGTTGAAAAATGCATAGTATAACAACTTGTATTATGCATCGGTTCATCTTTATAAAACCAAATTGAGCATGGAAGAAGAAGCCAATGTCTCAGGCAGTTTATTTTTCTCTTTATAGTCGCTATATTTCAGATTGTATCACCACGGTGACATGTCCAACTGAACAGTGTACTTTGTGGGTCATCACACTCACACAGTTGTTGTGTCACAAGAAGCTGATACACGTCTTAGAAACTTCACTCCAGTTGATAATGTTTGTTCACACGCCCACATGTAAGGCTTCATTAGGCCGCCACGCTGCTCGTTGCTTACGTCTCTGTTGTCAGGCTCGGTGTGTGACTCAAAACGGCACACAGACACACTCACACACAGACACACACAGACACACACTGGCTAGCAGATGGTGTGTCAGAGTGCAGAAGCTGCTGGAATCCACAGATAGCATTGAAAGAGTGAAAGGAGAAAAAGAAGCTGAAGGGACATGGGGGAGATAGGAGGAGGAGGAAGAGGAGGAGGAGGAGGGGGGCTGGATGAGGGAGGTGTAAAACGGAGCAACAGGGATAAATGCAGTGGGAGGAGGAGGATGAGGGAGGAAGGAGGCTGTGGATGAGTCATCGGCCTGATCTATCTCAGGGAGAATTAAATCTGTGGTAGCTGTCACTGCTCCGCAGAGGGGTGGGGTGGGGGGGGGGTAGGGGGGTGTAGGAAGAAGAGGGGAAAATGTGGAGGCTTGGAGGGTGAGACATCAGGAGGCTCAGGGAGCAGCGTAGACTGATTTATGCTGCATGGTTTCTATATGCACACACTCCCCTGACATGGGACACACAGGAGGCTGAGGCTGTGACGTCTCAATGACAAGTACAGTGCAGCACAGTGATTAGAGCTCAGCTCATTGGTCTGTTAGTCAATTATTGAGCTGACAGCAAATACAGTCCAAACAGTTTTAATAGCTGACTAATTGTTTGATGATTTATTGATTTATAGATGTTAGGATTAGATTTTCTATCATTATATAGCCTAGTCTAGTGAACATCTTTGGTTTTGAACTGTTATGATCAGCAGGTTTCATCTTTTATAAATTGATTATTTGCTATAATGATCAATCTAAATGCTAACATGCTCATAGTGACATTGCTAGGATGCTGATGTTCAGTTAACATTTGCTACAGTTAAGGCTGATGCTGAAGTCATTAGTTTTGCCGGTATTTGGTCAAAGCATTGGACACGATGACCTTTTAACCTGATGTTGGCACTAGATGAAAAGGCATCAAGGTCATTACAGTTCACCTTCATGGGTATGATTATGTGCAGCACATTCCATGACACTACGTTAAATAGATGTTGAGAAATCACAATCACGTGTAACTTAAAGGAGCAAGGGTCAGGAGATACATCACGCGGTATCCATGACTGTCTGTGAAGGATTGGTCAGTAGCTGAGGTGTGATGGAGCTGCTTGCATGGATAGAATTGCATCATAACAATGGTTGGGATTTTGCTTTTTACAGTTATTGTAATGCTCAATACAAATAATTAGGGTAATATTGCAAAAAGTAAAATAATATCTTAAAATTATTTAAAATAAATAAATCTGTGCTTTTTAATAGACAGAATCACATCACCAAGATTAAATATTAAAATATGGTTCCTGCCGTCAGGTGAGTTTCTTCTACAGCATTTTACTGATAGAGATCCTTCCATCTGGTTTTTCAACTACGTCTGCTTTTCTTAAAGGGCTGGTTATAGGATATAAAGCTGTCTAACATCATGTCAGTCAGATAAAGATAAATAAAGTGGAAGCAGAAGCTGATGGAGCCAGTGATTAACTGTTTTATTTCTTCCGTTTTCAGGATGGATGACATCCAGCTCTGCAAAGACATCATGAGTTTAAAGCAGGAGCTGAGACAGATTGTTGCAGTACCAGGTACACACACACACACACAGTCTGCCACCCAGAAAACCACATCTAGACATCCAGCTGTAAGCCTTTCAGGAAAAACACCTCTCAGAACTGATCCCCTGTGTGAAACTGTCCGTGCTCACTGTCTGAGCTCGACCAAAAATAGAGTTTTTGGCACCAAGTGTTTGTGTTTACAGCTCGCCAGGGTCCCATAACCTCAGCGGGCATCACAGTGATTTATGGGAAGTGTCACGACTCTAAACTATGCAGGACAGATTGTAAGTCTCAGGGATGTGAGTGAGTTATGAGGAAGAGATGAAGGCTCACACATAAAAACACACATGCATCATTACTCTGAAGGCAATATGAGCTGGACAAGGTGTCTTTACTCTGAAACTAATTTCAGTAAACACTCCTTTTGACTCCCCAGGTGTTTTAGTGGTGCAGAGCACAGTAACAAATATTAGTTCAACTCCTCTGTCAGTTCTTTTATTGTCTCTGTATCTGTGCTGCTGCTGCTGCTGCTGCTGCGTCACCCATAGTAACACTGCACACAGGGAACCTGGCAACAGCATGAAAACACACCTCTCCTGTCAGTGTTTACACCAGGTGCCAGGCAATGTGAGGAGGAGAGGCAGCAACAGGACACATGGGTGCTCCTCAGCTATCCTGGGAAACCAACTGTGTGACCTGTCAAATACATAGAGGGTTTCTTAGTGTGGACAGAATAACAGACACACCAGACAGTCCTGTTGTACAGTCGAATCCTGCACAACAGTGCCGTACTTGTGCTGTTCAAGGCTGTAGCCACAGCTAAAAAAAAATATTGAGGTCATGAATCTGCCCAGTGCAAAACTCCCCAGATACCAACAGGGAAAGCTGACGAGACAAATCCAATTGGAAGCGATCCTGAACAGCAGAACTGTGGCAAAAAAGGCAATTACAGGATCACGTTAAAGGCTGGAGCATGGTTTAGTAGCAGCATAAACAGAAAAGATGTAGAAGGAGAACTGACTCCATCAGGTAAACAACAGTATGTGTCTGAAGTTTGCTGACATTAGATCCTAACAGCCACCAAGAACAAGTTAAGGCTGCAGCAGCAAAACCTCAGAGCTGAGCCAAGCATTTTGTTGTCTGCAAATTCAACTTTTAATGTGTGAGGGAAGATTTTAGCTTTAAGATCTACTTACGCACTTGCTCTGGATCTTTCACTCATACTACATGGTTCTCATCAGCAGAGAAAGATTTGGATTCTCTTTATTTGTTTGGTTTTGTTGTCTGACACTTTGTGAGCCGTGATGTGACGTCACTCTCTCCTCAGCTTTGACACTGTTCTATTGTCTGCCCTATGTCCATTTGGGATTACTGGTCACAAAAAACTGCCCCTCGCTGATGTTCCCACAAGCCACTGGGGCCTCATGTGGGGGCTCTTGTCTCTCACTACTCCACAACAGCACAATGAGAGTCACTTGACAAACCTGCATGACCCTGTCTGCTGCCCCTCTGCTCCTGCTCCTTTAACATTGCTGCGTGTGTGTGCCAGCCATGTGCCCCCCAGATTTTCCTACCCCCACCGTCCCCAAGCGGATACACACTGGAGCTGCACTGCTCCACTCTATTTCCAGCAGGAGAAAGAGCTGATGCTTGCAGTCATTTTTCAAACTCTTTTTGGCCTAGATACCAGCAGCACCAAACAACCTACCTCTGCAGCTGTTGGCCAGTGCATTGTGTGTGTGTGTGTGTGTGTGTGTGTGTGCATGCTCTTTGTTTGGTCTGTTTCTGTGCTCCGGAGCGTGAAGGTTAGGTGAGTGAGACAAACCAAAGGGGATGTTGAGTTTGTGGATCTCTGACTGTGAATGCAAAAACAGATCTCCCCAACAGCATTTGCATAATTAAGTCTGTGGCTTATTTGTTATAAATTATACATGAGCACAGAATTAAAGGTCTGTTTGTGATGTGACTCAGTGTTCAAGAGCCAGCTGACATTGATGTGAAGCCAGTTTTGTAAGAAACTATGTGCTAGAACCTGCCTTTATACCTTACACAACAAGTCCTCCCCTTCAGCATCTATTTATTGGTATATGACTCTCATTCATTCTCTTTCCTCCAGAGAAAGACAAAAACAAAAAGCACAGGCAGCGAGAGGAGGAGCTGATCCTGAAGATCCATAAACTGGTGCAGAAGAGGGATTTCCTGGTGGATGATGCTGAGGTGGAGAGATTAAGGTAGAGTGTCACTCAGAATCCAGGATGCCATTCCTGGGAGTGAAGTGTCTGTGTGTTTACTCAAGTGTCAGAGTGAAGTGCATCCACTGTGGATGAGAAGCAGCAGGAGGAGACTCATTAGAGTAAATGTGAGCATGAGTGTCAGCAGGGGGCGGGGTCACTTCGTCATCACATCACTGGCTGCTGTGTTTGTGTGTGTGTGCACACCACTGTGCATTGTGATTTTCCTCCTCTGCTGCCACAGAGTGTGGCACAAATATGGCTGGTTTTAAATCACTGGATGAACAACTTGTCTCTGCACTTGTGTAAATCAGGTTACTAGTTATCAAGTTAAACAGCTCATGTGCCAAGTAACCATAGAAAAGTCTGTTCATGTTATAATATGTATATATTATGTAACTGTGGCCACATTCAGCTTCAGTTTGTGCCTCTTGTGTAAAATCATTACACTGAAGTCAAGTCAGAGTGGGCCATCAGTTTTTCCTTGAAGCTCTTTGGAGAACACAAAAAGCTACAAAGTTGAGGCTCTCTGTCCACTTGGAAGAAGATTTTAAAGATTTTAAACCAACTGCCCACCTTGCACCACTCTTAACACATGATTTTGTATAAAATATAAGGTTAACCTGGTTCCAGTGCAAACAACATCTTTGCATTAGTTTGTATAATACAAACAACCGTGAAGGTCAAAGGTGTTTGACTCCAGTCTCATGTTAGCACATTAAGGCGTTGAGGATGCAAACGCTCACTACCTAAGTGTAATACTGTAAGACAGGTAAAACCAAGTAAGGTGTGTGTTGTACTTCAGGGAGCGAGAGGAGGACAAGGAGATGGCCGAGTTCCTCAGACTGAAGCTGATGCCTCTGGAGAAGAAGCTCAAAGCCGCACAGAGTGAGTGAGAGATTACAACACAACTCCAGTGCACAATCTGAAAAAGACAGAGTGTTGCACACTTCCACTTTCATGGTGTGATCATTTCTCTTGTCTTTATCTTTATGACAAGACCCTCCAAAGCCCAAGAGACAAATCCTGGAGCCACCCCCCAACAAACCATCCATCACCAAGTCAGGAGTGGCCATCATCAAAGACTGCTGCGGCGCCACCCAGTGTGCCGTCATGTAACTGACAGAGACCTCTTCATGAACACGCATCAGAAACATCACATCACATGACATTTCTAACTTCCTGTGACTCAGAGAACTCCAGTTAGACAGGTCTCCCCCAGGAGTCAGGTTTGTAACTTAAATACATTTTCGGACAGAGGATTGAAAACTGATTCCTGATCAGCACTGGAGGAGCTTATTTTAAAGTCAGGACTGCTTGTTATTACAGGGTTATTATATAGATAAAGCAGATATGAAACATGAGGACAGGAGACGGAGCAAAATAGGTGGTGTAGATACAAGTAATCCATTGTGTGTTTAGCCAGAGACATCTTTCATTATCTACAATAATGTGTCTGATACACAGCACATGTGGGTAGAGAACTGCAAGCACAAGGTTCATGAAGTGAAATGTAAACGGTGGGTTTCTCTGTGTGACAGGAATAAATACACCTGCTGTCACCTCGTCATGTTAGGTAAAGGATATTTCTTCTATTTCAGCCATTTAACATAAACCTCCATCACTTTCAGGAGACCCACAACTCTACACTTATATCACTGTTACCAAGTGGGTGGAGACGCTACAGAGTGGTGGCAGCCAGTGGATGTTTTTGTGCTGCATAATTCTCAGTGTAGGGAATTGGCAGATTAAACATGTCTGTAGTCTTTGGTCACTAAACGCTTTGAAATTATCAGACACTTTAAGACGGGACTTGGTGCGGCACCACTGCAAACACTGCTGCAATGCTGGATCATGTTGGTTTTCTGGACGATCTCAATGAGACGAACTGAACTTCAGGCAGCAAATCATCAGTTAACACATTTGTACTCCTTAAAATGCACAAACCAGGGCCACGAGACCAAACCATAGGAAGAAATGAAAGAAAGTTAATTACAAATAAGAGGTAATTTTGTAGCACTACACTGAAATGTGTCCAAACGTTTGCATTAAAAGCTCAAGCCAACATCAAGCCCATGTCCTACTTTTCAAGTAGCATTTCCACTAATAAATCTTCCATTATTTTGGCTCCATCATTTTATTATATTAGTTTTAAAAAATAAAAATAACGATCCACTTACTCATTCCTTAAATGCAACATATCCCTGGCTGTACTGACGTCATCTTAGCCATCAGCTACCGGGAAATACTGACCGGTAGTATGACATCATAGTTATTATGGATATTGCAAATATTGCTGACAAACAACCTGCATCCTCTGAATTTAGTCTTGCGTTTTTAAATGATAAACACCAGGAAATGAATGCAACTTTCTTGCAAATGCCTACAATAGATGGTGTATGTTTGAGTGTATTTAGGACTTTAGTGACTCCTGTCAAGCAAAGTGTTGCTCTTTGTCACTTTACCTTCCTTCGGATAAACTTAGTGTTCTGTAGTAGTAGTACATTTATGAAGGTCCTAATGTTGAATATTGAACAAATATGCAGAAAATAAGCTGAAACTACCTGTACATATATGTTTAAATAAAGAGCATCTTTCAAGAACATGTCGTTTCCAATAATTTCTTCAACATGACAAACACAGACACACGTGATGCTTGTGAAATTTATTAAATGGAAATGTTTTTGGTCCCTTCAACAATGATAGACTGTTACAGTGACCTCTGGTGCAGTGAAGAAATAAAATGATCTGAGTGAAGGGGGGTGGGGGTGGGGGGGGCATCAGTGAGTCAGCTGATGAGCATGTAAACAAAACAATACAATCACAAGGCAGGAATTTTAAAGACACTGCAGTGGTGACTAAAGTAAGAACCCTGAACTGATAGTTTAACAGTAGGCTGCACGACTGGAGAATTGTTATGTAAAAACTGAGTAAGCAAGACAAGGTGACATACAGAACAAAGAGGCCAAGACAAATATGTTTTGAGCCCCACAATAAACACTGAAAATAATTTCACATGTATGTCATGAACCAAAACTATGCAGAAGTGCATATTTTGACAGGTACAACAGCTTCTCACTGATGTAAACTGATGACAAGAGAAGGCTTACATAAGGGAACTGAAGTATACTGAGTTAGTTGTCACTGGGGTATCTGAGGAGTTCTACTGTTTGCCCACATACACAAAAAGTCATGCATCCAATTTTCAATCTAGGCCTTTCTTGTGAGCTTTTTCAGTGATTCTAAATCATTACTTTGAACTGCTCTTTCCTTCAGAGGTTTCCAGACAGTCGGTACAACACTGCAGAAGAGACGAGCAGCACAGCAGCCCCATATAAAAACATTTCAACTGGTGTTTCAGATGTTTTGATGAGTCGGCAGGTGGAAACGTCTCGGCGTGAAAAGAGGCACCGAGTCAAAATCAAGTCTGACAAAGAAAACTCTGATATAACACTGCTAAACACCAAAACTGCACAGAAACTGAATAAATGGGCTTTTACCCATTCTTTGCACAGCGGCACACTCAGGTTGTGCTAAACTTCACAGACAGTGACATTAGTTGGTGGCAGCTCAGCAGCCAGCAGCCTTGTAAACACTTGAGACAGAGGGAAAACGGAGAAAACCAACACACACCAGGAAGTAAAAACTCCTCTACGTGGGATGAGAGAGACAGGGAGACACGATGGCGATTCATTTGGCACCGCGGCAAATACAAGCCATTGTAAAAGCCCGGTATTTTCCAGAGAGCCGCAGAGGGTCCTCTGTGTGTACGTCAGTCCGTTCAGGAGGCTGCTCAGAGCCCCCACACTGCTCCACAGCCTATCGCCCCCTGTTGCATCTCTCCTCCCTAAAACTCACAACCATTCACCTTGTCGTTAAAAATCAAAAACTCAGGAACGCTCCCAGCTCCCCTCGAACGCATCAACTCAGACGGTGTGGACACCACCACTGACGCAGTGCCTGCAAGCAACAAGGTTGACTCAAAAAAACCTTGAGCGTTTCTGTGGCCACTGCAGGGTGACGCCAACTCTTAAGATCCTTAAAACATGGTGGAAATAAAAGAGTGATCTTAAAGAATGTTTTACGATCATCTGCTCCTGTCTGCTCCTCCTGGGCTTACACCATGCATAAACTCATTTATGCACACCGTACACATTTCACACCACCGACTCCAGTGTAAACCGCACACAGACAAAACATATACCTAAGAGAACACAAATGGCAGTGACTGCTGGCTAAAGACTCACAACCTAATTATGTCAGCTCATGCTGCCTGAGCACACACCCGGCTGGAGTTTATAAGAGCCACCTTTTCTCTTTCAGGCTGTCATTAGTGGCCACGGAGAGACAAGCCAAAGTCTTTGTTATAAATTAAGTCAAAATACTACAAGAATAAAAATTCCTGAGAGCAGTGCTTGTTGCAACATCTAAATCAATCCAAACTTTAACCATTCAAGAGGTTGTTAGCTTCCATTAAAGAAGATGCCATCTGAACAGTTAACAGTGTGGTTTCTCTCCAGTTACATCACTGAATTGCCACCATGTACACCACATATTTAGGCCAAACTCCTCCACAGACCACTAAATACTCTGCATAATATAAAAGGAACTGAAAATACTGTCCTTAGGCTACTTTACAGAGACAAAGCATGAGAACATACCCCAAAGAGAAGCTACCTCTTTAGAAATCTATGGAGAAGACCAAAAGAATGGAACAGTCAGGGGCTTAGCAGCCAGGTAGGTTGACATGTCTGGGGTTACCTACAAAGTAAAATCTCCAAAAATGTGAAATTAGTTAAAAAAAATAGAAAAAAGATTGAATTGCACAAATGGGGGGGGGGCAGCAATATGGTTCAAAATATGGAACAAAACATCTCTGCACATCTTCAGTTACTTGTATTTTAAACTGAGAGTGTGGGCAACTATTTTTTGGAATTCATTATCCCTGACATTTCTCCCAACCCCATGTTGATTTATACTCCCAACAGTGACAACTAACTCAGTGTCATTCATTATCTATATTATAAGTTAGCATGCCCTTCAACACAACATGGTTCTAAAGATGCACATTTATAGGATATAAAGTAACTTCACTGGGGGATGAAATCAAACAGTTGTGGTGGATGTGTTTGGGAAATTAAAGAACTGCAGAAAATCTGCAAGAGGAAATAAATCACAGCTTGATGAACATCACTGGAAGAACATGCCGAGTGAATTAATAAAGAAGAAAGTAGAAGGATGCAACAGCCTGTCTAGATGTGGAGGGGACGATATCACTGCTCCTCTGCGGGTTATTCCTGTGTAGTGTTGAGTGTAGCCGGTCAACTCTTCTATTCAGAGTTACACTATGTGTGGATTAGTATTGCTTTGTGTGGATGAGACTGAAGGGGTGTGTGAGGGGATCAGAGGCCTGCAGTGAATGAGAAGTTGGCAGCTAGCTTGAATCTGCTGCGTGTAGCTCTTCTGCTGGGACTGTCCATAGACAAGGGAGTCTTCATGTTGGGGGCCGCCCGCGCTCTGGTGACTGCAGACTCGTCTGTGCTGCCAGGCTGCTCTGGTGGATCAGATGTGTCGTCAGTGACTGCAGCAGCTGCCATCACAAGTTCATCACCCTCTGAAATCACAAGCACAGACTGAGCTTGTGCCTCATGGAAGACAGAAAAGGTGCAAATAAATGTGTTATGTGCTCATTAAAATGTTTTTTGGTTCTCACTTGAAGTGTAATATTTTTTTGAAAACCAGATATCATTCAACACATATCTATGCCACAGCACACAAAGTCTTAGAAAGACAAATGATTCTGGATCATCATCATCACCATCACCATCATCATCATCATCATCATACTACACAGTCTGACTGAGGGAACACACCAGTTTGGAAGATTGCCATTTGGGCTTCAAACAACAACTTATAAAAAATATGGATAGTTCAAATCCTGTGGACACTTTAATTTCTGTAATGTTCAGAACCTGGTTCTTCAAGTAAAAATGACAAACCTGCAGTCAAAGCTTTAAGTGGCTGATTGCTAAACAGAAAAAAAAAAAAATCAACCTGGATCCTGCCATAACTACTGAAGTGACACTCCGTACAATTACATGAGACTTGGAGCATTAAAACTGACCTGTTGGCGGTGGTGTTTTCTCCTCAAAGTGAATCAGGTCTGCCTGCTGCAGGAGGACAGGGTCAGGGTGAAGCTGAGGTGATGGTAAGCAGGATGGTACAGGTCCACACAGCAGGTCCACTGGAGACGTCAGGCATAACAGCTCCGGATCTGCAGCCACACTGCCACCTGGCAGGTGAAACAGAGACGTGGACTTTATTTCTCAGATATCTTGACTGAACAGTTACTAGTTCACTATATTTTTTGGGTGAATAAAACTAAGCATTGTGCAGCTATATGAAAAAGAAACAAAACCTTGCATCACCTGGACTCTGGGCTCCAGTTGTTGTATTGCCAATGGGGCTGTCTCTCTGGCTCTCTGTGTTCTCCTCTGGCTGTGGGCTGTTGGGGACCGAAGAGCTTGTCCTTGCTACTCACACACACACAAAGATGGACACACAGGCGTCCAATGCAATCTCATGAAGTCACTTCTTGACTTTCATTAATGGTTTACACAATGAGAACGTCATATTTACCTTTATCTTTCATATCGTTCTTCAAAACGATAATCCTCTTGTGCCCATGTCCTTTGATCCAGACCACCTGATGACATGCCCCAAAACAAAATCAGACAAAATGTAAAGAGAAACCACAAGAGCTGTATAAGAGCCATATAAAAGCTTTGAAAGGACTGAAGTAGCACTACTATCACAGACAGGCACTGACATCATGTTCAGTACAAGAGGTACTAGGATAAAATTATCTACTCAGATCATTCCCACCTGTGGGATGGCGCTGAGTAGCTCGTCAGTGTTGGCGTATCCGTAGGAATGTGGGTCAAGGGTGCAGCCTGTAAACTTGTTGTAAGCTCCCTGGAACTCGGTCAGGAAGATCTGGTTGTAATGGTAGGTGTGCAGCAGGGCACGGATGTTACGGGCGAACTGGTAAAGCCTGGTCAACCTCACCCACTCCCCTCCTTGATCAGTTGCTGTGTTGCCAGTTTGACGGTCTTCATCAATCTCCTCATTGTACAGCTAAAGAGGTAAAAGCACAACACTGTCAGCTGTGCTGTGGAGTTGATGGCACAGATTGATAATAAATCATGAACTTCAAGCTTCCTTAAAATGGGTTACAAGAAAGTAAAAATAAACTCTTTATACTCGCCTCCACTAGATAGGGCAGACTCTTGAGTAACTCGCTGAGGGAGAGGAAACCATATTCACAAGGGTTAAGTGTGGCTCTATGGACGGCCAGGTAATGCTGACTCAGCTCTTCCACCCTCAGACCCATTGTGACCTGCTCTTCTTCCTGGGACATGAGCAGAGCCAGTAGTTGGGATGTGAGAGAGCGCAGAGACTTCCTGTTGATCAGCTGCACCTCTCGTCCCTCTGAGCCATCCACCACCTTGAAAATGGAAAAGCAGCAGTGTGTTAACTGGTATTTAATGATTGTATATTGAACACTGATCTAACTGAGCAAGAACATTTCTGTGATTTGTCCCACGCATCAGAACACCCAACAGTGATGCTGTGTCTGCCACATAATCTTAAACCAGTGAGAACAGCTGGTGTTGATGCAACTCCTTCAGCATACTGGAGACTCGAGCAGTTTGTATAATTCAGTGCAATTAACACCACGGTTAGTGGCTGTAATTTAGGCTCATGACAACAGAGAGACTACCAAGTCTTTGTTTTATTTTTGATATTTTGTGAGACTAAGAAACAAACTTTTTACTCAGTTCCAAAATGGCAGGACTGCTATCATTTTAACCATTAAATTAACAAATTAAAAAACAAAAACCAAGACCCAAGAGAAACAAATCCCTTGAGGCGTTCTTTACCTTGACAACATGGCAGAGTTTGGTCAGCAGAGCTGGCAGGGAGCTGGCATCGTAGTCCTGCAGGCGTAGACCATAGCCAAAGGTCTTGCTGTACTCCGTGAGCAGCTGGCTGACAGGAAGGCTGGAGTTTTTCTGAGCCCGCAGCAGCTTGACCAGCTGAGCTGCTAAGGCCTTGATTCTCTCCACCTCTGTCAGAGTCAACACTTTCTCCTCGCCGCACTCCAACACCTGACACAGGGCGAGAACATCAGATGTTACATTTGTTTCCAGGATTGATAGAATTAACATGGGATTTATAAGTTCTTTGCACAGAGCACCACATGTTTAACTGGAGAAAACATGGATTTAATTTCCCAAGTCATATGACATAGGACCGAAATTTGTGTGCAGCGTGAACTGGCTCAGTGAGAACGTCTAAATCCTTTTGACAACACATAGTAGGGATTCACATGAGATTCACTTGTAAACCACAAACGTCAGTATATTTCTATGTCTTTGTACATTTTGTTTACAGGGGCTGTAAATAATCTGTCAAAACTTCCTTGAGGTTGTGAGGTAGGACATCAAGAAACATGGGGCTTTATATTGAATTCAAATGCAGATGTCTTACCATCAGTACATCAGGGATTGCCTCAAAGAGCTCCATCAGCTTGGTGAAGCCATAGTAGCTGAGCTTGCACTGACGGCCAAAGTGATGGTGATAGGTGGGGATGAACTTGCTGAAGGGCATTCGACAGTGAGGCTGGTGACGGAGAAGGTCCACCACCTCCTTTGCAAACTGCTTGGTGCGCTCCATTTCTTCCACAGTACGTTCTGAAGACAAAAAACAGCAAAATGATCTGTTTAGATTTTCTGTTGTTTAGTAACTGTACAATATTTCAATTGAAACCACATAGCACTGGATGTTCTTAAAACATTCTGAGCACAACTTGAAAAGTAAAACATGAAGATTAATTAATGCAACAAACATTCACAAGTCACATCCACTTCAATTTTCACTTAGAATGAAGTATCTTTAAGAACTGGTTCAAATTGACCTCTTTTGGGAACAGATATGACTGTGTCTGTGCCGTTGTCTGTTATGGTAATGGTGGTTTCAGGGATCTCAGAAAGCAGGTCCATCAGGTCACATATGCCGTAGTCAATAATCCTCCAGTCTCTGGAGAAGCACCTGAAATGCAGGATAAAGAATAGAAAATGCACAACCATGCTCATGATGATCCATACTTTTGACTTCTTCAAAACACAGAAACAATGTGGAAAGAATTAACTGCAGCTTCAAGCTGTGCTGACTGACCAGTGGTATGCCTGCATGAAGTCCTTGATTGCCACTTGTTTGCTGGCTTGGAATTTGAGCAGTTTGAGCAGGTCTTGAGTGAAGCGCTTCACTTGAGCACGATGGGTCAGAGTCAGGAAACGCTTGGTGCCCATGCCTAAGATCTTCAGGTAAAGATATTTAAAAATAAAAAAGGCATTAGGAAAAATAAAAACAGTAAGTAAAGTTAAAAAAATTATTACAAGTATAAATCATATTTGATCTTTCTGACTACCTGGAGAACATGTGGCACAGCCTCCAGCAGTTCCAACAGTTTGGAGTAGCCATAGTCAGAGACGCGGCACTGCTTGGCAAAGTGATGGTGGTATGAAGGTATGAACTTGCTGATGGGCATGATGCAAGAGGGCTGGCTCTTCAGCAGGTCAATAATCTCCCGGCTGAACTGAATGAGCTGAGGGTTGCCCACTGGACTTTTGCAGCGCTGAATCCATGGCTCTATACAATAAATAAATACTTTTATTTCTCTCAAATGTGTGAAATATGTTTATTATTGGTGACTTCTCTTGCTGAATAGAACAGTCTAGCAAACAGCCTAAAACAAAAATGGTGAGGTGTGTAGATGTTCCTACCAGTTGGGTTTGGCGCTGGTGGTTTGTTGTGGATCCACTTGATGACTTTAAAGCCATTCTGAGCTGTGACTATTGTGATGCTGGGGACACAGGTGATGAGGTGCTCCAGGGGAACACCACCCTCCAGTGTCTCATTGCCAAGATGCAGTGGGCTGAATTTAGCTGCATAGCAGTCCGGAAAGCTAAATGGGTAAGATATATTATTGTTTTTATTCACAATGTATGTCCATGGTCATCATGGTCTGTTCAATATAAAAAGCTTATACATGGACTTAAGAGCTGGTTGTCACCTAAGTAGTGGAAGGGTTCCCTCATGTGACTGCAACAGACTGTGGACCTCAGAAGTTAAGGTGCTCAGAGACATCACAACAAATGGGATTTTATAGGAGTCAGGGTCAAAGTCCGCCTCACTACAAAAAGAGACAGATAAGAGACTATCAGTGATGGAAACAAGTGGGACACCCATCTCATGTTGTACAGTTTAGATAATGGTGCCCACCATGTGTATCCTATGCAAGGTTGTATGTTGAGTACCTGAAGTCCTGCTGTGCGTAGTGTTGTCTGCAAACAGGCTCATGGTACTCCAACTCCTCAAACACCACAGGACTGCCACTGGCAGAGGAAGAGCCTTCCTGCGACTGGGAAGATCCCAGTGGACTCTGACGGATTTGGCTGCTGGGCAGAAGGCACACAAGCCTCGAGCCCCCCTGCTCCCGCACCGCCACCACCTCTGGTAGTCTGTACAGATCCCCAACCACCAGCTTTCGGGAATACCTGGAGATGGAACAAAACAGCATAATCTACTTTGTAATGCATACTTTTTAAATGTACCTTAACTTTGCAATGTCCATACTCCAAATAGAAAATGTGAAATTTTTAACTTGCGCAAGTTTGACTGTTTGAAGCTGAAAACCGGTTACTTACTTTTTTTCATAGATCTCAGTGAACTTGAAAAGGGGAAGACAATTGGCAGGTGCATCCTGAAGAATGGTGATGATCTCTGTGCTGTATAATGACAAAGGTTAAATTTACCACCATAATCCAAACCAGGTGAAAAAAATGCATTCATAGATCTGAAAATCTCAAACTCTTCATGTCAGAAAACAAAAGCAAGCTGTAACCACTGTATCAAAAAAGCCTCCAGTGTAACTCCATACAAACTGTACCTGAGCATGGCAAGAGATTTGCTTCCGCCACCGGTGATCAAAGACACTTGAATGCGCTTGCTCCCAATCTTGTAACGGTGCAGGCCGCTAACAGCGCTGATGGCCTGCTGCAGGGACAACATCTGAACTGTGGCCTTCAGCTGATAGTCAGTGTGGGGGCTAAGCTCCACAGCTTTCACCTAGACAAAACAAGTCATACCAAGGCGTAACTTAAACAACAATTCATTTGATTTCATAGAGTATACCTGCAAACAATCTCATTATAAAAATAGGTATTATTCCATTTTAAGATGATACAGGCATATTTTAACTATACATCAGTCTGTAAAATAACTGCACTGAAATAGGGCTTACCCGCCCATATCGAGAGAAGGTGTCATGCAGCGTTTGTTGCAGATCCTTGCGTGACATTCTGTAGTCCAGGTTGCCCACCTGGACCTCAGCCCCCTCAGAGAATGGCTCAGGTGGACCTTCAGGACATGGACTGCGAGGGGCTGCAAGAATAGGTGAGGAGCGGCTGGACAGGCAGGGGGACCCACTCCTTTTGTTGGAGAGGCAGAATATTACATGTCATATCATGAGAGTCAGTATTTTCAAATATTATGAGGCTTTATATGCTTAAAACTTCAAACATGAGGGAATTAAACAGATGACATACCTGGAGGACCAGGAGCCCTGGGAGAGGACAAGAGGACTGAAGCTCCTGTGCAGGTTCAGCTTGCTGAAGGCTGAGGGTGTGCTGATCTGGAACTCCCCTGAGCTCCTCTCTGTTTGTTCTACAGGGGATTCAGTCAAGCTGCGAGGACTGGAGCCCTCTCTCCTACACAGAAAAAAAAAAAAAAAAAAAAATACACATAAGATTACTATGTTTTTAGTTTTCGCATTTGTTTTAAGTTTTATTGAGCTTTAATGACCTAGTCTTTCTCAACAGCTGCTGTGCAAATGAATACTGCATATTTACCCTACAACTTCCTTTTCTGTTTGTAGAATTTTCAACAATTAAATGCACAATAGATAATCTGTTTTCTGATTACAATGACATATGTATGCCAAGTATATATCAATAGTCACATGACAGATTATTGTGATCTGTAGTTCAAACTGGATTGAGACTGATCATTTCAAACCAAAAATATGAAAGTATGGATGTAGCCTACAGAAAGTGCAAGAAATGCCTGTTCCCCCATGTGTACCTGCGTCTGTACATGGATTCTCCCGTGAGGCTTGGTTTGGACAACTGATCCATGGCACTGGTCTCACCATTACTGTGGGGTGATGAGGAAGCAGCACGCCCTCTATCCAGGTGGTGGAAGCCCATTCTGGACTTGACCTCCAAACCACCCAGCTCCTGGATCAGACAGATGGGAAATATTGATATGCATTGACTGGCTAGATTCTGATGATGTGCTTCTATGCGTGAATGCATGTGCATCAGCAAGCCACCGAGAAAACAGAAGAGAAGCAGAGCGGCTGATTGTTTGATCATGTTAGTTATGCAGAACGCATTGACTTGTGAAGTGTATTACTTGAATGTAGTGTCAACACAATTTGCTGTTTATGATTAAAACAGCACAGTGGCAAGAATGCCGAGACGCTCAAGGCCACGCTGAGACAGCCAACAGGGTTGCCATTGTGAGAATTTCAGAAACCACATATTGCATCAGAGAGATTTGTGACAGCTACTTGTCATCAGGCTGCAGGTGACAAGTATTGCAACTCAGGTAGCTAGGACACAACCATGTCACTGCACCATGAACCAGAGCCATGACAGAAATTTTACTGCATTTCTTTGTGCGTCGTTTGTGTCATTAGTCATATGGCCCTCAATCGGTACAAAAATGTCTCTGTTTAATATTCATGGTGGTTTAAATTTTTTCAACAATTTCAGCACTAAATGTTGGACAAATGTTAAATTGAATTTTGACTTGTGTGGGAACTACAGAGAGAAAGTTTCCCATATAATAAAGAGCTGTATGAACCAAGATCATGCACAAATAATTATTGGCACAGAGCAGACTTTGGACAGAACACAGAAACTGGCTACTCACATGACATGCAGTAGTATACCATCACTGATACACTGGACAAAACAGTCAGAAAAAGGCATAAAAGCTAAAGGCTTTTTCATGCATATCTCATGCAAGACAACAGGAGACACATGAAGCACTGCCAACAACATACACGCTACATGCTAGCAAAGGCAGACAAACGAAGCAAGCAGCTACAAGCCATTACTGTCAAAGCAGCAAATACAAGGACACTAGGGAGGGGAAAAGCTACTGCCATTTACAGCCCAGACATGGACAGAGGGTAACGGAGGTTAAGGGGAAGCGGGCACTGATGCGAGTGCTGACCTGACGGGGCTTGGCTGGAGCACCACCGGGAGGCCCACTGCACCCCCTCCTGGGGCTGTAGGGCCTTTCAGGCACTGGGCCAGGGGTGTGGCATGGGCGTGTTGCTCGCCGTGGCCTCCTGGGTGACCTGGGCTTCTCCAGGGGCAGAAAAGAGAAGGAGGATATAGATGGGGGAGGGGCGAACATTGACTCCTGGGTTTGATAGGGTTGGGGCAGAGCCTGAGGCAAGTGATGGGGCTGAGAATGAAACTCAGACTCAAGACTTGCATCGTCTCTGGGCCGTGGGGAGAAGGAGAGGCTGATTCGGCGGCCATACACATCCTCATTTTCCATTCGCTTGCGGGCACGTGCAGCTGCCTCAGGGCTGCCAAATCGTAGGACTGCTGTGCCCTGGGACATGCCCAGCACCTTGCCACCACAGTTGTCAGACAGGCGGCGCAGCCTGAGCTTCACAGCGTTCCGCAGGCTCTTGTCACAGTTGACAGGGAGGTTGTGCACATAGAGGAGGTTGAAACTGGGCTGAAGGAGGGGAGGAAGAGACAGCGCGCCTGTCTGGTTTGTATTTACACTTTTATAAAGAATGAAAGCAGTAGTCTGTCTTTCAGTAGAAACAATTTGGAGAATGGCTGAGAGTGCTATAGAGTGGGGAAAAATGGTAATGACCCCTACAAGACAGTTCAGTAGATAATCAAATTCACATTCCAATTGCCTCACTGTCTGTCCTCTTGGCCCACCCTAAAATGAGATCCTGCTCGATTACTTTTGCCAACATGAACTTACCTTATTTAATGCAGAATACAGACAAAAAGTATCTTAAGAAAGAGGCAGGAGGAAGCGTTTTGGGGCCTACCTGTGATTTGACAAGCATTCGTGGTGGCAGATCAGCTGTCATCTCCTGAAAGGACACATGGCGGTGGGCGTGCTGCAGAAGGGCTGAAGATGTATGGTTGCCATGCACCAAGACTACCTGGAAACCATGGCGATGACGCAGGTCACTTAACTCACTTGCAAAGTTCACGTCAGCTGTTAATAACAGAAAAGATAATAATCATTATGGCACAATCCTTCGTCGTACCAAGAAATGCATCTGTCCATCAGTGTAAATCTGAGCTCAACTCACAGGATACTAGGACAACAGTTGCAGGTGCAGTGTGGGTTTCAGCAAAGCGTCGTAAGCTCTGGCGAAGTTTGTCATCTGCAGCATTCTTGGCTGTGGCATTGATATGTGCAACAGTAACCTGATAAAGCAACATTGGGTTTAGTAAGAATTAATTCCTGCCCGGAGGAGTGACATTAAAATTTCATGCAGTGTTTAGAGCTAAAGGGTTAAAAGACAGTCTGTCCCCCACTCCGAAACATTGTCTCTGAAACAAAGACAGTCTTTCCCAGACTGGATGTAATTGCTTTGTGTATTATGCCATTTGGTTATCTGTAAATGAATCATCTCTCATCACTCTTAAGTGTCTCCTTAACACCTCCTGCCCACCTGACTTCCCCTTGAAATGTTGCACGTCTGATGGTCTCAGTGTGGGAAATACAAAGGTCTAGGTGGTTCATTGTCATGTGAGAAGACCCCCCTGATGGTCAGAGGTCCCCAGATCGGAATAGGGGCTGTTCGTGAATCAGGGCTGTTCTTCTATGTTAAGAAGGTTACTGAGTAGTTTACGTCTATATCTGCCATCCCTGAACTGAGATAGGGACTAGGTAAATATTGTATCCCAAAGACCTTAGTTATATGGTAAGTTTCACTGGATGCTATTCACACCCTTAACCTCTGAGATGCACAGACAAGACTGAGGATCATGTTCTAATACCTCTGAATACCTCAACCCAGACTTCAGGGCTATTCTTCCATGTTAAGAAGGTCACTGAGTGGTTTTAACCCATATCTGCCATCCCTGAACCAAGACTGATGTCAGATCTCTTAATAGCAGAACTGAATTCTTAAAAGGCTTATATTCTTAATTATTGGTTAACTATTAACACTTAATAATATTTAATGGTAAAGTTATCTTTAGTTAAATGGAGTCAGATTGAATAAATTAATTACTTTAATAAAATCTCATCTGAACAGGGCTCAGTTGGTAGAGCAGCCACCCCATGTGTTGAGGCTACAGTCCTCACTGCAAGTGGCCCCGGTTCGAATCCCACAGTGAGTGACCCTTTCCTGCATGTGACACCCCCACCCCCCACCTGTGAGGTCAGGTTGTAGGGGGCAATTGCTTCAGAGTAACCATGAAAATATAGACATTAGAGTTGGTACCTGGCAGTTGTTCAGCTCTTGGATGACAGCTTTACTCTCCTTGCTGATGTCACAGACACAAATGAATTCTGCCTCACGGTGACCCTGGAAAAAACGGCTGCGAATACGCTGGACCACAGCTCCAGCAGAGCGCCCACTGGGAACACTACAGTTTTCAATGTCCCAAAGACACCAACTGGGGGGATGTTCTCAGGACCACTACTCTCTGGTGAACCTGACACATGGTAAAAAAAAACAAAAAAAAAAACATTCGAAACACAGTTTAAGTTACATTAAAAAATTAATTAAATTAATTATTTCTGAACATTTCATAACCAATTTAAGTATTCAAAATTTAATTGTAAAGCCTACTAACCATACTTCTGACCAATCTTGCCAAGGTTGGTCGATGGCATGATCATCATACCATCAGAAGAGGTGCCACAGCCATTGCAAATGGGGATGGGGATGGGAGCGGTCTGGGGAGCAGGAATATTTGGCCAAACCTTGTCTGAATCTGATGGCTGCAAATAGTTGTACGCATTCATCAGTCAGGGAAAACAGAAATAACACCGTTCTACAACTAATATTTTACTGTATAGACAACTACTGTACACAAACCCCACCTGGGTTTACATGACTGGGGTCATCTATGCATATCATCATAATTACCTAAAGTGATCTTCATGGCACACAAATGCAAAGAAAACCACAGTGAATAAAGAGAACTCCACCAACCTTCAACAAGCACTCTTGGCAGTAGTGTGCCCCCTTCACACAAACAGTGCGTTCTACATTTAGGTGCATAGGCTTAGAGCAGAAGTGTGCTGAGGTGGTTGTAGTAGTGATGGTGGTGGGGGTTGGGTGGTCACCAAGTGTGCCTCTCTGGGATCTTCTGGCTGATGGGCTGCAGTCCACACCACAGGTGTAGTAGCCAGAAGAAGCCAAGCAAGAACCATGCAATGAAACAGGTAGAGAGGAAACAGAGGGGAGAGAGGAAGCCAAAGGAGCTGAGGAGGAAAAAAGGCTAGGTTGACTGCACGGAAGAGGTACAGCTGGGCAGGTGTGGAGCAGTCCTGAGCAGCAGGGGAGGTAGGGGTGTGATGAAACAGGCTGAGAGGTAGCGACAGAGGAGGGCAGCTGAGGTTTATAACCAAGACTGAGCAAAGAATCAAGGGTTTCACCTTCACTTCTAAAGCTCAGGTTATTTGAATATTGGTGAACAGATGAGGCAACAGAGCAAGGCCCAGACCTGCTAATGCTGCTGCTGCTGATGGGTGCTCCCACAGAGCCTGGGGCAATATAGAGCGACACAACACCAGCAATGCTGCTACTAGTGCTACTACCAGCGACACCTCCTCCACCCAATAACCCATATCCATCTCTGTTGCAATAGTCACAATGAGTGCAAATGCTTACTTTGGGGCTAGTCCCCTCATGTTGCTGCTGTGGTGGCTGTTGTTGGTGGGAGCCTTGTGTAAGCTGAGGCGGAGGGGGCAAGCAGGAATGAGGCAAAGGGAGAGGGGCAAGAGAGAAGGGCTGGGATGATTGGGAGGAGGAAGGATGGTGTGGTGGAGGAGGAGGGACATCTTTCAGTTCCAGCACAGGCTTTCTGCTCTCCATGCAACTGGTCTAGAAAATAAAAAGGACAAAACATGACATTGCATATTAGGTCTTTGTGTTATTGTGGTTAAAGTGGACACGTGTTTGTTCTTCCTGTGTACTAGTTGCTAAGGGTCAGATGTTACTTTTTACATAACAGACAGTCTCAGCATTTTATGATGCCTCAAAATATGGACATTTCTGTGTTTTGGCACCAGGTGAGTTATACGTTTCAAGACCGATGTGTTAGGTAAAGAAAGACAGGCAAAGAAGTGCAAAGCTAAATTGAATATCATTATACACAAACACCTATTACTTTGCCATTACACAGTAAAGTGTGGTTATGTCTGCACTGCAGAAAACTCCCTGAAAGTACCAATGTGACAGATGATGCAGATACACTGATAGACATTGCTTATGCAAACTTTTTTTTTCTTTTTTCTATAATGTGAAAACCTTTTAGGTGTGAAGAGAATAATATGGACCAAGATCTGTCTGGACCACTGCACATCTTGAATCTGCTCTACATTATATACACATGTCCTGCTATTCTCAAATCTTCAGATATTTGACTCTAAACAATCACAACTTAGTTCAACTAATAAACACAAAGATTGTAGTATTGCCTCATTCATAATGTATACATCATTCAAACATGCAGGCTGAAGAAATGTCAACCTCTTTGCTATATCATCAAAAGCTAACTGAACAGATAATTGAAACAACGACTGAAATACATATTTAGGATCAATAAATGCAGATTTGTATATAGTCAGACAAACTAAATCCAGACGAAAGGTGGACATCCTGCTGAAATGACTCCAAAGACACCACAGAGGAAGCCAAAAAAAGGAACAACAACAACAACAACAACAACAACAGAGCAGGAAATAAACTCCATGTTTATCAAGTATCTTCAAGGATAATGTGGCTCGATGTGGCTATTCAATTGCTGAAGCTCAGTAGAAGTTGGGTGATGGAGTAGGACAATAACCCTAGGCCAATCTACTAAAAAATGACTTCAACATAAAAAAGTACACACTATAGAGTGGCCCAGGGCTTAACCCAATAGAGACGCTGACCTGAAGAGACATGGTCATATCCGACATCTTTGTATACGGCTGAGCTGAAGCAGTTCTATAGTGAGGAACTGTTCTAATGCAGGGCTGAGCAGTAGAAGTGGTTGTTTGATGCACTTATTGCCAAAGGACGTTTGCTTAATATTTCCACCAGCACATTTTAAGACTAATCAATGCAGGCTAAGTGTAGTTTCTAATTTAAAACCTACCTCTTTATCCGTGTGATGAGAAGTGGTTGTCTCAGAGGTGGAGAAGCAGTCTTTGAGTTTCCATAGCAGGGTTGAGGCCTCTGTTTGGGGGTGACTGAGCCATGGGAAGGGACTAGCGCTGCATATGGATCTCTCCTTTCCCAGTCCTTCCATCATACAACCCAGAGAGATCCTTCACCGTACTTTCATCTCTCTTCTCTCTCATTCTTTCCTAGTGAGAGGAAACGAAAGTTAACAGTCAGCTAGGTCATCAAGTTAATAATTGTGAAACACTTGACTACATGTTTAAAGTCCTTCCTGACACATTCGTGGTAGCAAAGGTCTGGCCATGAAAATGCATTAAATTCAACAAAGCTAGGACAATCCTGTGTAAATAACGTTTACAAACTTGGCAAGTCTAGGCTGTTCTGAAGCTAACAAACGCCGCGCCTATGTTTTTATCAAAGAGAAACCCCCGAACAGCTAGCTTAACGTCGTTTCTCTACGTGTATGAAGTATCGTCTGTGGCAGAATTAACTTGCTTATACTACGAGCTTTATGTTGCTACTGAATTTAGCTAATTTAATGTCAAAACATTAAGCTAGAGCTAGCGTTACAACTAAGCTAACAAGAGTCACCACTCACGTTACATGGTTGTTGTGCGTACACATAGCTTCTCCCACATGCTGCCGTTCATTGTCTTTAGGTAACAAAAAACGTTTTTTTGGTGAAATATTTCCAGAACTGTTATTTAGATACCTGAGAAGGTCTCGTCGTTCACATCTTCCTCTATGGACTGTTCCGTTCCCCTCTGTCTATCGCCCTGGAAACCTGCACCTTTTGTAACCTAAGTCTGCCAGAAAGCCCGCACAGCTGTCGCAAATGTTATTGTCATGTCAAATTAAAGATGAGCGTGATTATCTGAACATGTGCGTAATTGTCAGATCTTTTAAACCAAATTGATCAATGTATTTTAGTTAGTAATCAAACGTGTTTTTTTTTATTGTATTTTTATTTTTTTTTTTTGTATTTTTTTATTTCAGTAATTTAAGATAATAATCAATTTTGGCTTTACACATTTGGTACACTGAATTTGCAGTTTATAATACAATGTATTTTACTGACTATATAGCTATGACGTTCTGTTTCATTAAGCGCATTAAGTATGTCCTTGTAAATGATTATTGGACCCCGTACATTGAATTGTATTTCAATGCACACACTTTAAGGTTAAAATATCAATGTGTTTTTTTTTTTTATTCTCTTCATTCTCAGACTCATTATTTTTGCTGTTGTAGCTCATATTCTGCATTTACTCAAGAAAAGATTATTATATTCCTCTAACAATACACAGCGAAATAGCATACTTTTTCGGTAATATTTACAGCTGGTAACATGTCCAGCTCAACCTTAAACAACTTCACAAGACATAACCCAGTTTTATAGTATAAGGTTAGGGAGCTTTTATGGGTCACTGTATTTTTATAGGCTGGTTATTGAAATTTTGATTTCACACCTGGATAAATCCTCCGTTACTGCCTGAAATGATACATAATGAAAACGTTAAACAAACAGAAAAAAAATGTTAAAAAAAGTGACTTGTCTTCACTTTGTGGACAGTGGATGGAAGTGAGCGGCTCAGCAGCGCCCTCTGTCGGCTAATGGGCGGCCCACCCCTCGCCGCTGCCCGGGAGGTCTGGGGTTCAGTAACGGGACAGCAGGTTCAACCATCAGTCCCAGAGGCCAGTGAATGGAGATGGGGAAACGATAACGGCTCCGTGTTTTTTCTACATTATGTACATTTCTCCACCGCGGGAACCATTTCATTAGTTTCAACCTCAGACGCAGTTCGCCTTTGGTTCATTGAAGACAAACTGACTCTTCTATCACTTATTACAACACCGGTTTTTTGTTCCCGTCCGTCATGGCGATTGCTCACGTAGCCACAGAGTACGTTTTCTCCGACTTTTTGTTGAAGGACCCCACGGAGGCGAAGTACAAAGGGCTGCGTCTGGAGCTGGCGGTGGACAAAATAGTGACGGTTCTGGCGGTGGGGCTGCCTTTGTTTCTCATCTCTCTCGCTTTCGCTCAGGAGGTGTCAGTTGGTGAGTTGTTTTAAATAGTGAGCATCCATCAAGTGGCCTCCATCATCTGAGCTGAATTTGATCGTGTAGAGTGAAAACAACAACAACAGATGCGGTGAGGCTTCTTTGTCCTCCCTGGGCTACACAACAAGTGCTTCATGACATGTGTGTGAGTGAGAGCCGCTCCTGCAGGCTGCGGTGGATGAAGCACAGTGATGTGCTGCATGGATCAGTAAATGTCCGCACAGAAAAGAGGTGTGAATGGTGGAGAAGGTGTGGTGTCAGTCTCCACCCTGCTGCTCCTCTCACGCCCAGACACACTCGTCCACACACCGCTGCTGCTGCTGAGAATGGGCAGCTTCACATACTGACACACTCTGCTACATGTAGGCCCACTATAATGGAGGCTTTTTCCATAGATAAGCCGGTGCCATATGGACTGGTGTTAACACACTTAAACAGCAGGTGATGATTTCAGTCTGCAGAGACCCTTCAGTGTAAACACAAGCTCAGCTCCACTAGCAGGTTATCACACCCACATTATCCACATAGGTCATAATGCCCACAGTCTGTTGTTGTTATTTGCTACTGCTGCCACCCTGCTACAGGCGCCAAGACAGGATGGATCCATTACACTGCATGCCTGGAGATATCTTTAATTGTGTTTCCAAGACTGAGAGTGGTCAAAGTGGCCAAAATCCCACATCGATTCTATCTTTGAAATACATTACATCAAACTATAAAGGGTTAGATCAAGAGAGGAAGGCATTAGTTGTCTTCTCCAACAAGCCATACGGGATGTGGAGCAGCTGTTATTTACAGCAGACGTTTGGAGTCATTGTGGCTAAAGCACATGTGTTATTAATAACATTAACGATGTCTCAAGTGTCCCAGTCAGTGTGGACAGTTGACCACAGCACATGAACCTGGAGCAGCTACATGGAGTTCAGCCGTCATTAAGTTCATTCTGTGCACCTGTGCTGTTACTGCCACATGTGCAGGAGGAGGAGGGAGGAGGTGTCTGTATGCACACATCAGAGATCAGTCTGGAGCGTGGAAGCAACACATATAGAAATTGACACAGTTATATCAAATAATATATGAAAATAATTCCAAAGCCATTGAGCAGATTGTTTATTGCATCTTTTATGACAGTACACTAAAGCAAACTGAAGTCTGAGTTTATGTACCGGAAGTTTATTTTGAAGCAAAAATCCAGTGTGAAGATTTGAGACTTCAGTCAGCATTATACAACAGCGAACTAAACATTGATTGATATAACTGAGAGAGAAAACAGTGAGGAAATTGAATTTCTGTGCTTGGTTTGTTTAAAGCAACAATCTGTGGTGTTTTAATATGACAGTCCTGTGCTGCCAGAATACCACTGTCTGTTGACTTTCTGGGTCATTTGTGAATTTCACATGCCTGACTGAATTTCCTATTGTACCATAACGAGACATGCCATAATTACTGACACAAAGTACGCTGTAAACATGAAACGGGGCAGTGAGTGCAGAGGAGCGACTGACACTTGTTGCAGTGTTTGTTCCTTTTTTGTTGATTTATCAGAATGCCTGTACACTCTGACTGATCGTTCCCTCTCCTCATGCAGGAACCCAGATCAGCTGCTTTGCTCCCACTAACTTCTCCTGGAGACAGGCTGCGTACGTGGACTCGTTTTGCTGGGCTGCAGTGCAGCAACAAGCTGACAGTTCCCCACTATGGCTGCACAAGGTACTGATTTGACGTCAACATTCACTGCCAGGACACTGATAGGTGCTGCTTATGGGATGTCTAAATACTATGAAGAGCTAACAGCCAGACATACAGTGCTGTGAAAAAGTGTTTGCCCCCTTCTTGATTTCTTTTTTTTTTTACACTTAAATGTCTGAGATCGTCAAACAGATTTAAACATTAAACAAAGATAACCCAAGTGAAATGCAAAAGCTATTCAAACCTACCTAGACTTATGTGAAAAAGTAATTGCCCCCGAAACCTAATAACTGGCTGTGCCACCCTCAGCAGCAACAGCTGCAATCTGCAGTGAGTCTTTCACATTGCTGTGGAGGGATTTTGGCCCACTCCTTCCTCTCTGCAGAATTGGACTACGTTTACACATGGCCGGCTATAAACATACATTTCACCCTCTCCGTTTACAAAAATAACATCGTGCACACCTGTCCGTTTACAGAAAAGTTACACTAACCCACGTATATACAGTATGCGGTAAAGAGCATGACAAACCTGTAGGTGGCAGTGTAACGAGAAGCTCAAGCTCACGTTAGCCAATCAGAATCCCGAAAAAAAAGTACTTGAAAATGCAAACAGATGAAGAGGGTAAATGCGACTGCCACTCTGAATGCCTCCATGATCACCATGAAAATGTAAACATATGTTGCACTTTTGACGCAGTGCAACTTCCGGTGCACAATGTGACGTCGGCTGCCTAAAACTCATTTTTTCTCAGTTTATGTGCAAACATGCGAACAAAGTTTTCCAAAATCTCCACTCTGGCCGGAGTTTTTAGAAAGAATCATTTTCAGAGGCGAATTCTGCATTTGCGTGTAAACGAACGGAAATGTCTCAGTTTTTCAAAATAACCACATACATGTAAACAGGGCATTGTTTTAAGTCAGCCACATTGGGCTGTTTTTTTCATGAACGACCTGTTTAAGGTCATGCCACAGCATCCCAATTGGATTCAAGTCTGTATTAGTTTTACACCAGATGTAATGGGACACACACCTTCCAAAAAGTTTACTTTTTCACAGCACTGTGTATTCAAAAACATCCTCAATGAAGACATATAAAGTTGTAAATAACAAACTACTGAAACATTTAAAACCACTTCAGGTGTCTGAGTGTAGATCCCAAAAGACAACATGATCACCACACATTTGACTATGTGTGATTATTTACACATAGTCAAATGCTGCACATGCCACAGTCTATGAGGGAACTGCTCTGGGATGAAAGTCATTCATTCATTCAGTCAGTTATTGCTCCACAGAGTGACATAGTGAATGAGTGAGTTCTGAGGTGTTGGGTCCGTGCTGGCCGGGTTATCCACTCTGGAGAGTAAAGCAGGAAATGCTGAGGTGTTGTAACTACTTTAGCCAGGAAAACCCATTTGTGCAAGAATGCTGAATCAGTTTATCCTGGGGGAGGTGAGAGCACCCATGGGATGCCTGGATGATCTCAAGGTTTGGGTTAGATATAGGTCACTTTGAAGTGTACATTTAAGGATGTTCTGGTTCCTGGTTAACTGATCAAAGGCGACACAGGTGCTTTGTGTCAATAGGAAGGCCAGTGTTATGGCTCTGGGTTGGTTCCAGGCAGGGTGATGGAGAGGTCAGACAGAACTGCTGCCCTCAGTGCAAGTAGAGGAGGTGGTTGTTGGTCTGATGCTCGGCTTGAATCCTACATAGATACACACTGCCTTAACCGTTGTTATAGTTTGCAACATTTTCCAAGCTCCTTGACCAAAGAGACAAGACTGACAATTTTTACACATTTCTCCATTAATTGAAAAAACGGAATGTGTGGTTTCTTGGGTTACATTTGTATTAATCACTTCAGAATCATAGTTGGATTTCAGTGCTCTTCATCTAAGATGTTTAACTCTGTGTCCCTCCCCTCCTGTGATTGACTCAGTTCTTTCCATATATCCTGCTCCTACTGGCCATTCTGCTGTACATCCCAGCCCTGTTCTGGCGTTTCACTGCATCTCCTCACCTCTCCTCTGACCTCAACTTCATCATGGAAGAGTTGGACCGCTTTTATAATCGCGCCATCAGACTGGCAAAGAACCTGGCATCCTTGGATACCAAGGATGCGCCTGAGGATGCTTCGAGGTAAACATGTAATCACCTGCCACCAATTTCACTCACTATTTCCTTTTAATACAGCATCCATCTATTTTAAAAACAATGGCTTTGACCAATTGCTCTTGTTTTAAGGGTTTCCTCAGTGTGATGTGGACATGTAACATTTTGCTCTACAGAGATGACATGCAGTATGTGAAAACAGCTGCTTGTTGTATTTGTAAAATCCTCTAAAGAGAGCGGTGAGACTGAACCAAAACAGTGAAGTAACTGTTGCAAACAGAGAAAACCTAACAAACAGCTGAACAGTGCTAAAATGGTCCATATACCACTGCAGTCACATGATAATTCTTTGTGTCTTTGTTTGTGTGTGACACCTCTCCTTTCACATTACACACAGTCATTTTGCTCATAGGAAAATATGGATAAGTGCAGCTTTGAGGCCACTACATTCAGAAAAGAGCATTTCTCTGTTTGGTGCCCCACAGTGGTAGTGAGAGAAGACTGACAGAGCAAAGGTACTTAATGTTGACTCTTCCCTGATCAGTATCCTGTAAACACATGTATTGGCCAAAAAAAAAAAATTCAACAGGATATTTTTAAAAATGCAATAGATTCACAAACGGACTGTGACAAATGGACTTAAAATGTTCTTATTCATCATTATGTGTCACTCTGATTTTTCTGGTACATGGTATGGTGTGCTTTTCAAATTAACTTTTATTTTTGCCTTAATTCTGCAACAGTGCTTTGGACCTGGCAGAGGGATGCTTCAAATACCCTTTAGTGGAGCAGTATCTGAAGACCAAGCGCTTCTCTCACTCTCTTGTGGTGAAGTACCTGGCTTGCCGGGGAATGACCCTGCTGATCCTCCTGCTGGCCTGCCTCTACCTGGGCTACTACATCCATCTGGCCTCCTTCACAGACGAGTTTCCCTGTGACCTGCGAACAGGAGTGCTGAAGAACGACAGCATGGTGCCATCTGCTGTCCAGTGCAAGCTAGTGGCAGTGGGTGTCTTTGGGCTCCTCAGCTACATCAACCTGGGGGTGTATGCCCTGCTCGCTCCACTAGTGGTGTACGCTGCTCTTGGACCAGCACGTCAGAGCTCCAGCTTCCTCCGGCCTTATGAGATTCTGCCAGGGTTTGGGGCTTTGGGGGTGGTCACGCCCTTCTACAATGACCTGAGCATCTATCTGCTGTTCCTGCAGGAGAACCTGAGTCAGCTCAAATCTTTTAAGTGTCTGCAGGTGGGTCACAGAGCTGATGCTCCAAGTTAAAATACATCACTTATGTTTGTTGTTGATTTGAAAAGGGAGTCAAAATGTTTTATTTACAGGTGCTTGAGTTATTGCAAGAGGCTGATGAAGAGGGGTTTGACACGATGTGCCTGCTGCGAACTCTAGGCCAGGTGAAGACTGATGTTCTGGACAGTAAGAGGGTGTGCCCGCGCAAAGACACCAAAACAACGAATAAGGCAGAAGAATGATTGCTTTAAGGTGATGGAACAAATGGAGACTGTGCTGTCCTGGAGAAATTAGCAGAACATTACAAGCTAACATCAATGAAGTCAATTTATTATACTGCGGATTTAAACTTGAACTTGTTTTATTTTCCCTCAGGTCTCTCTGCCTTGTTGTTAAGTAACTGACCGGTTGAGGAGAAGCCCTGCTGTGAGGGAAAAGAGGAAGTGGGAGCAAATCCTGTGCACTTACCTTTCCCTGAATTGCTGCTCATGTATTCATTTATAGCAGCAATTCACAGGAAAAACAGAAGTGGCCTACACTCATTCACACATAGTGTAGTTTGGCCAGCAAAGGTGTAACATATTAGATGTTGAATTTTTTAATGTGTTATTTACCCTAAAATTAAATCCCTGTGTTTTCTGTTTTTGTCTCTGATACATGCTACTTTTCTCAGGTTTCCTGAAATGCCTTCCAATCATTATTTATAATAAAAGCCATGTTCCTTGGACTGAAATCTGTATGTTAATTTGTCATGTGAGGGACCTGTATTCCTCCCCTGTTTGAAAAGTTTCAAATTGTGCTCAGATGTATTCATGGTCTAGGTGCAGCAATAAGAAAGTGTAGTGACTGCTGAAAGTGTGTTCAAAGTAAGCATGAAATAAACACGGATTGTTAGGTATTATTAGAACTGTTGGAGCACCTTTGTCTGTACTGTAAATTATGTGATTATTTGTGTGAGTGTGTGTTGTTAACAGCATCAGTGTACTGTATGTGCAAGCTGAAAGAAAAACTGAGCTCTGTATTTTATTCAGAACATGAATGGATAGTGTTTTTTTTTTTAAATAAAATAAATAGTAGTTATCAGTTACTGTAGAAGAGCTTTACCTTTACTATTAAATAACATTGTTCTGCATGACAACAATATGGGATGTTCACTGTCATCACCTAGCATTAGATACTAACATTATGTAACTTATACTAAACATGACATATATAATATCCTTATACCAATGTTTATCCATTTTCCCATTAACCTGTCATATGGATGATAGATGCAAACCATACATAGTACAATCAATCAAACATAAAAGCATTCATACCTAATATAAAGGACTCATTACTCCAGTAGTTCTCTGTTGCTTCCCTCCAGTCAGCCATTCACAATCATGTGCCAAATACAGGCAAGTTATTTTAAAAAGTGATTTAATTCCATGTTACTTTCTCTGTCAAACATACATAATATTTGTGACCAACGAACTTGAAACATTTGTACCAAATAGCCCAATGTAATGCATATATATATATATATATATATATATATATGATATCTAAAAAGTTCAGTTTTAGTTGAGATCTCAAGTCTACTAGTGCTTGTCTAGTGCTTTGTTCTTTTTTTTGCTCCTCCATCTCTTTATCTGTAAATAATGTGGAAGAACTTGAGTCAAAAACATTTTTTGTGCAAGAAAACATCGCCTCTCTGTTCCATTTATCAACAGCAGGCGGCACGATTGTCGGGGCCCCGCCTTCCGCGTCTACAAGTTCCAATATGATTGGACCATCTATGCTTTACGTCAGCTGTGCTGTCCAATGACATCCGAGAGCCGAAGCTTCGTTTATATTTGGTTGTTGAGTCAAGCACCGTTGCAACTCAACCTAATAAGAGATTAGTTTTCAAGTCACAGAAATCGTTGCTAAATTCGGTAAATTTTTCCACATCTCGAAATCCATTCCATCAGCAGTAGTATGTTTTAATCGCCCCCTTATATGCAGGTGAGTGCGCTTGGTTTCCGTTTATATTTGTTTAGGGTTAACACATTCAAGCTAAGGCGCTTAGCTAGCTACATTAGCTTAGCTAAAAAAAAAGCTCATGTATGTACAGTGTCCAACACCGCTATTACCTTCAGAAAGTAGCATCACTCTCACTAATGTCTTCATATTTTATTATTAAAAAGTAGAAAGGGACACAAACCATTTTATGTGACCACTCACTGTCTCAGCGTTTGTATTCAGTGACAAAATGCCCGGCGGTTGTGACTTACATTAGCTAACCTTGTTAGCAGTCGCTAACAGTCTGGTGCTTTGAATTATTATGGTGTTCGTGGGCTTATGGCAGATAAGGACAGCATTAACAACTCTAATGGGATTAATTTTGTTGTCAGGCATCTCATTCACACCCTACTGACTCAGAGCCAACATGGTAGAGCCAACAACACACAAGTTTGCATCCCTGGAGGAGGAGGTGTGCTTCTGGAAGGAGCAGGCAATGAGACATCAGCAGAGGTAACAGTAAAAGGCAGGAGCTTCAAGGCTCACAATGTTCGTTAAAAAGTGGCTTTAAATAATTAAAAAAACGATAAAATATCCATTTGCATGTCACATAGCATGGAAACGTGAGTTGACTTCTGAGTGTATCACTGTCTTGTCATCAGGGCTGAAGAGTCTCTGGAGGAGCTGCAGGAGTTTCAGCAGATGAGTCGAGACTATGAAGCAGAACTGGAAACAGAGCTGAAGCAATGTGAGAGTCGAAACAAGGAGCTGCTACTGGACAATAACCGACTTCGCATGGAACTGGAAAACATAAAGGTTAGAGCACCTTTATCATGAAATTGCCTTGGTTCTTACAGAGCTGGGCAGTGCTCTCTGGTGCTCCAGTTTATGATGTCAGAGAAAGATCTTATCATTAGATGTATTGTTGTTAGACGTATCATCTGTCAGACAGAGAAGCAAACAGACAGACACACCCACACTCACAGACAGCCTCTCACCACCCCAAATTCAGCATATCATTTCTACTGCCACTAGGAAAATTGCAGTCAAGCTATAAAGCAGCTGACTGCTATTTTTATTCAGTGGCCCACTGGGGAGGAGAACATTAGTGGAAGAAATGAACACAGGATTGAGCCAAAAAATCCTGATTGCATAGAGGTTGATGGGGACAAGGAAGCAGAGAAAGAACATCCAATCCAGTCAATGTCTCCAAAATACACAGACCCTTTCATTAAAATGTGCTTGCAGCTGCGTTTGTTAATAATCTCCCATGACACAGCAAAACTGACATTGTCAGTGTCGGTTAATTTGATGGCTGTGTGCTGTTTGCAGGAAAAATTTGAGTCGCAGCATTCTGATGCTTTGAGGCACATCTCAACCATGGAGGAAGATCTGGCAGAAACCAGAGCAGTAAGGGATCACCTGCAGAAATACATCAGAGAGCTCGAGCAGGCTAATGATGACCTGGAGAGGACCAAAAGGTCAGTGTCTGAAAAAAAAAAAAAATCTTATGGCATTATCACACCAATGTACTTAATCATCTAATGACTAATTAACTGGCTGGCTTTTGTAGCATACACCCACACACACAGAGTTAAACATAAGGATGCTAAACCTATAAACACAACTTTAATTGGCCTGTCCTCTCTGTTTGGTCCAGGGCTACCATCATGTCCCTGGAGGACTTTGAGCAGCGAATGAACCAAGTCATTGAGAGGAATGCCTTTCTTGAAAGTGAGCTGGATGAGAAGGAGAACCTGCTTGAGTCTGTTCAGAGGCTCAAGGATGAAGCCAGAGGTATATGCACAAATGTCTACTCACTGTAGCTACTCATGACTGTGTATTTATGTCCTGTGTATCCTTCCTGTTTGCCTTGTACCTAGCTAGTAATGCTGTGGCAAAGTGAAGAAAATGGGCAAGTGAGAAGTAAGAGCACGTATGGGCGTGCTCTTACTCCTCACTCATTTTAAGTGGTTTTTAACCCAGTATCCTCGCAGATTTTAGTCGCTCTTAGTCCTTTTCTATTTTATTTTATCCTCACAGCTACAGTTCTGCCTTTTAAGCGGTAAGTGGCTATTTTTATCTGCTTTTTACTCTCTGGACCGAACACTCCAAGCCGGCTGCGCACTCCAAGCTACTTAGCCAAGCTAAGCTACAAGGCGACCACCACGTCCCCAGGAGATCACCAATAACTAAGGAAAGCTCAAAAAAAGATTGCTGACCAGCTTTCTGAGGAACTGAGGAGTACAGAAGCTATGCTAGACCAGTGCTTGGGCGTCGCTCACGAGCAGTTGCTCTGGATCTCCTCGCTATCAGCAGCCCTCTGGAACACGGTGCCCTGGGATCCCACCTGTCCGCGGCCATCCTCCTGCTCCACTCCCCGCCTCCAGCGCTCATGGGCTGAGGTGGTTACTCATGGCCGAAAGAGGACCTCACTTGGACCGTCCCGCCTCCATTCCCAGTCTCCAACCGCTTTGAGGCCCTGTCACGGCTTGCTGGTGCTCCAGGCAATGGCCAGGGCCTGAGTTTGGCTCCAGTAGCTGCTGCACCGCCTTGGACCGGTGCGGTGTCCACAGCTCCCCGCCCTGGCGCCACACCACCCACCGGCTCCACGGGTCCTTCCCCACCAGCAGGCAGCAAGGCAGCCGCGCCTCACTGCCACACTGGTCTAACATCTCCTCTGCTGACTCCTGGTGCCCACAGCCGCTCTGCTGGAGCCTGGGGCCGTCAGTTGCCGTCCTGGTCCTCGTCCTCTGTTACACGCCTGAGGCTGCTGAAGGACGCGGTGCAAAGACGCCCCGGGAGTCCCCACAGCAGCCGGGATCCGGATACCCTCATCCCATACTAGGTCCTATTCCCCTGTTGTCTGCACCAACAGTGCTCATCTCCTGAGGTGCACTCAGGGAATCGTACCCCTACGAGGCACGGAGCCCCACGGCCCCTCTCTCCACCATCCACAGCCTGATGCCACCAACATCAGGCTCCATCCTGCCCTTGCTGCAGCTCCAGGCAGTCAGAAGCGTGCTCTCAGGAGAGGCGCACCTGCCTCTCTGTGCTAGTGGTTGGGACCTCCATGGTCAAGGAGGTTGCATCTGCCGCCTTGCACCTGAGTGCACAGCACAGCTCGGCCTCCACGGAGGTGCTGATGCATGCTTTTATCTCCTGTCAGTTAGATTATTGTAATACCCTGCTCTCTGGTTAGAGCATTTCTAATTTCACCCATTCCAAAACTCAGCTGCACGAGTGCTGACGAGGACCAGAGGGCGGGAGCACATTACACCTGTTTTAAAATCGCTACACTGGCTCCCTGTGCGCTTCAGGATCGATTTTAAGGTACTCTTATTAGTTTTTAAATGTCTTACTGGTCTTGGGTCTTGGTCTATCAACCCTCGCAGACCCTAAGGGCCTCCGGTACTGGCCTTTTAACTATACCACAAGTTAAATCTAAAACACACAGGGAGGCGGTATTCAGTTACTATGGCCCCTGGAACAGCCTCAGAGCCGCAGAGACTGTTGATGTTTTTAAAAAGAGGCTCAAGGCTCATCTTAATCAGGCTTTCAACTGACCTTCTTAATTCTTTTTCCTTTTATGCTCTTACCCTTTTTTTTTTTTACATATCTTATGTTATTTCACTCACATGGTGTATTTTATACATTTGACCTTATTTTACTGTTCTTAGTCCCTCAGTTTTAGCCTTTATACATTTTATCTTATTTTACTGTCTTAGTCCTTTAGTTTTGAGCTCCAGTATTTCCTCACGGGGGCCTGCCAGACTGGGAGCTGTCTCTGGTCTACTATTGGGGGTGCCTCCCGTGATGGCTCTGCACCTTGGTGTGGAGCCCTCCTGTCTGCCCAGGTCGGGGTGGTCTCGGTGGGGGCGCCCCCTGCTGCCATGGACCATGACTCCTCTCAGTGTGGTGGGCCCCCAAAGGAAGCGTGTTCCTCGCCTCAGGTCTCGGTGCCCAGCCATGTCTCTTTAGTGACAGTTAGTGTGTGTGTGAGTGTGTGGGCTTGTCTGTGTCTGTGTGTGTCCATGTGTGAGTGTGAGTGTGTATGTACCTATTTATCTCTGTATGTGGGGGTGGGAGGGTCGGGTCTTCTTGGTTTCCAAAGCTGACATAATGATTGACCTGTTTCTGATGTGTGAAACTTTTGTTGTTGCATTGGTGAAAAAAACAAGACAGTTATTTCAGTTTGTGTCTTACCAGTGTCTCTGTGTTCCTCTGTTTGTGGCAGATCTTCGCCAGGAGCTTGCTGTGCGTCAGAAGGAAAGACGTCCGTCCAGCAGCCTGGGCAAAGACACAGACAGAGTAGACCTGCCGTGCCCCTCGGCTGGTACCCCATCCTTCCCTGTCACACCCTCCAAACCTCTCAACTCATTTGTCACACCCCCTGCTTCCAGCATCCGACGAGGTGAATAGAAAACAAATGCACCACAGTGTTTTCTCTAGTAGATATATGACTTTGTGTTCATGTCCTCGGTGTTCACATTGGTTTTGTTTTAGGTGATGGTCTCACAGGGACTCCCCTCACTACGTCTGCTAGAATATCTGCGCTCAACATCGTAGGGGAGCTGCTGAGGAAAGTTGGGGTGAGAGATTTGATTGTTGTAACTACTTTATCCTCACAGAGCTGCAAGAGTGATTCCAGGTTTGCAGTTTGCATGTATGAGCTGACTGATAATATATTTCTTAAAATTCCTGCCAGAATCTGGAGTCCAAGCTGGCATCCTGTCGAGACTTTGTGTACGACACATCTGTTAGTAGACCAGCACTTCCAGCTGGTCATGGGAGTCCTTCAGGTTTAGAGCGGGGCCTGAGGTCCAAACTACCGGCATGAGCCCCCCTCCTCAGTACGACAGGTGAGGAAAAACACAGCAGCAACATCAAGTGTGAGAGGAGCAAAAACCTGTGTTGTTCTGTCAATAATTATACAGATGTCAGTTTTGCTGGTCAAGGAGTATCATGTTAATCATTGAGTGTAAGTGTTTGATCATAAGCTGTCAGATCTTATCTTCTTTGCATTGGAGCTGTGTTCAGTTTATTTACAGCATCATTTTGTTTATATGACAGGAAGAGTAACTGTTTGGACTTGAAGATGTAAGGTTTGTTCATGAGAATATGGACTTTGTCTTGTCTCCCAGTTTAGTGAAGCGCTTAGAGTTTGGACCAGCGCCTCCAAGAGGCGTCTCCCAGGGGGCCCAGTCTCCACAGGGAGGAGTCAAGATCCTGCTATGAGACAAAAAGAAGACGAGTCACCTCTGTCCTTCAATGACCTCACCACAACGCCCCTCCTGCCTCCCTTATTAATATACTACAGCAATGGGACTGTGAGCTGAGCTGTCTTCCCCTGTGGCCACCAGCCCTGCTGAACTATTGGAACGAGAAAGCCACTCTCCTCACTCCATGCCCCACATAATCAGCGCATGGACTCCTGCTGCCTCAGGCTAGTATCACACTGTATTTATCATAGGAAGCAGCACTACTACAGCTTGTATGAATTCAAGAATGCAGAACCAACTGCTCACACGTTGTATCCTAGTGTATCTCTGACACTGTAGTGGGTTGCATCTCAAAAAAACCTGTCTGTCAGCTGATTTGCTTTCCGTGACGGTTCAAGCACAACAGGGCTGTTGGAACATTATTGCTCCCAGAAAACTCATTTAGGGTGTTTGCTGCACTTTCTCATTGATTCGCTGAAGTGGGGACCCAAACAAGAGCCAGTTACTGTTTATTGATAACAACCACTGGATGTGTGCGACCCTGGTATAGGGACCAAAAACATGGAGCGAAATTTGCTTTTATGACCAAGTTCAAACCAAAGCTGTGATAAATGGATTTTTTTAATCTGATGTTAAAACTTTGTTTCTAATTTCATCAACAAGTTTTTTTTTTGTTATTATTATTATTTTAAACTAAGGGTTTGAATAATGTAGCTCTAATCACGTATGGCAGGTTACAGTTAACCTGTAAGTGAAACAGACTGGTGTGGAGGGGCTGGACACAATGGAGAAAACAGTGATGACAATGAGGTTTTTGCCTCAACTCTCCACTTATACAAAACAAATATAGTTAAGAATGAGTTACGTAGATGCTGCCATGAGCTGATGTTTTAGCCATTGCTGCCTTTGCCATTATTATTACCTCTTCAGTTTGTAGGCCTCGCTTTGCTGTAGCAGCTAAAATAAAAGAAATCTGTGACCTATTCCTCATGCTACCAGGCTTTAAAAATGAGGAATGTCATGTTCCCTTGGACTAGTCAGAGCAGGTTCACACACAGTTGTGATCAGTGTCCCAGGTCTTTTCTGCCTCCTTCCTGCCATTGCACAGACTTGTTTTAACACACTTATTCGTTTCTGGTATGTAAAAGCTTATAAATGTGAAGAGTTGGTTTAGGTTCTCCGCCTCAGAGTTGAGATGTGTCATGCTGCAGATTTACAGATTCACCATCTAGTGTTAGCAAAAACTTTTTCTTTTTTTTTTTAAACAAAGATTATTTTATTTGACTCTAGACTGACACATGTGCACTACTGAATGTACAGTAATAATTCTATAGGTGTGAGAGCTGTCTGCCATTGAGGGTCATATGGTGGGCGAATGGGGAGAAAAGACAAAGCAATAATAGATTTTAACAGGTCAAAGATAAGCACAGTTCATACTATATTTGTGTAGGTATATAGAGCCTTTATTGAAAACCCTTGTCCTGCCTTTGAGTAAGAGAGATCATGGATGGGAAATTGGTGATTATCAGTTTGAATGTGACACGTGAGCTTTTCCCTGAAATGTTTCTGGTTGATCTGGATTCTCACTACTGCCACACAGCAGCTCATCAAACAGATGATTCAGTACGTATCTAAACATCCCATTTCCACAGCAGTCATCGCTCTGTACTGCACTGTGTAGCCTGTGTGTAGGAATCAACTTGATACATATGAGAAACGCAGTTCCTGCTCCTCTTTGCTGTTTAACCTTCCTCACACTAACACGAGCTAACTGTAATGTGTGACCACTGTGTAGCAGGTGTTTGTCTGTATGCAGCACCTCTGCGACTGCTTGTGTATGTGGATTTAAACTGTATGTGCCTGAGGTACTCTACCCAACTTTTATCCTGTTGGTTTGCAGTTGTTTTTCTACTGAACTGAACAGATGAGAATCATGTTGTGTTGTGATGATTCAGTTTGATCTCTTAAGTTACTGACCAAGACAGAAACATTAAAAGAAAACAAATCAAAGCTTCTTTTTCTTCAAATAGCTTTATTTCTTGTGCAGGTGGTTCAACAGTTAATAGATACAAATGGTGTCATGTAAACATCAGTTGAGTAGATATAACCTCAGAGAAATGAGAATCAGTTACTTATTGGTGATCAGTGGCATTTTTGAACATGTACAGTAAATCTGGACGAAGGAAAAAGATTCAAGATGTGAGTGCTGCCAAGTGTCTGATACCTAACATCTGGCTCATGAATTTATAGTCAGAACAACCCTAAACCTTATTCACCCTCAAAAGTTCTGTAACTACTGGACTAAACATTATCGCAACATATCTGGGCACAGGAAAGGTGCAAAAAATATAAATCTGTGACTTTAGAGAATGAATAACAGCTAAATATTTGTTGATTGGGTACGAGTGGCAGCACTGAATGGAAACAGACTGGGTATAGAAGACTGTCTACATAGCCACTCTGATGAACCAGTTCAGTGCTGCTCTGAAACACTAACAGCAGTCACAGGCAACAGGACGACAGTCGGTGATAACAGTACACATCAGTAGATTTACATTATGTCTTTACTTTCAGTTCTATATGGTCACTTATCATGGAGACTCGAGGTTTCGCTGGCAATATAGCGTGGTAATTAGAGGCACCTATTTTTGTGTACAAAACCTTGCATAAGAAAATATTTTAGTCATTCAGTGCAGTACAAAACAGTGTCAATTAAAAACATAAAAGGAACCGCAAATCACACATCAGCAGAGCCACCAAAACAACTCCCCTCTTTGATACTGAGTCCTGATTGGTTTGTGTCGAGAAAAGGTGCTCTAAAACAAGAAGACAGATCAGTACACTACTGGAAATGGGAGAAAATAATATATTTTTGAAGTGATATGGAACAAGATAAGATAACAGGCCTCTGAAGGTATTCTTTATTCTAAGTGGCAGGCGTTGCCCTGGAAGGTGACGTGGACATCTGGGTATAAGACGTCTCTCACTCCGCAGCCTTTGTCCCATTGAAGTCGCCTTGGGAGTCGGCCTCCTCCTCTGAGGCATCCTCGACCACCCTTCGTCCTCCGCCCATACGTCGAGGTGTGCTGCCAAAGGAGGGCTCGTTTCCACGTCTAAATTTGCCACAGAGACACACAGAGACACACGAAGGCAGGGACGCAAACAAACACAAACACAGCATGACAGTGAGAGGAGCGGTTACGTGGCATTTTCTGAGGTGGGTAAGGGTTTGTTTGTTTTCTGACAACCACTCATGTGTTGCACACTGAGAGGACTGATGAAGAATGTACAGGCTGTGCTTTGGTTACAGGTTAAGCACGCTGGTTATCTTTGTAACTCATTTCACTCCTGACTCAGGAAAATGAGTTTGGTTTATGGCAATTAAACCAAGCACTGAGAGAAATATGGCCACCGAGAAAGACTGGTGTGTGTACTGGAGACCGAATGGTGCAACTTGATCTTTTTTCAGAGTAAATCGCTGGTAGCCAATGAGCCACATTTCTCTCAGTAAGGCTCAATGAAAGAAATGACAGCAATAAGAGTGCATGAATGAAAAGTTATGGTAAGTAAATATAGAGATGGTGATGGGGTAACGTTCAGGGGCAGAGGTACCTGCTGTGTTACTCCTTGGGTTCAGGGTTGCCTCTGGAATAGAGATGGACATCATTGTTTTGCTTGTGCTCAATAAGGCTACGTTCACTGGACTAAATAACAATCTGCTTCAAATGTCTGTTTACACCTGTCTGAAGAGAAGTGTAGATCAGCTGCTCAGGGTAACATGAGGACAATGTAATTTATTTATTCTGAGTGAGAAGCTGGTTGGGGTGTGTGTTTCACATATGCATCGTCAGGGTATGGAGTATTTATCAATCTATTTTTAATTTGTGCTCTGTCTGTGCAGTGCTGGAGCCTGGCAGGAATAAAAAGATAAACAGACAGACAGGTAAACAGATATAAAAGACATGGACTCCTTGGCTCTTTGTCCTACCTGAGTTTGCTCTTGAGAGAGTTGACCTCACGGCTCATGGCGTCGTTGGCCTCGGTGGCTTCATCCAGCTCCCGCTGCAGCTTTCTGCGGGCGGCTGTGGCTCTCTGAGACTCCTCCTCTGCCTCCTCTAGCTGCCTCTTCAGCTGCTTCATGCGAGTATTTGACTTATCCGCCTGGTGAGTTGACAGTGAAGAGATGCAGGATTACTATTCTCTGACAGGCTGCTCTACCAAAACGTGCAGATGTCTGTAGACAGGTTCATGTTTGTGTGAGTGCATGAACAGATCGCACCTGGTCTTTGTACTGCTCAGCCTGTTTTCTCTCGTCCTCCACCTGCATTATCAGGTCCTTGAGCTTCTTGTCCTTCTGGCGTATGCTCTTGGCAGATGCCTGCTTTTCCCTGAGGAAAGACAGAGGAGCTCAGGGTGACTGAGGAGGAATATGTCTTTCAAAAAATGAAAAGGAATTCAAAAATACAGGAGTGTGTTCTTGTTAAGTGGATGTTAAATATATAACGACACAATAATTAGTTTTGATTACAATGACAGAGACATTACTGGAACAGGTAAATAAACTCCTTGTTTTACTTTTCAGATGGATCTAAGTGCTTTCTGACATGAAAGCACCTACCTACAACAACTTGTATTTATACATAATTCTTGATGTCCCTTACCTGTTCTCCTGCTCCAGCTGCTCCTCCAGCTGTGCCACCTTAGCCTCCAAGGCAGTGATGGAGGACTTGAACTTGGATTTGACCTGGCTCTCCATCTCCTGGAGCTTGGCCTTCAGCTCCTTGTTCTGGCGCTCCATCTGCTGCCGAGCGCTCTCGTTCTTCTGGGAGGTGCTGCGTTCTGTCTGCAGCTCGTTGTTCAGCTGGTCCACCTGAGGAGGGAGTACATGCTGTTAACTGGGGAAACAGTGGTGGACAGAGGGACGAGGTCTATGGACTCTTAGAGCCTTGTGAAGACTCATATGTCTGAAACAGTGTGGTCACCTGCTGCGAGCTCTTCCTCAGCCTGTCGTTGAGAATCTCCATGTTGCTCTGTTCCTCCTCCAGCTCCTCCTCCAGCTGGGAGATCTTTGCCTCCAGACGACGCTTCTCATCTGCCAGGGCTGACCTGAGCACAGGGGCGACATCAAATGTAATCATATTTTCTTTTCAACTCTTCCTCAGCAGGCAAACACATAGCACAAATTTTCCACCCACTTTCCAGAGGAGTTGCTGGCCAGCTCATCAGACAGCTCGTCTCTCTCGGCCTCTGCCTGCTTCTTCCCCCTCTCAGCTGCGGCCAGGTCCTAGAAGCAGATTAGATGAATTCATTATTTTATGTCTCTGTTCTCAAACATGTTTCTGCCTTGTTAGGAATCGACTGTATAGTGTTACCTCCTGCAGCTGCATGAGCTCAGCCTCCAGACTCTTGGCCTTCTTCTCACTCTCCTTCGCAGTAGTCAGCACCTCCTCCCTGGCAGCACGGGCATCCTCCAACTCCCTCTGGTAGTCCTTCATCTGGGCCTGGAGGGAGGAGGAGAAACAAGGAGAGTCGAAACAATCAGCATCAGACTGCAATTCATTTACCAGATGAATCCACAGTATTTGAGTCATGTGCTTATGTTCATGTTAAAGTTTTCAACACATTCTGTGTCTACTGAGGCTAACAGAGTTACCAGCATGTCTGACCACAGCCCTCGAATATGAGGAAGCTTCCCCCAGAGAAGTCTATATATAACATATAAGTGTGCTATATATAATATATATAGTAAACACCCATAGCAAGCTTTTTATATGGTATGATATGCTTTATGCAAGTTCATTGAAACAATATACATACAATTTCTATAGGTATATGTCTGTCTTTCCCATCTGGGAAGCTGGACCCTACTGTTTATAATGTCAACATATACTGACAGACTTTGGGATGAATATAAAGTATATTTTATATAACAATTTAAAGTGATTCTACAATTTAAGCATACATGCATATACATGCAATGGTCTCACATGTATATTAAATTGCTCCAAATTGTAATAGGTTTTACGTATCATATCAGTAAAGTTATATAAAGCAGTGCTGCTGCCTTTCTCCCAGCCCCTCACTCTCACCTGAAGTTTGCGGAGCTGCTTGATGGCCTCCTCTCGTCCTTTGTTAGATGTCTCGATCTGTCCCTCGAGATCTTTCATTTCTCCCTCCAGCTTCTTCTTGGCGCTGCTGCCAGAGCCCTCTGTTTACGTTCATCCTCCAGCTCTGTCTCCAGCTCACGAACCTGCGATCAGTGCACAACATCACTTAGGCTTCTGATGTAGCTGGTGGATCAGATCAAATGCTTCCCATGGAAGTTCTTACGGTTCTTTACCTGCTTGACCAGCTGCCTCTTCTTCTCCTCTCCCATCTCATCTCGTCCTTGGAGGTCTCTGTCGAATTGGGCCTTCAGGGCCTGCATGTTGACCTCCAGACGGAGCTTGGCATCTTCAGCCGCCTGCAGCTCGTCCTCCAGCTCCTCCAACTGAGTCTTCATCTCCTCCACCTGTGCCTCCAGACCTCGTTTGGACTTCTCCAACTCGTGGACCTGACATCAATATATTTTCAAATGAGCCAGAATACTGTATACAATAATGCTATAAACTATTTACTATCATAAACAAGCTCCACTAGTGACACTGTTGGACTTTAAGCCTAAAAGACAATCAGTCAATCAAATCAAGTGTGACTGCATCCCAGCACTAACATTTTTTCCCACGTCATCCTTGGAGCTGATCAGGTCCTCCATCTCCATCCTCAGGGCCTTGTTGGCTCTCTCCAGCTCCTCTCTGGAGTCCTGGGCCTCTTCAAGAGCTCGGGCCAGAGACAGAGCTTTAGTCTCCTTCTCTCTGGCCTCAGCTTCAGCACGGTCTCTCTCATCTGCATATTTACTGGAAATACTCTTTTCCTCAGCCAGCATCTGTAAGACACAGTAAATGAGATTGTGTAGCCTCAATCCAACATGCTACACTTTAAATAACCTTTAGTTCTGTCGGTTAAATATTTGTTTTCCCATTATCCTCCAAAACACTATAATAATTCTTAAAGGTGGCAGTGATTGGATATACTTGAATAATTCAAATATTCAATAATCGCAGTTCTCTGGCAATATCCCTGTTCCCAGTTGTCCTGATTGATCTGACCTGATCAAATTTCTTCTGTTTCTTCTCCAGGTTGGACACATTCTGTCTCTGGTTGTCCAAGTCCATCAGCGTGTCCTCGAGCTCCTGCTGCAGACGGTTTTTGGTCTTCTCCAACTTGTCATACGCAGATGCCTTCTCCTCAAACTGGGTGTTGGCTGCCTCCAAATCTCTCTGCAGACGTTTCTTACCTTCTTCAAGCAGTTCAATGTTTCCTATCATCTCATCCAGCTTCTTCTTTGCATCAGAAAGCTGCAGGCAGAACAAGACTGCATCAACCACTGACAAAAAGAGGATTGTTTTTGCTTTTATTTTCACATTATCTTAAAAACTCTTGATAATTGGCAGCTCGTAGTTTGTTCTCTGACCTGGATGTTGAGGGTGGACACGTGTCTCTCAACGTTCCTCTTGCCCTCCATCTCTTCTTCAAGCTGCTCCTGCAGACTGTTCTTGTCATCCTCTGCTTGCCGCAGCTTTGTGGAGAACTGCAGCTTCTGACGCGTCTCCTCCGCCAGCAACTCCTGTAGCAGCACACCAGGTTAAAGTTTTCAGTTCAACTTGTTGTCAGCAAGCATTTGTTTGTGTGTTTAAGAATCAGAGGAAATATTAAACATGAACTTTTTGACGGAATGAAGTACAGCTGGGTTGGGTTACCTGTGTGTCTTGGAGTTGGGAGGACAAGCTGCTAACATCTTTGCTCAGTTTGATGTTCTTGCCTTCTGCTTCATTCAATAGGTTTGTCACACTCTCCAGTTCAACCTGTATGAAGATACAGATAGATGAGGTTTTGAGGATGTTTATACTGAGCATGTATGTGTGGTGCTGTAAGTACTGATATAAATGATGATTTATTTACAGTGATCTTGGAGCAGCGCTCTCCCAACTCAGACTTCTGCTTCTCGCTGTCAGTGAAGCGTGACTGCAGATCTGCCACCTGACCTTCCAGCTTCTTCCTCTTGTTCTCCCCGTCTTGTTTGGCTTGGACCAGTGAGCGTACTTCCATGGTTAACTCTGACGTCTCCTTCTCCAGAGCCTGTTTAGCCTTCTCTAGGTTTGCCTTCACCTGAACAGATGAGACAAAGTAGAAGATCAGTATCAGAAAGAAAAAAATCAGTTTAAATCAAATAAACAAGCTGATTGGCACTATGGTACTGCAAACACAGTATGTAATAATGCAGGCCTACTCGTTTGGACTGCTCCAGCTGCTCTGTGAGTTCCTCCACAGCCTGGGTGTGTTTCTGTCTCATCTCCTGGACCTGGGCCTCGTGGGTTCGGTTCTCATCCTCGATGGCTCTCTTCAGCAGGGTCACCTCCTGCTCACGCTTGGCTCTGCAGAGCAGGTGGATGGATTATGAAGATGTTTACTAAACAAATATGACCTTTGACACCTCTGTGTAAAGTTCTAATGACAAATGACTGTATTATATTACTGTTACAATCAAATGTATAAAATGTAATGGATATTTCAGTATTCTATGACTGACTGACCTTAATTCTTGCTGAGTTGCAGTTGTGTCCAAAGTATCCTCTAGCTCAGACTTGAGAGCCTCCAGCTCCTCCCCAAGGTCCCGTTTGATTTTCTCTGCCTTATTCCTGGCTGCCCGCTCCGAGTCGAGGTCCTCCTGCAGGTCGGAGATGTGTCCCTCCAGCTCTCTTATCTTCTTCAGAGCGTTGTTCTTCTGGGCTGTCTCATCTTCTAACCTGAGATTAAATAATTTTGAACAGAGGATGATGCTATTAAGCCTGACAGATGTTATGGACAGTACACAGGATATGTTGGTATACATTTGTAGTCTCAGGTGCACTGAGGATTACATCCATCAACGGGTAACTATGATAACTTCTCAGGACTTCACCTGGCCAAGGCATTCTGTAGCTCCTCCTCCTTCTTGGCAAGCTGAGCTTTGAGGTCAGCGATCTGAGCCTGTAGGTCGGCTATCTGCTCTTGTAGATCATTGGACTCTGCCTCCAACTTCCGCTTGGCCTTGTCCAGCTCCTGGCGACTCTTTTCTTCCTTCTTCAAGCGAACTGTTAGTACAGGAGAGGAGTAACTGTTAGCATAAGTGTACGATTCATAATACACATACATAGTGCAGGTCTGACTGTGACATCAGTAATGGTTTGCCAGTGTTAAATAACAAATGACAATGTATAGAATATGATTACCCTCTAATTCAGAGATCATGGACTCATGTTTGTTTTTGAGCTTGGTGAGGTTCTTTGACTTCTCCTCCTCCTCAGCCAGATTGGCACTGAAGTCTGCAATCCTCTCCTCCATCAGCTTCCTCTCCTACAAAATACCGTGGAGCAGGTCATCTGTTTGCATCTGTCTACATTTTTTGGCCATAGGAAGGCCTCTTTGCTGTATGCTGTACTTACCTTCAGCAGCTTGTTGTTCTGGTCCTCCATTATCAGGATGTCATCCTCCAGCTTTTTGATCTTTCCCTCACAGGTGACCTTCTCTAGCTGCAGCTTTTGACGGGCATCTTCCTCCTCTTCCAAATGTTCCTCCAATTCCTACACAATTCAAATTTCATTATATTTGTGTGAGTGTGAGTATCAAAATGTGGAGATTAGCAAGGTGACATTTTACAGCCCAATATCAGCAAAAGCACAGCAAGAAAGAGTTGTGTAGACCTGCAGCTGCTGTTGCATCTTCTTCTTATCCAATAGCAATGTCTGGGAACGTTCTTCCTCTTCGTCAAGCCTCGCCTCCATCTCATGAAGGATCTCCTCCAGCTCCTGCTTCTTAGCTGCCAGACGGACTCTCATCTCTTCAGCCTCAGCATACAGCTCTGTCTCTGCCTGAAGCTGCTCCTGCAGTGCGTTCCTCTCCTCCAAAATCTGGAGCATGAAAAGAGAAAACAAGTTGGCTCAGCTTCCTTATTAGTAGAGTCCAGCTAGACAATCACAGCATCTTATTTTGTTTTTGGGAAAACTGAAAACTACTAAAAATAATCCATTTGACACTTTGACACAGGTTTAGATGGTTGTGACATCCAGTGAAAGCAAAAATATGCAGATTTCATCCTTCACCTGCGTGTGTTTCAAAGTGACCTCCTTCAGCTCAGATTCAAACTTTGTAGCAACTTCTTTGGCTTTCTGCAACTCTTCCTCCTTCAGACTCATCTCCTCCTCCTGTCGGGTCACTTGCAGCAGAGGCTTGACCTGTGGTTAAGGAGAAAGGACATCATTGTTAACAATGGGTCAAGGGTCATAAGAAGTAAAAAGAGGTGTTTTGTGATGTTGTTACATGAATAAATCACTAACCTTTGTGAAGAGTCTCCACCACTGCCAGTTCCTGAGTTTGAGGTAGGCAGCACAGTTCCTCTGGATCACTTTCATGGCTGTGAGCTGCTGTTGCCTCTTGGCAAATGCCCTTTAATAGTACAGTGGCAGAAGCAACATATGATGAAGAACATGCAAAGTATAATAGATTCTAGTTTATTGTGACTCAGACAGCTAGACAAAACAGTGGAATACATCAGAGGAAAGTGTTAGGATGAGTGTATATTCATACTTTCTGGCCAGGAAGCCCCTAGCCTGGGCCTGGAAAGCGATGATGATCACAGTGATCTTCAGGTCTCTCTCTTCCTCCAACTGAGCCAACACTCCTGTTCGGAAGAAGATCTTACTCTGTCCAATCCTGTACAGGTTGGGGTCCAAGTCCAGATGTTTGATCTGTGCAGACAAGAGTCAGTGGGGAGGTGTCAATGACTCATGGGTATAAAATAAATGTGACTGCACTAAATGTGTTTTTTGTGTGTGGGATTTTGAGGTAGGTTTACCATGAGGCAGCAGGCTTGTTTACCATCCATGAAACCTTTGGGAATAGCACTAGCAGCCAGAATCTCATAACTGTGAGGAGAAAGAAATATGCAGAGCTTAATATGGTCAAAAAGCTTCGCCGTAACATTATTACCTGGTTTTGCTTCAATCGATTATTGTGTCATCAGATCCCACTCACCGTTGACGGAACTCCTGGAAGACAATTCGGTTGGGAAATCCTTGCCGGCAGATCCTGATCCCCTCCAACACACCATTACACCTCAGCTGCTCCAGGACCAGATGAGCATCCAGCTTCCCTGCCTGAGGAAAAACAGGATTTCAGATTTTAATGCACTAGATTTTAAGAAGGAAATACACATAACCCCGCAGTTCTGATGGTTGAAGATAAAAACATGTGGATGTTGTGTTGTTTTTGTCTATTTGGAAATAGCAGAATAACAAATCCTGTTTGATTGTACGATGAGGTAACAGAATTAAGTGCTGCATTGGTTGGAATATATGATTTTTCCCCTAAAACATACAAATATGTTTTGAAATGTTTATCCTATTCAAGTTGAGGAGAGTCACAGGCAGGTCAGCCCTAACACATGTAGCCATATGACAAAGCTAATTGCTACACCTCTAAAACAATGACTGGTTATTTTTATGACCTACAATAATCACTGTGTCAGGCAGACTAGTACTTGGAAGGAACTTTGCCATGTGAAACACTAGTGTTAGTGACAATGTGCTTTTCTTTACCCTCTTCTCGTGGTTGGGAATGATGCATCTGACGAAGTTGGGCTGGGTGTTGTGCAGTGTGGTCATGAGTTTGGCCAGAGACTCCTTGTAGAGCTGTCCCACTGTACGGAACATTCCTTTCTTGGTTTTTGAGGCGCTCGGCATGGAGGTGTCCGACATCTTGGCTATCGTGTCAAGACCAACCACTCTGTCAGCTGCAAAATACAACAAGTTTGTGTTAAATGGGAGAAAAGTCATGTCAATTCAGCTTAAAATGCAACAAATTGGAACCAACGTTTTTGGTTCCAATTTCAATTTAATTTCCTGTGAACAAAACTGTGAACTTTGGTTTGTGGTAAATTTGGCGCAATATTTTTTTTTGCCATAGATACCTTCATCACAGTGTTCACAGGTCAGGTTTATGTGAGATAGCAGTGGTGAGATAGCAGTGGCTGTCTGTTGCTGTCTACCACAGTGCCTACCACTGTGATATAATAATCTAACAGACTGTGACTTTAACTCCGAAATGAGATGTAAAGAATCATCTGTCGAGCAGGCAGCAAATATTGAAATGAAATCATATTTATGGCTGATTCTCAAATGTAGCCCACTGTTGAGCTGTGTTTGACTGAAAGCAGCTTTGTCAAACATCTTACAGTCTTTCCAGAGATCTTGCACAAACTGGCTGGAGGAGTTGTTGAGCAGAGATGTGACGTTGTCATTTAGAGGGTCCATATTCTTTGTCAACCAGGCTGTGGCATTGTAGTCCACCTACAGACAACCCAATGTCAGCTTGACATGAGAACACTAGAAGATTTTACACCCTCAAAAGGGCAACCCATATTTACATCATGTTATACACATTCATTCTTACACACCTTGCCAGCATAATGTAAAATAGAGAACTCTGTCTTGTCTTTCAGCTGTTTAGGTTTGGCGAATTTCACATGGTTCCCTTGCGTGTTCATGAGTTTCTCTACGAAGGAGACATCTGTAGCTTTGGGGAACCAGCACTCTTCATCCAGCAGGGCCAGGATACCAGGAGGGTTGTTCTACAGAGAAAGAGCAGTGAATGCAATGTTTTACCTACAGTCAGACCTTAGGACACAACACACTAAACCACTAAAATCTTATCCTAAATCTCTGATATGTTTTGTGTATGAAGTGTCTAAAGGCCACTCACTGGTCTCTCGATGAGCTCGATGCAGGGCTGCAGGTCAAGGCCGAAATCAATGAAGTTCCACTCAATGCCCTCCCTCTGGTACTCCTCCTGCTCCAGGATGAACATGGTGTGGTTGAAGAGCTGCTGCAGCTTCTCATTGGTGTAGTTGATGCACAATTGCTCAAAGGAGTTATCCTGCAACAACCAAAAGACAGAGCTCAAGACGCCTGTGTGAATATTTTGTGTATATTTTGGTATTCTGTATGTGAACCTTCATTCTAAATAGGCATTCACTGCCTTCTGACTCATCAGGGATCGACAAGTTTATACCTCGAAGATCTCAAAGCCGGCAATGTCGAGGATTCCCAGGAAGGAAGCACCTTGGCGTTTGGTTTTGTCCAGGGCTTTGTTAACGCGGGACAGGATCCAGCGGAACAGTCGCTCAAAAATAGCCTTAGCCAGAGCTTCAGTGGCAAAGTCAGCCTTACAAATACACACAAAACGGAAAGGACAAAGTGAGTGATAAATAGGAATAATTCTGACTCAGATGACAGATTTAAGGGTTCATTCTGAGCAAAATTGTTTTCCTTGTTCTCACGGTTTCACACAATGCACCACTTGTAGTACCTGCTCTTTGGTCTGCGCCTTCTGCACCACCTCTCTGCCCACTTTGATTCGAGGGGTGAGAATGGCTCGGGTGAAGTCTGTCACATTGATGCCCTGCAGGTGGCACACCTTCTGAGCCGCTGGAGAGACAAGAAGAAATGTGTTGGTTGGCTTAAATCAAGTGTCACCCTCTTTCTCTATAAAATAAGGTGGATTTTACATTGTAGTGTGTCAAATTTGCAGGTTGATAAGTAGGAAGTAAAGGTGTCTAACCGGTGTTATCTGGCATGGTGGCCTGCTCCTGGTTCCTCTCTTTCTTGAACTCAATGTTGCCCAGCTGCATCACTGTGGAGCACACCTTGAGGATATCTGAAACAAAGAGTCGTGACAGTTAAAGCGAGCGGCTTCCAGTCCGACTCCAAGCCCATCCTATTTGGAGAGATTAAAATTAGATCAGGTCACTGATACCGGTTCTCTCCTCCTCAGTGATGCCCATGATGTTCATGGCCTCCATGGTCTCTTCATACATCTCATCGTCTTGCTGGCCTGGGATCTGAACGTGGCCCGCACTCAAGAAGCGATAGTTACTGAAGGGCTCCAGCAGAAGCTCCTCTAAGAATATAACACATTGAGTCACATAGTTGGTGATTTACTGTATCGTCATAGTTCTTATCAATATCCTGTCAATGACTGTAGGTTAAATTTTTGGGGAATTTGTTGCTGCCATAGAACAGCAAACTTAAACTGAGAGTGATTTTCTTTTCTATTTATTAACTTTTATATCAGAGAGGTGAGGTTTTCACATGGCTGTGATAATGTGCAACATGTGGTCAACAAGCCTGCCGTAACTATTAAGACAGGTTATAATAAATGGGTGGAAGAGAAGGGAGATATAGATTGTAGCTCACCACGCAATTTGTCTTTGGCACCAGCAATCATGTAGTAGAAGATGTGAAAGGCTCTTTCTGTCTTTGCCTGTCTGATACAGCGAGACTTCTCTAGCAAGTCTGAGAGCAGTCAGCAGTTAAAGACTACAACTTTTCTGTGCTCAAGCTCAAACATGAATTTATGAAGATCAGAATTAAAATTTAATAGATGATAAAGATGATTCCATCCAACATTAACCAGTGCTACATTAGTATTAGTACAGTATTTAACTTGATGAACTGATGAAAAAGTCACAATACAACACTATTCATGTTCCAGAGCAAAGATGAAGATGATTTCATAGTGTGAGCAATGGTTTAAACAACAAGTCAAAGATTATAAAATGAATAAGGATACAGGTCTCAATGTTGGCTCCAACAATGTAGCCGGTCACATCAAAGTTGATACGGATGAATTTTCCCTGTTTGAGTGATGAGAAAAGAAGATGTTACAGAATTGACTGGTCTAAAAAGGAAAAAAAAAGTCAAAAGAAAGCAATTTACTTAAACTGTGGATTTAAAGAATCTTATCAAATCAGAAGCTTAATCAAACAGCTGACTCACAAATCGAGAGGAGTTGTCATTTTTGATGGTCTTGGCATTTCCGAAGGCCTCCAGGATGGGATTGGCTTGCAGGAGCTGCTTCTCCAGCTCCCCCTAGTGATGACAATGATATACAGAGACACAGCTGTTACACAATGAAGGGCTGGTTGAGGTGGAGTGCAGTAGGTGGTGTTTGGTGGGGATGAAGTGGTTTTGGATGGGTGTGGGTTAGGGTAGGTCTAACAGAATACCATAACTGACATGTGAAAAAGAATAAAATTAAAGCTCATTGATGCTGACAAGTAAATCTACAACTATCTGTAACAGCATTATATAATTCCCTATTGATATCATTTGAGTTTCTGCAATATATCATCTAACACAGACACATGACCGCAGACTTTTCTACCCGTTTTCAGAGAAACTGTTGAAATGAGGAGCTCCTGCTGAAGATGCAGAGACAGTGGGAAATGCAAATGACTGAGGTTATGTTGTGTCACATGAGGAACTACATTATTATGTTGGCATCAAAGAAACCTTGAAGAATCGTCCAGAGGTCTTTGAATTCAGCACCTCCACAAATTGAGATCTGTCTGATTCATAAACACACTCGCAGGAGATGCAATTTGCTTCCAGCGTGACTGCATATCCTTCGGACCGGTGGGTGGAGCTGGGTAATGGTCAGTAAATGAGGCAGACACAACGTCACTTTGCATCGAGCTAATCCACCTGATCAAAGGGGTTCGTGTCAGCTGAGCGTCAAGGTCAGGAGCTGCAGACCTCTTACCTACTCTCTTACCTAAAAACACTTCCTTCAGCTACCCTGTAAACGAGCTAAAGCCATGAAGAGAAGGAGAGCACAACTTGAACTGGAAACATGAGATGACTCAATTTCAAAATATTAATATCTGATGACTGGGAATGACTGGGAATTTCAATGAACTTAGTAAAGGTGATAGGAAGTAAATAATCAGAATGTGCTGTTGTAAAGGCCTATTAAATTCATCAGGATGAAAGTATTTTTTCAAGTTTATATAAAGAGAGGAAAGATACAGACCAGCTGATGAGGTGTAGATCAGAGCTGGCAAAGCAGAGAGGAGCGTCCTTTTCATTTAAGTCACTGGGAAAGAAAGGAGAGAAGAAAAAGACAAAAAGAGCAAGGCAAAATAGCGAGAAAGTGAAAGAAACAGCTGATGGGAAAGATTTCTGACATAAAGATCCTCATGAGAACAGGAGCAGCAGGAGTCAAAGCAAGAAAGAAAGTGAGAGCAGAGTTAAGAGATCAGCCCAATGCTATTTCTGTTCAGAAAAGGTCCGTGGGAGCCTTAAAGTCCTAGACAGGATGGAGCAAAGTAGCCCACAACATTTCCTTTGGGGGAAACCCCCATGGGTGAGCTGGGTGAGCAGGGTCAGTGATGACGAGAAGTAACACTTTGACCCATAAATGAACCCCACTGTCACCTACATCAATACCATCAAAACCAAAACCACCAGCATCTAGTCTGAGGCATCATGTCACCATCCTGCTCAGTTGTGATCCTGGCTGAAGTGCAAAAAGAATTCACATCAAAACCTAAAGAGGATGTCTGAGCTCTGAGCTAGCCCAGAAACTGCAGGGTCAAAAAAACGCTACAGGACAACTAAGTCAATGCCCCTTGTCAGGGCAACTGGCAGGTAGGTGGATGAGGAGGAGGAGGAGGGGGGGGGGGGGGGGGTCGGTGTTTGATAGGCAAGAACAGGAGATGGGCATGCTCACACTGTGCTCGTTGATCTGTGAGAGACCCTTTCACTGCCAGGGAGGCTTCAATCTAATCTCCACAGGCAGTGAAAGGGTGTTCATGAGAGGATAGATGACACAAAACTCAACTTGGTAAACCTGTTCAGAAGTATGCAACAGTAGATGTCCCACACATTTGATTGCGAGTCAGTACTATGATGATGATGATCATGCAGTCTAAATCAGTTCTGGTTGGGTAAAGATACAGAAACGAGAGATGGTAAGGGAAACACCCTCTACCTCAAGAGCAGTAAGATTTAGGATCTTGACCCCTGCTGTAAAAAAAACTTTGGGAGAACTCAGTGACACCATCTTCATGCACTTTACTACCCTACTGTAGGAACACACAAACACCACACACAAAAACCCACTCCAGGCATTCCCCTTTACTCACGTAGGCAAACTGTGATCCTGATTGTTGCTATTTGGAGGAAATGGCAATATAGAGGATTAAACTGGGCAGTCTGCCACACATGTTGAAGACTGAGGGAACTGGATGGCAGATCCTAACTTTTAATTCAACATGTTCGCTTAACACAGATACTTACAACACTGCTGTCCTTCTTGCCTTTGTGTGAGGAGGCAACAACAGCTAGGTACTGGATGACCTTCTTGGTGTTCTCCGTCTTCCCAGCTCCAGACTCACCACTGGAGATGGAAAAACCAGAGGGGGATTAAAAAAGGCAAGGGAGGAGATAGTGAAAGGGAATGAGAGAGAGAGAGAGAGAACAAGGAGATTATCGGCATTGACAGATTGTCTGTTCACAGTTCAATAACCCAGCTTAATTGAATGGAAATCATGTGCAGAGGTGATAACCACAAAGCACAATGTTATTGTTCAGTCTGTCTCCCTGATTCTTTTTAACTGCTCTCTGTCCAAGAGTTAGATGACTAGATTGATAACTGTCATTAATGTGTGATAAATACGATGCTTGTCTTTACATTTATAGATTCAGTTTTTATTTTTGTTATTTATTTATTTACAAAAGACACAGTAGAGAGACATAGGAGGTGTGATGAGAGAGGAATGTACAACATGTACAACAGACAAAACAGGTGTTTAACTAGTTTTCAGTCTTTATACTGAGCTGACAAGCTGCAGGCTAAAGCTTAATATTTACTGTACTGACATGAAAACAAGTGTGACCTCTATCTAACTTAAAAATGTTAATTTATTTCTTTAAATAAATGGCCGCTAGCACAAAACCAACCACCTGACACTTCATGTCAACAAAATCAGTGTGTAACAAGGTTCATCTTAACTTATGAGGCTTATATGACAGATGCTCTCAAAGCAGTCAGACATCTAAACGATGAGCCGTCTTTTAAGAGATTTTAACTCAAACATTTTCAAACAGAAGCCAGATCACATTCTTTCTTTAAAGTTGAATGATCCCAGAGCCATGAGCCAGCAGTCGAACACACGGACTCATCCTCATGCTTGGCTCCATAAAAGGCATGGGATGCTCTGTGTGTTAGGGCTTGGCAGCTCTGAGAGGAATCTAATTACCCTGTCCTGTCCATGTCCGCTAAGGACACACGACATCCAGGCTCCCGCTGCAGACAGCTGTTAGAGCAAAATAAATTTGGTTCTGAGTTTTTTTTCCAACAGATGGCCCATCACACTGCCTCATCGCGCTCACCCTGCTTACCATCAGCACAGGTGTCACTTACAATCAAAGGATTATTTGAAACGATAGAGCGGATTAGATCACATTAGCCAGAGATACCACAATGTGTATGTTCAGATGTGGCATCATACTTTATCATTGTTTTCCAAGACGTTATCCTTTAGTCAAATGATCTGCTTCAGTGCTAAACAGGACAAGAAATGTGAGCAAACTGTGAGGAATCTGAGGGGGGATTACTTTATTTTGAAAGGTCAAAAGCCAATAAAGCTGAGAGCCAAAGACACTTGACCTCTCAGCAGTTCTTTAGCCTTACAAAGAAAATAAAATCAGTGACAGTCCCGAGAGATAAATTCAAAGGTTTCCTTCATTCTGTCAGTCCAGTTTTTCTTTTTTTCCATTCTTTATTTGGTTGTTGGTTTAGTATGGTTAAAAAGCCTTTTTGCATTATAACATTTTATTTATGACAAATAGCTCTGAATTACAGAGAGCAGGGACTCTGCAACAAGTGACCAGCATGGTCTAAGATCCCTACTCATTTAACAGAATCCATGAAACTACAATGTGAAACATGTGTGTGACAATTGAAAGCCTATTCCTCGACTGTGGAGGGGTTAGGAAAACAACCAGAGCCTCGTGAAAGTTGTCTTCAGTTGTCATCAGAACACCAAATAAGTTGTAATTCACTGCTTGAAAGTCAACTCTTTTTCAATAAAACTGTTAAACAGTTTTTTTACGTGCATCTGACCAGAAATCTCTTAAAACTAGACCCAAAAATACTCCATCACACCTGTGTCCTGACACCCACACAGTCTCCAGCACTCACATCCTCTCTGTGCTCTCTGCTTTTAATTTTCCCATTTATTTTTAACAGGCTCTGTGGAATGAGATATTTTTTTGTCATAAAGCCCATATATAGACATAATTCTTCTATTTACTGTGACTCTGATAAATAGGCTTCTAAAACTTCTTTCATCCACATGTAATGGATTATTTTAACAACTTAATGGCAACAATAATGACATAATTAAACATACACACTGAAGTCCTGCTTTTCCAGGGCATATTTTAGTTTCACAGTCTGGAATTGTTTTACTTGTCCCCTTATCTGGTGAGTGATGTTATTCCTTTGGACATTCAGTTATTCAATCTCAGATCAAAATTATTAGTCTTGAATTAGGGTCATGGGCACCTCACCTAATTATTCTTATCCTGTAAATATACAGAGCCTTTAAGTTGAGAATTTTATCCATGGGTTTTACACTATGAAGTTTCCCATATCATTATTGCCCAGTGCTACCTTTCTTTAATTCCCAACATTTCATTATCTTTCCATCTTCGAATTTCCAGTGTCAAGTGAACCTGGAAATCATTTTATCCCACCCAGAGAACTATTTTGTGGAGATTTCATCAGTCCAGTTTTTCACACACATACGTGCAAAGGAAACTGGTGACCCTGCTGAGATGAAATGTCAACATCTTGAGAATGGATTTAAGTAGCCTCTCAGCTATTTCCCATGGCAACTTCTTGCTACTGTCTGGAGGAATCTGAGGAATACAATAACTGGTGAAATCACCAGCATGTCCACTGTAAGTTACAATCAGTGCCGCATCATAACATTGAAAGGCATAATACAGGTGTCACTTACTTACTAACTTTGTGATCATTTTTAAAGATAAATTATGGTGATTGATCCACAATATTCATAATTGCTTTGTGAAGATTTTTTTGTAGAAACTAGGTCCTGGTGTCTGCTAGTTTTGACATGTGTTTTTGACTTTGGCAAAGTTGTTCTTTATACTGCAGATATCACTAGAGTTTTCCTCTTCAGGCTATTTTTCCCTCACATCTGGCAAGCATGTTCTCTGCACTATGCCGATCATGTACCATGTGTCAGGACATGAAAACAGCCTCCGTGTCAGTTTGGCCACATCTCTGATGGACTTGTTCTGCGTAAATCTGAAAATGTATTATAATGACTGTCTCTGTCTTGACAGACACATTTCTCCTTAATAGGGAAGTTAAATGAACTGCTGTAAAAAATAAGACTGACAAGTACATACAGTACCATTACACACACACACACACACATGTATGCGCACACACACACACAAGCAGAATGTCATACATGACATTCCATGTATCGCCCCAGAAACATTTCTCCTTATATGGCTCCAGAGGCCTGCTGAGGCGGTCTGGCTGTGGCTGTGAGGTCCTGACTGACAAAGGCAGAGTTTGTTTTTCACCTCTACTGTATCATATCACTTCCAGTTCATCACTTTAAACTGTTACAAATTGGAGTCCATGTATGTTTAGTCACATTAACGACAAATGGTCAGATTTATGTTTATAACAGCCAGTGATTCTGTTAACCAATGACATGTCCGGGGTAAGTGCTACTAAACTTTTCCAAAGTTTCCCTCTGATAAAAACTTGATAGTTGAGGAAATGGGCTGATGTGATTAAAGAATTTTCTGCATCCTGGCAAGAGCCTCATTTCCTTCGCTGGGATCACAGCTGAGTAACATGAGGTGCCATTGCTAAGTCAAGGATTGAAAAGTAAATATTATGATCTTAGTCAGACAGTCAAACAGCTGTTTGATGCTAATCAACAAATTACAATGGCTGTGGCAGAGTCAGTGCAGGAAGAGCACTTATGGAGCTTACACAATTCACTGCATAAGAATCCTTCATTTCTATGTATTTTAAAACAGGAAGTGGACTGAAATAAACCTAGGACATAAACCAGTGGGATGAATGGTATGTGAAAATGGAAATGTTGTTATATAGAGAAAAACACTAACAACAATTCCATGAAAACCCAGGAAATAAACTGTGTTTTAAATACACACAGCATTCATAGAAAATACAAATAACACCATACTGGGGCTTAAAACATAAAGAAAAACTGAATGAACGTTATAGCTTCCTGTTTTATCTGAATGAAAGTCAAGATCACATCAGGTCTTAGTTGTTGGACAAAATGAGGCTGTTTGTCCCTGGATGTCCAACCCCTCAGTCAAAGTTCTCAATAATTAGTTTAAAACAAATAAACAATCTACATTGAGCCCAAACAGTTGGAGATCTAATCTGGTTCTCCCATCAGGATGCAGGGCATACTTCCTGACCGAGCGTCAGCGAGGAGAGCGAGGCCACAGCCCCCAGGGAGCGCTGCAGACAAATTCAAGCACGCTCATTGTGCTCCATCTAAATACAACACAAACTCACAGTATTTTATAACGACAAACCACAACATCCTTCTGAAGAAAAAAAAATCACTATCCAAATTCTGAATGATTTTTACTGTTTGGAGTGCTGCTGAGACACCACACAGGTATCTGATCTGTCTAAATCTGTGTTTACACAAGTATTATGTAACTGTTCTTCCACATGTGCACACACAGCCTTCCTTCGAACATTAACATGACATCCAGGGTAAAGGTTCAGCAAAGATAACAAAGGTGACTTTGGAGGTGAGTGATTGTCACTTACGTGCAGAGGATGGACTGGTCCTCACGATCTGTGGGAACAGAGAAATTTCACAGCATCAGATGACGTTTATGATAAGTCATTCTGCAAACATACAGTGTGTATGTGAGAGTCCAGCTGACTTATAAAGGCAGAAAAACAAGGTGCTAAACCAAAGATATAAAGATATCTGCAGTAACCAAAGTAAAACATGTCATTTTGATTATTTGTGACAAGCACAGGGGACTTATTTCTTCTCTTACATTTGGCCTGAGGATATGAGTAGAGTTATGCCCATTGCACAGAGCATGTCTGTACTAACCACAAGTGAAACCACAAGCCTTTCCCCAGGAATAAAAATCAGTCTAATGCAGGAGTTTAGACACCAGCTGGGACTCAGTTCAAAGCTGAGAGAAGTTTGTGTGATTTGTGAAGGCTCCCCCGCGCCTAAAGAAACATGTAACTCCCACAGATACTCTCAATGTGCTGAGCAATGACTCAATATGTCGTCTCCCTAAAGTACTCCTAAGAGAATACACCAAGTCCATCTACGGCTATTTTGTAACTGTATCCTTCAATAAAAAGCAGCCCTGGGGGAGTTGAGAGAGAACTGCTGAATGAAGAGATAACTTTGGAGTCAGTTTTTGAGATGAAACCTTTTAGCAGAAAACACAGGAAGACTGTAGTGATAAAAAAAAAAAAAAATCACATCCAATGTGGGAAGAAGTCATAACACAGAGCATTCGCCAGCAAGTCTTTATCTTGATACAGTGAGGAGCATCATTCATGTGCAGCATCATGACTTGCACAGTGTTGTCCTCTCGTGCAGGACATAGACACCAGCACACACTCAGTTACAGTATGCAGCCTGCGCTGAACTGTAAACCAGCACGGATGCTGTTTCTCTGTTTGGACTTATGTTTGGCTGCTGTTCCACTGGTTCCATTCCTTAGATACACACTCAAAATGCCTGTTCCCTCTCTGCATTTCCTAATTAAGGCAGATGGAGGGAGAGAGTGGTGGCCAGGGTAGCAAGCTTTTGTAAAACATCCAAAAACAATTGCTCTTGCACCAGAGACTCAGAGAGGAGACGCAGGTTGTTCATCAGTGCAGAATATTAAGAATATTTTTGTGAAGCTGTCTCAGTCATGTGAGGTAAAAATCAAAATATGAGTACATGAGAGTGTCGACGTCATTATAGAAGACAAATATAGAAATCCAGTGGGAGCACAGGAGAACAGCACATTAGCCATTTGCTGCTGGGGACAGATAACTCCCTTTGGGAATTTCACATTTTTATCTCCTGGAGATCAAAGGCTGAGGAACATTTCTGACGGAACAGGACCTCAGCCAAGACTGGAGGAAGAATGCTCCGAAGCTTAGGAGAGTTATCTGGATTTGCTGCAGTTATGCACCACTTCCACTCTAACAAGTGAACTCTTCGTACTACATCAGACAGTGTAGAAGGCCCTGCATCATTAGCCACTACTTCATGGGAAATCCCTTAACTGCATCAACAGTAACAATTCCCTGCCAGCCACAATGTGATTACATGAGAGTAAAGGCTCAATGGGACACATACTGTATGTCTAGTTTTTTTTTTTGTTTTTTTTTTTTTTTTTTACCAATGAAACATTTATACTTTATTCTTCTTCGGAATAGCTTCAAAAATTCAAAACAAGCATGCCGATGCTTAAAACTGTTTTGATTAATGATCATAATATCAGTCCAGAAATTTTAAACTGGAAGCTGATCACAATTTCAAAAGCAGTCACTGTATATATCTGGGTCCTAAAAGAACCCATATTAGATGATCCTTTCTACATCACTGACTGCAAAACTCAAAATGAGGAGTGAGACACATTTATTGAGTCATGTATATTGTCTAAAGAAGTTACAGAGGTAAAGTCTCTCCCCATTAATTTAAAAGTCATTTTCAAATATTCACTTTTATGGTGTTTATGAATTGTTTCCTTTTATGCTTGGCCTTTTTATTTAGCTTTGAATTTATGAACTGACCATGCTGGCACTGCCTATGCTGCTCACTTCATTTGTTTTGCTTGGTTTTAAAGAAGCTCAAAGCCATGTGATGAGTTTTAAAGCTGAATGGGTGGTCAGTGAGCTAAATTATATTTCATATATCATGAACCTAAGCGAGTGCCTCATGTGTTTAGTCTGATATAAATGCAGCAAATCAAAACACATTCTTTCTGTGCACACACTATCCTTGGCGGCAGCTAGTGTATATTACGGCCACTAACTGAACATGGTCTCTCTTTTACAGCTGTGCAAGTTCTTCTGCAGAGGCAGTCTGATGAAGTGGAGTCCAAACAACAATCAATCCTCCTAATTCTTGTTTACTCACAGCCCCCTGTTTATACACCATAGCTCTAATGGTAAATACTCACATTTCCTGTATACTGGCCTAGTAAAAACCTCACATATACACGTTAGTGACAACTGCATTCGTGAAGTACAAGACTCATTAAACATTATATTACATCACTGGAGAACCAAAACAGAATTAGTACATTTATACTGACAATAAAGCCAACAGGCTTCAGGAAATGGAGTGTTTTCTTCTGGGCTGATGCTACAGTGCATCCGTCCACAGATTAGAAATGGATAGTGTTGCAGCTGCACTTCTCAGCTTTCTCTATTTTTTTCACATCATTAGTCGTGTATAGAAACTGCCAGAGACCTGTCAGACATACTTTAAATACAGAGATCTTAACCACCAAGAAACAAACAAACTTTAAAGGTCGACAGTGTTAGCTTTCATAACAGATCTACAGATGCTTGCATAACCAGTGTGTATGTTTAAGCAAAACGCCTTATGAAGAACAAGAACAAGATGAGACGACATGAGCATACTGTAGATGGAGGAGCAGTGTTTTAGATCAGTGATCTGTGTATAATGGTGAAATATTGGACTGTTTGGAAATAATAGGAGGGACATTTCTTTCTGTCAATAAGAACATAACTTATCATGAGCTGGTTTAAAGTGACTGAAGGAGGATAACTGACATCAAATCAATTGTGTGAGTCATTATTTGTTATGCAGGGTTTAATCTTTTTATGGCATTGCCATGAAACCATGATGGTTTGGTACGGGATGATCCCACTTTCTCTTGAGCTCTCTAAACAATTACTTCCTAACGATTACTTAAAGTCCTGGCTAAACATCCTGTTTCATCTGGCAAACTCAAAATTCAAATTCAAAGCAAAGGCACAGGCTCCAGCCCATTTAATGGGACCTTTAAAGACTCCCTTCTCACCCAAAGGACAAAGTCTTTTTTTTTTACCCTGACCAAAGAGAAGAAATAAAGTTAGATGATATACATGAGGAGGGGTAAAGCTGCTGAAACAGGAAATGCTTTACTGCTCTCCACCCATCTCTCAATCCAGATGTCAACTCCTCTGAGAGAACATCCTCACGTCAACATTGAATCCAGTGGGCATGACCCTCTGGAAGCACAAGAGACATGATTTTGTGGGAAACCGGCCACTGAACTGAGAATCATTTACTGTAAGCACAACCCTGCCACGTCCGCTTTCCACTATCGACACCTCTACGAGACAACGACTTTCAAATAGTCCAGAAAGTCCTCTTTTAGATTTGATTATGTTGATCATATCAGCCTCCTTTGTAATGATCTTGCAGCACACAGATGGAGCTCTGACATTGCTTTTGGACTGGACAGTTCTGCATGTGAATCTACTGGCCTGACTGCATGTGTCAGTTTGTGTTTTTTAACAACCACTTTGTGAATATGACAGAGCCAAAATTAGAAAATACCACCAGCTGCCATCACACTGAGTCAGACTTTTGACAGTTCATAAAACTCACCCACACTCTGCTTTTAAAGCCTCCGGCCAACACTTTGACACAGATCATTTGAAAACGTGTGAAGCTGGCAGCTTGCTTTTGCAGTTTGCTTTGTCATGTGTCAGAGCTGTCAGTGAGTTTCACACCAGCTCTTGTGATGTTTTGCCCTGCCTTAGTTTGATATGACTGATTCACTTCAATTACTGATGCTGCTCAGTGAGAATTAAAGCGTAGCTCAGCATGCGGTGGGTGGACTGACACTCTGGACAGGCTATCATTACATCACAAAGTGAACTGGACAGAATGAGTGTAACTTTGAAAATCTGTTACATTACCCATCCACCTGATCTGAATATTCTGTGAGAGTGACGCACTGGAAGAACATCAACTACAGTAAACTGTGTGAGGCAGAGGAACGTGAGGAGTACAAAAATCCTACCTTGCATCATGTTTCTGTAGGCGTTATCAGTGATGGAGTAGATATGAGGGGGGACTTCATGTCGTTTCTTCCCTTTGTACATGTCAATGATCTTCTCTGAGTAGATTGGCAGCATTTTATAGGGATTCACCACCACACAGAACAGGCCAGAGTACGTCTGAGAGAACACGCCATGACAAAGAAAGGTATTAGTGTTTCATATTTTGTGTCAGACGGCTGAAGCATGTCAGGAAATTAAAGTAGTCATACATATACATACATATACGTAGTGTAAGTATAAAAATGCCCTACTGTAAGGATGTCATAGAGTCATATCAGTATTATGATAATATCAGGATATAGTTTGGTAGGTTAAGGCTCAGATTAAGGACTGGGGAATCACTGATGTAGTGTGCATTGTTCTGGTGTGAGAGAATGATGTTGTGAGCGTTCACGTGTTTTTGGTGTATACTTACATATATAAGGCCAGAGAAGTACCTCTCGCGGAGATTGTGCAACACAGAGGCCTCGTTCAAGCAGGTGAGCTCAGCCATGTCCTCCACCTTGCTGAACTTGGGTGGGTTCATCTTCTGGATGTCATCCTTGTTGACTGTCACCTTCTTCCCATTATCAGCCAGCTCCACCAGCACCTCGTCGCCGTGCTCCTCCTTGATACTAGCAGCCTCGAAGCCATGTTTCTCCGATGGGACCCACACCAGCTTCTTGGCTGCCCAGTCGGCCTGCGCCATGGGGCTGTTCAGGAAGTCTTTGTCAACAAAGAGGAACTTTTCATCATCGGTTGGGGCCTTCTTAGACATCTTGGATTAGGTCGAGGGCCAACTGTTGGAGGAGACAAATGAATCAAGTGAGTGAACCATAATGGAAGCAGAGACGGAAGGGAGGCAGAAAACAAGGAAGGAAGGAAGGAAGGAACTGATGAAGGAAAACACAGAAGCAAGTGGGAACAAAGACAGCAAGAAGGCAGGTGATAAACAAATATGAGAGGGCAAGAAGAGAGGTTTCAAAACAGTGTGTTGTGCAGGACATGGCACTGCAGAGATGCAACAGTTACTATACTAAATGTAAAGAACATGATTATAATGAGAATTTCATAATAAACATCAACGATTTCCTTGAATGCTTGGTGCAACAATCCTCATTTCTTGTTGAGCAAAAAGACAACACTTGTGTACAGGGTTAACTACACACTGTACAGTGAGTGATGAGACTTCACTGGCAGGACACATGTTACAAAAGTGTCCCTCTGTCTGTGGTTGTAACTCAAAGAGCTAACATGTTTCATCCACTGGGGAGTTCCACAGTCCAGTCCTTCTCACAGACCTCCACCCCCTCTTGACCCCACACTTTCACACATGCCACTAGGGAGACGCACAAACAATCCCCCCCTAATTTAGATCGAATGATTGAGGCTGGGAAATTGGTTTTAATTAACTTAGTAAGAAAGACCTATACATTTTGTCAACAGCTTCATGTGAAATATCCCCAAAATGTTTACTGCTCACTGCCATGTAATCATACTCAATCATTAAGTGATTACTTAATTGACAACATCCATTTTCTTCCATGTCTTTTCCCCCTCAGATCTCTCTCTCTCTCTCTCTCTCCCTGTGTCTGAGCTCGGAGGCTTCAGTCTCGTGCTGTGATGACCATATATGGGCCCCTTGTCTGGAGCAGGACTCTTTTCTGCGGACCTAAACAGCAAGGCAAGTGAACTCCCAAACAAAGCCCATATAGGGAATAGTATGTCTCCTGCTGGCCTCGTCATTTACTCCAAAATGATAACAGTGAGGGAGAGAGCATGAGGGGGGCCTGGGGCTTTAACAATCATGCTTCACATGGGCCCCTAGCGGCCCATATTCATTTTTACATGCAACAGTCGGTGGCTAAATTACGAACAAGTGTCTGGGACTCAGCCATGTCTGGGAGTTATACCTGCAGTGGGAGGGGGAAGATGTAAAGATGCTAATGGGGATAAATGCAGATATTGTAGCTAAACGATTATGAACGAGAAACACAGCTCAGAAGAAAATATTTCAATATATCATTATGTTCTGCACGAAACTGGTCCAGTGAGTCTGATACGACTCCAACCACGGTGCGTCACTTTGCATCGGCCTCTGAATTGCTGAGTAGAAAACTTGGTGGTTCTTGGATTACACACAATGAACCACCTCTGTTTCGGCCTGTTACTCCATCCCACCTCCACCTCTGTGTACACTGAGACTGGCACACACTTTAATTCAGTGGGAACTATGAAAAAAGGCCCTGAGCTTCTTGAGAAAGCCTGTAAATGCACCCGAGGGAACCAGCAAAGCCAAACCACCCAGAAACTACTGACAGATACTGCATAAATATTAACTACAGACAGACAGACACTTGCTATTTGCCACAAAATTGCCAAGGCTCGAGTCTGGTGAAGTGAGAGAAAGGAGGAAGGGACCAACTGGTACTTTGATGATTAGCTATTTCTGCAAATCAAAGTAAACAGACTTCTCTTAACCGCCCTCTATTTAGATGTGCAGCCAGTCAGTGTCCTCCTCCTTAACCCCCTTTAACTCTGACCACCTTAAAACCTTTGTGAAGCCTCCACTCTGTTGTGTCAATACAGCTCTGTACTCAGCCAGCGTATGATGAAGACAGGTGTCTGAAGTGGGGTTGACAGAGGTTGATATAGACTGACTGGAAACCTAAAGGATGACAAGGGGAAGTCGGGGGAGGGGCTCACAATAGCTCATTAAAAAGATCATATTAATCATAACTCACGAGAACACTGGGGCATCCACTGTGACACACACACTGACCCGCTTAGCTCAGTGTAAACCATCAAGTCCAAACAATATTACATTTCTGTTAACATTAGCAAAATCTTCCACCATCATTAAATCTTGGCTCATGTTCCTGGACACACTCAGGCTGAGAAGCAGGAATGAGAACAACTCTTATGATGAGCCCAATATACAGGACAAGAGCCCCTATCAAACATAATAAACTAGTGGAAATTTCACCCAGGAGACTGAGTGACCTTTCTATTTGTGGGTGATGGAGGTTGACCTGCAGGGCCTGTGAATGATTTTACTCATTTCCTGTTCCACAAACATTCTTCCTGTTATCATCTTGTTAATAACCTCAACACGTTAGGACTTCCAATCCTTGTGCCATGATTAGGATTATAACATGAGATCAATCATCATGCATGCTGACGACACAGAGTGATGACAACACTTAATTTGTCCCATTACAGAAGATGCCAGTGAGTGCAGTCTGCTTAAATATGGAGACAGAAAGCAAATACATTCACAACACTTCTCTGTTAAAGATAAACTCATGTGAAAAAAGGTTGCGTGATGAGACAAGGTGTCCATTCTATAGAGCAAACAATGTTTGTTGTGGTATTTCATCAGCCCAGGTATCTGCTCTCGATCCATTTTTTCATGTTCTGTTGAGCAACTAAGGAAGTTTGCTTTCTCAAGGGTCCATGTCAATATTATGCAAGCGATTAATGCTGATGTTTGTCTGGGCTAACAAACATTTCATAGCCTGAAGTTCAAGTTCACATGTATGGTGAGAACAAAAAACATATTGACACGTGTCTATGAAGGGGGGTTAAAAAAAACTCCTTCACCACCATCACTGACGAGTTTCAGTGGTGGTGAGTGACGTATGGAAACTGTCAGCACGCAGCTTGTCTGCATCTTCAGCCGCTGTGTGAAACAGTCTGGCAAAGTGGCTTCATAGCACCATATTTAGAAAGCAGGAAGCTCCATGGGTAACGCTGAGATATTCAGATTTAACTTCCTTACCCTACACTGCAGTGTACCCTGAATGCAGCATTTTGTCACTGTTTAAACCCTCATATTAAACACAAAAATGAAAGTCTGCATCGGCTGAATGAAAATGATTCACACATTTATATAATCATTGTCATGCAGGTCACATACTTGACAGTTGTTCAGTTAGTTTCTTATTAAATTATGCAAATACCAAACAAAAGCTCACTTTTCCAAAAACTTTTTTAGCTAGGTTAGTGTGTCAGAAAATGAGTATGCAAGGCTAACGAGCCCTGAGAAGTGAGAGAGAAAACACAGTAACAATGAAACGACTCCTGTTCGGGTTAAAGTTAGAAAACTGTGGAGAGGATGCGGTTTGACAAGTGCACCTCCAGCATCACATGTCAAACGACTCTCTGCAGTAAATGATATACTTACATAAAATGAAGAAATTTGTGTTCAGGGGAGCTTTGGGTTTGGAAAGTCAGGGTTTGGAGCTTCCGGCGTTGACGAGGTACTCCAAAAACGAACAGTCCAAATGACCCCCGTCAATTTCAATGCCTTACCATTTAAACTGCGCACTGTGGCGCTAGGGTGGAGCTGCACGGGCGGCTCCTCCTCCTCCACCTCCTCCTCCTCCAGACCGGCGGCAGCAGCATCCGTCAGCGGGGCAGGAGGCAGAGGACATGCGCACTGCGGACATGAGCAGGGTAAAACTCCGAGGGAGACAGAGAGTGAATGAAGAAGTGCTGAGCAGGAGAGGAGTCATGTTGATGCAGTGACACAAGTCAAGTCACTCACTTCCTCATCGTCCTGACTCTTCACGTTAAACTGGTACATAGTCTGTGGCATTTGTCCGCGTGCGCGTGGATAAGCCTGTACAAAGGGATGACAATGTGCATGACAGTGGATGCTACATCAGTTTTTGGGTGAAATATAGGCAACATTTATCCTCAACCTCAAACTGTTAAGGTTCAAAGACATTATAGATGACACAGCCATGTTTGAGATAGTTAAAATTATCTCTTAAATAATATCTGCTACTATGAGCTATGTGTGACATTAAAATATTGTTTACATCAGTGATACCCCCCCCCCCCCCCCCCCCCCCATTCCGCTGCTTAATGAGCATGTTTACTAGAACAGGTGTAGCTAATAACATTAAGGACGCTCTGCTCTGTTCAGTGAGTCCAGACCATCAGCCGTCCTTAACTAACTACATGTTTGTTTGTTTGTTTTGTCACTGTATAATTAAAAATCCTCACATGATATGCTGGGACCTGCAGCGAGTTCCACCTTCTCTCCATTTCCACACCCTGTAGGGCTAGATTATGCAATCAGTTTTAACTCCTCATAAGGACAACCAGCTGTCCCCAGCACAGGAATCCCCCTTTCCTGTAACAGCTCCAGAGAGGTTTCCCCCCAATACACATAACTCATAGTTTGCATTCTCAATGTGTGTTTCTTTGTGCATGTGTGTGTACATCCACATGAGTGTCCACTGTCGTTACTCACACTCCACTATCACAAACAGCCCCGCCCCCCTCCATCCCTCCTGTTTCCAGCTTCTTTCCAATGGAACTTCCTATATAAGGACACCGTCCTATTTGCTCCAATAAATCAAGCTGCAGCTTGATAGTTGGGTCTGTTTTCCGCCAGAGGCACAGCACTGAGCTGTTTGTGTGTGTGTGTGTGTGTGTGTGAGAAACCTGATGACAGACCAAAGAGTGGAGGACCTCTGGGCTACCTCTGGCCAACATCAAGGGGGCGGTGCTGCGTGGATGAAGGAATGACCAGGGCTGAAAACTCAGGAGACAGGGTGAGAGACAAGGCAGAGGGAGGCAATGAGGAACATGACAACCAGGAGGAGGAGGAGGATGAGAGGGAAAGGAAGAGGCAGATACACTGAGCAGAGAGGTTGCAGTGTGTGCCATATAAGGACAGGGGGTCTGTACGGAATCTCGGCAGCTTTCCGCGTAACTATCAAACACAGGCGAGCCCCAGTGACTAAATATGGTCCAGCAGCAATAGCATTCTTCAAACAAACAAAGGTGCCTCTATGGAAATTACTTAGGTTAGGTGTGACAGAGAAGTGGTTTATAGCTTATTGGTCAATGGTACCCAAAGGTAACAAGGTGACATCTGCTGCCAGAGGGGGACTACACAGTGCACTGTACTCCTGCCTCACTGCTGCTGAGGAGAGAGATGAGGGGTGAAAGATGTGGTTTTCAGTTTGAGGTTCACAGTCTTGCCCTGAGGAAACACAGACGGTGTATCTGAGAACATCCATCTCCTAAACTCTGAGTCAGTGCTTTTCTCTCTGCTCCGTGCTACACAAGAATATCAGAGGATCATTACTCTGCGGCTGCTGTCAGGGAAAAGGTTACTTGTATATTTCTCTTCACTGTGATGTAAGATGGTCCATGCAAGGATACACAAGGACAGTTCTCTCCTACTGAAATACTTCAAGGGTTCACGTTCAGAGGCACTGTGTGCTGACAGTGAGTGGGTTCCTCATGTGTTAGCCAAAACTTTTGCCCTCCCCCGGTTCTCTGAGATGAAGAATAATATCAACGTGATTCCTCAGAGCAATTCATAAACCCACGGAAATCTGCAGTGACATGGAGGAGAGGAGGTGGGGGGAGTGAACATGGACAAAAAGTCTAAGTGAAGGATGCTGAACTCAGGAATATTCAGTGAATCCCACCTGTAAGTGCATTTTGTATTGAAAACAATTATAAACTAAAGAATGAACTATACTGAATAAATCCCCCAATTTCAATGTTATTTACATGGAAGAAGTCTGAAATTGCAGGACTCACGTTTACACAGTTCACTGCTCAACTGAACCAGCCACAACAAGGAGAACAGTGCTGTAGCACAGCGTGTGGACTGTCCCTCAACATCATGTCACAGGAAAATCAGCATGGACTGTAATGCAGAGAACTCTCACAAAAAATATGTTAAATGTTTTCCTCCACCTCATGTCCATAGATGGCCATCTATTGGAGAGAAAATATGTTTATAGATCCATTTGACCCTCGTGGAATGCCGTAGCATTCTAATTTGAGCCCCGGGGCAAACATCAGTTGACTGTGCTGCAGTCAAAAGACCACTACATTCAATACTATTTATACAGCTGTCCCTTTTACACACAACTCATTTATACAGTGGAGGCGAAATGCTACCTATTACAGGGCAAACTGCCAAATGAACAATCATGTGCCATTGTTAAACTTCCTCCGCTTATATAGCCATTTTGAAGAGAACACTCACGACTGTTGCCAATAAGCTAGATGCCCCAGGGCCACAGCCTTTAAGGGCAAATAAGGTTTGCTCCAAGTAAGCATATTGTTCCAGATTCAGCTCACTGTGACACTTAGACCTGCATGCTTATGCACTGTAACACGTTATCATCTCTAATGGGACGGAAAAGCAATGAATTAGTGTAAAGTTACATCTTTTTCAAAATGCACTTAAGGTAAATGATTACATGTCATTTTTCACAGCTACTCCCTCCATCAGAGGCACGGGCAGGCACACTAAAACACACAGTGTGCTCAATATTATGATCTCATCCTTTCAGTGAACTAATCTGAGTGCTATGATCTCACCTATTAAAGCCTCTACAATCAAGAATGAGAGATGTGGATATGTTAGAGGAGAGAGTTCAAATAAACTTCTAAATCACACAGCACTTTAGACACGGATTAGCTTAGAGATGGTGGAAGATGTGGAACTGAGTAGGCAGCATCAGTAATCGGGCTGCGCCACAAGCAAAGGCCGACCCCGCAGATAATCAGTTCCAGAAACTCAGGGGTCTAAGTTGTGTGAGATAAGCAAGTGAAGTTCCCTTAAATGGTGAGAGAGGAAGTGAGATGCAAAAAGTATGTGGTTGTTGCAGTAGACATTTGCATGTCCAGCACAGGCTCCAGACTGCATATGCTGCTGATTTTTGTATGGTATTTGTTTATTACATAGATATTAATGATGTTGGTTTTTCTGATTTGATAGTGATGATAGCTACACTGATGTCCAGAGACTATACCTCATTTGGTTCAGCATTAACATGTGGACCATTTGCTGTGTAAGAGCAAGTTTAGACATCTTCATAATCACCAGCTAACTAATCTGCTATATTACAGACAAATATTGCTGAAGCATATACAAATACACTTAGGACCAACTCAAGGGCAAGGGTGCAGGGGCAACATGGGAGGGTGTGGTTGCACAGAAATACACAATGAGTGCCAAAAGGTCTGGACAATCACAGGAAATTCTGTGAATTTCAATTTTGGGGACTTTCAGGTGCATGCTTTATTTAAATGGCCTTATGATAAAAAGTGGAGATAAGGTGTGCAGAGTCAGTGTCTTCTTTTAAATCACTTCTTAAAACACAGACAGACAGACAGACAGACAGACAGCCAGACAGGCAGGCAGGCAGGCAGGCAGCAGGCAGACAGATAGGCAGACAGACAGACAGACAGACAGACAGGCAGGCAGACAGCCAGCCAGCCAGCCAGCCAGACAGACAGGCAGGCAGGCAGGCAGGCAGGCAGGCAGGCAGGCAGCAGGCAGACAGGTAGGCAGACAGACAGACAGACAGACAGACAGGCAGACTTTTACTCAGATGCTCTTAGTTTTACTTTTATGCCCTCTTCTGTTTTAACTCTTTTATTCCATCTTTTCTCATCCTATCATGTCTCATCTTAACTTTTTATCATGTATACCCTCTTTGATCTATTTTATCTAATTAACTGCACCCTGCATTTTAACTTGAATCCTCTGGCCTCAATTTGTTGTTGGGTTCCTTTATTGTCTGTGTTGCTGTGTTGCTTGGACGGTCCATCTCTGATAGTTTTATGGCACTTGTTTATGCCTTGTATGTTGTTTTGTCAAGCACTTTGTAAACTTTAGAATATTATTATAATCAGAGCTTATTTAGTGTGGTCTGTGCTGCCCTTACAACGACTGCAATAGAAACTTATACTTGTAAATAATTCAGACATTCTAATGCCTCCTTGTTTGGATATAAGATCATCGGTATCACGTTCCCATTTACAGTGTGTGACTCATTTTACAGATGCTTTTATCCAAAGTGACTTATACATGAGGGACATCATCAAAGCTTCAGTGCAGCAGGAGGCCTAGAGGTAACTGGGTGCTCTACCTGTTTAATAAGTGCAAGGAGATCAGCTACAGAGATGATTCTTCAATAGATTCTTGAAGATAGAGAGGGATGTCCCTGCTCTCATAACATTTGGTAGCTTGTTCCACTGTCAGTGGGGACTGTACAATTGAATTAATGTAGATAGGTCCAGACCCATATGTCACTCTTATGGGGAGCAATAGTGAATTAGATTCAGGGCAGCATGTCCATGAAGTTTAAAATATAATTGTTTTCAGGCATAGTGCCACACGTTGCAAAAGGGTCAGATCAAGAATCAGATCAAGGGCAAGGGTGCAGGGGCAACATGGGAGGGTGTGGAATCAGTGTTCATCCTCTGGAAGGACCAGACTTCAGCCTTGTCTTTGCTAACACTGCCACCATGTGTTCCCTAATAAAAACAGCACTTCCACAAATGATTTCGATTCACTGTCGTGTACCAATATAAAACATTTATTATTGAGAATTAAAAGACGATATTTATGAAACATTTGTAATGAAAAAATGTAATGAAATAAAAGAAGACATTAAAGAATGTAATCTCAACTTGCCTCTGTCTAATAACTGAAAGAGTGAGGAATATGTACTAATGTAAGCAGGGCCACCGTGACCAATGCTGGAACTGGTAACTGCTGACAGTAATCTCATCACATGAAAAGGCCATCTGGGCTCATTTGGCAACTTAAAAAACAACAATGCAACAATACTTCCTGCATTCATACTTGTCTTACTAGAACTCTTGTACTCTGTGCTGTAATGCAAGAAGATTGTGTCAGTGGAGTCCGAAGATTTGCTGCAACATTTCATGACATAGATTGGGGAATTGAAGCATCTTTTCAGTCCATGCTATTCCAGTATTCAGTGCTTTGTCACTTTTTAAGCATCAGGTGCAGGCACTGTGCTGCTGGCAGTGGCAGCAGTTGGCAGAGAGGCACCCCGCAGAAACACCTTCCCTCCATTGTCACCACTGTTCAGGAAGTGGGACACTAAGCCGTAGAGAAGAGGTCTGGAAAGTAAAATGTTGGAAAATTGAAACTTGTAATTAACATTTTCTGAATTTTACTTTCTTTCTTTTTTTGGTTGGAAAGTCAGAGACAAATGGTTTAACTGATAAAGTCCTGGACCAGAATCAAACCCAGGCCCTGATGGTTATGGTGGTACGTGCTTTTTCCAGTTGTTTTTATCATGTGTTGTTGAGTTTTCCCTGTTTGGTGTGTTAGGACAATCTGCTGAGTCACATGTGCTAAACTACGACCCCCAGAGAAGTGTTGACTTTCAAAACACAAATTGGATGTAGTCATGTTTTTCCAAGTCTTTTCCAAGTCTCAAGATATTTCAAAATCAATTACAGATGAATCACAGAGCTGATGAAATTGTTATAACTGATCATACCACCAGACTGTCAGTAAATCTTTGAACTCTGTGTTGGATAGCAGACTGGTCGGCTATTTCCCGAAATCCTGGCCTACTCACTTACACAGACTTGGAACTCGAATCCTCTGTGACTTTCAGCTCACTTGCCAGGAACTGTCTGTCCAAGGGAGCCTCAGGCTGACCTGATTCTGGGAAAACAAACCATGCTGAGATTAGAGGTAACACACTTTGCTCTACAATAATGACTGGTTTGAAAACAACAGCTGGAATATGAAATATAAATATGAGTGATTTCACATGAAAACATTTTTGTTTTTACTCACTGAGTAAAAACAGATTGGGTCACTCATAAAGTGACCCACTTATGAAGTGAGCCAGTCATTCAAGTTTGAAAGAGGATAACCTCCATCTACATAGTGTTTTCATCAGAGTACCAACATTGACAATGATCACACTATTCTTTGAGCAGATGTTGAACATCAGTGCATTGTCATTTTGTGGTCATGTTATCCACCACAGTGTATGACTTCATTATTTCCACCCACCTGCTGTCAGTACTGACGCAGTGTACTTGTACTTGTTGAACTCCAGATACTCCCGGATGAGCTCGTTGATGAGCAGATTCTCGTGGGACAGCGGCGGCCGGGGCTCCCGCTGGTCATCCAGGGCGCTGAACACCTCTGCCCGAATACGAGCCTTCAGCTGGCCAAGCACACCGCGGGACTCCAGCGTGTCTCTCACGGCTGAAATATTCATATTTTATCGCATTAATATGAGATGGAGGTAGATTAAAGTCCTGTGCCCACTGCCTTTATAAATTAATCCAGCTAACGTTTGCCTCTGCAGTCAGCCAGACCTCACTCGGTAATTTCTCCATTTAATGAGTCCTTGATATCTGGCAAAGCTACAGAGCTCTTTAAACATGATTTACATAATTATAGGGATCGTTAATGACCACTCTCCACATCGGGATACACAACTAAACCGTTTCCCCCCATTTCACCATAATCTTCTTCAGCCAAAAGTCACTAAGCTAATGTTAGCTAAAGTTTGCTAGTAAGTGTTGACTGCACTAGACAACGGAGAAACCCCAACAACACAGACTTGCGTGATATGTGTCATGTTTCATCCATGCCGAATTAAAATGTAGATTTTAATGATACAGAAAGCGGTGAGTCATTCTGGCTAACACCAGCCTCACGGTAAGCGCTGATACAGTTAGCGGAAATGTCTTATTTATGAATGGGGGACCCACGGTGGCATGTTATGATGAAGATAACGTTGGTTGGCCATTGATGGTGGTCGTGGACCAACATGTGCAGCGGCTCGGTCCGTCATTTTTTGTATTTGTTTGATTATAAAGTGAAAAAAGTAGATTAGCTACAAAATCAGGAAAGATGGTGAGGCTTACCGCACTTTAGCTCAGTGATGGTCGCCATTGCAACAAGTGTAAACAAACGACAGTCAGTCTGCTGCTGTTCATACCGGGGACTTTCTGCCATCTAGTGACCGAGTTGAGGTACTACAACTAACTGGTTCATGAAACCGCACAGTGTGTATTGTTATACACAAGGTGAGATATGGAATCTTATTGAAAGAGTCCATATCTCATAAGGAATCTCATATAGACTCATGCTCTGTAAAAGTTATTGTTACTTGATTTGGATGCTGGAGCTTCACTTTGCAGAAGGCACCATTGTATGCAGGGTAGGATTTTTAACAACTTCGTTGAAAGTTATGTATGGACACAATCCGTTATATAATAGGAATGTTTTTTCCATATCTTAAAATTTGTTTATTTGTTGTTTGTTTGTAAAGGATCTTTAAGCTACATTTACATGCTTTGACCATCAAATGCATGAGGGATAGAAGTGAAAATGTCAGTACATACACTTAAACCATTCCTTCAGTCATATATGCAACAATTTAAACTTGCCTTGGCCACTCTGCAGTGTTTTTTTTTTTATCAAAACATCTTTGTTTCTATATTGTGTGTTGTGTTTCCTGAAGGTTTATGCAGTTTATTACACCCTCCTTAAGAAAGACACTTTTCTAACTTCAAATAAATTTTATTTATCCAGCATGATGTATGGAACAAGACAGTACATTAACAGTAAATAGTCAGTGAAAAATGAACAAGCTTGTTAAAAAAAGTATAAATATAATACAATCCTCAAAATTTTAAGGACAATTAATACATTTTGTCATTTGACATAAATAAACTATAGGATTCCACTCAGAATATATTGTCTAAACCAGTAAGACAAAAACAGTAAATGCCTCTTTGCTCTCTTTGAAGAGTTCATAAGGTCCTTTCCTTGAATTGAGAGTAAAGGTCAATGTGGACTATATACAGTCTGTCATGTCAGCACCAAAAGTACAATATTGATTTTTTTTGCTCTATGAATATGTGTATGGCCTGAGTTAATGTGGTGGAGGCAGAGAGACAATCATACAGAGATATATCACCATTGTTTTGAAGAGGCATTCTCTTCATTCATGGTGGTTTTCACTACCGGCATCAGGTTAAATCTGACCAGCAAGGTCCCTATTGACTTTTTTATATGTTTACTTTGACAGAAATAAACAACAGCCACAACATAGTTGGACAGTTGCTAATGCCTTGGCTCACTTCAGTGTTTTCCTCTTTTTCTCTGACATATAAAAACTCCAAATTGGCTGCTTCAAGGTCAGATTTTGAAGACTGCTAAAACCTCACTTCCCCTGCACTTGCCAGAGTAAACCTTTTGAAGGTTAGTGTGTCAGAGTATTTCCTGTCCCAGTTTCTGGGGCAAGAAGGCAAAATAGATTTCTATCAATTTACAATTACAATAGTGCCTCCTTATAGGTATATGAGGCTGAGAAACGTATGAAAAGTAAACATCAACATTTAAGCCTGAGAGAACATCAAAAAAGTCATGTGCTTTATAAACACTTACAAAAACTACAAAAATATAATATAGCTCCCGTTCAAAGAGAGAATGAACATCCTTAAGATTTGTCGTACTCTTTCATCCCATCCTTTGGCTTAATCCTTTCATGGAATAATCAGACTCCTTTACTCTATATACAATATTTATAGCTTGGAGACTCTCAACAATCAACTCTAGCTTTCTTTTTTCTTTTCTCCCTTTAGTTATCATCTGAGGTTAACAATGCATCTCAGGACAGTGTGTGTGTGTGCGCGTGTGTGTTATAAACCAACAAATACTATGGGGACTGCATCAGCAGCTGCTCTTGAGATTTATCAACAATGTCCCGTGGAGAGGAGCTTTGAGCTGCCATAAATCTTGGAATGGCCCAATTTAACATGTGTTGGAGAGCCACACGATTAAGGTGCCACATCTGTACACCATGAGTCACCAGCTCCATGATACTGTGCAAGGCCCAGCAAACACCTAGACCAGCCCAGCTTCACGGCACATTCTGTAGAACTGTCCCCGTTGTGTGATGAGGTTGGCTGGAGAGTCCATCTCAGAGATGTGGCCTCTGTCCATTACGATCACTCTGTAAAGTAGCAAAAAAAAGAAGAAGGGGGTTTTTAGATCCAGCAGCTTTTGATTAATGATTAGTTGGCTGCATCTTAGCAGTAATTTCTTTAGAAAATATATATATATTTTTTATCACTTGTTTCATCTGTACAGTGTCAAAAAATATTGCAAATGTAATTCTTTTCCATGACTTATTTGGTCTGACCAGCAGTGAAAAAGTCCAAAGGTCATCAGGTCAGAGTGGTAGGGATCAACACTGAGTTCTCACATTTGACCAGCTGTGGCCATTAAATATTTGATTTTTTTTTTACTTTAAGGCTTATAGTCAGTTTTCTGTTATTCATTTAAATGCTGAACTGACAGTGTTGTGGATTATAACATACCTTGTGTAGTCCATGATAGTGTTAAGGCGGTGAGCAATGGTGAGGACAGTGCAGTCTTCAAACTGTGTGCGGATTGTGGACTGGATGAGTGTGTCTGTCTCCAGGTCTACAGCAGCTGTTGCCTCATCCAAAACCAGGATCTTGGTTTTCCTCAGTAAGGCTCTGGCCAGGCACACGAGCTGGCGCTGACCCAGACTTAACAGACAAAGGAGAAGTTGGAGATGGATGGTTAAAATCATGTATTAGATAAGGGCTGTTTGGATCCTGCAGTTGTGTGTATCTTTGTGACATTGCTTTGGCAACTGATTAGGTTAAACATTGTTTTTGTGTACCTGAGGTTTTCTCCTCCCTCTGAACATTCATGGTTGAGTTTGTCGGGCAGATTGGAGACAAAATTTTTAAGGTGAGCAAGCTCTAATGAACTCCACACTTCCTCATCGGTGTAGGTGTCAAAGGGGTCCAGGTTCATCCGGAGGGAGCCTGAGAACAGAACAGGGTCCTGGGAGAGAGGACAGCAGCTGTTATTCAACACTGTCCAGACTGGCAACAGGATTGTTATAATTTGTTACAACCTATTTTAGATTGGATAAGGATTGAAAGTATTGCAAACAGTTTATGTGATGAAAGCCAAGGCTCAGTTCTTGTTATTACTACTGTCGTACCTGAGGAATGATAGTAATGCGTGATCTGAGGTCATGGAGTCCAATGTCTTCGATGTTGACACCGTCTATATAGATCTTTCCCTTTGCTGCCTCTAGGATTCTGAAGATTCCCAAGGCAAGTGAAGACTTCCCGGCTCCTGTTCGACCAACAATGCCAACCTGTGAAAAGATGTTTGTAGTAAGGGTGCTGCAATTTAAGCATTTCAAGTGAGCCAGGATTAAGACAGGTAAAGATTTCAAATATTGTTTTGCATCACACAAAATGACTCACCTTCTCTCTTTCATGAATATGCAAGGTAATGCCTTTCAGAGCCAACTCAAGGCCTTTACGGTACTGCAGTCCGTAGTCCTGAAACTCTATAGTCCCTGTCTGTGGCCATGCCAGGGGCAAGGAGCTGCCTTCTTTATTCCAGCTAGCCTAAATAAGACAATAACAAAAGGTGAGCAGAGAAGGAAAAAATGTTTGTCCTGGTCAGTGACTGAATGTGTGTGGGCCTGGAGCACTGACCTCTTTCGGTGTGTCAGCATATTCACTGACTCTCTCTACAGAAACAATGTTGTTTTCCACGTCAGTCCAGGATCTCACAATCCAGCTCAAGATTCCAGTCACCTGAAATATCCAAGACATTTTATTTTTTGCTCTGCAATGTCTCTGTTGTTGATGGGATGGCTCCTGGGACATTTTCAGTATTAAGTAGTAGAGGCTCTTACCTGGAGGGAGTGTGACACAGCCAAACCAACGATGCCCGGGCTCAGTGTGTTTTTTCCCATCACTGAGAGGATGGCAGCAGCTAAGACCACACCATTACCAACAAACTCCAGATTAACTGCCAGCCACCTGTGGAGGTAACAATGATTTAGCAGGCAGACTCCAAAATGTAAATAATGACCCAATAATGACCATCCCACATCAACTCAATCAATGTGTAATTTGTAATGATCACATGTCATCGTACCGGGTGGCCACAAATCGGGGGAAGTAGGAAGTCTGATTGAAGTCGACCCTCTTATTGGCCTGTAGAATGAACCTGGGCTGCTCCCCAAAGGCCCGGATGACACTGGCGCCCTGCACGGTCTCATTGAAGTGGGTGTAAATGGGAGAGCGGCTCACAGCTTCCAGCCTGCGCAGCTGACAGGATGTGGCGACGTAGAAGCTCTGTAGCCCACAGTGGAAAAGTAAAACACCAGCTTCAGTGAGTGAAACCGACAGAGAGTTTTCCCATGATTTACACTGAATGTGTGTAGCATCTATGTCAGCAGGTGAGGAACAAAATACAAATGAAAGGCAGAATCAGCAGTGTTGGTTTTGGAGCTCAGAGCTTTCCCATGACATACACTAATGGAACCCAGCTCTTCCGTGTTTAACAAATTCTCGAAGACAAAATAAGGGTCAAAGTCACAGAGTGGTGAGTTTTGATGTCGGGGGAATAGAACGTACCTGGACAAAGGCGTAAAGGAAGGAGAGAGGCAGGATAATCACAGCTGCAAAGGGTGTCGCCATCAGCACAATGATGCAGACCTCCATGAGTTTAAAGACGTAACTCAGCATCATTTTCAGGCCATCGGGCACCATGCAGTCGATGGCGTCAATCTCTTTGGCGAAGCGGTTGAGCAGGTTGCCGCTGGGTGTGCTCTCGAAGAAAGACATTGGAGAGCGCAGCACATTGAGCAGCAGATCCATGTGCAAGTGGCGAGAGGCGATGATGCCACAGAGGGAGATGGCAACTGTTGTACCAAAGATGGCGACACCTGAACAGAGAGGAGAGGTGTTCGATCACACTGGAGTCAAACATCAACAAACTACTGCAAACTCTTCAGGACACTTGTAGTGTTTGTCCAGGAGGGCTGACCCACCTTGTGCAAAGCCCAGAGCCCCAAACACCGCCAGCTTCAGGTCAGTGTCAATCTGGGTGCCATTGACAACAGGGTCATCAGCCCACATGCTGAGCCAGTAGTTGTAGGCCAATGAGGCACCCTGCTGAAAGGCGTACAGGAAGACGATGGAAATGATGATGGCTAAGCCGATGGTCTTGAAGTACTTCTTGTACATCTCCAACCGCACCTATTGTTGAAAGAAAAAAAAAAGAAAGAAAAAAGAAAATCCAATCAGTCTCAGTCCATTAAAATTGCCTGTTTAAGTGTTTGGCCATTTTGGGTGGAAACAGACCTAATGAATTTTTGGTCACCTAATGAATAGAAGTCTATAATTCTGTTTAATTGGAGCTCTGGTTTGGTCTTCAGCAGCTCTAATGCTGGTGAACGGTACCAAACACAACACTATTTCAGTGGTGAGAAGCATGGAAAACCCAAATGATGTGCTGAAGGAAGGCGTTGAGCTGAGGAGAAATGGATGACGGTTCTTGGTGGGTGTATTACATGACACCCCTGGCACAGGCAAGCAGTCATTTGATCCAGTTCCATGCTTTATGAGCAATGGTTTGCCTTATTTTCACACAGTCAAAAGCCATTTTCAGACTTACTCTTCCAGTGCGGGCCTTGTCAACCACGGTCAGCTTGCCCAAGTCCTCTGGTACCTGTTCCTGTTCTTCTTCAGACACAGGCTCCATATTCTGCAGGTTAGTATTAGTGGTGTCTCCCCTAGAGAATAAGGAGAGGCCAAAGGTCAGTTTCATAAAAGGGATGCTTGAGATGCCACACATCTTTATGACAGTTTACACATTTGTTTACGCACCCGATGAGCTGCTCCTGTGACAGGTCTCTGGAGAATGGCATGAAGTCGACCATGCTGAGCCGAGCATTGGACCTCCTGGAACCAGCTAGCAAGAGACGGCTATGTTAAATACAAATGCAAGTGCTCCTAACTACTGCTTTACAAAGATGATTAATCATCAAAAGCTGAAATAAAAAGAGCATTGTCTTTCCAATCCTCTCTGTACCTCTCTGAATGGCACTTTCTTTTCGCTCTGTGTTGGCAAAGGTGTGGATGAAGTCAGCGAAGGCACCGTGGCGGCTGAGGAGCTCTTGGTAGGAGCCACTCTCTGTTATTTCTCCATCTACCAGGACGAGAATAAGGTCTGCCTGTGGCAGGAAGCTCATCCCATGGGTCACCAGGATGCGAGTCTGTATAGCAAGCCACACAAGTCAGAAAAAATAGGATGTAAGCACGATCCAACACCAAATTGAGGCTTTCTTTAAAACAAAAGTTTCAGCAAAGTGGTGGTTTCCACATTATGATAACAATAGCACAGGTCATGTGCCTGGGAGTGATTTAGGTGTCATAAAACTGTTGGCTCTTTGTAACTGAGGCTAAAGTTGCACATTGTGGGTTTTGTTACATGCATTACCTTGTCTCTAAGGACTCCTTTAGGTCCAATGACTTTGTCAAAGATGTGCTGACCAACATGTGCATCAACTGCAGACAGTGGATCATCCAGCATATAAACATCAGCTTTCCTGTAGACAGCCCTGGCCAAGCTCACCCTCTGCTTCTGCCCACCAGAGAGGTTTAGTCCCTGCAAGAGCAATATCATTAGAAAATCTCAGACATGACTTAGATGATTTGAAGGCGGGAAATGATTTTAAATAAATCATTTCAACAGCAAAAAACATTTCTTTACCTTTTCTCCAATTTCTGTAGCATCTCCAGCAGGAAGGATGTCCAGATCAGGCAGCAGTGCGCAGACGTCCAGCACACGGTGGTACCATGTTTTTAACTTCTCACGGCCAAACACGATGTTGTCTTGGACCGTGGCGTTCTGAATCCAGGCCTGCTGGGGCACATATGCCACAGAGCCCTGTAAAAACACAGAGAGACTGTCAATATTTATGAAATTTAACCCACTAATTACAAATACATCATGCACATGGAACATAAGGTCAGTACCTTGACAGTGACTTGACCACTTCTTTTCTCCGTTTCACCAAGCATGGCAGACAACAGAGAGGATTTTCCACTGCCCACATGCCCCACCACAGCAACAAGGGAACCTCGAGGCACATGGATGTTGATCCTATCAACAAAGAAGCGAGTCATCTGGTAAGTCTCTCTTCATTTGAGTATACATTTAGTTGTTTTTTCTTTCTCTCTCTCTTTCTTTCTTTTTTAATAAGTCATACTTTTTAAGACATGGAGGGCCCTCTGCAGACCAGCTGAAGGTGCCGTTCTCTATCACCACATCTTCTCCATCTAAACAAGAAAAAAACATAGTAAAGTAGTGAACAAAACACAGAAGACGGGACACGTTCATCCCACCTGAGCGACAAACAAACTTTCAAAACAAAATTCCCACTTGAAGCTACTTGTCAGAGCACAGTCTGGGAATAATTACAAGTGAATTTGCTTAATCATACAAATTACAGAGCTCTTGCTTTTTCACAAGCTGTCTTAGGAAGTGTTGACAGACTACAGACAAAGGAGTGCAGCATTTTCTTATATTTCTCTATGAATCATATGTCTGAATTCATGCTATGATTTACGTTCAACCACTAAATGGGAACATCCTATAATTACTCTGTCTACCAGTCAGGCCTCGACCCAGGAAGTGACAGTGCACATGATCCATACAAGACTGTGGTACTCCACAGATATAAACAACGAAATCTTGTGGGCTGCTTATATTATGACAGCCCAAGATTTCAGGGAACCAAAATGAGGAAATTGGTCAAATTAAATACTGCAGTATAGTAGTTTATTCATGCAGCATAATATTTTACATATGGCTCAGGCTCCTACCAGAACTCAGTGGAGCCTTTGAGACATTGTCCACTTTCAGTTCTTCGGCACACAGGTACTTTCCCAGACGTCTCAGTGAAACCACAGCCTAAAGCAGAGTCAGTGATTAGTTAAGTGACCTATATGCTTCATATGGCACCATAAAAATATACACCATAGCTCAGCATGATCATGGGTATTTCAGCAAAACATGTCACCTACCTGCATGGTTGTGCTTATTGCAAATGGCAGTTGACTGAGTGGGGTCTTCAGGATGTTGATCAGTGCCATCGAGACGAAAACCTTCTGTGCGTCCAAGACGTTCCTGTCATCCAGCGTCACGTAGACGCCAAACATGGCAAAGGCAATCTTGGGGTAAAGACAGTAAATGTTACCTTTGTCTGACGGATGATCTCTAGAGAAACAATTTAAGGGATGTACAGTATCAAAAGCTACAGCAAAGCATTAGTCTGTCTCGCACTCTCAGCCCATTTATTGCTGAAGAGAATCTGATGGAGACATACGTTGTCCCAAGAGGATGATCCCAAATGACTTTGGTGATCCCCTAACTTTTCCTTTAACAGTAAGAAAAATATCACCAGCGCTCTGCTTTACTTTGCCTCTTTACTGGTGGCTCTTTCAGTTTAGTGCTCTTACCAGGAATGAAGAGGAGTTGAAGGATGCAATGGAGATGGAATAAAGGATCTGAGACTTTTTCAGGGCCTTGAGCTCCTTTTCTCTGTATCCCAACACCTGCTCCAGGAAGGCCTTCTCCCAGGCATAAAACTTGAGGATCTTTATTCCATTCAGGATCTCATTCATCAGTCTGATGCGGCCGTCCATGAACTTCATTTGGATCTCCTGTTGATTAAACCAAGACTGTTTTTCTATCTTTTTTTTTTCTTATACTTTTTTACATCATATTATTAAAAACTAAACAATCCTTGGCTGAAACGAGAACAGAGTGGAAAGACAATTACCAGACCAAGGCAGATACATACATTTGTGAACATGGGTTTGTCTGTGCTTGTTACAGCTGTTGTAGTTTTCCTGAACATCACAGAACTTGTTTAATTCACAAAGAATTTATTGCTTGTTACATTTTAGTGATTTTTATGACAAGGAAACAACAAAGGGCCAGGAATGTGGTCACTGCACTGAAGCCTAAGTTTGATTAAATTGGCATCCAAACTTACAGAACCGTCTGTTGTTTTTCCAGAGAAATGAAAAATTATGTCTTTTTACTGCCCACCCTTTCCTGTCATTGTTTTTCAAACACATTATACGGGGCAGACATCAAAAGGACAAGAGAGAATGTACCATCCAGGCCAAACACCCACGCGGCTCTTCAGCCACTATCTAAACCAGCTGTTGCATCCCTGACCTGACATGCCAGATGTCAGGGCTGCTGGAGTGAAAGTGTGAAGGATTCCTGTAACAGCTCTTACCTGCAGTTTGCTTCTTTTCTTTGCAATGAATCCGTTGAGTGGAAAAATGAGGATGACCGTAGCAATTCCTGCCAAAGCTGATGGGCCGAGATGCTAGACAGAGGAAAAGATGAAGTGGAGTCAAGGATATATATAAAATGCATTTGTGGATGAGATGCATTTTGGAAATCCTGCATTTCAACACACCTGCCAGAGGAAGAAGAGACATAGAGCAATCTCAATGGGAGCCAGCCAGACAGCATTGAAGTACACCACAAAGTCCATGAGCTTCTGAGTGTCTGCTGAAACCAGATTCACAATCTCGCCCACAGTGCAAGTCCTCCTGGCAGAGCTGTTTATCACCAAAGACTGGGTTGACAATAATAGACACAAAGACATGTAGCTCTCAGTGCATTGTGTACAGTATAATTTTACACCCTCGTAGAGATTTCAGACAATCATTCATCTTAGGAAAAAGCTGTTAATCACATGCTGTGTATTGCTCTCCAGTCTGGAAGTAAAAAAGGCTTTTGTTTTCACCATTTAATTTATGTCACATCTAGAGGTTAGCCGCTACACGTCAGTGAGACTCAGATCTACACACCTTCCTGTAAACCAGGCCCATAACGGCCGTCTTCACCCTCATTCCCACTGTGAAGCAAGTGTACATGTACTGATGGTTGAAGAGGGACTGGAGGCAGGAGAGCAGGAACATAAGAGTGGCATAGAAGTAGCCTTTCCACAGCGGAGCATCATCATCCCTCATGAAACCCAGGAGGAGACTGTAGTAGAGAAGAACAAGAGCATTAATACACAAGGATCACTTGTTTGCGCATATGAGTTTTTCTTTGTTTGACCTGACAGTGCTCCATTATTATATCAAAATCCTACTTCCTAAATCTTTGTGAATTTCCCTGGAAAGTAGTGAGTGATACAAATCACTGCAGACAGACGGGTTTTTTCCCTGTCAACACAATCTTATTTACCATGTTCAATCTGGTATCATTGGACTTTCATTGTGTGCTTTAACCCAGTGGCTTTCAGTGTTGCTGTGGCTGCTGGCTGACTGAGTCCATGCAGAGTAGCTTGGGTTGCACAACAGCGCTCAGCCTGTGCCCTGCGGCTGAGCTGCCCTCACTCTTGGCCAGCGGCGCCCTTATTGTGGTCCGATTGCATTTCTGCCATTTAGAGCCTCCTCTCCCTCTCTGCCTGTCCCCCATGCTGGAGCACCGAGGGTTGTGGTCTCATCTACTTTTCTCGCTCACAGCTCCGTAACCATAATTAACACTTCCACTGATTCAGTGCTGTGGATCAACAACAACATTCCAGTCTGGCTGGATGGCGGGTCAGCCGTGACCTGTTTTCACTGCTGCCAGCGTCTGTTGTTGTTAGTATAAGAAATCGTTTAAAATAGAACGACGAAGGTGACATCTGAGGAGCTGCATATACAGCAATATCTATATATCTATGCAGACTGTGGTATTTTAGTCTTCTTTAAATGATCAGGCCAAGAAAATGTTATGTCTTTCACTTAAACCTCCAAATTGATCTGGACAGTTTCATTTCAAAAACTCAATGAAAACTTTTTTTTTTTTTTAAACTCAAGCCTGAACTGCTGTCCATCCAGGTAATTTCAATCTGAGTTGAGGTTTGGAAATATTGGCTCCAACTCTCCTCAATATGATGCACTGACATCCATTTAGTCTGTATGAAAAACTCAACAAAATCTCTCTCCAAATATAATGACAGTTACTTACAATAGTAATCTTTTCAAGATTGAGAACTTTTGCTGTTGAAGCACAACTGCCCGATTTCTATCACTATACTTGAAACAAGTTTTTGGGGGGTTTCAGCACCACAAACCAGATCCCCCTGAGCCTTACAGTATATGTCTGGCTTGAGATTCAGCTAATGTTTCCAAACAGTGGCAAGTCATGCCACAGCTGCTTATTGCCAGATTTCACTCATGGTGAGACTAGATGTGGGTCCGAGTGCACAATGTCTTACCTAAGCACTTGAGGGATGGCGAACATGAAGGCATCATGGAATATGATACACAGGGTACCGGTTAGGAAGTATGGGCCGAACTTGCGTGCCAGGGTCCTGAGCAGAAAGAAGCCAGAGCTCTGCTCCTTCTGCAGCTTCCTGAGGAGCTGAGCCTGGTCTGGCAGTCTGCTCCCCAGCGCCACACCCGACGCCAAGGCCTTCTCCTGCCTGCCAGAGGGAGAAAATGCACACAGTTACAGACGAGACATCTGTGTCAGAGATGCCCCAACATGGTTCTGGCGCCTTTCAAATTGTTAATGTAAAACAGACTGTTAGGTTATTCTTGCCATCACTGATGGACTCAAGAATCCGCCAGCAGCAGTTAAAGGCATTATTCATTGCCATAATTATTGGACTTAACGACAGATCTTCAAAGCACTGGATCATGTTAACAAGCCTTGAAAATGAAATGCTCGTGTCTTGACATTATGGTACTGTATGTCCTCAAGTGACTCTTTCTGACCTATTTTTATCCGTGGATGCCTCTGATGAAATGTCCCAAATTTCAGTTGACCGCAATCATAGCTAAGGCGTGCTCTGCTTGGCTCATTAATTCAACCAGCACCATGTTGATGTTTGACCACATTGCAATAAAATGGACCTGGTTCTTTGGCTGTTAAACTGTGACAATGGCGAGAGCTGTATGGTGGATCGCAGGCTCGTGCCAAAATAGAGGAAACATCTGCACATGTCAGCTCTCTGCGAGGATTGATCTTCTGCTGCTGGCTAATACATTTAGAAGATCACGTGGATCCTTACAGGGGAACTCCACAGATTTCACATAAAGGTCTGTTTATTCATTGTGAGGAGAAAAATACAGCCTGAGTTCTATTATATCATCTGCTGCTGTGGATGGAGCTTTTTTAAGTCTGAGAAAATAACCCGATGATTTCATTGAGGTTATGATGTCATCAGAGAGATCTTGTCTGCAGTCTAAACATTCATAAGAGAGAGTCTGTCTTTGAAACTGAAGTTTGAAAGATGACCGCACTGATAACACAGGGATGGCCACGTGAAATTATTGCAGTATGGGCAGTAGAAATCTGTCTTATTGTGAGTCAGCCAATAATCCTCACTTTTGAATTTTGGCACACTCTGCTGTCCAGTCCTGTTGAAGCTCAGAGATGATCTTGTCTGATGTGTCCTCCTCCCTCAGGGTCCACAGATCCTCTGCTGCCAGTGGGGTGCGATAACCTTTCACAACCAGCCTGAGGAGGGAGGGCAGAGATGATTCCCGCGTGTAGTCGTCACCAAAACAAACACATTATTGTAAACAAGTGTAAACAACTGTTGCTGTAATGAGTCAGCCAAGAAATTAGGGGGTTTTGAAGAACCATCTTACCCAGTGAACCACCAGAAGAGGATCTTTGACAGGAAAGAGGCATCTTTTACGGGACAGGGATTCTGCAACAGATTAAAAACCAGACTCACAGTTGTTTTCGTAGTAAATCTTTCACCACTTAAAGGCTCTCGAGAAATACACTGATTCAAAGAGGCTGACGGTTGATGGTTGAATGCGATGCTTGTGAGAGATGTTGTTTAACAGTGGTGATGATGTGTGTAAATAACAGTGTACAGTCAGGTGGTCTGTTGTGGGGAGAAGAGGCCATGAACTCCCACAGAACAGAATAAATAGAGTTCAGTGTTCAGCACACGGTAAAGATGACGTTCTGAGGTCTAGTGCAGACAGAGTGGAAATGTGTCATCACGAACTGTCCAACAAGTGGATACATAGACACACACATACACACAGACAAATGCACACATGCACATACACATAAGGGTTGTCCTCTCATACATTCTTTATGGCATCCCCCCGCCCTGCCACCCCCTCACCATGATGTTTGCTCGCTTCATTACCAGCACTGTTGCTCTTCATCCCCTTACTTCCTCTCTTCCTGTGAGTAACTCTAACCAGAGCGTGGGACGGAGAGGAGGAAGAGGAGGAAGAAGAGGAGGACACAACAAGGAGGGACCGATGGGTGTGTCCGCCACACCAGACTGCGGCTTCTGCACTCTCAGCCACCTCACTGCCGGCCAAGAGTTTGTGAGGGACTTTTCCAGCTATTTTGTTTATCACTGTGGAAATATTACGTCACACGTGCGCTTGATTGATTAGAAGCTCATTCTCCTTCACCTGTCAGCTCCAAATGTGTGCTCTTTTGAGCCTGAAAAGGTTTAGTCAGGCTCATGTTTGATGGGAGGGTGAGATGTGTATTAAATAATGACGTTTGCTGTTGTGTGATCCTGGACTGCAGGCAGTGGTCATGATATTATCCAACTCTGGAGTGAGTGAGTCGTGTTGATGGTATGTGGGACAACAATGTCAAACACACACATACACCCATTCACGCTCCCGTCACAGGAAGCCAAAGTGGAGAAATGAGAGTGAGAGAGGGAGGAGGGGCGGGAGGGAGGTGAATCACACCATTTCCTCCAAAAGGGGAAAGTGTCTTCACACAAAAAAGTTGAAAACCACAAGAGAGCTGCTTAGGCATTTTCTGTCCTGGGTATTAGACTGGAGTGGACATTTCTGACGGAAGTGGGATACATTCTTCACTGCCTACCTTTTCCAAGACGGTTTTTCCCACTGGAGGCTGGTCAGCAAAACAGCACAGGAAGAGCTGGGCCAGTTGGATAGTGAAGTAGGAGAAGAAGGCGAGGTATCGCACAATGTCTGAGGCAATGCCCTGTGGAATAGACACACAGACACACAGACTAAGGAGGCTGCTACACGGCTGAAACATGTCAGAATCTCCTTGAGTTTGTTTGCTTTAGGCTATTCCAGACATGTTTTTCTTTCATTTTAAACCAAAGCCAACATTAATGGGCTTCATGGCCAAGCGCATGTCACAGAAAAATAACGTTTTACTTGCATCGATACAGGGGCTTTTCAACTGGACCAAAAATGTGCTTTGGTTGATTCGTGTGTTTCAACATTACCAAACAAATCACACATCCTGTTGTATACTGCTCTATTTATCTTCTCTGTGGCTTTGTGTGAAGTTTCACAACAGCACTAAATTCGTTAAATGGCTTTTCCCACGCTTACACATTGTATAGCAGAGGATATGGTTTATACAGCAAGATCACAGACACAATAAAGAGTATTTTGGACCTTTAGGCTAAATCAGAGTGAAAACCCAAAGTCTTTAATGGTGTACTTTATATAAATGAATAATAGTTAAAGCTGCCTCTCAGTCACGCTAAGCGGCCATATCTGTAAATAGGGAGATTGTGGTTCTACAAACCACAACCCATACTTTCAATAAAGCCCACAGCTGCAGTATTAACCACTCTGAGACTTTAGTGAAATCTAGGACCAGCACGTTATTCTTGACATACAGAAATTGTGGGTTCTGGCAGAGGTATTGTTTACTACTAGGTCAACACCATTGCCACAGCCAGTCTGTTGTGCAGCAGTATGAGTATGCACTGCCCAGACAGTTGATATGAAGGGGCCGATCGGATCCGGCCACACAGTGAAAAACAGGGTCAGGATGGCCAGAAAGTAGGCGGTAAAAATGTAGGTCAAGCAACTAAGAATGGCCAAGGGTCCACAAACATGAACTCTGTCAACTCGAGCCATCAACACTGAAATGTAAAATACTTTGTTTAGAAAGTAGCCCACAATATATAAATGTGAAGTGACACAGAAAAGCTGACACAGCACCTAGTAGAACACAGACTACACACACACAAACACACAGCAATCTATATCTATATATCAATATATTTCTCTCTCTCTCTCTATCTCTCTCTCTATCTATCTATCTATCTATATATATGTATATATATATACACATATATCTATATCTGTATACTGTATAATTATGTCCATAAATTTAAACCATATCAGCCAACAAATCAAAATTTAATATAATTTACAATTGATTCTCAATATTTTGTTGTTTCATTTGCAGCTACATTAACAGAATACTTTTTGGGAAATACTTTTTTCTTGCAAGTTTAGGTGATGAGATTGATAGACTTTCAAGCACCAGGCTGTATCATCTGCATATCTGACACTGCATCATATCGTTTAGATACTGTCTTAAAGAAATTATCCACATATTGATCACTGGTTTTATCAGCTCCCACGACCTACAGTTTTTGAAAGAGAAGACGGGGCTGGAAGTTATTAGGAGCTGAAAATTAGCCACGGAATACAAATTTGATATATGATATGCACAAGAAATACACTGTGGTCACGTGTGTATCCCGTGTGCACGTGCGGTGGAATGAAATGAAAACATCTGTCTCTAGATCTAAATGGCCTCACATTCTGTGTGGATGCATAGATTTCCATCTGGCTGTGTTTACGGCAGTGTAGGCCCATAAACACAGCGCTGACGTTCCTCTGGTCTGACCCTGGCCTGCCATGTCTCACCAGCATTTATCCCAGGGCCATCATTACTTTCCCCCAAGCAGTGTGGGAATGTCACACTGAGGACGATAAAACAGAAATATGGATGTGTGTGTGTTTGTGTGTTTTTATAGAAATGCAAATGTGACTACCCCACGGCTGTATGCGCTTAAATAGAAACTTACCCCATACAACAATGATTGCAGTGTCTGATGGGAGACTCAGGAAGAAAAGGCAAACTTAAACACACACAGGCTTGACCAGAATTGGCAGTGTCATCCTCCAACACTTGGTTAACTTTAGGTTACCTTGGTTAAAATTGAGGGATGAAATAGAAACTCTTTGCTGACACAGGGTATATCTCAAGCTGTGCTGCTGGAGTCTTGTGTCTAGACTATGGGCAGGAGTAGACCTGATTAGATATCCCTGCTCACTCTTTTGACACTGCAGGTTCAATGAGTTCAAACTCTGGCTGCAACTTATTCCTGATATTCAATATAAGGAATACTATGTATATATATATATCATTCATATCATCCTGTGTGCAGCATCGTATTAAATTACAGGGTGATAAAACTCTTGCTAAATGGTATGACATGTTTATATTAGATATTAATTAATGGACTAGCAACATACCTCATCCATGGCCAGTTGGATTTTAGCTCTGAGAGGCACCAGGGAACAGATGACAGCCAAGACCCAGAACAGGAAGAGAAACACAGAGGAACGACAGCCTCTTATTCTTTCCAACTGGATGATGCATAGGGCCAGGATCTGGACAGACAGACAAAATTCATGTGTGATTCTTACTGCATGGGAGAGGAAATAAATCTGCCACAGAGACAGAGAACAGAGAGCCAAAACAACTTGGAGCAACTCCATTGATTTAAAAAAATAAAAATGTCAATTTCGAGTAATTGACTTTTATTGTCACACTACACTACATCTTTTTTTTTTTTTTTTTTTTTTGAAAAGATGTAGTTTAACTGGGAATTACTCCTTGAAAGCTACCATTCAGTTCTACTCCACTTAAATTCAATTGGAGGAAATAAAGCACTAACTCTCCTGTATTAGCTGCCAGTGCCACTGCCAACGTTTCCAACAGAGCACAGAGGAAAAAATAAGATTTCGGCTGATCTAATGCAGCTGATGGTGGTTTTAAGAAAGAACTTGGGTTTCTGGGATTCCCCTGGTTGCAGGCGCACATGTTGTCTGGCAGACTTCTGCCTATAAAATTAGACATTAGACATATATGGTATCCCGCATGCTCTACACATACTTCTCAATGTTACTATATACTTTACTTAAAAAACAAAAAACAAAACAGAACTTCAAACTGTGATGTTTTCTTGAAAATAAGACTGATTCAGTGTTTGGACATGGCTGTCTGTCCATCCTTAGTCAAGTCATGCACTATAATTGGTTCCTCTTTGAGTGGTTGGCCAAGTGAGACGTCACTTTGTCATGCCAGCTCATCACCAGGAGGGGAGAACGCTGGTTTAGCTTTCATAATGAGAACCACATTGGTTACTTTGGGATGAGCCACAGCACTGTCCTGTTATAAACTGTGGTGGTCTGGTAATTACATAAGTTTTTCACATTAACTGCTGTGTGCAGATTCCTGTACAGTGGCTATGACAGTGAATATTTATAAGTTACATTTGATATAAACAGCATTCAAAGTGCTTGCGCATTTAGTGTAGTGATTGATCTGTTTTTTTTTCATTCATTTTTACCATATGCCTGACACTTGCCAGTCCATCAAAGGATGAATACAGATAGACAGTCACTTACAGTCATGCCTATGGGGAATTTAGAGTCTCCAGTCCACCTGACTTGAATGTGTTTGGGAAGCTGGAGCCAAAGGCACACCTAAAGCGGGGATGTGAGCACTAGGAGAACATGTGAACTCCCAGCACACGTTTGTCCAGGAACTTAATGCCCCTTTTTGTGCTCAAGATGATATTGTGAACATGACAGAAAACTATCTACACATGCAGCAGGTATAGAGCAGGTACTGTTCCTGTGTTTTCACCAGGTCACTAACTTTGTCTGCCTTTTGGTGCTGCATGGACAGGTGGAGACAGAGACACTGAAGCTGCTGGCTGGAAACCAAAAATAATCAGCTGAAGGACAGTAAAAAGTGAGCTGGGTAATTTTCTGTGGGTTCATCATAATGAGGGACACATTACATTACATATAGTCATTTGAATAATTGTTTATATAAAAATATTGGTAATTGTATTTCAATGTCTGAATTTATTTTCATCATTAATGAGATTTTAGCTGAATGTATATATATTATCATAATGCCCTGGAATTTCTTTCTTCTAATTTTGGTGAATTCTTGAGTGAACTCTCAGTAATATTTTTAAACAGGTTATGATTACATAACTGTTAGGCCATGTCCATCAGATCTACAGTATGTCAGTCAGTAGTGTCAAGTCTGTGGCAAGCACTGTCTGTTCCTGAGTGCTGGTACTTCATGCTCTGAGCTGATGAGGTTAAGGCTGCATCAGCCCACATCCAAACCTTTATATAAGTGAAGACAACGTATAGCTGACCTTGGGTCAGTAGCTGAGGGCATGAGCCTGGTTATTCCCAGCCTTCCGCTCTGACTGGCCATATTACTGCAAACCTTAAGCCCATCTGTTTGTACAAGTCAGTGGGTGGAACTAAGTCCATCACCAAGCCCCAAATCAAAACCCTACCTTATAATTACAAGGGAAGTGTGCAGTGCTGGGGAATGAGTAGGAGCTTTACGTCATGGTATCACTGATTATAGTCAGTGTCATGAGTATACTTCTCAATACTGACCATGATTCGTTTGTGGGCTGTCTAACATGGGCGAAAGCGTTCTCATACATTAACTTGAGTGGAAGGGCAACAAAACAGGTTGGTGAGAGCAACAAGAGCACAGTGTTCTAGGCCTGTACCCAGAGGTGGTGGGTGGCTACAATCAACATCCATCTAGAAAATTATATCCTTTAATAAAGATAGGTCTGGTGAGAAGACCTAAAGATTGATGACATTGCCCATAGTATGATAAAGGAGATGGCTGGTGTCGGGCCCCCGGTGTGATAAATGATATGCTCGAAATAAACAACGATTTTGAAACGTATGCCTCGATACAAGAGACGTCTCAGTGTATTTTTACCCAAACACGTGCTGGTATTTACTCAGGAGTCTGAAAAGACCACAGGTGGGCAAGGCTGTCTGACTTGGAGGGAGTGAGACTGTGCAGGACCTGTATAAGGCTGCAGAGAGAGGAAGCTTTGTGAGTAAAGCTTTACAGCCCTGTGGGTCAGATTTAGAGGCTCACTGGACTACAGCAGCTCTCTCTATCTGGGCTCTGCACCCCTGTGCTGCATTATAATTCTTACACCACTCTTGCTCAGGATAAACAGCATTTTTGCCGTGCCACCCATGTTGCGAGCTGCACGCCTCCTCTGTTTATGCCTACACACCAGTTAAGCATCATTTAAAATCTCCTGAAAATGAGTGGCATCGAAGCATTCAGCATCGTTTCCATCAACACAAGCCACTGAAAACATTTCTGTGATTGCATACCAGACCTTATCTTCTATAAATAATGTTCTGTAGCCCACCTTATACACCACCCCCTATATCCAGGTAGGGAGGGCCATTATGGTTTGATTCAAGATGCTTAGGGCGGAGAAAAGACAAACATTAGAAAAAAATCAAAGAGCTCACCCAGACAGCATAAAGCTGCACTGGAGCTGCACTGATTTGGATCAAGCCATTTTAGCTGTTTGAGCTGTTTCCTCTGTGCACACTGTAGATTTTGGCATGTTTTGTCAATTTCAAACCTCTAGTTCTTAGTCCAACATAAGCAGGATGAATATTTTGTTCTTTCTTCCTGCCTGTAAGAGGCATTGCAATTAAACATGCTGCACCTTAAATACAGTTTTGGTCAGAACAATGGCGCTCAAAGAAGAAACTGGCGTCAGAACTTCTCATCAAACAGCATACCTGTAGTACCGATATAAAGAAGCTGAATCTTTCTGTGTAATTAGGTTAAACACAGAGTACAACTGCCGTCATCTTTGTATTCAGTGGTTTTGTATTTTCCAAAGATGAATCAAAATGTTGGAGGAGATTTCATACAATTAAAGCGCATGATTAGTCAATGCACTTCCACCATGTGCATGAGTGGACAAGATTATGAGGGGATAATCACCAACCATCACTATCACTTTATGACTGATTAGCCTGTAATCTGTCATGCAGGGTAAATACAGTTTGGAAAAGAATAGGTCATACTGACATGTAGCCTATAAAAACATCAGATATATTATGGTTTACATGAAAAATGGTTCCTTTGTGAGATGGCACTTCACAAGCAAATTTATTGCATTGGAACTTTGCACATACGAACAGGTCCACATCAAATAGTAATTGATGTCATGACATATGTATTCTGCACTCTGATGAGTGACGGCCAAACACAAGCTGTGTTTTCAGGATACTGTAATATTTGTATTGCCTGCAACACTGTAAATCTCTCCCTGGGTATACATCTTTGCGCCTCAGTGTCTGGCCAAAATGCTGTGCACACACACACACTGTATATTCTTTCATGTGTTTGCGCGCTGACATGTGAGCCAACAGGACACATGCTGAAATATTCCCCAAACTTCTCTGTTCGCCAGAGCAACGCAGCAGGGGTGTCAAAATGTGCAATGGCTCAATAGTTTAGGCATTTTTCACACACAAACAATGAAACCATTGAGAATTTGGTGAACTTTGGCACAATTACGCAACTCCATGCATTTGCTGTGTATCATAATGGCTCAATCTTGTTTAGGAACACAATCAAAACTCGATCAGGAATAAAGCAGATCAAGGGTTAAACCCTGTATCACAATTGCTTTAATATTGTGGCCAGTTAAAGTTAGGTGTGATATAGAAACATAATAAAACATAACATTTGGTTAGTTGTAGATGTGAGTAAACGCTTTTGTAAAGAAATGTAATATTTACCACAGTCATGCTGCGTATGATGGGGCTGAGGAGGAAGACCATGTGCTGCTGGATCTCCTGGCTCCTCTCCAGCAGAATATAGAAGAACTCCACGAAGCCAAAAGAGGCCAACAGGAAACCCAACACCTGAGCAGGCAGGAAGGTAATGGGAGACGATTGGATAAAATCTCTGGACATTTACATTTGCTTATATATTTCTGTTGACAGTGGGGGTGTTGCTGAGGAAAACTAATGGGTGTTTAAGCTGCTTTCAGTCATGTGAAAAACCTTGAACAACACAATGAAAACAGGCCGAAGTCTGGGTGAAGTCTCACCATTTTGGCAGTGCAGAGGCAGGACATCTGAATACGGCCGCGATCATGGCAGTAGAGATGAAGGCAGTAGAACGGGGCCAGCAACCACAGATAGATACAGGGAACCCACACCAGTACTGTGTTCTGGAAACACTGGGTCAGGTCTGGGTTGGCTGTGTACCATGTACGGTTCCAGTCCTGCAATGAAGAGAAAATGAGAAAGTTGAGATCAAAGCAATCTATTTAAAGGTCATAGACTGAGGTCACACTGTGAGATTATATTCATCATCTGACAGACAGCTGGTGTGGGCTAAGTTAGAGCACCCAGACGTGGTGCAGGTCCTACGTTTCATCCATCAAGGCAGTGGTGAGAGAAACCACAGCAAGTTTACAGAAAACGTGTCTGTGCCCAAATCCTGAGAGGGTGTGAGTTGGAAGAGGCCTATTTTTTGCGAAGGAGCAGAGTCCATCAGACCTTGTCTCTGGCTTGTTTTCTAATTTCAGTGGGACAGTGTAAGCTGTCAACACATTAACTATGAGGTTGGGGGTTTTACTAATAATTAGGCCTATAAACAGCAAAAGCCTGTGCGGACAGGATGTTTTGGGCAAAACGTTTAGGGATTATGTAACAGCAGCAGCGGCAGAACCAGGATAGGTTGTCCATAGCTTAAATACACACAGGGAGCTAATTGGCTTGTTGTTGTCTTGCTCTCCTTGTTTGTCACCTCACTGGTCTAATGAGGGGCTGGGCGTCTGGCTGCACTAACGAGACTGCCCAGCCGAGTCACCACAGGAAGTGGTTGACAGATTCTAGCATGGCGGTGTAGTCTGGCCCTGCTGATAGAGAGAGAGAGAGAGAGTAGCCACAATTGGTGGCAACAGCAGGGTCATTATGTAACAACTGTCTGCTCACTGGATGTGAACCACGGCAGGTGAGACACACGTCACTTAGATCCTGCTGCAGCTCTGGGCTGCACGTCCCAGCTTGAAGAGTGATTAATACAAATTTACCATCAGCCACAGAGAGGTCTGAATCACCTGAAATCAAAAGTATCACTTAACCACAAGTAGACGGGTAGTACGCTGACATAAATCTTCATAGGGTAGCTGGTAATAGTTACATAATGAACACACCAGTTTGCACATACTTCATACTAGTGGTCTCTGTAAGCACTGATGTACCAAAACCTGTTTAAGTGATGAATCTCTTGAGAAGCAGTGAGTGGGAGGCTACTTTCACAGACCCCTCTGATTCCTGCGGTCAATGGCAGGCAAATGAACAGAGCACTTTTATGTAAGAAATCCAACTTGTCAAACACACTCCAAGCTTTTTTCTTGTGCATTCTGCTCGGTACTTATCCTGTTTCTCACCCTCAGCTGAAGTGGTCGCAATAAACTAGTAGATGCCAACAGCTTGGGTGCCGCAAGGTGTCTATATTTACCTGACAAACACAGTGACGTAAAAGTGGAGAGAAAAGTCTTTTATTCTACAGAAAACCTTCTGTAAGTCACTCCCCTCTCATTCAAAAGACCAATTCAGTGCCTAATATCCCAATTGTAAGAAAAACAGTGCTAATTAAATATCAGAAATCTTCCACCGGGTCGTGAGAAAAGCAACATTATGCACCTGATGTAAGTATGTGGCATGTACAGACTAAAGACACTGTAATTTCAGGGGGCATGGATCACTCTCCTGACAGGGCGACTACACCTAAATATGCATTTCCTCCTGCACCGTGCATGCTCAGTTCAGCATTAAAACCATATAAACCCCCAGCTATGCCCCATGGCAGTAACTCATGAGTCAGCAGTGATGTCTTCCCACAAATATGTAAAGGGTTGATTACTACAGTTAATAAGTAAAGGTGCTCTGCAGCCAGCAAGAGACAAAAACATCTTTTAAAACATCCTCAGTGCTTTGTGCTGGATGTTCTGTGGCTAACAGCATGACATCTGTACTGCACAGCATGATACACGGTCTAGTTGCACTTTCCCCACAAAGTTTGATGTCCGTCGTTCTTGAGGTTTTGCAGGGGGCAAAAACAGAGAAAGAATTGTAATGAGAAACAGAGAAGGAAAAGAAGAAAGTGGGGGGAAGGGGGTCTGTGAGGCAAGTTGAGAATGGAGTGCGTCCAGTAATTTTTGGCGTTCCAGCTGGATCGCAGCCATTCCTCTGTTTTCAAGCTGTGACTCAGTATGTGGAGGTTTGCTAATTTACAAGACTAATAAGCCTGTCCAGAAACAGCAGCTCATTCAGTGTGACGCAACCTTGCTTCTCAGGATCTCACTGAGTTGAATCACAGGGAAGAGTGACGGTAAATGTGCACACACACACACACACACACACACACACACACACACCACAGGCAAAGTGTTTCACTCTGACTTGTCTTCATATTGAATTGCTAATGTACTTGCATTTGTACAGTCTGCAGACTGAGGTCAGTGGGTGCTACGGTGAGTTTCTTACTGTACTACTGAGAGCTGCCAGCTGACCCATCCCCCTATTCCTCTCTACACACTGTTTTAATATTTTTCATTCTATTATTTACTTAAATCCTCAGCTGGCCAGTAAAAACCTGTCTGATGCCAGTGAACAGTGATGGCCAAGGAGCCATGGAGAGCATGCTTAAATGCCTAATTCTAAAGCCATTAATCATTGGATCAGATTAATTCTCAGAATAAAATATGAGTAAGACAAAGTCAACATAAGGCCACGATAATCTCACTGTGTTACACACTTGAGTCTCCATAAATAACAGTGGATGTTCATTGTCCAAAAACACACTTTACCTAATATGCTCAGTAATTGATACACTGTAAGCCTGTTCACAGGAAAAACAAAAATCCACTTGATATAATCTTGATACACTTTCAGATACACTCATTATAACAGGGTAAATAATATGGTTTTACATTAACTCATCTTGGTAGAAAAAGACACAGACAATAAATGAATGTGATTTCAGGGTCAGTGACACACAAACTCACCCACAGAGGGTCCAGGCCACTCAGTCTGCAAAAGGCATCCATCCACTCGCTTGCTCCTTCCTCCCTGATGCTCCACTTGTTGGGATCGAACAGCCTTCCTGCTCCTTACACACTCAGTGCCAGCACCAGTGTGTGTGTGTGTGTAACAGAAGGGAGAACGAGCAGCCTGCAGTGTGTGTGTCCTTAATAAACTTCTCTCTAGCTAATGGTCGTACTTCTTGGGTTTAGCCGGCTCCTGCCTCTCTGTCTGGGTGGCACACTGTGTGTTTATAAGTGTGTGTGTGTGTGTGAGTGTGTCTATCTGACTTTTCCTTCCCTTTAATAAAACATCTTCTCTCAATGAAACTCTGTCTCTGTCTGCCTCGCTGTTTGAACTGCTGCTGCCCTGAGATCCTGTGTCTTTCTGACTCTCACTCCGTCTGCTTGCTGTTTATGAGTGTGTCTCCTTGTTGGGTGGGTGGAAATATTTCTCTCTCTCTCCCTCTATCCCTCTATCTCTCTCTCTCTCTCTCTCTCTCTCTCTCTCTCTCTCTCTCACATCTGCTGGATTTCTTACAAAACACCACAGATACTCCCCTCAATGGGATGACAGTTCCACACCCAGACACACTCCTCAGAGTCTCACTCACTCCTCCTTACCTCCTTTCTCATTCCCCTCTTTCCCCCCGTTTCCCCTCGTCCCACACTGCCAGTCGTCTGACCACACAGTTTCTGTTTGTGGACAGACATACCTTTCAAACCAAGACTAGATACACTAGGATAAAAGCCATGGTTTCAAGATCTCCACTTAACTTAAATCCATTAGCATCACCAGTCACTATTGTGTGGCATCTATCCACATGAACCAGGCCAGCAGTGTGGTGTAAAGCTTAACACACCAGAATACATGTGTGGAAACACCTTTGTACATGGACACTCATAACATACTGGAGTTATAAAGTTAAGATTGCAGTCCAGACATGAAACTACTGATTTGACTACTTTTCTCAAGTGGAAAATGTACCCCATCCTCACCCCATCCCCCTTGTTGCACAGCATCACATGCATCCCCAGCTATTGCAAAACAACTTGCTGATATACGAAGAAAAGAGAACAAACTGGTTAATTAGTCATCTTATTGGACTGAAACTTGCAGTGCAAGTGGAAAATATGAAAACGTCATTGAGCTTTGTCCCAGAATGTCCTGTTGTATTAGACTGGATGAGGTTAAGTTTTTATGTCTGTGGCCATCTTGTCAGACCGCCTTGGCTGTTAACATATGGGTTAATGTCACTATTTAATGTCACTGTTTTGTGCTGTTATGGATGAGTGTGCCAAGGCTTTAGCTGAGTAACTGACACTGGGATAAAAAAAAAAAAACTGTCATAAAATAAAAAATACAACAACATTTGTCCCTAGAAATATAATTATACACCATAAGAGCAGAAAAACAAGAGTGAGTGTCCTTAAAGCTCTTTGTAGTCTGCTGAAGCGCATCATCGAATGGCGTGATGATGGTCACTCTGGTCAAAACGCAGGGGAAAACTTCAGAGCAGCAGCTGCGCAGGAAAGTATGACACCGTCTCGACTGGGACTAACACCACTGCTGCCATCATCACCACAGAGAAGAAACATGGAAAGTTCGGCAGAGCGGCAGACCACCACGAGGCCCTGTGTCTCGCCATGTGCAAATATGAGATTATTATTCTTTTAAAAATGAGTCATCACTTGATGTCTCTCTTCCAGGCAAGCAAGTGCTTTTATTCGGGCCTTCAGATCCTCATGCAAAGTGATGACAATTATGTAACGTGACATACAAATTAATTTAAACGTATAATCTAAAAAAGAGAAGTTGGACTTGAGGCTGCTGTTTTATGATGCATCTGGGGCTGTAATTGTTGGTTAAAGGAATTGGTTGGAAATGATTATTTTATGTAAGGTGTGTATTCTGGTCTGGTCAGAAGGTCAGAGAGTTCAAAATGACCGTCAGAGTTTATGCTGCTGGCCTCAGTGTTAACTAAAGGCTGCAGAAAGGGTTATAAGAAAAAGAAATTAGAGCAACAAAGTGTAATGTAGCCATCAGACAAATGTAAACACAACGACTGTCCATGGTCAGACCCACTGTTGTGTTATGTCTCCGTCCCATGGCCTGACTTGAGTGTTGCTACCACCAAGAAATGGTCCGAAACACCTCGAGGATTATACCGCAACCAGTGGGGTGGACAGTGTGTGTATGTGTGCATGTGTGCATGTGTGTGTGGTGTGACTACAGCCTGCAGTGTTTACAGTGCACCTTTTCATCCCAAATAATACCCATGGTCCAACATGGTCCAAACACTGAGAGAGAAGAAGACTTGGCACGAGTTCCCTTTCTGCTTAAACTCACGTAGCTGACATGCTTGAATCTCTGCGGCTGTGTGTGTTTGTGTTTTCTAATCAACAGGAGACAGAGGACAACATCTGGTGCTTGGCTGTCGGAGGACATTTTTAGAGGTGTGTGAGAACCTTTTTTGAAAGGGGCCCGGCGCTCTGTGGTCTCCCCCCACCCAGGGCTAAATTGTGCTGTGCTGTATGTTTGTCAACGCTGTCCGTCAAGGTTGTTAGTAAATGTGCTTATACGTTCTATAGGCTCTTGACCAGAAGAGAGAGTTTAATATCAGGCCTGTCGCATCCAGAATAAACTTCATCGCAGCCTCTAAGCCAAACCTCCTCAGCTGATCTGACCCAGACAGGAGCTTGAGGTTGGAGTGTTGCAATGCATGGAGAAAAAGTAGCACAAAAACAACACGCATGCTGTGCTGTGCACATGCAATGAAAAGCGAGAGCCATGCAAACCAGCGGCGCAGGCCCAAGATGGGTCAACATACACAAACATACACACGTCTGGCCTGTAAATGAGCTCCGTGCTAGCCGATGACCAGACGGCTGATTGTTTATACCAATGGGGAGAGAGAAAGCACCCAGCATGGACCCATTGGGAGGCTGGCACTGGAGCTGGGCCACTTGTGGTCATGGCGTGTAGTAGTAGTAATGTGGACCTGGCAGGCGGTGGATGCAGAGGGTGGCTGCGGGGGTGGCAGTGCCCCAGCCAACCCGTGGTCGAGCGGTGGTTAACCAGCCTAGGTCACCTACACTTCCTCTGGCTTCTCTCCCTGGGAGGAAAAACAGTCTAGTCAAAATAATGGTGTCATTTTGGCTTCTTACGTTTGAGCAAGGGGAGACAAATTTAGCAACAGCAAAGCAAAAGGAGGGGCAAAAACAGATTAGGAAAGAAGCGAACAAAATATCAGCTGTGTTTTTTTTCTCTCATAGCTCTTAAATAAGCAGTTTTAAATGAGTAGCAGAGCTCCAGCGCAGCCTGTAAATTCAGATATGTCAGCCTACGCAAGCAATTATAACTGGGCTCTGACTTCCGCCTTTCTCCCTCCCACTTTTACCCACAATGCCATCTTAAAACTGTTCTCACTGCTTTGCTCTTTAGTTGAGACCGAGCTTTGACTCTGACCCACTTCCTGTCTGTCAGCTGGACTGCTGTGCAGTGCAAGTTGACATGATCGGGATGATACTGTGAGTGTGTGTATCAGTGTGTGTATCTCAGTGTGTCAGACCTGGCTCTGCAGACTCTAGACCAGTCTCACATGCTTCTGTGAGTGATATGAGCCTAAAGGTATTTATCACCCTGCTGCCTTGGCACCTGCTGAGGAGCTACTCATTCATAAGAAGTCCAAATACTCTCACCTTGATTACTCACATAATTACAAAGAAGAAGACACACACACACACACACACACACACACACACAAGCACAACCACACACAACACACTCACACACACACTACTAGTTGTACTTTAGCCCTCAAGGTGTTGTGGGCCTTTAGCAACATTCGTCTCAGGCTGAGACATAACACAACAGTGGGTTAAGGCCGTGGACGTTTGCGTTGCTACATTACACTCTGATGAACTAATTTATTTTCTTGTTTTCCTTTCTGCAGCCTTTGCCAGCAGGAACTCTGAGGACAGCAAACGGTCATTTTGAACTTTCTGACCTTCTGACCAGACCACAGAACAAACTGAACACAAAATAATCACCTCTTACCACACTTCTAACCACAATTATAGCCCCAGTTCCCTGTCTTTTTACGTCACCTCCAGACAGCACCTGTTCCCTGGTATGACAGCCAGTAGCCTGTTAGCTTATCTTCGCTTAGCGTTAAGACAGGAAACAATAGGAAAGAGGTAGCTGAGGAAAAAGGTGAAAGAACAGGAGCTCCTGAGATTAGTCTGGGGCGCACACATGGGTGCTGTGTCCCACGTGAGCCAGCTTGCCCTCAACCTGGGCACAGCTGGTGGGAACAACTCAACATGGACTTCACAAAACCAAACTGTAAAAACAACACAATGCAGTGTTCTTCTCAATTATTGAACATGTTATTTATTAAGCAGTAGAGCTGCTGGTTGGTATATTCCATTATTATGCTGTAGCTAACACACTGTTCCTGGGCTTTGTACTAAACGAAGCTAAATAGTTGTTGGCTGAAATCACACTGGACAGATATGGAACTCCTCGTCTAACCCCCAGCAAGAAAGTAAATATGGGCACTTCCCAAAATGATATGCAGGGCCAAATTTAGAATCATCACATGTTTTTTTTTGTCATCTTTTATGCAACATTAAGAGACAAATTGTCTCTTAAATTGGTTGCAGAACTAATTTAGAATAGGAAGTTAATTACTAGGGCCCAAGTTTTTTTTTTGTTTTTTTTTTTTTTTTATCTCAACCCGACATCTCCAAACCTCAGACACAGTAAAGATGCTCTTTTTCTTCTCAGACAGCAGATGGCTTGCCATAATTTTCCCACCCGGTTCTGGAACCAGAAGGTGTCTGAATGAGGCTGTGCTGTGATTACCCTTCAGAGGAAAACCACGCGAGACGACAGCCAGTCAGAGAAATAGCAGAAGTGGTGCACAACTGGTTTGGAGCACCCACTCTCAAACAATGTAAATAAACTCTTCAGTGTCACTTGTTTATGTATGCATATATAGTATAGCAGAAGTTGCATACTTTATGGTCCACTCTCTGAACAAAGAAAAGAACGTTTAAAGAATTTGGGAAGTTAGATTAAGTGTGTAAATTGATTGATTATGTTAAGGATGCGATGTGTTTGCTTCTAATGATCATTTCAGATAGTAGCACTGTCAAGAAGAGGACATGCACAGAAACTGAAAATGTGAATGTTTCCTCAAGATAAAATGTGTTTTCCATTTCCTCTTGAGTTTCATCATTGATTCCCAGATGTTTTTGGCAGCGCATTACCATGTGTCATGAGTTTTTCTGGGTCTGGGTTCAAGAAAAAGAGTGATGAGGTCAGTTTTCATTGATAATGATGACAGACTAAGCAGAATATAAATCTGGTCGTTCATCTGATGTATTTCCTCTTAGGTACCAAACACTTTGACACTTTTTTGCAGATGGCTCTTTGTTAATACCTTAATATTACATGTTCCTATTAGGTTTTTATTGTTGAAATGGGACTTTGATTACTTTGATTCTATTTCCCAGAGGATAAAAACAATTATTATGATTTATGATCAGTAGTCTTCATAACTCTGAATAAATGGATCAAAACTAACAACCTCTTTTAGAATAAAAGGGAGAGCTTTTTTTTTGGGAATCTGTCAGCCAGTGGTGAGTTTTGGTTGGGCCTGACCTGGCTGTGCCACATTTGACCTAGCCACAGTCCAAACAAGTTTAGACAGCCTCTAAACAAAGTGGAGACACTGGCTGTGAGCCAGGAGGACACAGCATGGCTGGACCTCTGCAGCAGTGGGTGAGAACTATTTCATCTACAGACCTTTTGTCCTCAGATTTAAAGATGTTTTAATTTTTCATTTAAAAATGGAGCTTAAATTGTGTAAATGTGTAAATGTTAAACATATTCTTATATACTTGTGTGGACTAATGATTAATCAATGATGCTCATAATAATTTCCATTCGTCCGTCCATCCGTCCCTCCGTCCCTCCGTCCCTCCCTTCCTCTGTCCGTCTGTCCGTCCATCCATCCATCCATCCATCCATCCATCCATCCATCCATCCTCAGCCTTGATCTGTCTCCTGCACCATCTGCAAAGACTCTGAAGCCTCAGAGTAACTAGGCAGGCTCTCTGAGTAAACACTGCTCAATTACTTTAACAATTCTTAATAGGATATTGTGGCTTCTCACTAAACTGAAAACAGACCTGCTGCAGCCCTGAAATAGCAGCGAGTGGAAATCCACGGGACGGTCCCCCGTCACTAGTTGCCCAATAACCTGGGTGAGTGGCTCCCCCCTTAATAGAGCCTGGAGCCTGACTCCCACTCATTCTGGCCTCTTGTGACGTATGGAGGCACCAGCTCATCACGAGTCACCACACTGAAGTGGTAAGACAGGCATCAACAAAAACAATTCCTCGCTTTTTCACTTGAGGATTGTGGACTGAGCCCCTCTAAAAATATCTCCAAGAAAAACTGAGGGGGAGGCCGGAATCGTGGTTGTGACATTTACTGGGGATACGTCCACTCCCTGCATGTTGTAAATACATTGTCTTTTTCAGACTGGAAAACAAATGGGATGAGTACAATGTGGTAAAATGATGAAGTGATGACCAGCAGGATTTTCTACCACTTGCTGTTGTTATAATATAATATAAATGTGTTTTGGGCTGCTGCCAGCTGTTAAGCATGATTTGATTCATGGCTGTTTCACAGTCACATTAACAAAGATAGTTAATGGGTGCTTGCTAGTTATCATCCCAGCAGTGGCACCTAAGTGACAAATGACCCCAAAACATATTGAATATTTGCATCTTTATGTTCTTGTGCTTTAGCTTGGGACTCCATCTGCAATTTATTTTAACCCCTCATCTTGGGGGAGGGGTTAAACATGCCAAAGTATTCATGGACACAAGTCATTATTTCCATGTTTTCATACTATCCTTCACTACTAGTACATATAATTGCTGGAAAAATAAGCACCATACACAAGACTAAATTATGCATCTGCCCACATATCCAAAATTTAACAGTATCAATCAGCTTCCTGCTGCAGGGCCATTTGTACTACAATATGTATTACCCGTACACTGGAAACCCACATTTTGCACTCTGTAAATCAGAGAGCACAAACATGATTTCCGGAAAACCATATAGTAAAGCAAAGGCTGGGATGTCAAAGCACAGTGAGCCACATCCTGTGGCTAACAGGAAATGCTGGTTAAATGACAGGTTTCATAAATAAAGGGCTGCTAAGCTCGCCCTGCCATCACACCCTTCAAATGGATTCTTTGCCTATGTCTGCTTCTGTCTTTAAAAATCAGTGTAAATGAGAAAACCATGATCAAGAATGGTCAGTCTCTTCTCATCAACACATACACATCACCAGCGCATGTGCTTCAACACATCGTCCATCTCAGTTCATTCTCACACTGAGCACACCTCCCTTACATATAGTGGATGATGTGTCTGAGCTTGCCATCCAGGTAAATATAATTTCTGTTGACAAGGCTGTACTTTTGCCTCATTTTCCCAAGCTTATTTACATGCTTCATTTTAACAGTCTTGCTGCCATGAATGTGTTTTTTCAATCGGCTTCCTATCATAAATGGTGGTTATTATGTGACTGGTTCATTCAGAAATCTCTCTTAGCGTCTTGACAAGTGTTGCCTGAACACGCATGAGTTTTCTATTCCCCCACAGTAAGGACCAGATTTAAACATTATCTCTTTAAAAAAAAATATCACTGAAGGAATAGTGCCAGACAGGCAAGGGCCATTTAACTTGTACCAGACGAGGCTAAATACACTCCCCAGTGTCCATGAAAACAGGCGGTTAGAGTGTGATTTAACTAGGTCTGCACGGTGTGCAAGATAGATTTTCTAGTGTAAACAATTCAATAATGCCAGAGAAATCTCTTTCCTCTGGTTTCAATCTTGTAGAGCCATCTATAAAAAAAAGGTTTGGTGGCTTTTTAGGAGACTTGGTGAATTTAAATCAGAATATGGACCTCTTTTTTGTACTATTTTATGTGACACCGTGCCTTTTCCAGAGGGATACCACCACCACACCATAAAACCCTTGTTTTTTTTAAACAATGTTGCATAACTTTAATTTCTCTCTCGACCTACTTTTGTAACAATTTGGGATGAATAACTGTTGTTTTTAAGGGGAATACCATGCACTTAAAGAATTTATATCGTAATGCTGCAGCCCCACCAATATTTGTGACTATCAGCCAGGCTCATAAATGAAACCAGAGGGACATGCAACTCCAGTTGTGACAAATATAACTCTACAGGCTATAAATTTTCCTCTTGCAGATCTTACACTTTGACATATAAATGAAGAGGGTCAAAACCAAAGGGAATTTTTATAAGGAAACGGGTGATTCTGACACCAGGATCAATAATCAGTTAAAGCTGATTCGATCTTAAAATCACAATGACACAGTGATGTGAGTTCTCAGTAGTTAGTAACGTCACCTCAGAGCAAGTCCTTCATTCAAGACTTCGCCTCAGTCCTTCTTCATGTGTCCTTTATCAGCTGTCATGGGAAGAGTTCATCTTTTGAGTTCATTGAATACTCAGAGCTAATATACACTACTCACAAAAAGTTAGGGATATTCGACTTCCAGGTGAAATTTATGGAGAATCTAAGAAGTTCATGCTGCAGTGATATTATGTCATGAAAGTAGGACATTGAAGTAGAAGTATGGAGAATGGTCATTTCTTCATCTCAAACCATGTATTGTAACAAAAGCTAACAACAGTGGTGGGTGGACCACGACAAAAACTGTCAGTGTGGCAATAAGTTGTCATGTGGCCAGACAACGTCCACTTCTCTGTCTTTCTGTGACTCTTCCAGTCTCTCTGTGTCTCTGTCCAACCTGCTGTGACACTCTGAGCTCAGTGGACAACATCCCATCTGAAGCCTGGACATGTCCAGGTACTATTGATGGACTGATATACAGGTGTGGTCTTGGACTCATGACGTCAGACTGTGAACAGCATGATGAAGAGGACAGTTTCAGCACAAACTGTCATTGAACATTTAGTGGTGGATTCATGGATCAGACACTTGTTGTGATTTCTGTGGTTACTCACCTTGTTAGAGAACAGCATGTTATGTTATAAGTACTGAAACACTGAACAGATGGACATGAGCATACCATACAAACCTTTAGAGAAGGTCAAATTAAGTTCACCTGTATAGGGCATTCTGAAATTTCATCCAAAAGCTGAATATCCCTAACTTTTTGTGAGTAGTATAGTTCTTGGAAATTAGCATAAGTTGCCAAATGAAAAGAGTATTGATAATAATAAAGCATGTTAGACAGAATAGTTTCCACAGGAAAATGATCATGAAAAATTCAGCACAGGTGTCGCCACTGCTCTGCTACCAAGCAAACAGGCCACAGGTCTGCTGATGAGTGCTCCACCTTCTCACAGTCTGAAAACACATCTATTCAAGTGGTTCCTTCTTCTTCTGAGAGTGAGAATTTGTCCTGGGATAGAAGCCAGCACGCAGCTGTGGCACTGCATTAATATGGGATGCCATAGAATATTTATGAATTGAATATTTAACTGTACTCATGAACAGGTCTGATCCATGGCACAAGTGAATAATAACCACTTCAGGGCCACAGCAGTGAAGGATGTTTTTAGTAACCTGTGTTTTTAATGCTGTGTCTGAGTCTCCTGGAGGTAGATGTCCAGTTCCATGGGTTTAAAGAGAAAAGCCTACTGTATGTATTGTCTTTTCATCTCAGCTATGGTAAACAAGTCCATTAAATTTTTACAAGAGCTTTGTTCTTGAGTGGGAAGAAAAATGCTAGTTTTTATAAAAAGCTGTCTCCAATGACGTAAAGCAACGCTGTTAGCCCTTATCTGTATAGAACATCTTTCCTAAGCATGCTAACCATGAGCGTCCAAGAGCAGTTCACTGTGTGGCCTCTGATCTGCGCTGGCCACCGGATATGTTACAATCCCTTTTGTCTAGAACACAACCTTGAATAAAAAGCGACAAACACCACCACCTGCTTCTGGCAAGAAACAATGTCGGCAGCAGAGGAAACATTCAAATAGCCATCATTATAGGACAATTAACATTACTTTTCTGGCTGTTAACTGTTTTGGCCATTCTTAGCCATTATCACACACCTACACACACACACATATACACACAGGGCCATTTACACAAAGGAATTTGAATGTCTGAGATGATGCAGATGTTGACCTTGACGTAAAACAGTTATCATCCACGGCTGAAAAAGTCTCTGCTCCTTTGGTTTTGTTATTTTTTGTTTCATGTGTGTATTTTTGTGAGAGGAAAAGGTAGTCAAGAACAATATTTTGCGTGTAAAGGCAGACACTGACGCATGTCGGTGACATTTCTTCTACATCTGCATAAACACCTAATGTTACTTAAAATCATGCATACCACACACACACACACGTTTGGGAGCCCCACCACACCAGTCAAGGACCAAATGAGACAAGACCTATCATGTCTCCTCTCAGTGAGAGCAGACATTGTTGACTCACTGTAGTCTCGAGGCTCTTAGCCTGAGTCCCACCACAGCTATGCACTGTCTGACCAGAGCCTCGAAGCAAGGGTGTGCAGACTCACACTCGTCCATGGATGCATGCAAACATTACACAAACACAGACATATATACATACAGGTACATAGACACATGCATAAGCCAGCCTCACTCTTTTTCCGTCTCTGTGGTTTGCTTTTTAATACACTCATCATTCAAAACACACAGAGGAGCGGGAAAACACGTACTTTAGCTTGGCCCTCCCTTCCCTCACTTGTTCGACCAAATTTTAGACTTAAGTGTTGATTACTTCATGTATCTGCTACAATCTGTGAGGGTGTGTTTGCTCTTTGGGGATAGATGTTACATCTGTCAGACAGATCCTTGAAGCCCTCCTGAAAACCACTTGTGATGAAGGGCTCAGTTTTCTCTCCACAAATCCACCGACCATGTGTCCTGAGTGTGCCAGACACACTCCAGCCTGTCCACCAACATCAAACCCATCTGGAGACATCTTAGTGAATCCAGTGATGTTCAGGTATTCATCCCCTGAGTCTTCACACACACCTGCATTAATCTGTTCAATATTTGATGTTAGACCCCCATTTCCTCCTCCTCTCCTACTTTGCATGTGACTCTGGCTGAACTCAACTACCTCCATTAATTACAGAGCACACAGGAGACTATACAGGGAAACTTCACTATTAGCTCAAACAACCGTGTCTCTATGCACATTAACACTCCCTGCCCCCAGGATTGCTCTGTTTTACACTAATGATGAAACTAAACACAGTCTAAGAATGTGCACAATTTACAGTTTGATGCTGCTCTTCTACAAAGTTACAGCCACATTAAAGCGACTATAAACAAGTTTTATGATGGCAATGCATCAAATGACAGTCTGAAAATATAATGTGAAAGAGTTGAACCACTGAAACTGATCAGCTTTATGGAGTTATAGCAGGCAGTTTTCTAAAATCACAAAAACTCACTGTTCATTATCTGCTCAGCACCGAGCAAAAACATGAAGAGCTGAAGGAGCAAATATTTCCTCAGAAACTAGTTGTGATCAAGCCTGAGGTTCATCAGCCTGATAGAAACACAAATGATAATGTTTTCTGTGTAACTGTTGGACAAGTTGACTTTTGCTCTCTTATGCTGGATCCTTCATTTCCCATAAAGTAACTATAGGACTAAATCACGTAATGAGGGCAATTTTCCTAGAACAGCTCCCTCTAGAGCCATATTGCACTAACAAGTGCCCCTTAACGCTAGTGTGTGTCAAATGATGACAGTTTAACAACTCAACCTCAGGATCAGGTGAAAAAATACAGGCTCTGTCTTATTAGATATTGTGCTGGAGTGATGAACATTTCTGCATATTGGCAGTTGATTAGATAACCAGCATCACTCTGCTGTTAAATCAGCCCCTCATCACACCTGCACCTGTGACCTACACACACACACACACACACACTACCCCAACAGAGAGGACAAAAAAGCAACACATGGTCCAGTGTGTAGCCACACATGCGTAGCCACCCACAGTCAGACAGACAGATAAGGAAACACATAACCGGTGTCTCACCACAAACACACAAACACACACACAGACAAAACCGACACATTCCGCTATTCACCGTACTGACCTTGTTTACTCAAGACCATCGCCGCTCTTCAACAGTCAACCCCGTGATTCCACAGATTCCTGTGTCCCAGCACTACTTTATGTGCTTTGCAGAAACACTTCTGTTGTTTTTGTTTTTTTTTTGTCCATTAAAGACTGCAGTTCCCTGCTAATGTAATGGAAGTAAAGAATGACAATGGATGCTCAGAGTAAACACATCAAGTATTTCAGTCAGTATATTTTTAAGTGTTTTGTTTTTTGCACTAGAAAATGTGAAATCTTAAAATTTGCATGCTGCCTTGTTTGGAGGGTCACAGTGCAGTGCCATCTATACACCATCAACAGTAACTTGATTGCCTTTTTGTCAGGTTGAGTCTTACGTAACAAGCCTAAACAAAGGATGCACTTATGATTTGTTTGACACAGAAAAGCAAAGAATGTCTGGCCAAAAGGTAATTGTCTGTGTTTACTTTATTCCTTTAAATGCTTGGTTTCCTCCCACAGACCAAAGATATGTGGACCAGGTGAACTATGTGAACTCCAGATTGCCTGGCAAGTGTGGATTTATTTGTGCTGCCTGCTAGCACTGCGACAGACTAGTGACCAGTCCAGGATGCTGATATAGACTCCAGATGAGGATGGAGGACTGGATGGAGAGCTACAGCTACAGCAGATCAATGATACAAGAAAATGATGTTAAAGGAAAACATTAAAATCACTGCCAAATTTTTCTGAACAACAAAAAGTAAACAATGCTGATATGTCAAAACATAATCCCACACTTAAAATGTGTCTTCGTTGATCGTTCAGGTTACTTTGAATTAATAGTTTCGTCCATTCCTCTTTATCCTGCATGTGTCTACATGCAGGATATTAACTTAATATTGGCCTGTTATCTCTAAAGGTGTAATATTACATAGCTCAGTTAGAGTAGTGAACTAAGCAGCTATGTGGTACTGCCATCTACTGGACAAACTCTGGACCTGCAGGCTGACAACGTGAAAAATGAAAAGTTTGACAGGAGGCAGTGCTTTTCATTTGGAGCATTTATTTATTCACAGCACATTTATTTATTCACAACACCTCTAAGCACAAAAAAAAAAAGAAAAAAAAAAAGAGGTAAATTGTTTATAATAACATTAATCCAAAAAAAAAAAAAAAGGTAAAATAAAGGGACTTGCAGTTTTACTAGAAAAAGAAAGGCCTATACATGTTTGTAAAAGTGGTCTCACACTTTTGGACCCCAATGTGGGCTTCATAATACTCGATTTCTCGTGGGGGGGGGGGGGGGGGGGGGTTGTTGTGCAAGTCGTAACGGTATTACGTCATACGTGTGCGCCGCGTCCATCGTCTGACATTCAATGACAGTTTGCACACATTTTCCCAGGTTTGTTTGGTAACGCGGGCAGCCGGACCACAGACTGTCCGCCATGCAGAGAGCCGCACAAACAGCAGTACACGGCTGGTCTCACACCGTCGTTCCAGCGATGATTCGCGGGTGTTTAAAATGCAGAGGTAAGCAGCAGAAGGGTATGAGGTGTACGACAGCTAACGGCTAAAATGCTAAAAACACTTGGTGTAATCTGGTTAGGGTATACCTGCGGATACAACGTTATATATCATACCTCCCTCCGTTGAAATCACGTTATACAAATATATGTCCATGTGTACTCATTTGTAGTCATCATATGCTGTAAGTGAACTCGTGTTAACAGAGACACAGTGATGTGTTTTACCTGTGTTGAAGACTGTTTTAGCTCCCTGTGAGGACAGTGGCGTCTTTAAGAGACAGACGTTTGTCTTCATGGCTTCAGAGTAGCCACCTTTCCTAACTCAACACACCTGTTCTGTAACAGCACCCTTGCTGCAGAGCTCGCGCGCCTACAGTGTGATCCCGACCCCGCGCGACAGTGAGGAGAAAGAGATGCTGGACCGAATGCTGCGCGTGGACCACGCTGGAGAGTACGGTGCCAACCGCATTTACGCCGGCCAGATGGCAGTGTTGGGTCGAACCAGGACCGGGCCGCTCATCCAGGTCTGGTGTGACCCCAGGTGTATTGTCCAAGTAGGACAATAAAAGTCTGTCCACTGGCTCCATGAAGTCATGTGAGCTACACTCAGAACAGTGTTATCAAAGACATCAAAGGAGTGTACAATTTGTGAAAGTGCAGAACAAGGTGTTTTTATGTACTAGAGATACAGAATTTCCTATGAATAGAACAAGTGCTTATTTCATCACCTATACAGGAGCAGATAAAAATTATCATTATCTGAATGAAGTAACTCTCAAAGATGAAGCAATTGCACCTTCAGGCTAGTTGCTGTTTTGTGTATGTAGTGATGTGTGAAATAGTCATCATAGTCGCTGTGTTAACTAGTGATATGTGCATGTTCAGTGTGAATGTACTTATACTATCTTTCTATAAAGCTCCATGTACATGTTTGTTTTCCTTTAGGAAATGTGGGATCAAGAAAAGAAACACCTTGAGAAATTCAATGAAATTCTTGCAGAGAACAGAGTTAGGCCCACTGCACTGTTACCCCTCTGGAACATCGCTGGGTTTGTATTAGGTAGGTACAGTATCAACAAACAAAGTAAAATGTTCAATGTTATAAAATCCCTTACGTCCAGGAACAAAAGTCCATAATAGATTTTCTGTCAGAGTACCTTGACTTGTATCCTCACACCCACATCCTAAGGTTGCAGATGTATCAGCGGCAAGTTAAAGATAAAATACCTGTGTCCTCTGATTGCATTTGGCCACACACATATTAGAACTTGATTTAAGAGCTGACAAGTGCTGGCTAGTCTGCTGCAGCTTTGATGTAGTCAGGTGCTGCTTTATCAAATCTAAACCCTGTACTTTAAAATATCCACCAGGGGCATCCACTGCACTGCTGGGAAAGGAGGGGGCCATGGCCTGCACTGTGGCGGTGGAGGAGAGTATCTCGGAGCACTACAACAGCCAGATAAGAGCTCTGATGGAGGTCGACCCAGAAAGATACACTGAACTGTTGAAAGTGAGTCAGCTGCTGTTTTCTCTCTAATTTAGGAGGACTGAATATTTCCCACCGACCACTAGGAGAAAGACAATATGCATCTACAGTAATTTAATGCAGGTCACTACAGTGTAAACAGAGTGAACAGTAACTATATACTCAGAGATAAACAACTGTAGGCTGTCAGCACCAACACCAGACTGATGTATTTGCAGCATATTTGTTAATTTGTCTGCTGCAGTGCATGCCGGGGGGCCAGCCAGGCAACCTCTTGAATTTTTTGCAAGCCTTGCTCACTGTCCAGTAAAGTCTGGACATTAAATGGTCAGGAGTGTCCTGTCATCGTTTGTCTGATACATTTTCCATTTACTTTAAAAGTAATCCCCGTTTTTTTGAACAGAAAATTATCTTTAGACTACGTGACAGCTGGAAAATGATTGTGAAAGAGTGAAATGACATAAGTCACCAGCCTCTTTAGGATGCATCCACGCGTCTGTTCTGACTGTTGTTTACACATTAATCTAGTTTTAGTTTAGTTTGGTTGAATGGCGGTTCATTCTGATGCAGCATACGTACAACGTCACTTACATTTTCTAGATCAAATGTTTGTTCATGTCAGTTGTAAGTTTTAACAGTGTGTGAGTTTGTGTTCTTGACATGTGTCCTAAACATGCACCGTTTAACCTTGTCACAGGAAGATGGTACACCACACTCTTCTGTCCACCTTGCTTTGGTGTAGGGCAGGCATGTCCAAACTATTTCACAAAGGGCCGGTGGTGCTGCAGGTTTTTGTTCCAGCCAATCAAGAGCACACAGTTTGACCAATCAACTGTCTGAAGACTGAGATCAGTTGATTAAATGAGTCAGGTCTGGTGTGCTGCTGCTTGGTTGGAAAGAAAACCTGCAGCCACATGGCCCTTTGTGGAATAATCTGGACATGCCTGGTGTGTCTTTGTGACTGTGTAACATCTGAAATGCATCAGACTGCTGGTGTTTTACACTCATTACATACTAATGACTAGTTTAACTGACTAACATTTTGCTTCCAAATAGCAAGTGTAATCATTTAGTCGACTAATTTTGTGCACGCTGTAGCTAATGGAGTAAAACTGCATCAACTCACTGTAAATGAATAGCTTGGGCTTATATTTTAATAGGTTATAAAGGAATTCAGAGATGATGAGATGGACCACCATGACACTGGACTGGAACATGATGCTGAAACAGTAAGTATACTGTATAATCTTGGTGGTCAACAGTGCTCGTGTTGCTTTGCTTGATGTTGCAGATGTTTCTTGTGGTCCTGGTTAAGTATCAATTGTTTATTAAGACTTTATATTACTCACATCAAGAAATGTTATGGCAAACTGTGCTACAAAGAAAGTACTGATTCCTAAAATCTCTGTATTTTTTAAAGTAATTTATTTATTTATTTCTGTGTTGTTGTTGTTTTGTTTTTTTTAGTTTTTCATCTTTGCAGTTTTTTCTGAATGTCATGTAAACCACTGTGATCTCATTATGATTTATTTGTTTTTATTTCAGCTTCCGGGATACTGGCTACTAAAAAATGCGATACAGCTGGGCTGCAAAGCTGCAATATATGTTTCTCAGCGTGTCTAACTCTGTATCAGCACAGTTACATTTTTCACATATTTGTTTTGGTATTTTGAGTCAATTTTTCTAAAAGGGTTCATTTCAATTTTTGTTGTTTCACAGTTTCCAGATTAAAAGTATTGTACAGACACTCATATTTATCTACATAAATCTAAATTTTATTGCTCTGTGCACTCTATAATTCATGGATCATTTAAGTGGGTGGAGGTGACCCTGTAAATTAAATTTCAGATCTCACATTGTTTTGTGTGAAAAGTTTTTTTTCTCCACTGATATTGGTTAGAAAATTAATGGAGCAACATTTTTTTTAATTTAAATGATGAGAGTTACCTTCCATAACATCTTTTTAATGACTTTATTCTTCATCAGCCTTGTGCCTGCACATGCAGAGATGGACATTCACCTGATCTTAAAGATCTATGCTTGCCTTTGACTAAGAGTATATGATAAGGACATATCGATACCAGCATGGTCATACCATCATACCCTTCAACAAACTCTCCTGTTTCACATGTAATAGTTCATATATCAGGCTGAGCAATGACTTGTCATCCTGGCCTAACTGCTAAGCACCCTCACACAGCTGTTGTGGGTACATTATGTCACTGAGATGGCTTGTCCACTGGCCCCTAATCTATTAGGCCTTTCAGCAGGTTGAGCAAAGTGTTCATTCCCCTCTTCGTCGGTATCAGTTTGCCCTCAGTGTACTTTGAGTACTGACCCAAAGCCCCTTTACCCATGCTACAGCCTTTTCAAGCACCAGGGACATGACGATGCTGTGATTTATGGCCCATGGCAGGAGCTGATGGGACTTAAATGAATTCCTTGGATGGTAATTTGTCTCTTGGCTCAAGCAGGCAGTAATGGTGGTTACTAAATGGAAAACCAAATACTATACAATGTACAGTGCATTAATACAGACGAGTGGAAAGTAAAACAGACAGAGCCTTGGTAAGATGTTGGGCCACTGTGAACGGTCCAGGCAACTTCAGACTCTGGATCTCTGGAGGGATGGACTGTTCTTTGGTGCTTTGATAACGGTGATGGAAAATACTGTCGGACACATCAGCATAAAAGCTCCCACAAATGTTTTTTTCTTAAGCATTTTGCATTAATATTTGCCTCACGGAGCTGCTAGCGTGGCTGTGGTATCATGATGACAGGCTTTGGTATTTCTCCTAATGTCTTCAAAGGGGGAAATACTATTGAGTATTGCATTAAAGCAGATGGTTAGAATTTGGAAATACACATCTTCAGTGTTTAATGAACTGATTTCTGAAAGGTCTTTCAGAGAAGCAGATGCTTAGTCCTTTGACTCAGACCTAAGGATACAACATGACAAACAAAAACATTGTTACATGTGTCTTGGTACTTTTTCACATATCACACTATATGATACCAAAATCTCTGCTTTTCCTCCTCATCATGTGATGATCTGAATATTTTACACCTTTGGGCTGTTGCTCTTGAAAAGACCTGAAAGTGTAACCTTGGCCTGTAGATATCTCTGATCAACATTACTGATTTTGTCATAATCACTAATCACCCATCTATATATCAATGACTGCACTAGACGTGTCTCACGGAGGAGAGCCATTACCCAGGTTTGTAGACTCTGATCTATTTTGCCCAGCATGAGGTCAGAGGAGTTATTTTAGCTGTGGTGGATTTGCATATCAGACCTGACCTCAAAGGTTAATGTGCCATATGGCTTCCATTCCTTAAAAATAGGTCCCGTTCTACCTTCCATCAGCCCAAGTACAGTAAAGTTAAATGACCCCCTCCCCGCCGTGTTTGGCTATCATGAACACAAACCTTAATTGTGTGCTATTATGGGTAAATAAGATAGCTCAGTGATCACAGGATACTCTGGGCATTTGTACCTACTATAAAATCACTTCATGAATAAAATACTAAGTACAACTCAGGGGTGTCCTCAAGGTTGTATAGCCCTAATGCCCCACAAATCCTCTGTTATATTAACAAGATATTAATTGGTAAGTATTGCTGATCATGGTCTGTGCCTGTCATGCCTGTTACGATCCCTGTGTGCTGCAACAATTGTGTCTACTTCTGTCAGAATTGTAAAAGCACTCTCACTCTTACCAAATTTTGATGTGACAAGGACAAAATGAATAACACATGAAAGTCACTTGAATGGTCCAAGAGGTCAGTCACTTTACATAAACATCATGGGACACTGAGCAGCTTTTCAAATCAGAGGTAGAGCATCGTTCAATATGTCAGTCCCAGAGTATTAGTGCTGACAGTTTTATAACAAGGTGCTACTGTTTAAACAAAGCAACGAATGAGCAGCTCCATCTGTGGCACCATCTTGGTGATTAAATTACCAGTAAATAAAAACAGGAGTGATGACTCACTCACAGCACTGATGTTAATAACTGTAAACCATCAACTCTCCATCTAAATTAGCTGCCACATGTAACACCTGTTTTATGTAGTACACAGTACCTGTATGTGATGAGAGCTCCAGTCAGTGTCCATGTATGGCCATCAGGAGTTCATGCAAATTGTTTAGGTTCTTTTCTCAGAATCACTTCCAAAAGAATCTGCTGAAACACTGACTGAGAAATTTGCAACAAGAATTTGAAGAGGGCAATAAAACTTAACTAAACTGGGATTGTCTTGCCACCCGTGAATAATTGTGGTTGTAAATTCTGAGCAGCACGAATAATACAAATCTGTGCGAGTCATAAAAGCTTTCGGATACAGATTGTATTGCTTCTTGGCTCGGATATATTCAGACTGTCACTCATCAGGCCTTCCTAGGATTTGTAGAAACTAATAGGTAGCATACGGTCCATCTGTACCCATGAGAGGCCTTGGGGGCCGTGGTGGATATTGTTTAAAGTTAGGATCAGCGTTTGGAGTGTAATAGTATTCATTTAATCTAACAACTTTCAAAATGTTTTCTTTCAGATTTTATAAATGCATTATTGTACAAAGATTTAATCTCACATCAGCCCCTTTAAAATGATGGATTACAGAGAATCATCCCTTAAACAAACATCTCCCATTCTCTGAGGATATACAGTATGTAAGACAAACCATCATCTGTTGTATAGTTTTGGTTGTATTCACAATCCATCCAAAAAGTTTTCTCTTACAGGATATGAAGTATCATTCACCTGAGAACCTCATTTTTCTGTCTTTGCATTCTAAGGTAAGTGCTCACAGTGCTATTCAATATTTAGTTATATAAGACCATAATGAAAATATAGTAATAATCAATTTCATGCTAAATATATACCACCTTACATTGTGTTTGTTGAGTCAATACAAAAAACAGAACGTTAAAGCACCTGGTAAGCAAATAGATAGGATGAGTACTACATCACTGCAACATCCACAGTTTGATGACCTTTGCTGTGAGTTGCATGCCTCTCTCTCTCTGTCTGCATGTTTACTGCAAATGCAAAAGTACGGCATCCAGTCAGGAAATAGTCTGAATTTCCCAATCCCCAGCTTCTCTTAACTTGAAGAGAACTCCACTAATTCATACCCACTTTACATTTCTTCTCTTCTGCCAGGAATATATGTTTTTTGCCAATTATGCTGTCAAATGCTATGAACCTTGAGAAAAAACAACTTTGTATCCTGTCATGACATGGCTAAGCTTAGATTCAACCTGATCTCTAGGAACATAATGATAATATGTTTTGCGTGGTGAGCTCAGCCCACTTGGGTGTTTGGAGTGTCCAAGCTGACACAGATGCTAACTGTCATGTCGCCATAAATTTTATGTTTGAATCGTGCATACTCATTAGAGTATGCGTTGCCTTGACCCTTTAACAAGGGATTCCCAGAAGTGAGGGGCCATGCTATGCTGGACTGACTCAGATTAGCTTTTCATATACTTCTGGTTATCCAGGTCAACTATTCACAAACAGTGGCACAGTCTGAAAAACAGTCACACTCAAACAGGCGACTCTATAAATAGTAAGCAGTAAACATTTTTACTGTGGCATGTCTATACATATACATGCATAGGTGATGTCACTGTACACTTAAGTTTGCTCTTCTTCACAGAATGGAGTTTGGTCTCAAATTCTTGTTTTTTTTTTCTGCCACTGAGCCAAAGACAAATCAGTGAATAACTGTTAAATGCTGTGTTGAAAGACCATATGCATCTGACTGTTTAAACCCATGATAGATCTTTTGGGAGACTGAGGGAGTATGCTGAGTTGTGACCACGTGTCCACATGTCTTCACAGTGTGAGGTGACAACACACGATGCAAAGCGCTGACATCACTTTAGCTGGAATCTCTGATTTATGGTCTGTCACACAGTGCGACCAACCAATCACTTTGAAAAAAGAAGAACACACCAAGGTCAGTCTTCGAGGAAGGTTCACCAGTGTAAAATGTCTAAAACTGAATTTTATCAAGACGAAGATACTCAAGTAGTTACTAGTAGTGTTTTGTGAGATCTATGTGACTTTGACCTTTGACCACCAAAGTCTAATCAGTTTGATCTTGAGTCTAAGTAAACATTTGTGCCAAATTTGAGAGGATTCCTAAGAATTCAGTAAAACATTGTATTCACAATGCCAAAATAAGTTTTTATGAGGACACTTTGAAGTTGACCTTTGACCTTTGATCACCAAAATCCAATCCAAAACTTTGAAGAAGTTGCTTTGGTGGGTGGTTAGGAATAATCATCAGGACCTTAAAGGGACTTGGGGCAGGATCAAGAAATAAGGCTCAATACTGACACGACGGCCGTTGCGGGTAATCGCGTTTTGATTGACGAAATGCCGCTGATAAAACTTTCGTTTTCTTCTTTGTGGGACTTTTCAGTGGACTTTGTGTGGTGGTGGGTCGTTTGTTTACTGTAGCAGAGACCATTACTACTGCGCTTGTCTTCTTCCCGTATCCAAGTTGAAAGCCGTCGAGAATGCGCATTCAGCGTCCGCAGAACTGTGCGGAAAATTTGGACTCCAAATTGCAGTACATTATGAAGCACACACCCTGTTCATGGGAATGGAGAGATACGTGGTTGGGTTCATTCTTTTTGGTTTTGAATGCTTTATCACCCATTAGCATTAAGAAAAAAACAAAACTTAAAATGCATGTTTAATTTGTCACAAATCCTGCCCCAAGTCTCTTTAAATTGACATGTGGTCACCACTACGGCCCCAACTAAGATATCTCAACAATATGAAGGATTTTCATGAGCTTTTATTGAGACATTCATTGTCCCAGAGGATCAACCGTTGTGATTTTGGTGCTCCCTTTGCATTCAGTACCACAATCAGGTTTAAATTTTCATTAGTTTGTACTTTGTTTCTACCATCTAAAAAGCCAAACTATGATGGTGAACATGCAAGAGAATTGTGTTTTTGCATGTTGACACTTATTTTTTTAGCTTAAAGCATTTTAGGTTAAAACATTCCTGTGCCAAGACCTGGTAGTTTGACTATCTGCTTTTCATGCAGCCCTTGCAAATTGATTCATGCAGAATGCAGAACAAACATTTTAAGGACTATTTAATGATATCGAATGGACAGCTAGATGTCAAGGTGACATTTGTATGCATCTCCGCTGATCAGATGGGGCTTATACAGCTGTTTCCACTAGTTCCATGGCTGTACTGTTGATCAGGTGAGAGGACTTATGCGAGGGACCTACAGTTGTGCCTAGTGGTGGTATTGAGCATGGTGTGACCCCTCCACTGGTATCCATCACTGCACTGACAGGCCTGGTGGTTCATCCCACATGACTCCAAGGCCACGTTGCTGCTCAACTGTGTCATGAGCTCAAGCACAGTATGTCTCTCCCTGTAGAGCCCACGTGAGTCATTTAGGTTCTCTGTTATCACTAAAATCATTTCCAAATCAATAACAAAGAGGACTCACAATGAGGTACACAGCTGCAACATTCAAAATGAAATGTGTTGAAGTTAATCAGAAAATGAATACTACAAACATTAGACTGATATGTGGTCCATATAAAAGGCCACATTTCACTCTATATATGCAAATAGCGTGTCCTGACATTTAGTTCAAATTTGTGCTATTTTAGTATATATCATAGCATATCTTCAGCTGTTTAGGATTGGAGCTAGGTATAATGGACAGATACATACAGAGTTGGTTATGATGGTTTCAGCAGAGTGAGATGCAATTTCTCGCAGTGTACAAAACATATGCATTTGTCACCTACCCTTTCATGTCTGTTACATCATCCCCCCAACCCTCCTGAATCCAACACCTTGGATGGCCTGCCATCGACCCCTCCTCCATCTATCATGCTGATCCATTGGCAGTATGTAGAAGGTTACCACGCAAGGCCTCTTAACACCTGGTACACCATCCCACCTGCTAGCCTCCTGCAGAGGCGCAGCACTTTACACCGATCCTGTTAAGCCCTCGTCTGCTGTCCTCACTGATTGACTGGAGAGCTCTGGCGGTGTTACTCCTGCCAGGTCTCATGTCTCTCATCGGAGGCTTGTTTTCATGTGGCTTGTACAGATGCCACTCTTATCTCCTATTAATCATGGGCCTTTTCTCCAGCTATGCCCTCCACTGCTGCTGACAACATAAAGTCTGAGTGATGCTCTTGTAGATTGTCAAATTACACATGACATGGCAAGGGGAGCCACAAGGCATGATCGAGGTTTGGCTAACAACCTTATTTGAAGGTTGTGTTGTTTTAGTCTTGATGCAGCGCAGGTGTTTTAATTTGTGTGTTGATTGAACCGTGTGATGATTTCCATCTGTTGTTCATGTAGTTGGATATTGGAGCTGTTTCCAGGGAGACACAACCTCTGTGCAGAGTGGTGCGGGCCTAAGAATCCAGCATATGACTGCTGTCTGTGGCTCGTTGTTCTTTGAAGCCATCAGCCGACAAATATTCCAGCTCGTGGACGGGGCCCTCAGCTCTCAAGGCTGGTGATGACACACATGCTCAGCAGACAAAGTGCCCGGACCACCCGGGCTTTAGGTGTCCTGACCTTGGAGGTTGGCTGTGAAAAATAACAACATAAGGGGAGAAAGAATGCCTCCTATGCTGCACAAGGGGTCAAGCTGTTGCCCCTGTCAAGATGAAGTTCAACATGCCTTCTGAGCCTCTTATGTGTGCAAAATGTTTGTTTTTCAAAGCTAAAGAGACTCCAGACGTGTGTCAGGTCTCACTTCATTGTGTGTGTGTGTGTACGATAGGGACAGTGTTTGACCTGGAGATTATGAGTCGAATCACTGGAGGTGTCGAACACAAATTCACTTAAATCCATTGATCTGAAGCCGGCTCTGAAAAACGTATCATTCTGTCCAATCCCATATCAAAGAAAAACAAAATAGCAGCTATGCTGTCTCTGTGTTCGTGACGTTCTGGCGAAACAGTGATAGATTTACAGCAACTTCTTTCGTTTTTCAGCTATTTGAGGTATCTGCTAAACAGATTTTTGCATTGATTTCTGGGAAGACAGATGGTGGTGTGCATGCTTGAAGACAACTGAAGGAATGAAAAATTGTTCAGCTCGGTAGATCAAATTCAGTATAGTGATGTCCTTAGGGTACATTTTTTATTACGCGTAGGTGTATACGATCTCACAGACATATTTCTGAGTAGCTTTGTTTTCTTTTTTGGCCATAGTTGAAAGTAGCTAAAATAGCATGAAATGCTTGAAAATGAGACAAAAATACCATTTTTCTTCCTGCCAAAGCAATAAGACAAACCTTGATAAATCCGTCTGCTGTGTTATAGGTTTTGAAATGTTCTGTGATTATTGCAGACAACATGCTGTATGCTTATTGTAAGGATTTTACCAGAAGAGATAGATGTACCTGACACCCAGAATAAAGACAGCTATGTTGCTACAGTCCACCTTTGACCTAATCATGATGTTTTAACAAACTGAAATTGATTGAATTGATTGATTGAATTAGTGTTATCTGTATTGAAGATATATTGCCTTGATTATCATGTATTTAATCTCATATTCTGTGCTTCACTCATTCTCAGACCTCCTGCTACCCTGCAGTCCTTTCAGTCTCAGCAGCCCCATGCAGCCTCTGGCCTCCCAAGTGATCATTATTTGCTGTGATTGACACGTCAGGATGGTGTACATTTCATTGATGAGAATTTCAGAGCCCTGGGGCTCGTGATCCTTCAGCGATCAGTGGTACGTCACCCTACAGCCATCCCAGGGGGGACAGTCACAGATCAGTTTCAAATACTCTGCCTCTTCCTTCACCAAAGGCAATTGAACCTAACCTGGCATCCAGGAGTCTGCAGAGGACGACCTGGAAGGGGAAGCAACTATAGGTAAAGATACACTGCATGAAACCTTTCAATCTGAAGCATAGGGAACTGAACTGAACTACTGACTTATTATCATATTGCAAATAACTGCTTTAAATAGTAATTTCTTATCCTTAGCGGTGAGCCTTGAACCAGAATGATAAATGGAATCAAAAAGCCCTGGAGTGGAGATGCCAAATATCTGTTACAACTTCAAATCTTACGCTGCTTCATCAATCCTCTTCAAACAATCCCTGGAACAGCTTGATCTATGTTGTATTTTCATTATGTAACATTATAAGGTTCATAAAATTCTCATGTAATGCATTACAGAGCTGTAATTTTGCAATGGCATATTCAAAAGAGTCAGCGATAAGTATAAATTACTATCATCCACATTGAAATATATTCAACAGTTATAGACAGATATTTAAAGTTCTTAGAATTAGTCAAACTGTTTAGCCAACAACCACATTTTCTCATCATGTATGGCAGAAACAGGTACTTGAAAGTTGTAGCCTGGCAGAAAACTATAAAAGAGCAGTTAGTGTTTAGTTAGTAATAATAAGAGGTTTGTATCAATCAGGTAAAAGTCTTTGATTAAGAATGAATTTGTAGGGCCAGTTTAGTTTTGTGTTGTTTTTGTTTTGTGATTACAACTGAAACATTACAAAAGCACAAATTTTAAATGGTTTAAATTTTTTTTTCTTTTTTCCGCTAAAATAAGACAAGACGAATGAAATCATTAATCGTGTTTGTTGACTTACTCATTTTAACTTGCAACTGCTGACAACAAGGAATACAAATTGCGTAATACTGATAAAAATCACTGGAAATGACAAAAGGCCACCAGATCTACTGGTCGCCCTCCAGTAAATGACCACAGTATGGTCATTTCTGTTGTTAAAATTTGATTTTAATGTTACTGCTACTTATAATACAGAGACATTTTGAAAAAGGTTTTGAGAACATGTGTCCTGTGCTTGGTGGACACCACCTGTGCCTTGAAAGTGTCCACTGAATTGTTGACCATGCGGGAACCTTACGTTACCATTCATTCCCGTGTCGGGAAATGTGTTTGAGGTGTGTGCTCCAGTGACCTCTGGGTCACATACCATGCAAAGGGGCTATGCAGTTATGCCGACCATGAAGATGTTTAAATCAAAGCAGTGGCAATCAGAGGTGGACGGTGGGAGGGAGAAGAATAGAGGGGACGGGGGAGAAAGCAAAGCTCATTCTCCAGGCACGGTCAGATGGGAAGGTGCCGGGCGGTGGGTGTGCACAATGACTTGAAATATGTTGAAGAGACGCGTGTGTTATCTTTTCTCCTCGCCACTGGACCTTCAAGTACCTCCCCTCACCGTGTGTCGTCAGCAGTTTATCTCAGGGCCTGGCAGGAGCTGCAAGAGAAAATGGGAGGAAATCTGATCCATATGGTGGCACTATAAAGCTCACTGCTGATTTGCAGGCTTCATCAAAACCTGCTCAAGTCTTCATCACTCATGACTGGCATCCTCCTCTCACACCCGGTGACTGCACTCTGAACTTCTCACTCCTTTCTCAGCAGCACCACTTAGTCACCTGACCCCAGGAGTACCACTGCAACCGTCTTCATAGCTGATTCTTCTTAGAGAGGTAAGCTAATTTCTTGGTGAAATAGAAATGGATTTAATTTAGACAATACGTTATCAGAAGATCTGGTCTGAACAACAGATATTTCCATGTTTTATATGTGCATATGAAGCCAGATTATGAATAAGTAGTAATCATGGGTCTTTTTTTCTCATGTTGCCACAGATATGAAGATCCTGAGTCAGGTTGCTTTCTTGCTTCTGCTCGGAGGAATCTGGTGTCAGAACAACCGTAATGCTAAAGCTAGTGGCAAGTCCACCAGGAAGTCTGGTGGGAACCAAGGGGTCGAAGTTGGCCAGTCACCCCCCACAGTGAGTCAGAGTCCTGGAGGAACTGGAAGCACAAGAGGCACTGGAGGCCCTGGAGGAACTGGAAGCACAAGAGGCACTGGAGGAACTGGAGGCAGTGGAGCCACTGGAGGTTCTGGAGGAACTGGAAACTCAAGAGGCACTGGAGGCCCTGGAGGAACTGGAAGCTCAAGAGGCACTGGAGGCCCTGGAGGAACTGGAAGCTCAAGAGGCACTGGAGGCACTGGAGCTACTGGAGCTACTGGAGCCACTGGAGCCACTGGAGGCACAGCTGAGGCAGGACGGGAGGGTGGCACTGCAGCTCGAGCAGCTGGACAGCAGACCGATGATATGAGACTGCATTTCCTCAAGAACACCCAAGTTACGTGCAATGATGGAACAGCTGCTGGGTGAGATGTTTTTCATTTTTCTTCCATAGAGCATCAGTGGATCTGTTCTTAGTTGCTTTGTCCTTGCCAGTCTGCTCATTCCTGTTTAACTGTGCTTGTACAGGTTTTACCTAAAAGAGTTCAGAGGAAGCCGCCGATGGCTATTATTTCTGGAAGGTGAGTATCTGAAAACCCAACTAGTTAATTTTGGTCATCAAAGGCCAGCCTGTTTTGGCCCAATGCACTCATTGGAATTTTGATGGGGATGTCATCTTGTCCCGTCATCGTCTGTTTTTCTTCTTGTGTTGGTTGTTGCCTGTCTGTCTGATGGACTGAAGATGAGAGAAATTCACAAACACAAACATTTAATCAGACTGAAGTGAAATGAAGATTTAGGATTTATCAGTCATGCTGGCTACAGAGCATTACGAATTGGTTTTGCCAAATCTTATCTATGTCAGATTCAGGAGGTGAGTGTAATTAAAGAAATCATTTGTCCTTTTTTTGCAACTGTGACTGAATGTGTAATCTTGTTAACAGTTCAGGGTACAGGTGCATTGCTTTCCCTCTCCATTCCTCACAGGCCTCCATGATGGGCTAATGAAGGTCTCCCTCGCTGCTCCAGATGTCTAATATTAGTCTCTATTATTTTTAGGTGGCTGGTGCTGCTACAGCAAAGAGACCTGTGATTCCAGGTACCAAAATATCCCTCGACTAATGAGCTCGTCAGGGTGGCCCCAAACAAAAAGAGGTAGGTCAGCTGGCCATGTTTTAAAAAGCATGCCAAACATGTTCCCATACTGTTACTTTCTTTACGTAATCCTTGGTGAGACAAAAGGACTTAATTCTGCTGGACTTACAGGAACTGGAATACTGTCTCCTCAAGCAGAGGAAAACCCACACTGGCATAATGCAAACATTGTGTAAGTACCTGTAGCTGCAAATGTTCACAGTTCTGTAATCACACACACACACACACACACACACAGAGACACACACACACAAAAAAAAAAACAAAAAAAAACAGCAGGGACTTTGTCTTGTTTCTGCTGCTAGCTGTTAATGAAGTACCCGGGGGCAGAGGAACAAAAACCCTGCAGGGTGAGATGACAATCCTCTGTGGTTTTTCCCCCCTTATGGTACATGTAGGTAGTTAATTTGAAAATGTTGATTAGTGCTGCTTTAAACGGACACTCTTCAACTAAAAACGTAACACGTGCCTCCTAAGAAATAACAGAATTAAATACACCATCGCATAATCCACCATACTCAGAGGTTTGGTATGGCCAGCACCCTATAGTAGATAATACATTGTAACAGTTTGATATGTTTCAGAAACCTGAGTTGATTTTTGTGGAGGAGAGAAAATGTTGTTTTGATGGCCTCAAGCTTCAGACTAACAAATGTGATTGTCTCCTTTTCTGCAGGTTCATCCCATATTGTTCAAGTGATGTATGGAGTGGCACCGGGCCTGCTCCAACTCCTCCTCCAAGGCCACGACAAGGTAGAGAGAAAGAACGAGAGAGAACGGCAAACACAAGTAAGTTTCTTCAGATCCTTCATGATCCTCTCAGTGAGGGTCCAGTTGTTACCTATGAGATAACAACAGCAGATCTGTGCCTCCTTTGGTTGTGAGACAATTCATCTAACTTGTTACTTTTGTGGAGCTCCGAGTCATGTCTGTGTTTGTTATCAGCTGAGTATACATTCATGGGATCCCTGATCATCCGTGAAGTCATCAAAGACCTCATCCCCAAGGGAATCAAACAGGCCAAGGTTGTAATGCTGTCTGGCACAAGGTGAGCTTGTTTTATTGCTGACCACAGCTTTATGGACAAGAGCCTGCATCCTCTGTCCCATCTGGACCATCTCCATGCCTATCATTAAACAAGAGGAGCTCTATTTTAGATGCATCCTCTTGTCAACAATAGAGATGTTTACTGTCAACTGTGAACACTGACATAATGTCTATTAAAGGGCCTTGCCATGTAATGGTGAACATTCCTCCCAGGTTAGCAACATGGTTGTTAGGACACCCCCAAGCTCTAAAACTAGATCCACTGTCTGAATGCGAAGCTGCTAAATTTTCACTTCCCAGCTGTTAGCTGGCACACACTGTCATTTTGATACCCCCGACCCAAATGTCTCTCTCATATTATTTACTGATGTTTGTGGCTCTCCTGCAGTGCGGGTGGGACAGGTGTTTTGCTGAACATTGAGAGGGTGGCCAGTCAGCTGGAGCAGCTTGGTGCTGAGGCTCAGGTCCGAGGCCTCGTGGATTCTGGCTGGTTCATAGAGAGTAAACAGCAGAGATCACCTAACTGTCCTGAGACTGTTTCCTGCTCACCTGAAGATGCCATCAAGATAGGACTCAGGTAAAGACATGCAGTCTTCTGGCAGTCTGTGCTGTCTCATGTTAACAGTCACTTTTATAAGACAGGTGTGGAATTTTGAAAAAAAAAAAAAGGTCCTGCATTAAAGTGTTTTGTTCCATTAGTATATACAGAGCTCTAAAATTGTGTTTAACTGTATTTAACAGTTGTTTTTTTTACTCAGGCTGTGGAACGGTGTTGTGCCTGACAGATGTCGACAGCTCTATAAGAGAGGAGAAGAGTGGCAGTGCTTCTTTGGACACAAACTTTACTCTACCTTGACCTGTGAGTGCTAGTTGGTACTTAAGTTTATCATGCAATGAATCGAGCTTTTCAGTAGTAAGGTGGCAGAAATCTGAATCAGACTTTTTTTTTTTTTTTTTTTTGATATTTTGTAGCTCCAACAATTATGATAGCCCTACATTTAAGCTAACCACCCCAGTGTTTTGCTAATACCACAATATGCAAAATAGCAGGGGACTGCAGAGTGATCTGGTGCAATGGGTCATCTGACCAATTGTTAATATAACATATTGATTATAGCAGTTATAATGTTGAACTGTGCTCCCTGTAGCCCCACTGTTTGTTGTGCAATGGCTGTTTGATGAGGAGCAGCTGAGGGTGGAGAACATCTACATGGGAAGCCGGAGTCTGTCTGAGGAGCAGTGGCAGTACATAAGGAACCTGGGCAGGGAGCTCAAGAACTCCCTGAGAGATGTCACGTAAGTTCCCAACAACTTACCTAGAACTACCATAAAATGATGAGAATCAGTCTAATATACATCACATGGTTTAAATAAAAGATGGACCGAAGCCTTGAGATGACTGTGTGTGTTTTTCAGAGCTGTGTTTGCCCCATCCTGCCTCTCCCACACAGTCATCACTAAAAGGTAAGAATGGATATTTGACTTCTGTCATGTTTTAAACACTTGCCATCCCTGGTTGATTCTCACCTTCTCCAGTGACCATCTCTACCTTTTGACCTTCTGCTGCTGTTTCTGTTTGCTCATTCATCATGCTACATGTCACCAAATGCCATTTCACACTTTCCCTAACACCTCGATACCTCGTGGACACTTGTTGCTTTGCTGCTCACATAGACATTGATGGGTCAGTCTGAAGTTTATAGAGACAGAGTAAGTTGGGCTTATTTACTGAGGTGATGATTCCTTACAGGAGGAAGGAAAGGTCCAAGGTCATTGTAGGAAATCTGGCAGTTGCAGTACTGCACTACTACTCCAAGACACAGAGACAATAAAACAGGGTTTTCCTAAAGAAATAGCAACTCTTGCGATCAGATGAACAGACAGCTAACCTTTCTTTCAATTTTTTTGAACAAATTTAACCCTTTCTTTGTTTTGAATCCCTGACATCTTGTTGTCCATCTAGTAACTGGATGAGTTTTCAAGTCAAAGGCACCTCTCTGCCACGAGCATTGCAGTGCTGGGACAGAAGTCTGGAGGCAACACGCAACAACAGGACCCCCGCCAAAGGTTGCCCTTTCCACCTGGTGGACACCTGTCAGTGGCCTCAGTGCAACCCCACCTGCCCAGCCTTGGTGGACCAGGCCACCCAGCAGGAGCTCACCCTGCTCCAGATGCTAGTAGCCATGGGCCTTGACCTCCAGAAGCTGGGCTTGGATCCCCAGGGAGAGGGAGATTCTCTGGCCAGCATGGTCAGCAATGGTGGCTAAGTGTAAGAGTGGATTGCAACTTAAGAGATGGCCAGCCGAAGGCTCAACTGGAAAAATGTGTTGAAATTTAAATGTAACCATAGAAATAGTACAGAAATCTGGTTACTACGTCTTGTGCTGCTCAGCATTCCATTATGCTCCGTGTGTGTTAAATTGGTGACTTGGCTGGTGGGTATGTCACTGTGTGTGGGTCTGAGTGGTTTAGCTCTCCCTCTACTGGACACCAGAGGAAGAGCTTTAGGCCTAAACTAAAGGTGTTTCAACTGTACTGGTTGAAGACCTTTGAGTTTTAGCAGATGGCTCGACATACTGTACCATCTCCAACACACTTTCATCCTGCTCACTCAACATGAAAATTCAACTTCAGAGCATTGTAGTAGAGTTGATTAGAAACCTGCCAAATGTCAGAGGTGAAAACATGTTGATTAGACAGGACTCATAGAACCTTTGCACACCATATACTGCAGTGGTTAGTATTTGATATTGCTTTAAGTAAAGGTTTTGTTTATACTCTTTCTACATAGCAGTCATACTTTTGATCAGTTATTGATATATATCTGTGTAGGCAAACAGGAGACTGGTTTGTTGTCATGTATGGTGGATAATCTATAAAGAATATACTTACAGTTTAGCTATATAACATGTGAAGTCTATATTAAAAGGAAATTTAACAAAACAGAAAACACAGTTGTTAGAATACAAAGACATAATACAGATTCTGTATTGCAATTCTTTCGCTGTCAACATTTAAAACCAGCTTTTTTCACAATGTCATCAAGTTTTGCCAGACACTTATAGATATTATCTTTATTTTCATCTCAGTACTGTAGTAACTGCATCATATGATAAGGATTTGACTGGAACTGTACCTGCTGATGTGTATCAGACTGAGTTGTTGCACATGTTAAAACAGAGAATAAAAACATTATTTGGCTCTCACAATGTGAATTACTTAACTTGTCTTTCATCCAAATTGGTTTGTCAATTTTCTTGGCATTTTTAAAATTATCTCTAATTATATCTGGCCCAGAAAAGTCGTTTTGGCATGATAGTTGTACCAGATTAAAAGAGTTGTTTTGTGACGCTTGCTCATGCTACATATCCAGCATTAGCATTAACATCTTTTACCTATCAGTCTAAAGGAAATGTGAGTTCAACATCACACTTTACACATCAAGAGCTGTCTCTGGAAGTGGAAAAGCAATGCCACCATTAATTCTTCAGTTAGCATGCTAAACAGCTAACCCTGGCCCACATAGCAATTCACTGTAGTGCTGCTGCAGCGAGGTTAGTGAGCTGTAACGCTGAGAACACACTGCCTGCACAGTGTTAAAATAACATATTAGAGGTGCAACACATATGCATGAGCAGTGCTGCCAGCAGAAATAGGCAAGGCTGCCAACAAGTGGTCCAGTCCTCAACATCCATCACTTGATAGCCATACAGTAACCTACAGTACTACCTGCGAATAGTGATCAGAGGCCTGGGATCAGCTGCATTTGCAGTGGTCTCATGCAGATTTTTGCAGTTTGTGCTCTCAACATCACTAAAAGCAAACACCTTCTCACACAAAGCTTTGTTTTGTCTGTTGCCCTACTACTTCCAACCCTAAAACTCCTCAACCCCCTCTGGCTTGTTTGCCCCTGCCTAATTTCCTCCAGGATTAGAGCAGTGCAGATCTGAGCAGATCAGTGGAGTCTAGCATTCGCTTTGTTAGACTGTCAATCACTGATCAATAAAATTGACATCGGAAAGACCTGCTGTTCTCCTCAGTAAGTTCCACATCTTTAAATGGTCCCAGGGATGCGCACTGCCCTCAGAGTGGATCTACCTCCACTTGCCTTCATTGCATTCAGGTTTATCAATAGATGACTGACTGTGGCAGCTGTCGACCACTTGAGGGATGTCTCTTTGCTGCCATTTCAGTGACAGGTTCTGCAGCTCACAGAGCATGTCTGCCATCCAGGCTAGACCACATAAAAAAATTGTGAGGCATTTGTGTGCTGCAAACAGAAAATCTATGACTGATGCCTATATGTAGTGCTACTTTAAAGTTGTACATTAATGCTGGATTGTGGGAGGAAGTCAGGGTACGTAGAGAGAACCTACGCAGACACAGGAAGAACAAACCCTTTTTGCTGTGAGGTGACAATATTAACCACTGTAGCACTGTGCTGCCCCTTATTGGGGTGTTTAAGACATAATAAACTCTTCCTTATGTGCAACCCCTCCCAATCCTCTACAAGGTCAAGAATCTTCAATAATCAAGTGTCCAAGTCAAGTATAGCATAAGCATAATCTCCCTGTCGGACAGAAATATCAAAACAAATGCGCCTGACAAAGCCACCCTGATTTGGATAGAAGATGTAGTGAGAGTTGTCTCTGGGATCTGAACACCACAACAATCCCTCAACTATAATGTGCAGACATCTTCCCAACAGCTGCTGCCAAGACTACTACGCAAGAGTAATTCCACTAGCGGCCCCGTGTGGCTACTTCTGTTACTACACACCTCAGCCTGGCAGGCTCAGCTCTCCAGGCTTCAATCAGTCTACTACTTTGTAAGGCTCATCTTAGTATAATCTGTTTCATACCTGTGAGTCCTTTCCTTGTCTTTTCCAGCATCCACTGCTGAGTCTGATGCCATATAGCTACCCACAAACAGTGGAGTCGAGGATGGACAGATGACACAGTCATCCTCTGAAGAGCTGAGGGCTGTGTGTTTGCCCTCTGAACTCTCAAACTCTGTCAACTAGACACAAATGAAATCTTTGTGCAAACATCCACAAAGAGAACAAGAGATAGTGAACACTGTACATCTTCACACACTTATGTGTGCATGTCTTACATAACCTTAAGGTTTGGCAGCAGAACGACCAAACTTGTTTCAGGCTGTTTCCACAGACTCTGAGGTGGTGAGCTGCAGACAGTCACCCGTTATTTCAACAAAGCTTACATGTGGATGTTCTGCAACAGATGCAATACTGAGCCTTCATTTAACAGCACAGTCAGATTACAGACTGAAAAGGATTCATTAACATGCCTCTGGGCCTGAAAATACATACAAAATCATGTCTGCAAAACAGTGGGAGGAGAGGGTGCACTGACTCCTAAAAAAACACTTACATTTTACTGAAAAGGTTATTGATCAGCTGAGTGCCTGCATGTCAGCAAACCTGCACATGAAAGAAGAACAGAAAATCTGTCAGATACAACTGCACCAAATGTGTGTTACCAAGGATTTTACGTTGAGAATGAAAACCATTCATTAGATGATTAATAACAAAGATGATAACGGTATCTTTCCCCTGTGACCTTGGTCACCAACCCCTCAGTTGTAGTTGGAATAACACTAGAAGCTAAATCTTCGGTGTTGAGAGAGAGAGACTGATCAACTCAAACTCTGATGAAAAAATGAAAAATATAACAACTGCAGTTTTGATATGGATGTCAAAAACTCAGAGAGGGATATTGTCTATTGACTTAATGTGGACATGGTCTGAGTGAAGAGGTATACAGATTGATTTTCATATCCCTGCAGCTCCTCCAGAAAATGCTCTACCACCTGATGGCAAACTCATCTCTCTCTCCCTCTCCTCTCTCTTTGTTTGTGTGTTTAGATCAATGAGCTACCTGACAGAGTCCTGTGTTACAGTAATAAAGTGCTGGGCCAGCTCCAGGGTTGCCACAGCCCTGGAGATGGGATTATAACCTTTGTTCTCTTCAGTTTGTATTTGCCTTCAGGGACACAAGTGTAAAATTGAATTATTAGCCATGCTGGATGAGAGAGAGGCAAAGACAGAGAGCAAAGAGAAACTTATTTCAGCTTGGTCTCACCGTGCACCTTGAGCTCACACCTGTGTACAAGCTCTCTCTTTACAGCAGCGAGGGGCTGATTACATGCTGATGGCTCTGCTGCAGAGAAAACACAGACACAAAGCAGTTCGAAACTTCTCTTTAATGAAAGAAAAAGTCTTGTTGGGAAGTTCCTCCAAAATTAGACAACTCAGTTTGGATCCCGGGTGGCATGAAAATTACTGAGGTTTGGTTTGTGTGCCTCAGTATCTCAGAAAAGCAGGGTATTTAGAAAATCGAGGAGACTAAACAGAGAAAAACATTGGTGACAAGGGGCAGCTCAATGTTCAGGAGCTAAAATAGTTAAAGCTCAGTGCAGGTCATGAGCCAGTTCCTCTGGCTGAAGTGTTGCAGCCTGATGGCCATGGGGACAGAGGACCTCCAGAGCCTCTGGCTTGTATCTGCCTCGTGCATGTTCCGGTGCATGCAATCAACATTTTATGGTTTAAGTCATATGTTTAGGTTGAAATGAAATTAAATGTAGTGACATACTTTGATAGTGGTAAAGTGTAAGAGACACAAAATTGAAATAAACTGTCTGACTTATAAAGCAAAGATGTTAAAGAATTAATGCATGCCTATGAAATGTTTTGTCAGTGGTAGAAGCTTATTAAGTGTAAAATCAATGTGATGTCCTTCACTTTAATACCAAACATAACTTGTTCTTAATATTAGAGGAACATTGTTGTAAAGCAATGTCTTTAGTTTTCCATTTTTGAAAGTCTCATCCTCATTGTGTCACCACTGCACATTTTGGATGAATGCTCCTTGGTACATATTTCATTTTGTCCTCCAGTGGCACAGTGGAACAGTGGTTAGCAATGTTGCTTCATAGGTTTTGGGTTAGATCCCGAGGCCTCGGGCCTTTCTGTGTATAGACTGCACATTCTCCCTGTGCCTGTGGGTTTTCTCAGACTTGCTCTCACAGTACACAGGCGTCAGTCCTCTTAATTGTTCATGATGTTGATGACTGACTGCTGCGTCCAGTTCATCTGTTGAAAAATTATTGTTGCATTCTTCTATGTCCATGTCAATTATAAAAACTTAAGTCTTTATATTTGTTCTGGCAAAGTCAGACTCTTTGACAGAAAAGGATGACCAGTACAATTTTTGGTAGTCTGTGTTTTGCATTTAATGTTGTATGTTCTTTGTTCTCACTTCTCATCAGAAAAATGTGATTTTTTAAAAAACTTTTATTTTGGTCTGACTGGCTATATTTTAGTTTCACCAACATTTAGACACATAAACATAAAATAGCTTAGTAACCATTCAGATTTAACCTTAAAATTGAATGTGTACGTTTAATGTTCATATTTGCTTTCAACATTACATGACATCAAATATGTTTTCCTACGAGAAAAGGCTGAGTATGACAAAATTGTGTGTGCATAGATGAACATGCTCTCCCAGTAGTGACTGTAGTAATAGAGGATGATCTGAGTTGTTCAGAATGGCCTCCACCAACGTGTATCTCTCCACCACATCCTCAGTGAGTCCATCAGGGAGACATGACTGAAGTCAAGTGCCTCAGGATGTTTAGTCTGTATCCTAGCAACGACTTCATGGAGACTTCACATGGAACTCCAGCCGTTGCCGTTGGTGGGATGCACACAAGTATTGTTATGATTTGGAAAACATGTCTGATATGAGGGACTATATGTTGCATAAACTACATGAGGACATTGTAAGAGGGAGCTCAGCCATGTGATACCAGATACCAGCATCTGTACAATGTGCTTGTGTTGGTAAACTCATTTGAGATTTGTCTTTCAATGGCTGAATCAAACTCTTTCACTTGATCTCTCACATGCACAAATCATTTTTAAACAATAATGTATTTTACATTTCTATGTGATGTCACATACATGAACACATTCCATGTTCTGTGCACCAGGCCACTGAGAGATAGTTAAGCATTCAACAACTGTTGGATAGACGGGTGTGTTTAGTGCATGCATTATTTTAGCAGCTATTTGTCACATTAGTAAAGAACCTCCAAGAATCAGGATGGATAAAAAACCTGTGAAGAAACCTAGGAAGCGCCACTGTGAAGCTCTTAGGACAGATGGAGGTAAGTGAGAAACTCTTGTTGTTGAGCCCTTTTTCTCATGCCGATATGTTATAAAAAGTGTAATTTTATAGGGTTAGGGTTAGGGTTAGTCACAATAGTACGTAATTACCTGATGTTCTGAGGTGTTTTCATTCTTAACAGACAACAGTAGCAGCTCTAGTCAGCCAAGTACTTCACTTAAAGCTGGGGTTGGTAATCCTGGAGAGCTAGCAAGAGAGCTAGCAAGATTTGAAAATTGCACCTCCCCCCTCCTCCCCCTCCCGTCAGTGTGTACGTCCAAGCCACGCCCCCACAAACTGGAACGCGCACCGCACGAAAATGAGAAGCGGCAGGAGGAGTACTATATATATATACTATAATCTATTCAATACTAGCATCACCGACCCATTTTAAACCCACAGAGAAGCTAATATTAGCATTAGGCTAATACAAGCTACAAAAGTAGCTACGTTAGCAAAAGTTACACATTTCATAAAAATAACAAATCCTCCCTGAAACAAAGCATATAATTACCTGTCCAACAGAAAGAGAGCAACCTCAGCATCACTTCAAATCCCTCAGTTGTCTCCACAAAAGCAACACCGATGTTTACTCTGGTGTGACGTCTGGCTTTATCCAGAGCCTTTTTGTTAGCAGTCTTTTCAGCCTCCAGCTTTCTCTTCCTTGCCTTTTTCTCGGGGCGAGCCGTTACAAGTAACGTTACAAGTAACGCTGGAAGTAGTAACTGGGGCTGCATTTTCTCAGCCACTGCTCATAAATGAGCATGAAATCCGTTCTGCTGTAACTCTGTACGCTGATTTCTTCCGGCAACAGCGACACATGAAGATTGTGCACACGCGTCGGAGAAGGGATCGAGGGGGGCGGATACAGAACTAGACATGAAGGCATCTGATCGGTTTTTGCTCCTCGCACCGAGGAGCTTGCATTGGTCGGAGTTTTTTCAGTCCTGCAGCTTCCACAGAGGACTGATCATTTTCGTTCCATTTTCTGAATGCATAATGTATTGATTACTCAGAAGGTAGAAGGACCATTTCACCCAGTATAACAAAAAGTGTTTCTGAACAGGATTACCAACCCCAGCTTTAAAAGGAAGGCAAACTCTGAGGATGAACGACCATGACTGACCAAGAAAACTAGAAAAAGTCTGAACCCACAGGAGAAAACACCTGCAGAAATTCAGAGAGGTAAGTAGAAGGCCACGGATGTAGACTTTGGAGGAGAGATCCACATAAGAGCTTGAATAACTGATCACAAATGTATTAAACAAAATATGTGTTTCTGTTCAGCTCAATTTGAAAACAAATATAGAGAGGAGCAGCACCTTGGAGAAGGAGGGTGTGGCTGTGTGTTTGCTGGCTACCGCATAGCTGATATGTTACCAGTGAGTAATACTCACATTCTCATATACATTACATATCAATACTTGACCATGAATGAATGACACTCATCTGTGGAGCATCTCTCCCTCATCCTCTGCTCTGCTGTTGTCTCAGGACCAGAATGGTAGAAAGCTGTCAGTGGAGGTGGCAGTCAATGTTGAAGATCTCTGATGGTCCATCAGCATCAGTGGAGAGGTCTGTGTCTGTGTCCCTGCTGGACTGGTATGACCTGGGCTGGGAGCTTATTCTAGTCCTTGAAAGACCAGCCCCCTGCGAAGACCTACTGATGTGCATAATGAAGAATGAAGGCCCTCTACCGGAAGAGGAGGCCAAGGTAAGCTGTTGGGGTTTCCTTCGGAGCTTGAGCTGATGTGTGAGACAGGAGTTGTAGTCAGAGCTGAATCACAGCTGTTAACACGAGTCTGTCTTTGTCTGTGTGCCTCAGATCATACTGACACAGCTACTTCATGGAGTAACTCAACTTCACAATAAACAGATCTTTCACCGGGACATCAAAATTGAAAATATCTTGATCGAGACGGGCTCAGACGTCCCACAGGCTCTCCTCATTGATTTTGGCCTCAGCTGTTTCTTCAAGACTCGATCAGTTTATCGAACTTTTTATGGTAAGATGTCTGGTTTCTTCTACTGCTCTTGAGTAATTTACTGCTCTCTAATAGTTCATCAAAGCTTCTCCTCCCACTCATCCTCACTGACTTGTGGTGGTGTGTGTGTATGTATGTTGTAGTACCCCTGATCACGTCCCCCCAGAGTATTTCAATTGTACACATACAGAGCCGGTCCCACCACCGTGTGGCAGCTGGGGGTGGTCCTGTATGAAATGCTCCACTGTCAGGCACGTTTTGAGACCATCAGCTTCCTCATAAAAGAGCAGAGAATTGACACCAGACTGTCCAAGAGTAAGACAAAGTCTCTCAAACACAGCACACCTGCACATTTACGCTCACATTCTGATGGACAACTGGAGCTGTCACCTTCATCTTTCCTCTTCTCTCTCTTCTCCAGATTGCCAGGATTTCTTGAAGATGTGTTTGACCATAAATTCCAGGGAACGCCCATCGCTGGAGGAGATCCATCTTCATCCTTGGCTCAGGCAAGATGCACACACACCACAGACCTTTGGATCAGTACAAATGCTTTTCTGTCTTTACAGGAGTGACAATGTAAACACACCTTCCATGGACTCCAGAATTTAGTTTTTATTAGGTTAAAAGTAATAGTAGTAAGTTAGTTATTAAGTAGGGTATTAAGATATTTAGTAAGTTAGTTATTAAGTTAGTTAAGTTAGTTATTAAGTTCTTAAGTTAATTTGTAAATTAGTTATTAAGTTATTTATTAAGTTAGCTATAAAGTTATTAAGTTATTTAGTAAGTTAGTTATTAATTCAATTAAGTTAGTTATTTAGTAAGTTAGTTATTAATTTAATTATTAAGTTAGTTATTAAGTAAGTTAGTTATTAAGTTAATTAGTAAGTTAGTTATTATAGATGCAAATTTACGATGAGCTATCAGACAAATGAATTTCCCTTTGGGATCAATAAAGTATTTTCTATCTATCTATCTATCTATCTATTAAGTTAAGTTATTTATTAAGTTAATTAGTAAGTTAGTTATTTAGTTATTAAGTAAGTTAGTTATTATGTTATTTATAAAGTTAGTTATTGAGTTATTAAGTCGTTTATTAAGTTAGTTATAAAGTTAATTAGTAAGTTAGTTATAAGGTTAATTAGTAAGTTAGTTATTTAGTTATTAAGTCGTTTATTAAGTTAGTTATTAAGTTAATTAGTAAGTTAGTTATTAAGTCATTTATTAAGTTAGTTATAAAGTTAATTAGTAAGTTAGTTATTAAGTCATTTATTAAGTTAGTTATAAGGTTTATTAGTAAGTTAGTTATTAAGTGAATTAGTAAGCTAGTTATTAAATTAAGTCATTTATTAAATTAGTTATAAAGTTAATTAGCAAGTTAGTTATTAAAGTATTTAGTAAGTTATTATGTTATTTATCAAGTTAGTTATTAAGTTAAGTCATCTATTAAGTTAGTTATAAGGTTAATTAGTAAGTTAGTTATTAAGTCATTTATTAAGTTAGTTAAGTGATTTATTAAGTTAGTTATAAAATTAATTAGTAAGTTAGTTATGAAGTTAATTAGTATGTTAGTAAGTCATTTATTAAGTTATTTATTAAGTTAATTAGTAAGTTAGTTAAGTTATTTATTAAGTTAGTTATTAAGTTATTTAAGTTAATCAGTAAGTTAGTTAATAAGTCATTTAAGTTAGTTATTAAGTCATTTATTAAGTCATTCATTAGTTAGTTATTACGTGAATTAGTAAGTTAGGTATTAAGTTAAGTCAGTTATTTAATTAGTTATAAAGTTAATTAGTAAGTTAGTTATAAAGTTAATTAGTAAGTTAGTTAAGTTAATTAGTAAGTTATTTATTAAGTTAATTAGTATGTTAGTTAAGTTATTTATTAAGTTAATTAGTAAGTTAGTTAAGTTATTTATTAAGTTAATTAGTAAGTTAGTTATGTCATTTATTAAGTTAGTTAATAAGTTCTTCAGTAAGTTAGTTATTAAGTTAATTAGTAAGTTAGTTATTAAGTCATTTATTAAGTTAGTTATTAAGTCATTTATTAAGTTAGTTATTAAGTTCTTCAGTAAGTTAGTTAAGTCAATTAGTAAAGGCGGCTTACACTGTACGATTTTGCCACGATTTTGTCGTGCCAGACGAGTCGCAGCCTAATTCGCATAATCGTAGAGGGATCGCGGAGTCGTGAGCTTTAATCAGGACGCATAGTTAGTGAGGCTCTGCGTCACGTCCCAATGTCCTAAAGATGAGTGCTGACCTCCTGACAAATTTCTGGCATGCTAGAAAATTTCTCGTTGTGACGGACAATATACGGGGTCCTATGACACGATCCTGCACATACGACAAGTTTTTGCCCCCAAAAGTCTCGACACTGATATATCTCCATCTCTCTCTCTCTCTCTCGTTATATATATATATACATATATATATATATATACACACTACTCACAAAAAGTTAGGGATATTTGAAATCTGTGGAAAAATCCAAAATGTTCATGCTTCAGTGATATTATATCATGAAAGTAGGGCATTTAAGTAGAAGTATGGAAAATGGTCATTTCTTCATCTCAAACCATGTATTGAAACAAAAGCTGAAATTTCATCCAAAAGCTGAATATCCCTAACTTTTTGTGGGTAGTGTGTATGTATATATATATGTATATATATATATGTATACTACTCACAATATATATATATATATATGTATATATAGATAGATAGATAGATAGAGCCATATATTCCAATCTGTCTGCGCTTGGCGGATTTCTCCTTTTCAGCACACAGAAAAGCACAAACAAAAAGCGCGACTTGCCGTTCGTCAGCCATTATCTATAGGAACCAACATCAGGAACCAATGTCAATTTGAGGTTTACAATCGAGCAATTATAGAGCAGCACAAATCTCAGCGGCATCGCAAGGGTAATCGTGGTGGAGAGCAATCGTAGAACGACGTGCAATTACTGGGGGTCTGAGACTGATCTGAGACGTGCGACTGAAGAGGGAAGCTTTTGCAGTTTGAGACGTGAACAGACGAACAATCGTGCAGTGTAAGCCCACCTTAAATTAGTAAAAAATAATCAAAAACAAACTAAAATCAATAAAAATCTGATCAAATGAAATATACCTTGTATCAGTCTTTTTCTTTTTTATCTACCTCCAGTTTCATGTTGACAAAAACACTGAGGAATGTATTGATTTTATTGATCTTGAAAAATAGAAAATAAAAAGTTTGTCATTGAGATCACAAGTGAGTTTGTCATGTGTTAAAGTCATGTGTTCAATTTTTTTTTTTAATTCAAGGTTGAATCAAGATCACTTCCTGTATCATAAAGAGAGCTTACACCCTAATTAGTACAACTATTAAAAGAAGCAGCAGAAGAGAAAATTTTCTTCTCTCTCAATTTGGCAATTTGGTGGACCGAGGTGCACCAAGATGTGTGTGGTAGTGCAGTAGTGGGAGGTGTTGACAGATTCAGCTTGGTGCAGTGACAATTTCCTGTCAAAACCTGATTAACAATATTAGTAACCTCCTCAAGACTACTTTTGCTTCATCAGCCCATGGAAGCCTGTTTGCGTTACCATATATTCGGCCACAGCCTGGACCTCCCGGAGTTTGGTGGCCTGGCGTCGCTGTCTCCTTCGTCCATGTCGAAATATAAAATGACAAAATTGCAGTGTGCCCCGCCCACAGCTCATTTAAACATGAGGAGAGGAGCTCATTTGATTGGTGAAGATCTGATTCTGTATGTTCCTTCAAAGTCATTCAAAATACTGCAGCGCGTTGTTTCCCCTTCCCCAGACTCAAGGTTGCGAGATAGCCATGTGCTAACCTCTGTCCTGCACCAGCTTTGTGGCTACGGTACCCGAGACTCACTCACACAGTCTCTACTCTACTGGAACCGTGACAATGTAGTAATAGAATGAAATGAACCAGATACAGCTGTACACACACTGGGAGAATGGATCATTCTGCAAAAAGCTACATGTGTGTCCAGGAAAAAATTAGCCACTCACTCGGCATCTGTCCTCAAGTTCTTCTCTACTTTCAGCCATCTCCATCTTTCAAATGCATCTCCTGTGCAGATCCTGGTTTTGTTTCTGCTTTTGTAAATACAGTTTTGAGAGTATTAGTGTGGTCTTTTAATGTTAGCAATGTCAGACATATACTAGTTCTTGTAGCTGCAGCTCAGTTGTAACTGGCAACCTGGATGCTGAAATGCGACTGACTTTGTGATTGGGAGATAGCGGTGGGTGGCGCACAGGCCAAAACACAAAATCAGAACATAAACATGATTTGCGTGCTGCAAATAAAATTAACTTAAATGTGAATATTCTGACTGAACTATTGTTGTCAGATCAGTATTTCAAATGAACATGATTCCTTAGTCTCTGGTGACAAAGTCTTGGAGAGCTAGCAAGAGAGCTAGCAAGATTTAAAAATAGCCCCTCCTCTGAGTTCCACCCCCTCCTCCCCCTCCCGTCAGTGTGTACATCCAAGCCACGCCCCCATAAACTGGAACGCGCACCGCACGAAAATGAGAAGCGGCAGGAGGAGTACTATATATACTATAATTTATTCAATTCTAGTGTCCCCGACCCGTTTTGAACCCACAAAGAAGCTAATATTAGCATTAGGCTAATACAAGCTACAAAAGTAGCTTTCAGGCCCTTCAAATCCCTCACTTGTCTCCACCGCTTTTTGCTCTTAGGTGCGAAGAGCATGGATTGGTCGGAGTTTTGTCAGTCCTGCAGCTGCCACAGAGGACTGATTATTTTCGTTCCTTTTTCTGAATAAATAATGTATTGATTACTCAGAAGGTAGAAGGTAGAAGGGCCTGAAAAGTGATGCTGAGGTTGCTCTCTTTCTGTTGCACAGGTAATTATATGCTTTGCTTCGGGGAGAGTTTGTTATTTTTATGAAATGTGTAACTTTTGCTAACGTAGTTAATTTGTAGCTTGTATTAGCCTAATGCTAATATTAGTTAATATTAGCTCTGTGGGTTTAAAACGGGTCGGTGATGCTAGTATTGAATAGATTATAGTATATATGTATATATAGTACTCCTCCTGCCGCTTCTCATTTTTGTGCGGTGCGCGTTCCAGTTTGTGGGGGCTTGGACGTACACACTGACGGGAGGGGGAGGAGGGGGGTGGAACTCAGAGGAGGTGCAATTTTCAAATCTTGGTAGCCCTCTTGCTAACTCTCCAGGATTACCAACCCCAGCTTTAAGTTGCGACCCACTTTTATAGAATTCAAACCAAGCAAACTTATTTTAAAAAAGCCTTTGAAAACTCAAGTCTTTAATGTAAATTTACTCATTTTATTGAGCAAAGTGCATTTCAGAGCACATGAATGAAACTGACCATGACAACTGCATGTACAGAAGTGAATAAAATAAATATCAAATTGCACAAAATGGAGACCAACAAAATGAGATGTTTGATGACTTCTATGCATGTCTGCATTCAAAGCATATTCAGAAGAACCTGTGGAGGACCATGCAACAGCATGGACAAAAGTGAATAAATATCAAATTGCACAAAATAAAGACCCACAAAACAAAACAAGGTATTTTCACTGCATTCAGGACACATTAATAAGAAACTGAGGAGGACCATGACAACTGCATGGACAAAAGTGAATAAAATAAATATCAAAACTACACAAGATAATTAAACATCTACAAAACAAGATGGGATGACAATAGACAGAGCTACTCTCAGATCACGCTCAGTGTCCAGTCTGTTTCTCTGCTTTGACTTGAGCTGTAAAAAGGTGGAAAAGCCACTTTCACACAGATTAAAGGTAGAGTCTGGAGGTTTGTTCGTTGCCATGTGTAAACAAAACATTCAAACTGGGCCCCTCTTCTTGGGCTCAACTGTGCAGCCTCCTGCAGCAGCAGCAGTATTCAGGGCTGGAAAGAAAAGGAAATACAGTCTGAGTGAAGCACTGGAGCTGTGGGTCAATACCTAGCCATCACCAGTAACAGGAGCCTCGACTCTACGCTGCGACGAGTAAGACGGCTGTTGTGGTGAGCTGGGAAGAGCATGCTAACGGCAGATGCTAGCCGCTACCGCTAGCGAAAGTTAGCATCGAGCTAGTGAGTGTTAGCCTTGGCGGATAGCATCTGCCGCTACCACCCGCTAACGTAAGGGACAGCTAGCGGGGCTAGCAGCTCTCCTCCTCGTGCTTCACAGAACTTCACCTGCTCTGTCATTGGCTGAAGAGAAAACACCAACTCTCTGTCCAGAAATGTCCCCGTGCACAACAAAACAAAGCAAAAGACCAAATATAGGTGGAGAGGGAGCTCTGCAGACACAGTCACCACCACACAGGTCTAGCGTTTATTTTTGAGCAAAAACCTCCAGACTCTACCTTTAAATATTATTTACCTATTTTGACCAGCTGTCCGCGACCCATCCAGAACGGGTCTTCGACCCACTTCTGGGTCACGACCCACCAGTTGAGAACCACTGATATAGGCTATACCCAATGAAACACCGATGGCTAAGCCAAAAACAGTAGCATGGTCATGACAGCAATTATTTGTCGAGTAGGATATTTGGTGGCACTGCTTCAAACCTGACGCTTATTCAATCAAAAGTTTCAGCAAGTTGCAATCTGGTTGCGGGATTAATAAGCGTCTGAATTGGTCTGTTGAAGCACATTCAGAAAACTCCTCGTGGAAACGTATTCCCGTAAAACTTTTTATCTAAACACGGTTTTCCTGTGGGTGTGGGTCATCTCCACTCGCAAATGTCTTTAAATTTTTTTCCCATATTGCCTTGCGGTCTCTTTCTACTTCCTCTTTCCGCCATATTGCAGAACCGGTAAGATGTCTTTTTCTACTGTCACCTTCAATCTTTTAAGTATCTAAAGCATCTGTGTGTGAAATACTCCATTTATTTCACCATATTGAAGCGAACACTCATATTAATCAATTGGGCCGATTATCGTTTCGATTAGTGGAAGCAGTTGATCATATTTGGGCTTCACATTTCGTCTATCAGCCTCTGTACGGCCCTGGGAATCGGTGCGTTCAATGCGCCTTGATGAACTGTTAGCCAGAGTGCTATAAAATTGAGATTTCACTTTGTAAAAAACAGACCGTTAATTTGTCCCGTAGTGTCCATCTTGTATACAATTTGGACGTACCCTGTCCAGTGTTTACAAGTGTATCTACAAATGTTAGGATAAACTTTGCTAATATAGCCGGCGAGGCTAGGTAGCTACTGTCTGCTCATGAAGGACCATGCTTGGTGGGGAGTCTCTATGCGTGGTTTAATAACTGTTTCAGTCTGAAGTAGCGGTACGTGCTCAGTGTAATGCTCAGATTGTTACACAAAAACATTACTGGATGTAGCTCATGGTTAGCCAAGATGCTAATCGCTGTTTTTGATAAATGAAGGCGGCACAGAGAACAAGTGCTAGCTAGTCTGTGCTAACTCCATTTAATCATATGTGATTTATGTTGTAATGGTTGAATTTGTGGGGTTAAGATTTCGTCCCATTTAAACATGGCCTGATTATCACAAATAAACAAGTTTTTGGTCAGTTGAATGGGAGACAACTGGACATGGAAACTCAGACTAGTATTACTGTAGGTCTCCTACTGTAAGAACTGACAGATATAGACTTTAAGGGTCAGTGATAAAAGTGTGGCATGTGAATGTAGACAGAGATTTGTTAAATATAGTTTAGGCTTGTGTTCAGTGCAATAACCATTAATGTTTTTTTGTGTCTGTAGGCATCATGGTGCGCATGAACGTTCTCGCGGATGCTCTGAAATGCATCAACAATGCTGAGAAGCGTGGGAAACGCCAGGTCCTCATCAGGCCCTGCTCCAAGGTTATTGTGCGCTTCCTCACCGTCATGATGAAGCACGGTGAGTTGATATCAGTTGTCTGATCAAACATGAAATGTTTGTAGAGGGGGAAGGTCTGAGCTGAGTGTTGACTAAATGCTGATGATTTTTGACATTCGTTTTCTCAGGTTACATTGGTGAGTTTGAGATCATTGATGACCATAGGGCCGGAAAAATTGTCGTCAATCTCACAGGCAGGCTGAACAAGGTAAGTCCTGTTTTCTGAACACCCTGTTAACTGTTTGTAAAACTATTTCAAAGTTGTACTGATGATATTAATGCACGAGAGATTTTGCTTGTCAAGCACTAGTGTCAAGTCTACAAAGTTAGTGTTGCTCTTTCAAATGTCTCCAGACTTGAAATATTTTATAAGTTGAACTCTTTTTATTCTGTTGTCTCATAACTGTCTGTGGTTAAGTGATAAATAAATGGCCCCAAACTGAATTAATGTTTAAGATAGGAATGGTACATGTCATCGTATTCAACCTGCAGCTGTTTATATTTTGATACTTTTGTATGTGTGGAGTGAATTCAAGTGTTGTTCTTTTTCCTCCTCAGTGTGGCGTGATCAGTCCACGTTTTGATCTCCAGCTCAAGGATCTGGAAAAGTGGCAGAACAACCTGCTGCCCTCAAGACAGTTTGGGTGAGAATCTCTATACACCGTCTGTGTTGTACTGTTGAACAGAAATGTCAGTAATGTACGGTCAAATGAACTGGACATGGGAGTTGAGACTTGTTTGAAAAGGTAGTTGACATTAGCAGGCCCACTGCTCTCCAGCCTCGCTCTTCACAGAGCTGCTGCGGAGGGGGGAAGTGTGTGCTGTCATCATGCCTTCTCTTGTTTTGCCCTCCACTATGGTAGATAAGAGACATTGGTGCATTTCTATTTTAATCTACACATTTGTGGATAGTTGGTTGTGGCAATGATTGAGTTTGAACTTTCTAATTATTGATGTGCATTGGTGTTGCGTAGTGGCGTACAGTCGTCTCTCCTGTAGTGGTTCATAGTCTTTAAATAAAATAGTTATTTTGATCAGTGGTTGTCTGTAGAGATGGGCATCAGAATTTAACATTACTCATGATACTTTTCATCAAATCTGACACTTTGACAGCTCATTCTCAAGAAAAAATGATCATGTTTATTGATTTTATTATGAACTGTATATAGGTAACATTGTTGAGATGCAAACTACAACAGTACTGTCCTTAATGAATCACTAATGGACATTTCATCATTGGTCACCTGTGACAGATTGAGCTCAGCAGTTACACTGTTCATTGTCCACCTGTATGAGATGGACTTCCGCTAGATGTTTCTTGTGTGATCTCACTCTTGAACATTAAGTTCTCTCCTCCTTCATCACCAACAGCAGGGTCTGTGTGTGTGTGTTGCACGATTGTGCAGTATCTAAGAGCACTGCCCCCATCGCTCACACACACTGGGGGTGAGATCGTACAGCTGGATTGGGAATAGCCAACATGCATCATTAGACAAATGTCTTAATCAGAAACTGAGTTGGTGAGATTAAATGTGTGAGATAACTTTGTAGCAACAATAAATAGGAAATCAATTCTCAGTTTCTCCAGTAGCCAGAGCTGAGTCGATAATGCCAGAGTTTATCAACACCACAGTCTTAAGTCATTTAGCACTGGGGCTCATTTAATACCTGGTTTTGGTTACCCATCACCACCTGTCTGAGGCCAGTGAGTCAGCAGAAGTGTGACTGATGGAAATGATCCTTACAGAAACTGCTCTGTACATATAGAACAATATCTGCTTGTTGGTAAACTCAGTGACAAACGTCTGTCGGTCCCTTCTTTGTGATTCCTTTGTATTTGTATAGATTACCTGACTGTGGTGTTCATACATCATTTATTCAAGGCTGTGTATAGAAGAGGGCTGACTATAGATGGATAGATTTTTACTATGTGGGTATTGTATATAAATTATATCACTGCCTGAAGCATGAGCAGAATTTCACATGTCTTGTGGGCTGTTGGTGTGATTTGGTTTGTGTGGAGCATCATAACATGTAGCTCAGACGTGATCATCTAAATCAAGTCTCATTAACTTGGACTTTTACTCATGTCGACTGTAGTTTCACAATTTCTGTGTGTGAGTGTTGAGTATTAAATAGTGTCATGTCTGAAGGCTCTAGTCTGCATTGGGAATTGGATGTGTTTATTGGCGGATAGTTGGGAAAACAGGGAATGCCATGTAAAGGTCATGAGGTTGACTGAAGCTTGCATAGAGGTTTACAAGCTGTCATTGTGTGAATTTAAAAACATGCCTCTAAGGAGAGAAATGATCATCAGTGTAGTGAATTGTTTGATTACACCAGTCTGATGCGCTGCCTCTGATTAGTCTGCTCTCACTGTATATGATTGTTGCTTTTTCTGTCATTGATGCACTTAATGCACTTGGCCTGTTGTTGACACCAGAGCCACCTCCCTGTTACGTCCTGCTCCTCCAAAGATGAAATGTCTGTATAGTTTATAAACTTATAAAGTGCCCATCATAAAGTAGGATTAGACATGACCTGAGACTTGATAAAAGGCATTTCTGCTTCAACAGATCAGAAAGATAAATGTGGAGGAAACCTCCATGTATCTGTAGAGTAGATGTTTTCAGAAGCCTCTGTTTTACTCACCTACACCTGCTGCACTGACGAGCCAAGATGATTCAAACCGTTTAAGTGATGTGATGCTACTGATGGTTGTGATTCACGTGAAAGATGTTGAATGATGTGTCACCTGCTGGCTGTCAATGCTACAGTGACCACATGCAGGATTCAGCTAATTTCTAACATGTTGACTCCTCTGCCCACAGATACATTGTGCTGACCACCTCAGCTGGCATCATGGACCATGAAGAGGCCAGACGGAAACACACAGGAGGCAAAATCCTTGGATTCTTTTTCTAAAATGTAAAGAACTGCAAATAAAAATCCAACCAGGGGAAATCTGTTTGTCTGCTGTTGACTTATTTCATACCAACAGGTGTCTGTAGAGAGATGGCTTTTAATGGCCACTGCTTTTGTCAGCTTCAGTAACTGTCCTAGAGAACACAGTGGGATGTTGGTAGTGTCTGGTAGTTAAATGATAAAACTGAAAATTCGACTCCAACAGCCTCTTATTCTGTCTTCAAAAACACATTAGTGGCCAAAGTAACGATGTAATGAACTGAGTATAATACCACAATTACAAAGGAGAATTTCCACACTGTTTCCAGATCTACAAACAGCGCTAAAATGCAGCTGAAATGTGAAATCAGCACCATAGCACAACAGGTGCTGAGGCAACAACACAAATTGTGAGACCTGATTGGAGGCCACACTGCAGGAGCCAGGGATTAGAAAAACACATGTGAATGTGCCGATGAAAGTTAATGGAAGTTTCAGACTTGGTCAACAACAAAGTTACCTGGCACTGTTAGCTGCACAGGCATTGGAATCATAACTGTGCAGTGATAAAAGGAGTTGGAAGTTCATTTTTCACCTGACGCTGTGAGTGTGTATTTCAGTCATCCCACCACTCCTACATCAGGGCGAGTCTGTGGGTGTCTGTCAAAATAGCAAACACTCAACTGAAACAGCACTTTGAGTGGACAGTTTTGTGACATGACCAGGGCATCTCTCAGAGGACCGAGTCTACAAACACCATTCACCTGACAGCACAGAAGTTATGCTCTTAACTTCAGACCAACCTCAAATAAGCACATCCATGTACTAACTGCCCCCTCAGTGTCCAGTAAGGGCTGCTACATGGCTGCCAGCATGTAAAAAGCCCAGACTCTCTGGCAAATGTGACCTTTTCAGGGGTCCTTGGTGTATTTTGTTGTGTCCCTGTCCTCTTTGGAGTCTGGCTGCTGACCTTGCATTAGGCTCTGAAGAGGAGAGGTAACAGGCTGTTAATGCAATAGCGCTGTCCAAGTGCTCCTTGTGGGCTAAGCACACAGACTGATTGACTCCCCCATGGCTTCACAGCACTTAAGCGCTGCCTTGTCAAGGAAAGAAAACAAACTCTTTACTTGCTGCTGTGTTTGAAGACCAGGGATACTGAGTTGTGTGAGTTGGGGAGGGCTGCAGAGAGGTATGGCTGTAATGCTCCTTTAGCAGGAGCCTTTTGACATTAAAGCATCTGGGCCAGGCAGAAATAAGCCAATTATTTCCATAGATAGTAAACACTTTGATACTACTTGTTTTGCAGTGATAATGTTAAGTGTGATAGATAAAGGGACACAGTCTCCCAGAGAGCAACTTCCAGACCGAGTAGGTTAAAAGCACTGACCATGTGGTGAGTGGAAAATCTGACAGGAAGCTTGAAAACCTCTAATGCCCCCTCTCTACTGTCTCGTTTGTCATATTTTTTCACTTTGAACTTTCTAATGAAGAAGAGAAGGCTCAGAAAGAATCTGTGAAAGAGCACTTCAGCTGACATGCTGTCAGACTGCAGGGAAGAAAACGCTCCCCTGGGGGAGAAAAATCAGCTTTTCAAAATTAATTTCTTTTGAGCGTTGGATCGTGGCATTTACATCCCTTCCCACAGGATAATGGGTAATATGCTCAAGTTTTTCACGGCTCTTCCAAACAATTCTGTTACCTGATCTGAAACTACAGGTATGAGATGGAACTTCATAAACAAATTCTAAAATGTATGAAACACTTGTGTTAAAGTCACTACGTCTGTGTTGGTTTATTTATTTTAGAACTTTTTATTTAAACATTTAATCATTTTATATAACATTTTGAATAACATTTCCTGACATCTGACTTCATAAAATAAAAGAATGACAGGCAATATGGTAGTTAAAGTTAAAAAAAACAACAAAAAAACATGCACACACATACATTCATACACATGCACACATATATCTACATATAAAATAAGATTAAAAAATATACACAATTAATGCATCAAGATAAAGTATAAAAATAGAATAAGTAGAAAAAATAGAAATAGAAATAACAACTTAAAAGACAACATAAGTGGAACAAAAAAAAAAAAAAATGTGTTGGTTTATTTAAACAGAGCCAAGAGCAAAACCAACTCTTATTCAGTCTTATTTAAAAGACCTGACAGCATCACAAAATGCTTCTTTATTGTTAATTAAATATTTACTGATAATGATGGTTAACTGTTGGAAATCAAAAGTATTCAGCAGCCTCTAATTGACTCCATTTCCCATGTGTCTATGACCTGAGTCCAGGCAGCCCAGGCCGAAGGAGGCCTAAGAGACGGCTGACATTGGGCCATATCAGAGCCAACCCGATGCTGCCAGTGGCTGTGTACATAGAACATTGTGCATAGTATGCAGAATTGAATCATCAATGGTTTTGGATTCATTAACAGTTAATGTTTATGGTCCAGGCTGCATCTTGCCTAGGGTGTCCAGAGTGTCTAGAAACACCCCTGCCAAGACATGAGACCAGTTCTCAAACTTTACTGAACAGATTGACTCAACATATTCAATGCTAGCAATGTAAAAAAAAATAGGAGAAATTGTTGTATTTGTGCACATGGTCAATATGGAATCAGACTGGACTGATTACATAGAGATATTGCAGCACTAACACAATTAGACACCTGTTTCACCTCGAAGGAGATCCAGTGGCATCATCAGCCAAAAGTAACACCAACATCAACGGTGAGTGGAAAAAAAGCTTGAAAGGTTTTTTCACACTGAAAATGTCTTGAGGAGAAAAACAGAAATGTCAGAAACACATCTGAGGAGCCTCCCCTCCTTCTTCTAAACCTCTCAGTGTTTGTGGAAGGTGCTTGAACACAATATGCCACTGTACATCTGTGGACCGGGGTCCAGAGCCTGGCAGCCTCCAACATGTCTCTCCACCATATGCCAGCTGCATCCCTCAGATACCCCTGAAGGGTTTAAAGCACAACTGTGGAGGAGAAGAGGAGATGTGCAGCTCGCAAAACAAATAGAATACATTAATAAAGAAACAAAAAGTCTGTTGTTTGGCCCGCTTTGATCGAGAGCGCCAGAGGCAGGGGAGGCGGGGGTGCAACTTGGTGGTGTCTCTGCGAACCTTTTGTTGAACACATGAGACTCAAAATATCGTGGGCTGCGTACGAAAACATGATGACACACGATGACATGCTTGTGTGTCGAATCTCAAAATCAAAGCTGGTTGAACCGTTTGACCTGCTGCTGCTGCAATAAAAGAGGGACTCTGCTCACAGATATATAATCATTGGCTCATGAAACTGAAACAATAATACATTTAAATTGGGTTCAAACCATATTTAGCAACGTTTTAAAACAATTTTAACATTAAAAAAAGAAACATTAGTGTGGTGTCGACCCTTATCCAGCTTTTTCCTCCTGCCCCCATGTTAAACCAATATAAGTCTGTTGCCTGTTCATTTACTGCATATCATTAAAAGTAAATTGTCATTATTGTTATGATATGTTTAAAGTCTGGGGTAGATAGGACACTAATGTGTTTCCCAGCTCTACTCATTTCACATTGATGTTTGCTCAGTCTGTGGACATAATCTCACCCCCTCGAGTGATTCTCCTTGTGGCTGAGAAGGGAGCGAGCTGTGAGATGCTTTGCTCTCTCTGATCTTTCCCAGTGTGACACCGATGGAGTTGGAGGAAAGCAATTCACTGCTGCAAAGTCCTGGCAAAAAGAAGACATTTTGCAGTTGACGTCGAGCTGCTTGCGCAAACATCGCACCCATTACCACGGAAACAACTGAGGGACTGGCCATCAGAGTCTGGAAACTTATTAGCTCCTTGCTATGGCTGCGTTTTTTTTGTTGTTGTTGTTTTTTTGTTTTACAGTGCCCACATTTTCAGGCGGCAGAGTGTGGGTCACAGATGGTGTTGTGAGGTCACCAGCAGCCCCCCCACCCCGCCTCTCCTCTGGTCCTGCAGTTCCTCTGGTGAACACTTGAGGGCAGTAGAAACATATCTCAAGTTGCATCCCCCCTTCCTCCAGTCCTGGTCCTCATACTGCATTCAGGCCAGAACGGTTGGCAAGCACCAAGACTAATTATGATTGATTCAGAGATAACAGAATTAATATTGGAATAGCAGTAAATGTATGAAACGTAGATTCATCCAAAAGAAATAAATTTCTTTTTACCCCGCTCTACATTGTCGTCGGCTGCCATTAATCACTTAGTGGGTCACAGTGAAATGAGGGCGAAAAACAAAGACAATTGGAAAAGGAGGAGGGAATGTGCACAAGTGAATTGAGGCAATTTTTTTTGCCTATAAGTTTATACATTAAACATACTTTTAATTACAAGATTCAAACAGAGTGGGGAACAAAGACTTGGATATTAAATCTGACTCACTGACAGAATCTTTACAAAAGCTTTTTGAAGGAACAATGCAGCTCATCAGCAAAGTCAGGGCTTTTTTCTTCAGTTAAAAGGAGAGGAATTATTTCAACTTTGATCAGCACCATCCTCTGTCACAACAAATCTGTGTTTACAGTGAGAGTCAGAGAAATAAGCATCAGGAACCAGAATCAAAAGCAGACCAAAAAATAAAAAAATAAAAACAACCTTTGCATGAGTGTAAACAACAACATAAAAGTGATTTCAGTTTATAAGGTCACAGAGTTGGAGGCAAGGCTACTTCTGCACAAACACATCTTGTTTATGTTAGCGTACTGGTGTTACAAGAGATCATATTCTGCATTCTACTTCCAGCCATGTGATTTATTCCACCACCCAACACGGCTCTAACAGACACCGTATCTACAAAGACCCGAGGAAATGCTGAAATAAATGGTGACCAGCTGAGAAGAAGATATGAAAATGTATCTTTTGTAGAGAGAGAGAGAGAGAGAGTTGGGGTGGGGGAGGTGGGTGTGTGTGTGTGTGGGGGGGGGGTCTGCTGTCCCCACCCCAATATGAATGAATGCACACATTCCAAGGAGAAATAGAGGGCTGTGTATTGTCATATGGTCATTTCCCTGATACACTTATCTCATGTTTTTCACTCTCTGCCCTATCTCTGTCTGTATGCCTTATTTACTAGGGCGAACCAGGGACGTAGGAGTGGTGCTGGTGCATTCACGGCGCGGAGGAGTCTGGTGTGCATATGATGAATGAGATAGTTAGGAAACAGTGAATTTATGGCTGTGAATGCAGCCATCCATTCTGCCCTGCAGTCCCCGGCTGTCCCCAAGGGCATTTTGCTCCTCAGGGTCCCATCGTCAGTGCCTCACTGGGGGTCCCACAACCACCACTACCACCAGTGCTGCTGCTGCTGCTGCTGCTGTGGTGATGATGCCCGGGCCGTCCACATAAACACCACTCCAGCCTCCTCCCTCACTGTGTGTTAAGCAATGGTTAATTAGCAGGTAATAAACACAAGCTGCTAATGTACATATAATAACAGGGAGGCCAAAAGGTGCCAGTGAGAGACTGTTATTAATTAGGCCTCTCATTTGCCTGCTATAGATCACCTTGAGCATTATGGTGCAGTTTGGTCACTTATGTGGATGATGCCCCACAGTAAATCACAGTGTAAGAAGTGGTTACTGTTCAGGCTTAAATAATTAATGATGAGTGAGTATGCAATGTTACTTATAGGTTACATATACATATTTAAAGCCCATATCAAAGTGTGTGGATATATGTATACATTTATGTAGCTTGTTGTTAGTTGTGGTTGCCAGGCAGGTCATGTGTATATGTTATTGTGTTGTCACATCTTTAAGACTTGGACTGCTCTTCATATGTAAGATGGCACAGTGCAGTACCCAATTTCCAGAATCACCTCCTCTGAGGGAAACACATTGAAACCAATGGTGTCATTCCTTTGTATGAAGACAGCCTCATCTGTTCTGATTGCATGGGTTCCCATTGTGTCTCATACTGTACTAAATCATTCACACAGTGCCACCTCATATGGCCAAGCGTCACCTTATGTCATCGTTGCATATCATTACATTGTCAAATAACATCAAACCAGTTTATTGTATTATTACTTCATCCTATCAGATATGTGTTCCTTACACCTCCTGTATGGTCCTGAGCTCCGATTTGCATCACATACTTGACGGACATTTTCTGTGCAGTCACTGCTCCAGGCTCCCATCTGCCAACATCCGAGTCAGTTTATTATTCGCAGGTGGTGAATCATCCTCTTTAAGGTTGTGTATTCTGTGTATCTCCAAAATAAAACACTTTTTCTATTATGCCCCCCGAACATGAGCGTTTCCTTTACAAAGATTATGAGAATACGTATTGAAATAAAACAGAGCTGGGTGAAAGCCAAGGATTTTTACTAAACGTGTTAACAGTTTCAACGTGCCTCCAAGCACTCTGAGGATTCAGGGCCATTACAGAGTAAAATCCTCACTGCACATTTAGTCTTATCTTCAAATGCAAAGATAGGCAAATTCGTTTTCAGCTTGGCACCACTCTTTTACTTCACCGGGCTGTCTTATGTTTGCTTCAGAACAATCTGCCGTAGGTGCACTTGTTGCAGTTTTGGCATTTCATGGATTCAGCAACAGTTACTGTGAAATTAGTTAGTGTTTTTTTTGTCAGCATGAAGTCACAGTGGTGTTCACTTTGATCATCGTTTAGCAGCTGATGGATGTACCTGATCTGTCCATGGTCTTCAGAGGCCGAGTGTATTTGTGGGCAGATTTCTCAGTTTGGATGCTGGCCTCTGCCAACTGACACCCTCTCATCACCAAAGACTTTGTACTCCCCCACTTACATCACATCTTTGCAGGAGAAAGAGGAACAACCAGAAACACAAAGAAAACTTTGACTTTGGGCTTAATGTGAGTGAATGAAGTGAGATGACGAGTGACAGGATGCGTGCACAAAACGGGAACTGGGAGGATGTTGGTGTTCCGGGGCACATGTGATTCTTTGTGCCTTTGTGTGTGTGTGTGTTTTTTGTTTTGCTTTACGAGAGTGCATTTGAGTGTTTATGTATTTGTGTGTGTTTGACAAAGAGAGAGAGGTAGCAGCTGTAGGAGCCTTGGGGGCCCCCGGGCTCTAGAAGACGTCAGACCCAGCTGGACGCCTCCAGGGGAGGTCAGGGTGTGCTGACAGCTTCCTGAGGCAGACGAGAGAGCAGAAGTGGCTGTGCCTTTCATCTCCGGCGTATGTGGATGTCTGTGAAGATGGCACAATGCATCACATCAGGTTTCTCTGTAATTAACACTTTTCAAGGGTTCGTTGGAGGCTAGGTGTGCCTGGTGGAGGACAGAAAAGTGTGTGTGTGTGTGTAGCTATGTGTCATCAATTCACATGGAAACAGCAGAATTTATTTGCAAAACTTGTGTGTATCCAGAGCAGATGTGCATCCTTACACCCTCCCCTTTGACGCCTCATTCGATTAAGAATGCCCGTAGCGTTTTAAGCTCGCATGTGAAAGTTACCAGTTGGACGCAGCTGCTATCAAAAAAATCTCTTCAACTCCATAGTTCCCCCTCATGCAAATGGACACAAAAAGACAACATTTCTCAGCTCACAGGTTTTCCCTCTGTTTAGGCAGCTGGGTAATGCCAGATATCATTATCTCTACTGTCTCAGCATCACTTCATCCTTCTCACACACAAAAAGTATCTACACCCACCATTAGCAACTCAGGCCCTCATCACTTATAGCCTTGGGAAAAAAAATGCCAGCACATCCAGGTGCAAAGGTCGGGGGCAGCTGTGATCCAGGCAGCCATCCCGCAATCGAGGTGCCTTCCTCTTCGCTTGGCAGCCTCCATATTGATTTGATTAGTTGCTAATTAAAACTTGGCAGGCTGGGCCGGGCACAAAGGAGATCGCTCAATTAGCAGGGTGTCAGAGAATCTAATTCTCTCTCTTTCACCCTCTCCCTCTGTCTTTCTGTCCCTCTCTCCCTCCCTGCTCTATCACACATCTCCATTCTGTTTAATGAGTATAAAGGATGAGTGAAAAGGGAGGGAGGATAATTCTCAGAGGAAAGAGATCGAGCGCTCTCAAAGAGCTAAAAGCATCCGGCCCTGTAATCCTTAAGCTAATCTTTGCTTAAAGATGCAGTTTGTAAGTTGTAAAGAAAGCGCCGCCTGCCAGTGGACGTTTGTTTGGGCATGTTGCCTCCAGCACGCCTTGATGCTCGCTACCTTCCCCTTCTCCTGGCAAGACAACCAAGCAACACACAAGCCACTGCAGTTTTAGTGAAGCGCCTCTGGGAGAAGGAGTTATGAGCTTTAAGATCCTCTTTTTGTGTTTGTCAAGACACCAGATTTTCAAAGCTCTGTAGATCAGAATAGTCGTCTATTATGAAGGCTGTTTCCGCAGAGGAGTTTCTTGCTGCTCATTTCATGGTGACATTTGAGATATGTTTCTCAACGTACATCTCGCAAACTGTGTCTTTGAGGAAACATCTGTGTTAGAATAACAAGCTGCTGCCCCAGGTCCTTTGGGGTTGAATGTGCTCCTTGCTGAATTCATCCTTTTATCCAAAATGACTGCCTGCCTGCTCTCTTAGATCCTTGTCTGTCTCTGTCTGCAGCCTACAGAGAGGAGGAGGTAAACACTGTAATAGCATTTTCATCAGAAAGATTCCTTTAAGGCAAGAAATCTGGTCAAGTCAAAGCTGCAGGTGGAGGCAGTTTAGCATGTGTGGACGCTTTGCATCATTTCAAATACATGTCCTCTAATTTGTTCAATTTGTAAACCACATACGGTGGCACATATACGATGCAGAGAGGAAGTCAAGGGGGATGTATAACTGGGACTATTTGTTTATGTTGTTATCAGTTAGCAGCAGGAGTCTTGGCTTTTCTGATTCTTCGTTGCTTCCAGCGACTGCATCTCCAGAGTCAGCTCCCACATGGACCCCAGCTTTTCAGTCAGCTCCCCACCAGCTTAACGGGGGAAAGTTATCGCTGCCAAAATGGATTTAGATACTGTATGTCACTGTTATGTATGTTGACAAATACAGTCGCACAGACTCACCGGGGATGTCCTCTATAGGAGACGGAGCTGTTACAGATTTCAAGAGGGATACAGAGAAATTCTGGGGTTGATGTCAAAAGTAATAAAAGAATCAGAGACCAAAGGGCAGATGGATTTTATAAATCATTCAACATATCTTGTTTATATAACACATGAACTTAGTTTTGCTCACTTTATAAGCCTGTAAGGCGGCAAATGAAGAACACCTCCCAAACTCACACCCACACGCACAAAATACATAACAGCTCTCCTAAATGTCTGTATTGTTAAGCCTGGCTGTCATCATCCTCCTGCTCCTGGCAAACTGGACAAGGCCTGCATTCATTAGTCAACTTCATACTCTTATATAATATTTACAAGCAGCAGTTTATGTGACTGCAGAGACCGGGTGCTTCCAGTGAAGCCTGGTCGGGCCACGGCTGCAGGAGAGCTGGCTCACCTCGGACCTGATCGACTGCGGGTTTTATACTGATCCTCCATTTTGCAGAGCAGCAGCGCAGTCTAAAATATCAGCAGTCGCCAGTTGCTTGTGCCAGTGACAATTGCTCATGGGCTGGCACAGATTACCTTTGAATAAGCCTGAATATCAACCTGGCCTCTGGTATACATAGTAGGCTATTGTGTGATGACTGGATGCACACAAGGAGGATATACCCCAGACATGCATGGATAATGTGGACAGATTAGTCCTATCATTCACACAAAGGTATCCCTACAGATTATATTACTGCCATGAAGAGCTGAGAACAATATACTGCTAAAATGAGGAAACTGACTAATCTACATTCCTCATTATTATGATATTGTGATGTAGTTTAAATTCAATATTTTATCCTCCCATGTCTCTCTTTGGTTTATGACTCCAACATAAAGTTTGAGCTGTTTTGGTCATTTCAAATGAGAGATTTGTGTTTTTTCTATACTGGTTAAAGGAGGGTGAGGCTCATTTGGAAAAAGGTGATGTCATATATTTGCCCTGCACCAGTCAGATTTCAGCATGGATATAGGAGCTGGATACCAGACTCTTAACATGGCACCTACCCGCTGGTTCTGGCCAAACCATCATGCTCTTCCCAAAGACATTACATCAGTCATTTCTTTCAGTGCTTTCCTGCTGAGAAGAAACTTTTTATTATCTTAAATAGCTATAATCCTTATAATAAACATCAAAACATAATGTCTTCTTAACTCTGATTGTTTCTTATTTTGTCATGAATCATAAATAAATACTTAGGATCTTGGACAATGCTGTCAAATCCAGACTACTTAATCAGTAGCTGCCTCTAAATAATTGCCTGAAAAATCTCCTGAAAAACAACATCACCAAAAGATAATCACTTGACCATAACATCAAAAGAACAGCCAATGTTATTATTACTGTGACGGTGTTGTCCATGTTGGCCGATCTGTATTACAACAGTTCAGTTGACCTAAGTTAAAATGAATAAATTAATCCATCAGTAACTATTTTCTATTATGAACGGGTACTATTATAAAAAATAATAACAGTAATGAGATAAAATGTCATTGTTATGAAATAATAATGAAAAGTAAATTAGTGGTTTAATCTTGTCATTAGGTACAATTATAGCCAGGCTTTGGGATTTATGCTGTTAACCAATATGTAGCTGAGATGAATGTTTCTTATGGTGGCCAAGTAGAAAAAAATACACAGAAACATTATCTCCACTGCTCAGGAAATTCCCTAGAAAAATATTTCAAGAAATTTCACTGGAACTATTTTGACTGTAACAAACCGATCCAATGAAAACTGTAGAGAGTGAGGACTTGTTCCTTTTCTCTGGTCTGTTTTAGGTCAGTTGTGTGTAAATATAACAGGCCATAAAAACACGGATGAGAACACTGGAGCTGTAATGTTACTCTGGGTGCCCATCATCTTAGTTCAAACGGATGATCTCATATAAAAACAGTCAGTGTGTGTGATAGAGACAGGTGGAAATGATTAAGAATAGGACACTATGTGTGTGCAGGAGATGACATGGGAAACAGTCATGTACAAAAAGGGAAACTGAAAATGGACATGAAGCGAGAGCCATGTGGTGGTACGTGTGTGCATGTGTCAGGTGACAGAGAGGGATGGGGACATGGGCAGGTTCTGGTAATGAAGGACTGATAAGTCCCTATTTCCTGGGCCTGGGTTAATTGTGCCCACAGATAAAGGGTAATAAATTGTCACAGGGTAATGGCAGGAGCCCGGGCTGGGCCCTGTTCCACATTCATCATGACTGACTGGGCCTGGGAGCCTGGAGAGCAGGCAGGACTGAAGACTGGTGCAGGCTGTGAGGCAGGGAGAGCAGACAAGAGGGAGCAAAAACCTCACAGGGCTGAAAGCAGGCTGTGCTGTGATGGAGCAGAGACAGGAGATGACCTGGTAATGGAGCTCAGAGGAAAAGTGAGAGGAAGATACAACAAATACTGCGAGGTAGATCAGTGAAACATTCTGGCAATAAAGGTTTAATTAAACCAAGTCTGAACTCTTATCCCAATGCCTTATCATATACACTAAGTTTACACTGACTGAAAGTACTCATTCATTTCTCAAGAAAACAATTACTATTTGTTAATTACCAATAAACTACATTAACATGCAAAAATACATGTTTAAGTCCTGGATTCAAATCTTAGTGTTAAGATAGATAGGGTCTATGCACTACTTTTAATAACATACTTACATATTTTTCTGACAGAACATGATGCATGTGACATTAGGCAAACTGGGAGAAAGCAAGAAATATGTTATTGTGTGTGTGTGTGTGTGTGTGATTTCATCTGATTTTATTTTTTAAAGAGTTTATTCTGATCTGCCTTGGTTTAAAGGGGAACTATACAAGTCCGGTCGCATTTCCACTGTTTTGGTAACCCTCCACCTGGCCATGTGCATTTGTTTGTAATGAAGCCAAAAAAGTAATCCATGGAGCGCTGGATAATGTTATATAACATATATGATGATAGGACGTGTATATTTGTGTAGCCTTAACCGTCATAAACGAAAGACTACGGGTTACGGAGTGTGTTTGTGTGGCGGTGCGCAGAGACGAGAGCTGGAACACTAGGGAGGAGGCTGAGTGCTGGACTGATGGATGTTGCAAGGTTGGTTTTCAGCCCAGAGACGCCAGGTGGAGGGCAGAGAGCCTCCATTCTCCCTGCAACACGTTACATGTCATGTATGTAACCATCACAATTACTCTAAAGCTGTTTAATTAAAGTAAAAATGTAGCATAGCCACAGGGAAATCCTGCATAGTTCCTCTTTAACTTGCTGTGACATGAATACACACGTACTGATAAAGATAATATGGAAATACTATTTCATGATATCCACCCAATATTATTTTCATTGAGCATGTGTATAGTATGCACATTCAAGCTGCTGTGGTGCATGGTGTTTCAGTTTTGTGTTGCAACTGTGTGTGTGTGTGTGTGTGTGTGTGTGTGTGTGCTGAGTAAACCACAAAGATGCCGTCAGCTCATGAAATCCTTGTGCTTCCAGTATCCATAATTGTTTTCAGATTTTCCAGCTGTTGTAGGATTATGTGTAAGGAAATCATGTCACCCACTGGACTCATAAATGGATTTCCAAAATTGATAGGATAATACCAAACATGCATTTTCATTTTTAATCAACTAACATCAAGCCAGATACACACACATGTACACACACACACACACACACACACACACACACACACACACACACACACATGCATGTGCAGACACAAAGTGTACACTATATACACCAATCAACTAAAACCAATGAGTGGTTTTAATTGGTGTGTATTCAGAGCAAACAGCCACACGACATCAGTGAGATGTAGTTCATTACATAGAGAAACACTTGACAGTGTAGGCTTCAGTGGGACTCAGTGTGCCACCTTGCCAGCATGACATATCACTTCTTCACACTGAGAGATAGTGGTGTTTGGAGGTTGGTGCAGTGGCTGATGAATGATGCATCCCACACATCATACAGCCAAGCTGCTCCCACAGAGGAAGTTGATGTCCCCACCATGCGATGATGGCACTCAGTGCATCATGACATATGATGTGTGTACAAACAGTAAGCACATAGGCTGGAGCCATTGTTCCTTTTATGTGGGTCACACCCAGTATACTGGGGTGCAGTGAAGGAGAAAGGACGTTTTTCATGCAACCCATGTAGGAAGGAAAAACAGTGCCCTTGAGACGTGACTTCATGTCTCTGAGAAAATCACCACACAGAGTTATGTGGTACATGTCCATGACACTGAACCATGAGAAAAGTTGTGCTCTTATGTTGTTGTTGTTCTTGTTCTTCTACCATGCATTTAGTCACGTTTTCCCCCAGACTATTCCTTCCTCGTCCAATCTCATGTTGCTAACCAGGAATGTTAAAGAGGCATTTAATGAGGAGTAAAACTGTGTGTAAAACAAAGTGAATTTGCATTGCAAGTGCAAGCTTTGGATTGCCTGTCATGGTTTGTGTATCTCCCCAGGGGATAAATCAGGACTGGGAGAAACAGTAATTTGAGACAAGCTGTTGTCCCAGCATCACTTTCATCGCTGGGAGTGAATCTATTCTAAATGATGACCAGCTGAAAGCTAAAATTAAGAACAGAGCCAGGTAAAAAGAACAGACATGGGTGAAAACCAAACAATAGTGTAGAGGGGGAAAAAAAGAAAAAGAAAACATGAGCAGAATTTTCTTTTAAGTGACTGTTGAAGAATCAAGTTAGTAAGTAAGTGACTTGTGAATGGACAGAGGAGAGTCCAGTGGAAAAAGCTAGCTTACTGACAGCATGTCATCATGTAGTTTTCTATAACCATCTTCTGCCAGAGAATCCACCTCTCCATAGACGTCATAGGTGTCGCAAACAGCTGCCATCTTGGCAGAGTCTGACTCTGTCTACCTACCAGCTAATCCATAAATGGAGCTGAGACCTCTGCGCTTGTTTTAATACCTGTGGTGAGCATATGCTCCTGTTAGCATCATTAGCACAACTGGCCATCTTATTCAAAGCTAACCCAGGCTAACCCAAGGCTATTTCATTTGGTGCCTAATTAGATAGCTGACAAGTGAAGCTAAGGTTTGGCGAGTGTTGCACTGATACATCCTAGATATTGCTAATGCTAACATAGATAATCAAATAGAAAAACAGGGTTAGGGTTAGGGTTTTATATATATATATATATATATATATATATATATGTATAGTTTGGAAATAGCAGTTGTTATCTTCATATGAACTACTGATGAACTACATATTCATATGAACTACTGAGAAGAAAATAGGAAAATACGGGAAAAAGGAAAAAAAAGAAACTGAAACAGGAAGAAAAAAAGACTTGAGGGGAAAAGAATTTCACAGTACAGAGGAGATGACAGTGGATATCTAGGGAAAGAGGAGGAGATGAAAGTTAAAAAAAAAAAAAAAAAAGGAAAGCAAGAAGATGGAGAGCCTATGAATGCTCAAATTCATTTGTTCTCCGCTTCTCTCTACCTGGTTGCACATACCTTCTCTCCGCTCCACCAGTCAGTGTTCACAGCTATAAATCTTGGAGTGACATCTTGGCCGGCGAGTCCCACGTAAACACGGCTGGCGAAATGTCAGTGCAGAAGGCAGACAAGCCTGACTTAGGAAGAGGGAGAGTAGAGGCAGTAATGTCACCACACTTTAACACACCCTCCATCAGTCTTCATGACATTTAAGAGATCTATCCCTCGATCCCTCTGGCCATGGCACACAGAGGAAAAGTTGGAAGCGGAGGCTGTGAGGACCTGATGAACCAGGGGCTTTAATGGGAAGATCTGATCACAAACAGGTTCTTGCCCTCACTCTACGTCTGTTTTTTCTTGTTATACCAGTCAGCAGCCTTCCTAGCGTCACAAGTTAAATGCAATGTGAAAATGAAATACAGTGTTTTCCCCTCCTCTAAAACAGTTTCAAGGACATAAACAAGCTAACCAGCAACTATGGGCTGATGCAGATACTTTGGTTGGATGGACTCCAACAGTCTCTCTCCTTTTCCACCTGACCTGTGGCTGATATGTCTTTTCACACATTTTGAAGAGGGGGTCTTTGTGTGAACTCTTGGATATGGGTTGGGGTTAATAACACTGGAAACAAATGTTTTTTGTTGTTGTATTTTTGGTTTGAATTGTACTGTGTTACACTAAAAAATCTAGTGTTGAAACACAGAGAAACTTTCCTCTGATCCAGGAGAAAGTCAATCTCCATTAAAATGCAGCAGCCAGACTTCTTACCAAGTACATTACTCCCATTTTAGCATCTGTGACTTGACTTCCTGTAAATTTTTAAGATTTTATGGATGACTTTTAAAGCTCGCTCTGGACTTGCACTTGAGTATATCTCAGACTTAATGACACCACATGTGCCCACTTGCGACCTGAGGTCCCCAGCCATCTCTGTCTGGGCTCCCACACTCTGGAACAAGCTCCCTGAGGTGATTAGACTGCCTCTGTTAAGGACATATATTTATAGGTGTGCTTTCTCTGGGCTTGGAGATCTGAATCTGTTAATGCTTCCAATCTATTAGTATATTAAGTCATTGTCCTCTTTCCTATCAAATAATCTAATTATTAGGGTTCTAACCCCGAAGGGGTAGAACCCTTCTAAAATCCTACCGGTTTATTATTATTATTTGTCGTCTGCCGCTTGAGCTCAAATTCCCGTGAGCTGGAATAGGCCAGAAAGCTGAAACTTGGCCCAATGATTGGAAATGATGTGCATCAACTTCTATTAAAATATGAGCCCAGTTGGCCAGATGGTGGCGCTGTAATTAAGGTTTAAAATTATTTTTTTGGAAGGCCACGCCCCTCACACCGTAAGTCCGATTGACTTGAAATTTGACACACAGGTCCAGCTCAATGTGCTCTACAAAAAAGCCAATGGAACCATTAAAGTCCGCCATGATAGATTTTTTGCTAATTTGCATAATGTGAAAAACAGTAAAATGAATAGAACTTGTGAAAGATTGACTCTATCAACACCAAATTGGTATACAGCCTCAGGGGATGAAAATACAAATTTCTATTATAAATGAGCTAGATCGGATCAAAAATATGGCCGCCACGGACCAATGAATCTCCGCGATGGGCGGAGCCTAGAAATGATTGGCCATAACTCCCACACCCCTTGCCCTATCATCACCAATCTTGGTGGGTAGGTTCACAACGGGACTGGGAAGCTGCCTACCAAAGCGTTTTGAGCTCAGCCTATAGGGGGCGCTATAAATGCCACACATGCATATCTCAAAGACCATTGAACAGAATTTCACCAAATTTGGTATGCATACTCTAGGGGGACTGTTAACTTATATCTTGAGTGCCATGTTGATTGGTGAAAGTGGGCGTGGCCTGTTGGTCGTTAACTGCTGTTGTTTAGTTTTTTTGAATTTATGATGAGCTGGAAGGACCTAGGGACATGAAAATTGGTACATGGATTATAAATGACATGCAAATGCTTGTCAAAAAATTTGACCCCATTCGGCCTAACGGGGGCGCTGTTACATGGCGTGTGAACTTCAAATGGCTCTCCCCGCCCAGATATGAGTGCTATTGACTTGAAATTTTACACACATGTCCTCCTGATGGTCCTCTACAAAAAAGCCTCTGGGACCATTAGGGTGATTATGACGGATTTTTCAATAATTTGCATAATGTGAAAAACAGTAAAATGAATAGAACTTTTGAAAGATTGACTCTATCAACACCAAATTTGGTATACAGCCGGGGGATGAAAATACAAATTTCTATTATAAATGAGCCAGGTCGGATAAAAAACATGGCCGCCACGGACCAATGAATCTCCGCGATGGGCGGAGCTTAGAAATGATCGGCCATAACTCCCACACCCATTGCCCTATCGTCACCAATCTTGGTGGGTAGGGTCACAAGGTGACTGGGAAGCTGCCTACCAAAGCGTTTCGAGCTCAGCCCATAGGGGGCGCTATAAATGCCACACATGCATATCTCAAAGACTGTCGGACAGAATTTCACCACGTTTGGTGTGCTATTGACTTGAAATTTTACACACATGTCCTCCTGATGGTCCTCTACAAAAAAGCCTCTTGCACCATTAGGGTGGTTATTAGGGATTTTTTTAATAACTTGCATAATGTGAAAAACAGTATGAATGTGAATATAGGGATTTGATAAAAGCCTTCAGTGACTGGAGTCACCAGAACTGCCTCATGCTGAACACCTCAAAGACAAAGGAAATGATCATGGATTTCCGTAGGTCCAAGCCCACTCTTCAGCCAGTCAACACTTGTGGAGTGGACATTGAGGTGGTGACAACCTAGAAATATCTAGGTGTTCATCTTGATAACAAGTTGGACTGGTCTGTTAACACAGATGCACTCTACAAAAAAGGGCAGAGGCGCCTCTTTTTCCTTAGAAAGCTCAGATCTCTAAACATCTGTAATAAGATGCTGCAGATGTTCTATCAGTCTGTGGTGGCAAGTGTTTTATTTTATGCTGCAGTCTGCTGGGGAGGAAGTTTAGAAAAAAGCAGGCAAAGAGGCTGGATAAGCTTGTCAAGAAGGCTGGCTCTGTGATGGGAGTAAAGATGGACTCTCTGGAGGAGGTGGTGGAGAGATACACAATGAGGATGGTGGAGGCCATACTGAACACGGATCATCCACTTCATAACACCTTGATGGATCAAAGAAGCAGCGGATGGTGGACGGCTCCTATCTCTTGGGTGCAGGACAGAAAGATACCGTAGATCTTTCATACCCACAGCCATCAGACTGTTTAATTCTAATGCAAATGGAAGATGAGCTAAAAGACAAATCAATTTCCCTTTGGGATCAATAAAGTCATTTCGATTCTATTTTATTCTATTCTACTCTATTCTATTCTATTCTATTCTATTTGTAGTGGATGTGATAATAGCCACATATATAGTTTTTTTTTTATTAACAGACACCCCCCTTTTTCATTTTAATATTCGAACCTTTTATTTTTTACATTTTGTAATAACCGTTTGCACCAGTAGAGGGTGCTCCAAGACCAGTGGATCCAAGCGTTCTCTGCTCTGCTTGCTCTGTGCGGGCGCAGACAATAGAGGCGCTTAGCGGAAGCGACAGTAGCTAACGAGGGAACGTGTCCTATGTTTGGATCCACAGGTTGGTAAAGTGTATGGTTGATACAGTTTTGTTAAGTTGAAATGAGTAACAGCATGTGTTAAAGCACTGAAGTTAAGATGAATGCTTTAAGTTGTGAAACACTTACTATATTGTCGTGGTTCGTGATCGGACGTTCACGTCCCCATGAGGTCGGTTGAACAAGAATGTGTGTGTGTGTGTGCTTGAGAGTACTGGTAGTTGGTACGGTATGTTGTAATGTTGATTATATGGAATGTGAACTTTGAAGAGCGGGCGCAGACGATAAAGGCGCTTAGCGGAAGCAACAGTAGCTAACGAGGGACCGTGTCCTATGTTTGGATCCACAGATTGATTGGTTGCTCAGTCACACCGTAGCTCAGCCGCTCAGTGCCCGCCGCCTGAGCGGTTTATGCTGCCGGCCAGGGACCCCTAGCTCTGGCGCCGGTAACATATTCTATTCATTTGTTGTTTCATGGTTTCATGGTTTCATTTCATATCACAGCCACTAGACTTTGCTTCTCCCAGTTGAAGCGCATGTTCTGAAAGTATGTGACTCGCAAAACATTTTGAACTCGGCCAATATGGGGTGTCACAAATGTGTGACCGAAAACCCGGTTTGGAGATATCTGGGCCTGGTAATGGGTGTGTATCGCGTGGAGCCTTTAGGAACGGAGCGGGCGCTGTCGTCGACCGTGGCCGGCGAGGGTCGGGGTGGCCGGTTTGGGCCTCAACAGGTTAGAACCCGGGGATTGCCGCTTGCGGCTATATTTCTTAACTGTTTTGCCATTTTTTCCTGAACCTCATTGTCACTTGTGTCAACTTTTAAACATTTAAACAGTTCTTTGCTAGATAAATAGAGCTCATCATCATTATTAGAATTACAAAATGAAAAGATCAGGTATGTCTAAGGCTGGTGTACTGATATTTGTTTGGTGTATTTGTTCTGGAAATAACAGTTGTTATCTTCATCATTTCACCATCATTGTGCACGTGCAGATTTCATGTGAAAAGTGAACTGTGGTGTTTTGACCTCTTGTTGCTGTTTGTTCTTTTCACCACGTGAAGTTGCCTAAAGCTGCTGTGAAAGTTGCCCTCAGGTTCACATGTTGTCATTTTGTTTTGTCCTCTTCTCCATTGCTTTGGTCCTCTTTCCTTCAAGATCACATCTGGACAAGTGACCCCGACATTGCAGCTGCACCGGACAAAGACAGTGATGACCCCAACAAAATGACGAGTAAGAGAACTGGAGTAAGAACACAGAGTAAGTTTCAGTCAGGATGTCTCCTCACACAGCTGGAGACAATAACAAGGAACTGAGTTCATTTATTTTCTGTGTTTGAGAGATTCTGACATTTTGGATTCAAGTCTGACTTCATTTTGTGTGAATGTATTGATCTTAACAAAGCTAACCTTTATTTCCTCCTTCCCCCCACTCAAACTCAAAGTTTGGTGTAATGTTTGTAAGCTGTATGTGTTTTAAGGACCACCAATAGTCTGCTCTTTCTGGTTAGATTTCTTTTACCAGGCATACACTATGAGAATACAGACCACGGTGAGGCTCGAATCACAGATGGAGAGGTCAAGGTGAAGGTCTGCTACCCCAAGTACGAAACTGGCAAGTACTCCATCACCTTTGCTAATCACATATATAGTAAACTCCATTTTTAAATGCAGTTGGGTCAAAATCTCTGAAACCACTTTTCAGTGATAAAATGTACTCTAAACACAACTTTCTAAACAGGACTAACAACTGGCACTTACAGTAAATGAAAAGAAGAAGAAGAAGAAGAAAACCTGATGTTGAGGAGCAGCTTGTGAAATTTAGATGCGTGATCCCAAATAATCACTATACAGCAATCCTTCCTCCTCTGAGGATTCCTTGGGACTCCTTAAGATGCTGCTGCTGCACCACAGTATCATGGCATACTCCAGCTCAAGGACCCATATTGTATGTTTAGGTACACAGCTTCAAAAGCAGGCTGCTATGTGACACATGCTGGCAATGGATCCACCTCACACTTACAGTATCCAGTACCTGTTTGAGAGCATACAGACCAGTCATTGACAGCTCTTATGCATTTTTGCTCCGAGTGTTGGTTTGTAACCCTGACAGGGATGTTGAATGATGGATGCCGCTTTAAAACTGCCATTCTAGGTGTGTGCTACTGTCAGCACCGATGAATACAAGAACACTGCAAAGACAAACAGTTGAGGGAAATTTGTCAAACTGAACTACCACCGACCTGCATATCCTCCCTGTGGCTCCAGCTCACCACACCTATAGGCGTGCTCTGGCAAGCTCCTAGAGACAGACGGTTGTTATGAAAAGGTGCAGGTAACATCTACAGTGGGCTACCTCCACATTAAAACAGCACTGCCTAATTTCTCAGGCCACAACATTCACACCCTTTTTCTCTTACCCCAGCCTCAGCTTGTCAGAAAGTGCCGTAAGGCTGTTTGGAAATCACAAACATCCAGAGCTAAATAATTGATCACAAATTAAAAACAAAATCACTTGAAATTCTATCATCTAACTTCTTCTCCTCTGACGTTTGTTTCTTTAACTTGTCTTGCTGCTGCACATGGGGTTGTATTGATTCCTAAATGAATAATTGAGAAAGTAGGCTTAACTGCCCTTTTCAAATCTCCCTGGCCTCCTTCTCTGATTCACTGTGCTCTGTACCGCTCGTCTTTCCTCCCCACTGATCTACGTCCTCCCCTTATCGTGCCATCTCCTCCCATCTCACCTATTCCTTTTATACCCTTTCTCTCCTCCTCTGACCTTCCCCTTGCCTCCTTCTCCCTTTCTCATCTCTCTTTCCTTCCCTCTCCTCTACTCCTCTTGCACTGCTGATGTGGATCCTATTCTGTGACAGGTTGTCCAGGAGGGAATGGGTTGCTCGCATGGCTGGCCAGCCGGCCTCTGCGTATCATCCGTCAGCAAGACACGTTGTTGTTTTAGAGTTCTGCTGGGAGCTGTCTCCTTGTCTCTGTCTCTTTCTCAGTTGCTTCCCTCCCCACACACGCACACGTGCGCGCACGCACACACACACACACACAGTCTCTCTCTCTCTCTCACTCTCTCTCTCCATTGTCTCTCTGTCTCCGTCTCCATCTCCACCTCCTTCTCAGACTCCCTCTGTTTCCCCTCCTCAGTTTTTTTCCACTGTACATCCTAACTAAAATATACAGCTGATCAGCATTTTAAAATTGACCTCAGGCTCTTTGCTCTCAGTGAATCAATGGTTGTGTTGGACTGAGACTGATAAATCCTAATATGTTAATTCAACAGAGTGGGCATGGGGAAATGGCTCTTTTGTGTTTGGATAAAAGCTGTTCAAAAAACAGGTGAACAGGTGTTTCAGTTTAATAAATGACAGACTTTTTACAGGTAAATTGATTCCTTTCAGTGTATAGGATAACAGAGTGTAGGACATCAAATCCTTCTTGTAATATAAAAAAACTAAACAAAACACATCACAACATAACTTCACAAAAACCGGGCCAGCTGCAAAAACAACCCACTGGAGTGTGGCTGTTCTAGCACCGTTAAAGGAGCAGTTAGATGAACGATTTAATTTCGAGTGAGTAAAGCTTCGCATCTGTAGGTATTTTAAAAATGGAACTGTTCAATGTTAAACTTGTCTTTGATTTTGTTGAAGGACATCAGTGTATCACTGTTATAAAGGTCTAAGATCCTTCTAATCCCTTTTTGTGAGCACTGTTTGTGGTCATGTCATTCTTACCAGTTCTGAACTCTGTGGGAAAATATAAATCTAATCTATGGACCTGTGGTTGTGGTCTAGTACCATATCAGGTTTCGTACCTTTAGGCCTCTGTCAAATGGGAGGTGTAGCAGTGTGAGGCGGAGCCTTGAGCACCTGTTTTTCCAAAGAAATTTAGTTTTCATATCTCCAAAGAATTTGGGAGGAGTAGGGACTGGGATCAATTGGAACAGATATAGAAATTTGGGAGGGACATTCATCTTGACAACATTTTTACGTCCAATCTTAGACAGGGCGAGTGAGATCCACCTGCTGAGAGATTCCTTCACTTTAAAATAACTGGGTCATAAGAAATTGCAGATTGAGTTTAGGTTAGAAGTAATTAAGATACCACTTGAATCCTTTAGGAGCATTCATAAACAGGTGCTGCACTGTGGGATGGAGCCTGTCCTGCTCACTGTGAAAGAGAACAGAGGATTTGGTTTTGTTAACCTTACATCCTGAGAATTTCCCAAACCTATTATCACATCAGTAATGACTGAGAAAGACTGCTCCAAGTTCGTCAGAAAAAATAATTTATCATCTTATGTGACACTCAACATCTGCAGTTTGAATTCCTTGTAATGGAAATAGCAAAGGGTTCTAGTGCTAAAATAAAAAGGATCGGGACAAGGGGCACCACTGGCAGGCTCCACAGTGAAGAATGAATGGTTTGGAAATAATGTTATTGGTCATAATCTCTGCACTTGGTCCTGAGTACAAGAGTCTGATCCACTGCCTAAGGTGGATCAGACAAACCAAAGCAGGAGAGTCCTTCAAACAGATATCGCCATTTCACTCAGTCGAATGCTTTTTCAGCTTCTATTGACAGAATACATGAATCTTGTGTCTCTCCTTTTTCATTAATTATATTTAATACTCCTCCAATATTATAGCATGCCTTGCGGTTTATAATAAATCCATTCTGATCAATACCTATTAGAGATGGGAGGCATTTCTCTAATCTTAAAGCTAAAACTTCAGCTATTATCCTTGCATTTGAGTTCAAGAGGGAAACAGGGCTCAGGGGGATTAGAGGGGCGGGGCTAGATGGTTATCACTCACACAACAAGAGTTATTTATCGTTGCTGTCCAACACTGACAGTTCCTCTCATAAAAGAAGTTTGATGCTGAACTTGCAACATTTCTTCAGTACTAACTAACTAAGCTGTCAGTGCTAATGCTGACTATGTAGTAATGGCACGTTAAATATGGTGACCATATTTTGATTTCCAAAAAGAGGACACCCGGCTCAGCCTCGAGACACTTAGATGATACTTGAAGTTTACACAAAGATGCCTCATAACTTAAATATATACAGTGCTGTGAAAAAGTATTTGGCCCCTTCCTGATTTCTTACTTTTTTGCACATTTGCCAAACTTAAATCACCAAACAAATGTTCATATCAGACAAAGATAACCCAAGTAAATATAAAATGCAGTTTTTAAAAGATGATTTCATTTATTAAGGGAAAATCCAAACCTTTCCAAACCTACCTGGCCCTTGTTAAATCATGAACTAACTGAGATAAACCATCTGACAAACCAAGTCATGGACAGCTGTCCGTCTGGAAAGTGTTGCAAAGACATTTCTAAAGCTCTGAGACTCCAGCAAACCATGGTGAGAGCCTGAGAGTGAAAAACAGTGAAAACAGGACATGTTCAGAAATTCGTCAACCCCCTCTTGGACACCCTGGACAGGGCGTGTAAAGTGGACATGTCTGGGCAAAAGAGGATGTTTGGTCACCCTACTTTAAACAGCCACTGTAGTGAACTGTATCCAGCGTGTTCCAGTCCAAAAGTCATGAAGTCTCAGACTGACTCAGTACTTCCAGGAACACATTAATGTCTATGTGAAGTTCATTATCATTAGGTAATATTACCCACTCAAGGCTATTAGGACACTTACCACTAGTATGTTGGTAGCTAACTAATGATTAACCACGAAGCTAGATGACTGGCTTTATAATTTGAGCAGTTTTACTTACTGGAAATGGAGTGTCAGTTTCACTAAGGATTTTTTCCCATGTTAGGAGTGATGCAATTTTTTCCAAGCCTGGAAATAACCCAAATACAACAGCTCCTAAAATAGCTCAGCAAAATATCATGTCCTGCATCAGTTGCTGTCCTTGCCATTACTCTTTAAAGTAGCACCATTAAATTAATCATTCAAGTTAACTGGCTTGAATTCAACCTAAGACAGAAGATCCCTATGAAAGAAACACTGTTCCTTACTCTTAAGATGTACGGTGGTACAAGATGGCCTCCTTGAAATACTATGAAGAGAATCCAGCATCAAATTTTAATCTATGTTTGTGTGAGTGTGGGACTAACACAGCTGAACCCTGGTGGACACACAGAACCACCTCCATACTTGTGGTTTTATGCTGGTTTCCCCACTGGTTTTTCTGATGGAGGTCAGACTCTGAAATGTATGACCAGCACTGAACCAATGAGTGTGATAATAAATGACAGTTGCTTGTATTTCTTCAAAGAAAATGGGATCTTTGTCCAACATCCATAAACCTTTGTGTGTGTGTTTTTCGTGTCTGCTTGATGTACAGCAGATCTCTGCAGACACTTCCCATTCTTCTTCTCCATACATAAATTTATGAACACCGTGTATGAACTCACATTATTCTCAGCTGGGTATCCTTGCCTGTGGTCATGTTGTCTGTGAGAGTAAAAGCTTGTCTCTTCCTGACTCTCTCCCGCTCACATGCACCTTGTACCAGCAGGTGTATAAGTGGATGCTCGACGGATTCCTTCCCGCAGCCTCTCTGATCAATGTGCCATGTGGCCTTGGCCCACTTTTCGCTCATACCGTTCCTGGTGTTGTTAACCGTCCGATCGCTGATGTTTTCAGACACATCCTCATGTAACACTGGCACCAACCTGTCACCTCTCACTGTTGCTCCCACAGCGTCTAGCACCAAGCCCTGCTGCATCTCCTGCTCTCTCACTCTATTTTTCACTGTCTGTGAGCTGTTATTGAAATATTTAGCACCCACTCCAGCTCACAAGCATGTACTGTCTTTCTTCTCCCTGGCTGGAAATATATTGGTTTGGCTGTCTAAGTTGGAGCTGTGTAGTGTGGAGGTGCTTCAAATTAGATTTGACTGTTAAGTATCATTTTCTCGCGTTCGGCGGATGTGCAGCAGCTTTCCACAGAGTAGCAGGAGCACGATGGCCCTGAAAGATGATGTCATTATTTTGTCTACTGGAAAGAAGAGAGGAGAGATAAGTGTCATTACCTACCAGCTGGTGATCAGAGTCTAACCATTTCCATTTCGTTTAAATCTCTTGGTGGCTGGGGATAGCGGCTTCAGATGGTTGTTTCCCCAACCCACGGTTTCAGATCGATTCTCATTTCAGCTTGAGTGTTTCACTGGCTCCTGTGTAGAACAAGTAACAGGGAAACAACATTTTTTAGTGGTTGTGGAACAAGGAACTGTTCATATAGGCGTAACAGTGGGTAGAGACCATAACAGGCATGCAAAGAGAAAATCTGTGAAGCTCTTTGCATATAGAGTGTAGCTGATGAAATACATGGATTCCCTGTCACAGATTCTTCAGACTGAATACTGTAAATGTCAGGATCAGGTCGCATCAAAAGTGCCCTGAGAAAAGGAACCAGAGTTTGTTTGTTTGTTTGTTTGTTTTGGTGGAAAATGCAGCAGTTCTTCTTGATTAACAATTATCAGATCTGATTGGCCGCTGAATACATCATGATGTTATTGTGCTTGGTCTTCAGGTTACAATCACCATAGGGTGGGCAAATGTTCATGTAGCCTAAAGTGGGAAAACTATGTTAGTCAGGGGGAGACTGGCCACCTGGCATATCAGACACTGTCCTGGTGGGCCGATGCCTAATATGGGCTGGTCAGCAGGTGATTTTTTTTTCCCCTATAGAACTGGGCAGCCAGTTATGTGGCTGACTGGCCAATCAACACAATCCATTGGTTAACTGTCATTCAGTCAGGGAATGTCAATCACCCAGGTACTGGCTGGGCTGCACTATGGCGAGGCCAATAACTGAGCTAGATCTCAGGTGACGACATGGATAAACAACCACTGAACAAACGCCCTGGTGACACTGAAAAGCAGCGAATGAAAAAAAAAGAAAAAGAAAGCATTGATAGCCATCCCTGATGTTAGTCAGACCAGTATGAAGCTGCCTTTTATTCTGAAAACATTGTATGGTCTTAGCATTTCTCTGTGTGTGTCAGTGTATATTAACCCTAACAGCAAAGATTAGCTGGTCTAGATAATGTCATACATCTAGGTTGCAGTCCAAGACCAAGGCTGTTCAAACACTAGCTAACAACCCAGTAGTGTACTTTTTGGTAAACAAAAGACTTGAGTCACTAACACAGAGAGCATATCCCTGCATGTTCACCTGCAGCTGAACTGAGAATGAATTGGTTCAGTTGAGAACCAAATTTTCTTGAAAGCCAACACAAAGAGAGATCAACTCCTTTTCACATTTCTGGAAAAAAAAATCCTCTCTTTACATAATACTCTGACCTGAATGTTTTCAGGATGTCGAAGCATGACCGAAGGCTCAATTCACAGGTTTGTTTAATCGTATAATATTTAAAAGCTTTATGTATACAAATGATAACATAACTGTAGCTGTTAGACTTGGTTAATAAGGTACAGCTTGTGTGCTTAAATGAAAGATTTAGAGTGTATTTTACATATTTACAGGCTGCAGACATTATGGTTCACTGCCGACGAAAACACCGGTGCAAGATTCCTTAGGAGAGGCAATTCAAACAACCACACGTCCCTCAGATGGCTAGATGCTCAGCAGGAGCCAGAGGTGGGAAGTGGGAATAAATAGTCCAAAGCTAATGTAATCAATCCACTAATGGGGCTGAAAGCAGGTCTTTAGATCACTGCAGTCCAGTCAGTCAGACATCTATCCAGTGCTTTAAGCTGACTATGATGCAACTTAAGAAAACACATGCAAATTGATAAACATCATCATTGCGACAACACTCATGCTCTAAATTAACACAATGAAATGAAATAATGAGACACAGAAACATGCTCTAAGTGCTTACAACACAAACACACACTCTCCTTTCGCCTATACACCTCCCTCTCTCTGTTTCCTCCACCTACCCTCTCAGTTGGGCTTATCTGGCAGGTGACGGGTCTTAAGTTGTATCCTTCATCATGTAGGTCCTCCTCCGTTCTCATCACCTTCATCGACATCCTCCTGCCCCCACTCTTCCTCCTCCACCTTCCAGTGTCCTGGCCTTGTAGACGGCAGGCACTGCTTCAACAGTGTGTGGGAGAACAGAGTGAGTGCAGCACTGAAAAAAGGTTGAAGCATTTCATAGAAACCCAGTCTGAAAAGAAAGACAAACTCACCTGTCAGTGAAAAAGTGATCAGTTGGCTTTATTGCTGGTTTCTATAAAATAAAAGTCAACTATCATCCTCACTGGATTCATCATTGTCACCAGAATTCCATCATTGTCACTGCTATTAGATTCTGGTTTGCAGAGACTATTGACAAACACCTTGCATGAAATTATGAAAAGAAAAGACTCATACATGTGAGTATGTTTGTTCTAACTGGAGTTCCAACCAGACAACTCTGGGATAATTATTATTGCTGTCTCTTGTTCCCTATTTATGTTTTATTTTGAAGTTCTGTGTCTTATCTTCCTGTGCTCTCCCTCCTGTCATCACCTCATGTGTCGCATCCATGTGTGACTGCTACACCTGTGTCTTGTGTATTTACCTCAGTGTTTCGCCGTGGCCCTTTGTTGGTTCGCCTGCGTTCATCCTCAGTGTTTTCTGCATTCATGCTCGGTGTCACCTTAGTGTTCCTGCCAGAGTTGTGGTCAAGACCACCTTACCTGAGACCAAGACAAGACCAACACTTTGAGGGGGTCAAGACCGAGTCAAGACCAAGAACAAGACCAAGGGGAGGCAAGACCAAACCAATGCAAGACCATTTTCAAGATCTTAATAAATAATAAATAAATCTTTTTTTTATTCTCATGGTTTTCTCCACTTACAGTTTCTATCCATGAACAGAAGGATGATCATTAACTGCAAGCTTAAAAATTGAACACATTTTAAATCGAGGACCTTCTTGCAACACGAACAGCTGGTAAAAATACAAATTTGATTTAATGAAGAAAAGAAGAGATGAGCTTCTGTGTCAGTGAACGAATCCTTTTTTCCCAGTGCATCCTTCATTCGAGTTGGCTGTCATGTTCAGTGTCACAATCCAAAATCAGTCACCATAATGTGGCCTGTGGAGCTAAACTCTCGAAACCTGGAGCTAAGACTTAGTGCAAAAATGTATCTTCGGGGGGAAACCAATTCATTCTACACTGTCTGATAACTATAGTACACACTTACCTGTTGCAAAAAAGCATGTATGTTAGTATTCTCTTCAAAGGCCAAGGTGCACATCCTTAACCAACCGTGTTTGATTGCACATACTAAGATGCTATTATAAAAGAATACTGTAAATGTCAGGGTCAGGTCGCATCAAAAGTGCCCCGAGAAAAGGAACCAGAGTTTGTTTGTTTGTTTGTTTGTTTGTTTGTTTTGGTGGAAAATGCAGCAGTTCTTCTTGATTAACAATTATCAGATCTGATTGGCTGCTGAATACATCATGATGTTATTGTGCTTGGTCTTCAGGTTACAATCACCATAGGTTGGGCAAATGTTCATGTAGCCTAAAGTGGGAAAACTATGTTAGTCAGGGGGAGACTGGCCATCTGGTTAGTTTTTCTGTTGCTGCATAACCAGCATTAGCATTAACAGCTGTCTATATGCCAGTCATAGCCAATGATTCAGCCTCTGTTACAGTTACAACACAGGTTATAATACACCCCCTGAACAGCCCTACTTCTATCAAAGTTTTACAGACTTGGACAAAATATATGGAAACATGACCAGCTTCAACAGCTGAGCATCAGCACTGATCTTGGAAGACACTGTCAAATTCTTAATGGAAGCACAAAAAAAGTCTACGTCACATCTTCATTTCATCTTTTCTGCTTTGAGCAGACATTCTGCACCATCCAAAGAGTCAGTCGGAACACAAAGAAAGAAGGAAGTCTCTCTCTCTCTCTCTCTCTCTCTCTCTCTCACCCAAAGGCTCCACTGCTAACAGGCTTGACTGTGTCAAAGTCACTCTTTCTCTGGTTTTCTCTGAGGAGAACTGCAGGCTGTGTGGGTCTAAATCAGACCCATGAAAGACAGAAAATATGTTATGTAATAAATGAATATATACACAACACAGAAGAGTATATAAAACAGGATTATATAAGGTGAGAGTGCAGTGAGAAAAAAAAAACCTTGTTTTTTTTGCTTTGCTTGTTTTAGCTCTGTTTTTCTTCACCTCATCTAATAGGTCTGAAAGGTTTTTACAGAGCACTGTGTGATACACTCAGTTTATAGGTTTGGCAACCTCCTTCAGTTACAAACACTAAAACAACTGTAAAATTATGGGTCAGGGTGAGTCAGCAAATCCCAGAATACCACAGTGTGGATGATGAAACAAGTTATGTCCTATAGGATAAATCTAGGATGTGTCTTAGAGTAATTAATTCAAGTCAACTCAAAGATGACCAACTCCATCAGACCAAAACCCAACCCAGACTGAGACCCTACAGATCAAACAGCAAATTAAAAAGAGAAAATAACTTGGTCATTCTAATACTCCTGTCGTCAACATCACAAACTGTAAAAACAAATAAATGAATAAAAAACATTGAATAAAACAGTACAAGTGTTCAAAGTGTGGTGAGAGTATCCAAGCCGTCTGACAGATAAACACCTACCTTGTGGAGAAGCTTTTTCAGTTTAGTTGGCAACTCCACAAAGTAGTGGGAGTTGACCAGTGGGAGCTTTGTTACATCCAACCACCACTGACACCATCTTTACAGAGCACAGTTAAAAAACTGTGGAAAAAAGGATGTTTTAGTGCAGCGAGGACTTAAATGTCCAGTGTTTCAAACACCTAGACTCCTACAGTATAACTGTCTAAGGAAATATTTACACATTGTTTTAGTCTCTGCTTGTATTGTATTTGCCTTTAAAGGCTGGGCCTAATCTGAAAAACTCATTTGTATCATAATTATAGACATGTCAACAGAACATCTGAATCTTCTCTCTGAACAAGAAAACCTAAAATGATGCAGACGCAGAAAGGAAATGCAATTTCCACAATTCTGCATGTCTATGTATATTCACTTAGGGACATCCATTCACTGTCCTCTCTTCAGGATCTGGAAGCAGAGACAAAACTTTTTTTCAGTCATATAAACGAGGAAAGAGGAAATAAGGGGACAAAGTTAGGTTTCACTTGTCATAATCACTATAATGATTTTGAGTTTTAGTCATTCAGTTTTAGTCATATTCACCCACAATGTCATTTCAGAGAACACTTTTCCCCTCTCTATCACACACCCACACTCTGTGGTTTTCAATATCTTGCCCAAGGACAACTGGACATGTGGACTGGAGGAGGTGGTAAGTGAACCATCCACCATCAATTAGTGGACAGGACAACTTACTCTACATCCGGAGCCACAGTCATCCCCATATAATCTGTAGGAGAGCCAGAAGGACAGTAAAGATGCGCCTCCACTCGTAGTTCAGTCACACTGAGTGAACGTACTTGCATATTTTTAGTGCACCATTAATCTGGGTTTGAATCAATGAGTTATAGACTCTTCAAACACGGAAGAGCAGCAAAAATTGGCCATCTGTGTTTTGGTACGCTGACCGGCACTGGTGGCCAGATGGACACTTGATGGTTTCTTGGATTGACACTTGACTGTGAGCGTCACTGTGGAATGGCCACACGCTCCTCCGATCAAGCCTTCATTGTTTCCAAATGCAAAGTGGCTTTTCAAAGCCTGGACATCATGTAGAGCAGAAGTCTGTAATGTAGTAGAGTCTGAGCACTGCCAGCCTCTCTTTTCTGTAAATACATGCTCTTAAAATTCACTGTGACATTCAGCTTGGTTTGTACAGGCTGCTGAACAATACATTTAAAAAACTGTCCTCTGCAGACGTTGTACCTTTCAAATGACATTCGTCTACTTTTTCATTTTCATTCGTTCATTTTTTTTGTCTTTGTCTGGGCCTGGGAAATACAATTTGTAATTGTCATGAGTTTTTGATATTTTGCACTCCGTTTACCTCCGTTTGCTGAGTTGGTTTGAAGATGGGTTTGACTACAGAACAGCTTTACCAGCTGGAATATGAAATGTTGATGCTCAGTATCTCAGAACTGCAGCCTACACAGATAGAGGATGAGAGGTGTAATCAATCGCAACTATCTTTTGCGACATTAAATATAACTGAATGCTTATTGCAGTGTATTATTTTTTAAAGTGTATTTCATATTATTGAAAGGAAAAGGAGTGATGTGCACTGTGTGTGAGTCAGTGCATCAGGTGTATAAATCTTCATGTACTGTAACTGCTGAGACAAAAATCTTCAAGAGAGTAAAGGAGGAGAGGAGACACTGTCAGGTGCACACGACACTTTCAACTGATGTGCTTCATTCAGATCAACATGACAGTAATGCATAGGTTTTCATGTTAAATTGAAGTTTGCATATTTTTTTCTTGATAAGAGGATGTTCAATGAGCTTACTATGAAATCCCATATCACAGATCTTCACACACTGATAATTACAAGACCAAACAGAATACTCTGAGAGTACGCATTAAAAAATGAAATGTGAGAGCATCGGGGGGTCTCCCACCAGTTATTTACACAGTAGATTTAAAAAATTAAAGGCTGCTGCTGATATATTTAGACTCACCCGTTAGCCAGAGAGAATCATAGTTTTTCTTTGTTATGAATAAATGAATTGACATTTTATTTTCACTGAGATAAAATTTGATAAGTAAAACCGTGGATCTCTATGATCATTTAATATAGGTGTAATAATTTGACTGTGAACGTATTCACACCCCCCCCCCCCAGCTCTGTGTGTGCAGATGGTCATGTCACAGTAGTGAGAAGCAAAATATCCCTGCTATTACAGTCTCTCTCTGTTTCAGACGTGCTAATTAATCAAGCAGCACGTGTGTTGACGAGCTACAGTTAAAAGCTGAAAATGAACATCACAGTGGTGTTTATCTGCCATTAATCCAAGTCACTTCCTCCAAACATCAGCAGGACAACTTACAGTCGTTCACTTCAAAGACGAAGAAACATCATGCCACTCGTCCTGCTGCAGGGAATGGAGGACACACGTTCTCTTCATGTCCATCTTAAAGTGCATGAGTGTAAACCTGCCAGTTATGTTGTTTTTGTTTTCTCACTTTGTGACTCATGCAGTTTCTTATTAAGGAAACACACACAACTAAATGTATAGCAGGACTAATTAGGCTGCCTGTTCCAAGTCTTATGGGACAGTAGATGAGATCTGTTGGCACAGTGCTGCCTAGTGAGAGAGCCTCTGGGGAACTCTCTCTCTCTCTCTCTCTCTCACTCTCTCTCTCTCTCTCTCTCTCTCTCTCTCTCTCTCTCTCCCTCTCTCTCCCTTTCTCTTTCTCTCTCTCTCTCTCTCACACACACACATCTACTTTATCTATTGACACTTCTCTGCCTTTGTTATCTGATGCTACAAGCAGAGCGAGTGTAACTCCACTTCAAAGCTGTATTTACTGTATGGCAACACAGCAGGATTTGGATTGTCCTGTATATAGGAGGCTATCATTCATTTGAAATGCTTCCACTCTTCCCATTAGAGAGCTCTGTTAAGATGTGGGTGTTGGGTGAGAATCTCAGCAAGAGGACAATTGTTGAAGCTAATTTGGTGGAAAACATATGGGAGCAACTAGCTGTACCCACAGTTAATGATTCAACTGCCTCAGTTCGACTGAGGAAAATACTTAAAGCATGAAGTGATGGTTAAAGCTTCAAATGATTTCCAACTGCGAGGCGTGTAGAGATCGGACTTCAGGGAACATCTCTCAAGTGTTAAGTTGAATAGGAATTGCTTTTGGCCGTAATCCTCTGTGGAGTCATGACTCCAAGTCGCCAACATCATGTTTAATGTAGGCATCTGATTAATTGTTAATACAAGAATGATGATTGGTGCAGCTTTTATTTTCTCACTGGTATTTTGAGACACATAAGGAGCTAAAACTTCATTTCTTTGGTGTACTGTATATCTGAATTAAAACGATAAAATAAGATTAAACTTTAATGAATAAAAATGTACTGTGTTAAAAACGTCATATTATCCAGCTGAATGGACCAGTGCTACATTTGCAAAGCTACATGTTATTCAATAAGCAACAACAGTGAAATGGTGGAAAGGTACTTTGGCAGGCTCAGTGTGTTGTTATCAGTTACAACACACTCTGTAGTATATCACCACTGTGGCAGAGAGTTCTCTTGAGCTGTTTTCCAAAGAATTTTATTTCCAAAAAGCAGTCAGAGAAAAGTAAAACAAGCCAGTCAATTACATCAAAACGTATCCCCCAATGGGAAGAAAAAATAAAACATAAAAGCTGATAAAGACAGAAGGCCTGATGATATATACAACAGCAGACATCTTTTTGGTGTTGCAGTACCAGTGAATCACGTGACAGACTCATGGTATTCTTCACATCATGTCAAAACAAAATAACAAAGGGCTTTTCCTTTAATGGGCAGAGAAGGTTCTAAAAGTCAGCTAAGGCACACAGAGCCTCCCCGGAAAAAAAATAAAAAAAAAAAAAGAGGGGAAACATCAGTCAGAGAAATTTGTGCAACAGTTGCTCAACAATACATTCCAGCAAGAACAACAACAATCTGGCATGTGATTTTCTCTGAGAGGCAAACAGGACAAGGCCGTTGTCCAAAAACACTGCAACAAGTTATGTACTTTGATCAATAAACACCATCGATTCACTCTTTGTGCCCAATTATTGACATTTTAAAAACTCTTAATAATTCAATGTCATTTTTACCACATCTGTATTTACATGTACAATACCTTTTAAACAACATTTCAATACAAAATACCTATGTACATCTTCTTCATTTGTTAATCATTTTGTTACAAAATAGGACTTTCACATTGAGTTACATTTACTTAATTCACCGTTTTCCAAAACTGTCATTGAACTTACATAATAATATGTATTGTGTGAAGTAATTGTTCAGAGCACGGTGGCACTTTAAGTCAAAAGATGGCAGCAGAAGTCGGCCAGTGGAAAACAAATTGTCCTTTACAAGCTAACCCCAGAAACAGTGTGGATTTGAGAGGGAAGGAGTGACAGCAATTATAATAGACACATCCGACAGAGAGGCAAGGTGAACTTGACATTAATGACCAGTAATGTCTCTTCATTAGCCAGTGCAGAAACACTCACTTAGCTTGTGTGATGGCTAAACAATGTTGACAATCACAGCTTGAACCCCTAATTGGCTTCAAATGAAACGTATTTTAAAGTAAGACAAATATGCAGCCATACCACTTGTTGAAGATGTGTTGCGGTACAGTGCTATCCTCAATGGAATTAACTTGTCTTAAATGTCCAGAGATTGTCGTGGTGGCAGAAAAAGGTACTTCAAATGTAGATCAGAGTTGAAAAGGTGCCATAGACCCGATCTCATAAATTACGCATTTTTCAGTCAAGACACAATATAATATTCACTTGAAATTGTACATTATTGTCACAGCATGAAGATCACTACCACTCACTATCATTCAGAAACTGACAGGAACCATAGAACACCAAAAAAGTACAGTTTCTCCTTCGATCCGGACTTCGTCCAATGTGTTCGCTTGTGAGGAGTGTTTCTGTTCTCCTTCTCTGTTTGGTGAGGTTGTTAGGCAGCTGACCTCTGACCTCCAAGGTCAGGGAGGCTTTCTCTCGTGATGCACTTGGCAAACAGCCATATAGGAAACCAAGACAGGAAGATCTATTCAGACAGGACAACACTAACTAACACACAGGTGCGGGCCATAAAAAGGTACAGTATAAGTTTGGGGTGTTGGCCTTTGTAAATAAAGGCGGCTTTCTTTACAAAAAAATATTTATCATGCTGCCCAGGCAGCGTTGCAGTTATTTAGTCACTGACTAAAAATATCAGTATTAATATAAACTTATAAATAAATAGTGACTCATGGACTCACCCCCCGCCCCCCATTCACACAATTTTTTGAGACTTCTTGTATAATTATGTACAACATAAAGTGTCACTGAAATGACTGGAAAAAAAAGGATGACAACGAATGCAAGGATGAGAATTTTAAGGTCAGCTTGAGATAAATGTATTTCAAGTTTGAGGCAGTTTGGTAAAAAAAAAAAAAAAAAAAGAAAAAAAAAGAGAGAGAAAAGAAAAGAAAATAGAAAAAAATGGACAAAACATTTCTCTCTTTGTCCTCTGTCTGTCACAACATCTGGGTTTTGTTAAAGAAAACTACTCTATGTCAATGTTAAGTCTTAAAGAACTATGGTACAACAACCGCAAATGAATCATTTATGAATTTAGAACACTAATATGTCTACACTGAATTTCCATTATAATCCAAATAGTTGTAATTATGATGAGAAGGCCTCTGTATTTGCATTTCTCTTTTTTCCATATTTACCCAGTGCGACTGCAGCAGATGGTGAGCCCAGCCACGACAGTTCCACATCCTGATCAGGCACTGAACTAAAGGAAGTTGTGCTGCTGTTACTGATTTATTTTGCTGATTTACAAACTGAGCCATTAAACTAAATCAGAAACTTGGGGCTTTGAAGTAATTGGCAAAAAATATTTGTTGTTAAAAGTTTGGGGAAATTGCTTTCAATGATGCTGTATTTGAGTGATATCAAAATGATCTTTTTGCCTGTTTGGGGTTTATGTGAGTGCTCACATATCATCTCATTTTGTTTACGCTGACACAAACTTAAAGGAGGCACATTTAACTCAGTATCAGGCTACCTCCTCAAGTATATGTCTTACAGCTAAGGCCTTAAATGCAGCAGATCTGGGTCTGCTACTAGTGTCGACAATCCACACTCACATGAATGCTGTGCCCTTAGCAGGGCTTTAAAAGCTGACTTCATAATTCATACAGCAGCAAAATAGATGCTCGAAAATTGCAACGTTTGATCACAGTAAAACTCAGCCATGAGAAGAAAAATAAATACACTGAGAAACTGAAATAGCAAAGCCAGCATAATCCCCTACAAGGAGGAACCCCGTGGGAGGATCTGAAAATCATTCTCCTTGCTTTCTGTCCAGACACCCTCACCAACCTCCCCAAAAAATCCACTTCCTCTTTTCTTTTCTTCTTCTCCCGAGACAGAGGAAGAATACTTTTCCTTCCCCTCTCTGTAACAAACCCCTTAAATAAATAAAAATCAGCAGTGACTCTCCTGTGCTGTGGCCTCCCGTCCAGCTGGAGGCCTCGCTGCTACCTGATGCGCCCGTCTGCACGCGGCTCGCCCAGGTGGGATTTGGGGTCCGGGCTCAGGGAGCTCCACGGGTTCTTGGAGCAGGCCTGCATGACAGGACAGGCGGTAGGACCCACGGCGCAGATGTCAGCCGCCTCCCACAGCTCACCCACCAGGCTGTCTAACCAGTGCTCGAGCTCCAGGCCGGTCAGTGCCGCGTTCCTCTTGGCCTGCTCCACGTAGCCCAGGCTGACAGGGATGTTGAGCACTGGGTTGAGGCCGTGGAAACTCTGCTCCATGTAGCTGTTCTTGGCTGGCCCGTTGTGCAGCTTCAGGGCATCCTCTGGAGGACAGTGGGAAGGAGGAAACACAGAGTGACAGGAAGAGAGAGATGATGTGTGAAGAGTTGATAAGCAGTGGTCAGAGAGAGAAAGGGGGGGTTGTCAAGGGGGGGGGAAGTTGAACGGAAAGGAAGAACAGGAAAAAAAAGCAGACATGAATGGAAAAATATCAAAGCAGGGAACGTGATTTGCTTGATTACTATCTGAAAAGCTTAAACTGCTTGCTAATTTGCCCAGATTGATTTTTTTTTTTTTTCACTGGACGCCTAAAATCCCTGCCTTTGATGTGGTATGTCGAGTCACTGCAATGCTGACTTTTTGGAAACAGTCAGAAATGCTCAGACGTGCCCTCATTCTTTCTTCCCATGACGGTCAAGCTCTGCAGGATGACAGAAAATGTAGACACAACTTCTCCTTAAAACTCCTTCTCCACCCTGAACTCCAGTGAAGCTGTAAATTCCTCACAGGTCCTCTAACTGGGGCGCGAGCCATCCCTTCTAAGCGTGGCTGTGGAACACTAACTCCCTCACACCCAGATGTTTTCAGACATCAGCGCTTTTCATGCGCTGGTGACAGAAAGATGCAGTCAGACATGAGGTGCTCCACCAGGCACAGGCCATGTTCAACTCATGCCAGCTAGGTTTGCTTGGTAGCAGTGTGCGTTATGAAATCATGCGTCACAGTTGTGCATGTGTTTGTGTATGCACGTGTCTGCTGCTGCCAGGGCCGGTGGAAGGCCACACCATTAAGTTTTACTGGCACTGGATGTAGGAGGGAAACCTGGTGCCAGACATGCCAGTAAATTACGAGCGGGTGGTTGGAACAACAATGATTAAAGTACTCACACACACACACACACACTAGGCCAAGCACACATAACATTATTATACCATTATGTGGCCATACATTGTAAAATATGCTAAATGGATTTGATTTAACTTCAAATCAGCCATTTCTTACGATGTGTGAATTAAAGGAAAGCGTCACCCCAGCAGCTGAAGCCATAACCACACAGGGGTGTTAATAAACATCAATACACTAACATATTGCAATATTTAGGTGATTTTGTATCAATTCTTTGAAGTGCTATATCAATATTCTATCAATAGATTACATGGTGATGGTGGTTTAATGTTGTTTCAAAGCCTCTGACTGATGGTAATTCCTCTGCTCAGATTGCATGAAAAATAGTGTTATGTTGGATGTTGCAGCAACTATGTATTATATCATTAACATGACATTATATTCATTTCTTAGTGTTTATCTTACCCTTCCTTTTTTAACCAGATGTTAATTCCTCTGTTGGTGTAGGATGTTATGGGAACTATAACGTAGCAACTGAATGACTGAATGGATAAAAATAAACTGTATTTGTCTGTGCATGTAACAGTTTTCATTTTCTTTTATACTATAAGAGATTTTCTAAAAGTAGACTTAAAGCAATATATCATGTCATCGCCCATCCTTCGTAGCACCAGATTCTTGCCAATACACATAATAATCTAATGTCTAATCTGATGTACATAAAGTAAGACTATGTAACTTTGGCCACAAGTGTTAAATAATTGTGAAAAACTTTCTGCAGATTCGTGCTATGTATTACTTTTGGTGTTATAGTATCTGGTCCTAAAGACAGTGAGCTGTCAGTCATAAAATAATATCTATATACTATGTAGATATAGCCTACTCTCTGCTCTCTGCACAAGGCCTGGTGCAGAATTTTATCAGAAGAAGTACAGGTGGATTAGCTTCCAGACCCAGTTTTTCCATTTTCACTCAATGCTGGGAAGCCAAAATATTAACCATAGCAGAGTATGAGTATATTGGACATTGCTGATCTTATAGCTGAGCTGTAACACTGCAGGGAGGACAGCTTACAACAGGAAAATGTGCTGGGGTGACACACAGTCTTTCCAACATACCTTTAGAAGAGGTGAATCACAATTATGTATCGCAAACAAACCTCAGCAACCATAAACTACTGATTAATATTTAATTCAGTGTTTCACAGATACCCCCTTCCCTCCCTCCACAGCCCACCCCCTGAGACTCAGGTTAAAGACAAAAGCTGTAACTTTATGTGTTGTTCCTCCTCGTCATTAAAACGGCTCAGGGAGATTATTAAACAGAGAAAGACGTAATTATGCTGAAGCTAGCGTCTCAACTCTCATGTGACTTTCAGAGCAAACTGGCTGCTTATGGACTAGAACAATGCAGTCTTGCCCCTTATCCATGCTGGCTGATTGATTTAATTGTGTCATTGTTTTTGGAAGGCTAAATGCGCTGTTGTTTAACACTCTGTTTAGTATGTATGAACAGCTCACTGGGTTATTAGGGGTGACTTGATGACAAACAAGCAGGGTCTGTTGAGGCCCAGAGGCTTGATTAGAAAGGGCATCACTGCAAATACAGGGCTGTTTGTGTGTGTGTGTGTGTGTGTGCGTGTGTGCATGCGGTGTGCATGCAGACATTTTGGAACACCTAAACTGGCAATTGTTACTTCACAGTGAATGCAATGTTTCTCTGGCTGCTCAATAGCAAAATGTTGATGTCAAACAGAAAACACAGAGAATGCAAAGTGAATATAGACTTTCTCTGAGTCTGTCAAACATGACCACTGTGAGTAGTCAAGCTCTGCATTTTCATTTTTTAACATCCTATCTGTGAACTACTACTAGATAAGGGGAAACAGTGTGTGTGATGAAAAGCTAAAATGAACCCGTCCATCATGAATCTACTGGATTACAAGTACTGGTGACCATGTATTGGCCTCCAGTCTGCAATTATGAAACAAATCTCAGCGTTTAAAAGCTTAAAATGTTCAACTTTGTGCTGACAATGTGTCAGACAGATGTGAATTTTCATCTCACTTTGCACAAACCTTACACATGTGCTGGAGCAAAAGTTATTATACTCTCTGTAAAACAGACCAATACATTTCCAAGTTCTTCCACTTTTTTGAGCATCATATAAACTGTCATCTAAATATAGTTTTATAAAAGCCAGCGTCAGAAAAGAGCAGCCACCTCCTCTGTGTAAACAGAGAGTCAACAAAGACAGGATTTATTGCAGGACCTTTGTATTAAATTGCTCTGTGCAGGTGTGTGTGTGTGTGTGTGTGTGTGTGTTTTTGCAGTGAGGGGCTTCCACTAATATCAGATGATTCATGACAGTGTTTGTCATTTAGAGTAACACCTGAAATACTTGTTTGACCAATGGTTATCTGTTGTTAAGGAACAACGCAGCAGTGCAATAAGTCTGGCAGGGCTATTTGTACCAAGAACACAATCAATAGTCATTTTGTGTTATGGTAAAAATGAAACAAATTGCAGGTTCTTGTCACACGTGAGCCTCGTGACAACCAGCTATGTAACGCTCTGTCTCACCTTGTCGTATGGGCTGGTGTTTATTGTAGGACAGTGGAGCGATGAGGAACTTCATCTCAGCCACAGGGCTCCAGTGGTGCAGGATGCGGACACTCCACACCCCAGGTCGCAGAGGCTGGTTCAGCGGTGGGCGGATAATGGGTGAACTCTGCGCTGGCATCAATCAGAATGTCATAGGTGGCCGCGATGACATTGGTGGGGTCGATCCACACGACTGTGACGGTGATGTTAGGCCCCTTACTCCACTTTTGCATGCCCACGGTCTCTTCCATGGGGCCCATCAAGCCGCCGAAGTTTCTGAACATACGTTCTTTGGCATCCCACTCTGTGCCGATCTGACATTACAGAGGAAGAATAAGGACGAAGAGAGTGAGTGACAGAATGGGGTAAGAACAGAGATGAGAAGCAACACAAGAGATGAGCATATATAAATCCACTCCTGCTGCTGCACATTGTGCACAGAGATCATAAATAAGTAACAGACTGTGTGCATGCACCACCATTTGACCATACTATTAAGATAACCAATATGTACACTGAATTATCATGGGAAATCATCTACAGCATGTATTTTTTATCAAAACAGCAGCACACTGCAGCCCAGCCCTCCACACAGGCATTATATAACCACATAACACGCTGAAGCCTGACTGTTTCGTCCTGCACCTTTGAGTCAATTTGTCCTGTTACTGGTGTATCTTTAACAAGGATAATGAGAGCCAGGCTTATGACTAAAAAAACAACCACATCCCCATGGGGTGGGGATCAAATGCATCTCTGTTTGCTCTCTGGACACGTTTCAGAGCGATTGGAAGAGAGGTGGAAGCCAATGAACACCAGTATCCAGTGTGAGCAGAATTTGTCCTTAAAAGAAATTAGAGTGGAGAAGATTACAACCTGACATCTGTTAGAAAAAAACCCAATCAGAGAAAGATGGTGATCATGTCCGACCACAGTCTTTATCAGAATAAGAAGGAAAAGACATAAAAATGAGGCTCAAGTCATCCATAAATACAGAGAAAGCTGCATTCTCTCTGACAATTTTGAGATAAATAAACTGAATATAAAAATGTAACAGATAATACCAGAGTCAAATATATCTGTAGAGTGGAGTGCTGCTGGCTGCAGAACATGGACCTATCAGCCAGCCTGTAACATGCTGGAGGACCGCCAGTGCAACAAGGAGCCTATTTAAGATCATTACATCTTGTAAGCTTACATAATAAACATTTAGTCAACTCTAGTTTGTTTGTTTGACTGAACTAATAGTTACAGGTCATGTTTCTGAACTTGTGAGCTGACAAATAGAAGACTGTGATCTGATCACAGAAAAAAGAGAAAGAAGAGAGCAAGAGAATAAATGACAAGAACAGGGAGAGCTACCCGAGTTACACTGCTCTTAATGCTGTCAATGTGGTCAAGACTGTAACGGAAGAGGTGTGATCTCTGTGTGTGTGTTTAAATGCAGAGACCTTGAGAGATCGAGATTGATGGCAGAGAGAGGGTGATAGGGAGACACACACACACACACAAACACGCACACACACACACACACACACACACACACACACGTGCATTGACAGTGAAAGATGTCTGGGTGAAAGAAATGTGAGAGGGACGGTGGCTTGAGGAAGCGCTCATCCTTACAATGGTAGCTGATTAACACAGCCTCACCCTGCTGGACGATCAATGGCTGACTGGAACTGACTCTGTATTACATCCTTTGAGAATTGAGATTGCGATGAACAGTATAAATAGACACAACTTGCATAAATGAGACACTCAGAGAAAGAGTGCGAGTGTCTCAGCCATCCGTAAAAGACACCTCCCTTTCATCTCAATTATTGGAATGACCTCTGCCATTTCAGCCCCTTGGACCTTGGTTCTTTTCTCTTTAAATTACTAATCAACTCTCTTGTCTGGCGCCTCAGTAGCTCATTACTTTATTCAAGGCTAACTTGCTGGAACACATTACATCCCCAATTGATTGGCAGCCAGCTTGTTCTAAGCCCCAGCAAGAAATGAAGGGAGTATTGACAGAGGAATCTCACTGTAATCCACAGGGAGGGAGAGGCTGAAGACTAAAGTTAGAGTTGCGAGAGGGAGATTCAGACAATGTTCACATGTGGTGGGTAGGAGGGGACCAACCGTCTCTCTTCTGGTTCATGCAAGTAGTTTATTCAGCAACATGCACCAACTAAGTGCAATATAAATTATGCACTGGTGCAGCTTTCCAAGTTCTTCTAACAGTTCCAGGCCAGATGAGTGGGCAGTTTCCACAGGCCCTTGGCTCTCTGCTCCAACACACGCATATGGTGTGCACACACAGGTTAATAAGGTGCACACACAACTTGTTCACCGGCTGTTTGTCTCACAATAATAATGATGGTAATAATAACTTCAAGAAAAGCTATAAATGCAATGAAAGACAAGATATAAATGATAAATAGGTTTTTATACCAGTAAATTATATGACGGCATAAAAAGCTGGGAATGCAGCTTCTCCATATGGTTTAGTGCTTCTCTGGGAAATATTTAAGAAACCAGAGTTAAAGGATCTTCACGATCTAGGAGGGGCATACCTCTCCTCCATATCAGATAAACAGTCAGGAGCTAGCCCATTAAGAGATTTAGAAACAGTTTTATAGGCAATAAGGAGCCCTTAAACCTGGAGTGACATGTTATCTACGTTTAGTTTGGTAAACAGAGATAAGATAAGATGAGCTGCTGTATTTCAGATCATCTAAAGTTTGTTGTTTTCTTTAGGGAGGCCTGAGAAGAGGGGGATATAATAGCCAGTTCTCCTTGAGACAAAAGCATAAAGAAGTCTGTTGGAGACTTCCTTTGAGAGGAGAGATTATATTAAATGTTTCTGAGATGGTAAAATGCATGTCTAAGGCTTAAACCTGGCCCTGGTCACTACAGAGGTACTAGGTGGAAGAAGGTGCCATAAAGAAGAGTTAAACACTTGCAGTATATTGCCCACACAAAGACTCCACACTTCTCATTCGCTAAAAGTTTGCTGGAACATTTCAACTAACATTCACAAAGTTTAACACTTTGACTTGTTCTTTTCTATGACTAAGTCTGATGGTAAAACTCAAGGTGTATGTGTAGGAAACAAAGGGAGTCAGGAGTAGCAAGAAACTCTTTCTTCCAGTATGAAAGTGGGTCAAACACGGATTAACTTCTGGCCCATTTCAGCCTCAGCCTATAGCTTACGATGACCTCCACGCTCAACCTGTCCCTTGCTGCTGCTACCCAATAAGCTTTGGCTTAAGACCTACACTCAATCAAGCCTTATGGTCGCTCACCAAGTCGGAGGCTTATGACCTTCTTTTGCTTATAGCTATACTTAGAGGAACATGCTTTTGTGGAACTAATGCTGCCTGGCCCTCTCATCTCACTGTGACCTCTACCCTCTCCTTTCTTCAACTACCCCCCTCCTCTGCATTGTTCTGGATCTCACATTGTTTACCGACTTTCCACTCACTTGATCATTCAGATTTTCCATTCATCACCAACAATTACCAACACCTACCCTTTAATTCAGCAGATCAAATTAACTCTCACTTTACTGTTGAACTGAAAAAAGAAAAGAAACTGGTAGGCTATCATTTCATGCAGATTTTTTTTTTCCACATGCACCTCATCATTCACGCCCTTTATCCATATTACTTTTTTCATTCTGCTCAATCTGACTTAATAGGAAACATTAAATGCTCCCATTTCATAATCCACCTCTAGGCTATTTCATTTCTTCTTTCTGACTGTGTGACCCTATAAACTTGTCTCTGTGTCACCGGCTTGCTGGCGCCTACAGTCTGACACCTCCATTAAATAAGACAGGTCAGTTTTATCAGGCAGTGGCATGGGTAAGTCTCCGTCTCCATCTGGCCCCGCTTAAAACCACAGGACATGAATGCCCCTCAAAGCTCTGTTCAGAGGCTTATTAGTGGCACTTTTTGTGAGGGGTAATCAAACACAGGTGTTCATCACCATCATCTGAGGTCTCCCCCGGGGCAGCAGTTACGCTACTGGGGGACTATGGGTAAGACGGATGGATGGATGCTTCCTAATAAAGATACACTGTGGAGCGATGGAACAAGGAAGGGAGGGAGGAGAGTGTTCAAGAACATTTTGTGCTAAACAGATGAAACACCATGTGGTAAAAGGTGAGAGATATGTGATGCATCAAAACAGACATAAATAGTCTGACAAATACAGCATGAAGACTGGGAAATACATTCATCTGGTTTCTTGTCAAGAGTTTCATGAGAAGATTAATATCACTTTCGTATCTTAGCTCAAGCCTGGAAGGAAGGAAGGAAGGAAGCTGCCTACCTGTCTACTTACACTGCTAAAGCTCACTACTTAACATGTTGTTTGTTTCATCAGTAAAAAAGACTGGCTGTTCTACCATCTAGAAAACAGGAGGTTTTATATTGATACGAATAAGGTAGCCTAAATGATTAGCATGTCTGTCAGTAGTCTACCTTGCATTAACCATGCAGGATGTAATGAAGTCTATTTTCAAATGGAATAGAAGGGAGGTGATGACTCCTCGGCGCTCTTTTCTTCAAGGTTTATAAGAGACATGTGGGCGTCAGGTATCATATTTAAAGTACGCTAATAAGACTGTCCTTTGAGGCTCAGCTCGATATTATGAGTCACATAAGAGCACAATTTTTAGGCTTCCATTTCATTAGTAAAGGAAACTATTACTTAGAAATAAAACACTGTGGAGTGCCACAAGTATTGAAAAAAACAATGACAATAAATTTGAAACATGTGGGAGCCTTCAAGTCGTCTCACAAGTCAAAGATCTGGACACAGCACATGACCTCTCTAAATAGGCTGGGCAAACAGAGCACCATATAGCCTAGTATGAAATAAAACAGTGCTGTAATGGCTCTCTGAAGATTACAGTATATTGCCTCTCATTCAGACTGTTGACTCCACTTTTTTTCTCACTTCTGATGTTTCAGTTAGAGGAGCTGATGTACTGGACTCAATTCATGTGTTGCTGTTGTATATCCACAACCACAATATGCTTGTGTGTGCTACACATTGTGGTAGAGCAAGGACTAAACCATCAGTCAAAGTCAGTCATCCTACTGTATAAGATTTATCCAACACCGTGTAATATACCTCTCAATGTCAAATCTGACTTGAGGTGAAATACTAATTTTAACTGTGCAGGGTGTAAGTGGTCCTACACTAAATCATGCTGTAAAAGGGCCTATAAAGCCAGCTGGGAGGCAGCAGCAGAAGAGTGAAAAGAAAGACATATCTGTCTTCCTTTATATCTAAAGGAGGACAGGGAACACATTGTTAAGCCAACCATATGGTTTATCTAGCAAACTCCAGCGTATAGCTTTAGTATAATGGGTCATATCTGCTAAGTTGACAAAAAGCACAGAGCTACTGCGGCTACGCTGTGCTGTCTTATTAAAGCTCTTTCTGCTCTCGTTTTAAATGACAGATGGACAGACTGACTGACTGACAGCCATTGCACAGTGCCAGACAGCGAATGCTTTCTCGGGCTGAGCATCCAGATAAAAGCCACAGTTCACATCACTTCTCTGTCACTCACGGGTTTCATAGGCTAGACACACAAACGGAGCTTAGTGCGAGGGAGCTGCGCGGCAGCTCGGCGTCTGCGTGGCTTTGAGTTCACTCTGAGACTGCTTGCAAAGGGTCAGACAGGTTCAAGGTGTGTGACTGTGGTCCACAAGCACAGACAAAGCAAACAAATATATTCACAAATTTGTTGACATTTCTGCCTCCTGCAAAGCTGTGCATGATAAACCAGAGGAAAAAGGTCAATTTACATTCACTCAGTTAATTTTGTCCTTTTTAAAAAGACACTCTGTGGCTGTCACATCACAGCCGAGCGCCTGTGTCCTAAACAGGCATTGTGGTAAACAGAAACACTGATTAACATAACAAGACAATCAAGGGAAGCATTCCAGTGTGAAGGTGAGAAGACGTTCTATTAGGAAACAACAAATAAGCAGCACACGAAGCGCTCATCCCTATAAACTTAGATTAATTCAATCAATTTACATTTTACAAGGCCATTACAGGCACCAAAATGTGTGGCGATGCGGTGCTATGAGTCTTGGCAAGGTCGCCATAGCAATGAATATAAGGTCACCATGGCAATGAGCTGTATATCTCACCTCTAATTATACACTGAATAGCTGTGTTTTTCCTGTGTGGAGCTTAGGGTTTTAATGGAACTCATTTCCTGACACTGGCAACCACTGACTGACTTGTGACTCATGCCTAACAAGTGACTTAGATGTAAATTAAAAATAAATGCTACACCACACAAGCCAATATGCTGACTCACCTCTGCGAACTGCAACCTGCTGAATGTGCTGCTGGGAGGGGTGGTGAGCTTGAAGTTTTTCTTGGGCGCCACCCACGTCTCCATGGTCTCCAGCTTGCTAGTGGCCAGATTGGTGGCATGGTGCTTGACCAGGTAGCCCTGGAACTGGTCTGATTGGAAGTAGAGATGCACTGACACTGGGTGGCCCATGGGGAAGTACCTAGCAGAGCACAGACAGAGAGAGAATCCATTAGCAAACCTGATAGCTGCTGACCGACCTGTTCTCAGGGCCGGCAGTGTAACAGGAGAAGAATATCTAGACTCATCTGGATACTGATGGAGGGGACCGGCCTTGGACATGCTAATGTGGCTTGATGCTAATGTATGCTTGCAGTGAAGGTTAGTGGGGGAGTCAATGTGCTCTGCGAGGGTGTGACACACTAGACATTAATTCAATGACCTTTAACAGAAAACCAATTGGTCAAAGACACGTGTTGACCATGCTGCTTCCCATTAGGAGGAGGTTGTTGTTTTTTATGCTTTTCATGCCTGTACATGACTATTACAGTAGAACCCAGATCAGTGAATGTCCCAGTGAACACTTAATTAAAAAGCAAGTACATTTAAAAACTTTTACATAAGTAAATGACACACCGCTTCCATACTAATTACTCTATTACAATGTGTTGGTTGTTACAACATGTGCTCTGGAAGTTAACGAAGACACGTGACAGTCAAGACCACAGCAGTGTGTGAGCTACAGAAAATTACAGAATAGTCATGGGCTGTACTGGCAGCAGATTCAGATTAGACAGAGCTCTGAACACACACACACACACACTCACTCACACACACACACACACGATCAAACTAAACACATTACAAGTCTGCATAACAAAGTTGAACTGGGTCATCTAGTCAGCTGAAGCCGAATGAAGGTCTTGCCCCTCTGATTAGTCTGTTGTTTGTTTGTGTGTCGCTTCATACGTGGCAGAGGGCCGGCCCTCAGGGCCCGCCAGCCCGAGTGACTTCTGGAAAACAAAAAATGGGCCAGGGTGGGCACTGCTGGGGAACACTCCACAGCTGCTCTCTGCACACTCCTTCTCGCCCAGATTTGTCATCCTTTGTCTCCTCTGCTTCCTTAAACTGGTTTTAAATGTGCCAGGGTGCACACACACACACATCCACAGGCACACAAACATGGATTAACACACACACGCATCGTCTCTCCCTGCTCCCCTGTGCCCACGGCCTCATCAGTATTCTACTAAAGGACCAGGAGTCAACCCGTCCCAGTAAATGCTACCCTGACAAGCAGAACAGCAAATATTTACACCCACAAGGATAGCAGTGCGCACTCCCCCCTCCCCTGCTCCCTCTCTCCCCCTCTCTATTCTCCCAACTGCCTTTTCCTCTTTGCTCCTCTGCTCTCCTCCTCTTTCATCTTGCTTTCTGTCCGTGTCTCTCGGCTCTCACTCCTCCCTGCCCTGTCATTCCCAAAAGAGTGTGGTGTGGATGCCAGTGTGAGAGCCAGGGAGAAGGGGCCGGGGCGTAGCCTGCACAGAAGCTCCATTCAGGCTTTTACTCCACAGTCTCTCCAGTTGAGTCACAGCAGGCTTCTCAAAGAGCCAAATCCCTCTCTGAGGCCTTTTCCTCTCTATTGCTCCAGTCTCACACTGAGGCTGACCCATCCATCTGTTGGTAGCACATCTGAATTCCACGTGCATGCTGAGCACACTCACTTGTTAGTTCATTAGGAACACCTAACTAACACTGACTCAGTCTAATGCAACAGACCTGCAGTAAATCCTCCTCCATGAAGGTTACAATGTTTAGAGTCTGTTGACACGGTGTTGAATATGTTTGATCATTATAGAGGCTGCAGTGTGTGGTGCTGTTAAACTGTATTGCTTTATACAGTGAGGTGTGACTACCCACATTGTTTTGAATGGGATAGACAAAATAATGGGAACATCTGTCAAAATAACACAGTAAAGACTGACAGCACTACAGACTGCACTCTCCAGAATCATCACACAGTCGAATCAGCACCACTTAGATGCAGTTTCAACAATAACTGAACAATATAACCTTCACAAAGGAACAATTTACTGTAGCACTGTTGTATCAGGCTGCATTTACTTTGGACAGGTGTTCCTAATAAATACACATGCCATATCAGGGCAGGTTTTACACATGAGACAGGAATGCAGGATTTCATGCAGATATAGGTTGCAAAATGTCGACTCATCTGCTGTCGCTTGCTTTAATCTTGAAAGAAAAAAAAGACAAAAAACATGATTGGTTTTAATTTCTTGGCTTCATCTGTAAAATTCCAGATCAATAAAACATAAATAAGAAAGCTCCAGGCGCGTCTAGTGCAGTCACGCCACACACAGAATATATTCAATTATTAGGCTATAAACCAGAGTGTGGCTGAATTAAGAGAACAGACTCATTTCAGCTTTTATTTCTTTGTGCTCAGCCCAGTCTGAGCTGTGTCTGACTGCAGCCAAGTGACTGACTGTAGCTCATATACTTCATTAATTAGAATTATACACTTGCTTAGAAACATATAGAGCATTATTATTAGGCCTTAGTGTTTGCATCTCACACAAAAGAATGAGAATTCATAGTCTCCATCCAGTGATCAGGACAGACCCTGTCATAGACCAGGTGGTACTGTCCAACACTGTTATATTATGATGTTGTAAGAAGCAGACCACAATAAGTATATGACAGTGTAGCCTACCTAATGCTAGACAACATTAAAAGACATCTCTTGTGTGGGTATTTTCAACTCAGCAATGTATCTCATTCTCTGAAGAATAAACACCTGACACTGTCTGTCGCTACATTTACTACAATCTAGATGGTATTTCAAGAAGCTGCTAAGAGTCCTCTTGCCACCTGAATAATAAAAACTCATACCAGAAATCTATCCAGTATAATGTGTAAAAATATAAAATACTGGATAGAAACATCAGTATTTATCAGCTGATGTACAACTCAAACCTATCTTTGGATTAGGGTTAGGGTTAGCAATTACAGCAATTACAGGGAATGTGTTAGACATTCACCTATTACGTTTGATTTTTGTCCAACAATCAGAATATTTCCTTTCTGAATGTTTGGAGTAACAGGTAATTAATGTTAAAATCCAGGAACTTAGCTGTATGACTCTGTTGTTAATTAGGGCTTCAATCGATGACTAATCAACCAATTTTCATTTTCATTTTACTCAGTTCATCTTTTCCCAAAGGCCCTAGTGACATCCTCACAGCTCTTGTTTTGACTGATGGACCATCAAACTCTGAACTGTTCAGTTTACTCTCATGTGTGATGGTGAAAAACATCAAATCTTCATATGAAAGAAAATATTTCATCTTTTTTGATAGAAAAGTAAGTCAAATGGAAATTGGAAGAAGTTGCAGATTCACTTGTTTTCAGTGATTTGACAAAAGGTAACACAGACACTGTGGAAATATATGTTACAGGTTGAAGTAAAAAAGAAAAAAGAATAAGAAGAAAGCATTTATTTAGTCCTTAGGACTGTGTACTATTAAGCAATATCCATTTTTCGTGTCATTCTTTGCTATTGATTTTTTCATAAATCTCCACCCCAGATAAAATGCAATCAAAGCTTTTGGACTCAGCTAAGTAAAACACTATAAACCAGTTTTGAAGGGAAACACTGAGCTGCAGTAAAGGGGCCATCATTCAAGCTTGACTTACAGTTTGTGTAGGACGACTTCACACTTGACCTGAACTTGACCCAAAAAGCTTAATATAACTCACACACATATGGTGATAATGTTAAAAGGAAGGAGCACACAGGCATGTACACGTCAACATGATCACTCATGAATCACTTGCATAAACACACATATACAAAACTTACATTACATGCACTTCATTTCTCTAGTTCTCTGCTTTCTTGCTTTGTGGCCTTTGCCCTCTCAGCCATTTGAAATGGTTACATGTAAATGTTAAATGCTGGTTTTGCTTATTTGCCAAGGGAAATGCGTCTTTTCACAGGCTCATTTCCTGGCAGCAACTGAGGTCTAGAGACCCCCACTTTACATCTATCTTACACATGCAAATACACACACACACAGACACACATGCAGCACCCTTGGTCTGCTCTTGATCTCTCTTTTAGCAGATGCAGTGTGTGAGTAGAAACAGCTGTGGATAGATGTTGCTGAGGTTTGACAGATGGAAACATGCTTTCTTTTTCTGCTCGGCTTTTACCAGCAGGACTCTACAGAACACCCACAATGCAGCAGGGGGGGAGGCAAGTGCAGACGTTATCAGTCACCTGAGGATTCGTGAAAATTTCCTGAGCAGAACAATTAGACTCAGCATGCTGGATCATTACCGAAAAAACCTATAGCCCATCATTACACGGTGTGTCGTCACATATTGTTAAACAACTGTTTTCCTTCACACTGTGCTCGATTAAAATTGTCTCATCTTGTCTCATGAGGGCAAAAGTCACTATACTGTTTGTTGATGGCATTAAGAAGAATATAAAGATGTTGTCTTAATGTTATCTCAATGGTGTAGGTGTTGTGTTTGTTAATCTTTTGTTTCCAAGGTACACTGCTTTTCATGAGATACATAGAACTTTATGTCACACAAATTGGCAATTTACACTTCTTCTGCTTTGACTCAGCATTATTACTTTAATTTGTTTTGTTTTTTTTGCATCTGGGTTTCATCACTGTGCAATTAAACCAAAGGGACGTTAACCTAAAAATGCTCCTATACCAGATGGTACTGAAAGCTTACTGAAGTTCTGTTTGGTCATTCAATTAAATGAAAACACGCTGTCTTATTCCCTTTTCATATTCATATTTCATATGTTTAACAGCACTATAGAATTCATGCATGTCCACCACCAATAGAAATACAGTGGCTGGAAGAGACAGCTTTCAATTCTATGCCCTGCATCGCCTCATTATCTCAGGGATAAACTGACAGAGTGAAAGATCGTGTTACAAAATGAAAAGCATCAGCCAGAGTTCTGGGCTGCTGATTGGAACTATTCATTGTTGTCCTATTTCCAAGACATGTGATCCCGCACAGAGACAACAGAGAAACAAAAGCTTTTTATACATGTTGTGGTCTCTCATGTTAACATGGGTGGATTTCAAGAGCATAATGGAACGGCAGTGCACCTGTGGAAGCGGGTGCAGGTGCATGATGATGCTGCGATGGGGTGTGTGTAGATGCGGAGCAGAACAAAAACACCTATTTGCATAGGTTGAATCTGCATGTGTTTACAAAACAAACCTGCAGCTGTGATCCTTTGGGTTCCCCTGCAGCGAGGTGGCCGCTCTGCCCAGGCCCAGCCGTGAGAAGGAATGGTAGTACGTGAGCTGCGTGTCTGACAGGCTGGCCACGCCATCTGGCTCGTCGTACACATTCTCCCAGTAGGAGTTCAGCGCTGGCGTTCCTTGGGGAAACGATCCAAACAGGTAGGCGTCCAGTTGGTTCACTATCTCCTGGTTGACGCTGGCTTCGAACTTCCTGGCAAAGAACGTGGGCCTCACCGTTTGCTGCAGAGGGAACGGGAGGGAGGGAGGGGAGCAGAACAGCAAAGCAGGGAGGGACGAGATAAAATGGAGAAAAAAGGAGAAGATTAAGCCATTGTGGTGCGCCAGGATGGCAGGGGAACAAATGTGATGTGTGAGATGTGTGTGGAAGTGACGTGTGGGCCCAGAAGAAAGAAAGTAAAGATAGAGGGAGGTGGCAGAAGGTTGAAGGGAGAAAGGAGGTAAATCTTTTCTCAATGGTGTAGTGAATCCATTATTGTACACATCAAATTAAACTACTCTCTCTTCAGCCTCCCTGCCAGGACGCGCTCAAAGAGTCACAAGGTACATTTAGGGTGATTAAAACAGTACTCACACTGCACTACTGCAAATGATGGACAGTTGACAACCAGCCCCCCCAAAATAACCACAGATTTTTTTTTTATTTTCACACATTCCCCTTCCTCATCATGTTGCCTACATTACCCACAATGCAAGACAATCAACTGTTCTGTAGGAGATTCAGGGTTCTTTTCATGCTAGATGAAGCAAAACACTTTACTACAGTTTTTTTAAGGTGCTTTCTCTCTTTCTATTTAAGTGGCTTTCTTTTTAGACTTTTAAATGTTTATTGTTTTATTCTGCATTTTTAATTGAATATATTAAAAATTCTTCTTGTTATTTTAAATAAAACATGAGAAACCAAATCCAACATGGTTGACATTACTTTGTTTATAGGTTTTAAGGTTTGAAAACCACTGCACTGTGTGTTTCCCCTGGGGAATTAAACATTATGCCAGTGACTCAACAAAGTCAACTCACTGTTATATCTGAATTAACAAGGGGACTACCCATCTTAAATACCCTGTCTTATGGAGGGGAAGCACAGAGCAGAATTAAATGCCATTAAATGCTATTTTGGACACATGGCAAATCTTGGGAGAAATTTGGGGAGCAAACAAATTATGTGGTGGGAGAGGTCTTTAAAACATAATGACACAACAACGCAGTTATTGATGAAGGGATTTGGGTTTAACCGTGACGGCCAGTCACTGAGTATCTGTGTCAAACAGATGGGCCAGCTACTGATGTAAGGCATCTTCTGACTATGAAGAAAGGGAAGAAGATGCCTTACATCATTAGCTGTGTGTTTTCCAGACTTTTCCTTTTCTGTATTTTTCCGTCCATTCATCATCCACTCCCTCAACAGTTCTTTGTACATGTCGCTCTCACTGGCCTCCCCCACTCCACCCATCTCTTTCTCACCCTCTCTGTCCCTGCCACACTGTTGCTTGTTTGGTTGATGGTGCATCATGAAATCTTCCACCCCCACAGCTTGGCTTCCACACAAAGACATCTTTTCAGTCTCAGTCACAAAACTATTTACTGATAGTTACCCAGCACCGAACACCTCGGTGCTACCTGCTAAAAAAAAAAAAAAAAAAGGAGACCTAATGAAGCTGTGGCGCATTTCTCAGACTGCTTTTTTCTCAGGGTGCCGTGGCGACTGTGGGATGTTGCTGCTGTTTCACATGGCACCAGATGATGCATTAATCCTCTGTGATTGGCCAGAGATATCAAATGAAACATGAAGGAAGTGGCTTTCTGGTGTATCTACACTTCCCCAGATCTTGTGCGTTCTGACATGCCCTCTGTGCAGTCATCTGAAAGTGCCAACCTGTCACAGCCTGTCTTTCCAACAGACTTCCCAAACGCACCTCATTCTGAAACACATTACTAAACAATGATGCTCGAAGACAAAAGGCACAGCAGCGCTCTTTCTCTCCAGAACTACTCCTCCCCTGGTAAGTGCGCTTCAAAATCAGGGTGTGAGAAACTCAACAGTTGTACCTTGAATTATTCCTCCTCTCATCTGCAAACCAAATTCAAGCCTACTTTAACTGTCATTATCTTCCCTCAGCTGAGGTTCAAAGGGAAACTTGGATTGTGCACTCAATGGGATATTAAGTCCTATTAATACCAGGCCTGGCTTCCTCATGGAAAGGCTGCTTTGTTCCCAGGGTTGGACTTCACTGATACCAGGGTGCCAACCAGACCCGGCAGCAGAGCCAAGGACCTGTGGTAATGTGCTGGCACTGAATTGCCAGAGTCTGAGGCGAGACAGACGGCAGTCGGGTCTGGAGGAGGGATAACTGAGGTCAGTGCAACGACTCCGACTGTTACGTGAAGGACAGGAGAGATGAAGTGAGTCACAGTGCTTAAAGGATATTTAACCATGGCAGAGTGTTTTCACTTTGTACTGCAGCTTTTACTTTGTAGGATCACATTACAAGTCAAACTGTGGCACAGACTCTCTCCGGGGTCCCAGAGTTTACTGCCACTCATTCACTTTCATTTTGAAAAGCTAACTAACCCTCTTCTCCCCTTCTTGCCTGACGCAGAGAGGATCTAATTACTATTAATTTTTTTCCTCACTCCCTGGGTCATACTAATAAAGACGTCATTTTGCATATATTGATTGTGAAAGCTATGGCAGCAGGCTGGATGCTGAGGACGAGAGGACAGACCTTGAGGGCAGAGAATTTACAGATTGACTGCTGCTGATTTCCCACAACGCAATGAGGTGTGTGTGTGCTGAAAACATCCACCGCTGTGACATATTCTTTTCATCTTATAGATTGACCAGATGTCTCTGATGGACTTAAGCTTGAAGTTGGGACCTTCTACATGGAGCACTTGAGGCTGAACTGTATCTGTATTTTAAAGTTGCTAAAAGTTTAACATCGCACCTTAGAAACATCAGACCTTGGAATAAAAGCTCTGTTTCAAACTTCTTTTGACTTGAAATACTTTTAGGTTTAGAAGAGTTCAACACAGCATAAATTTTTATGGTGCTACAGGAGAAGCATATCCTTGGTAAATATGCTTATGTGAAATACCACAATAGGACACTTTTGACTCACCAGGTGTAGATTCGACCTGATTGTTATCCCCAAAATTCACTTTTGTTTGTTGAAATTGTAAAAGTTTAAAGAAAAAGTACCACAGCTACAGTGAGAAAACTGTTTTTCACTCTCTAACTATAAGAGTGTGTTGACATATTGGGCAACACAATACAAAGATTTCAAGGTTTACACCCTGTAAGGACACATACAGTTCTTCTTACTGAGTTCTCCATTCAGTTTCATTTACACTTGCTGTCCACTCCTCCTCGGTTGGGATTACAGGCAAAAAATGAATTCCTCTACATCGGTGCTGTGTGGTACAGTTACCTGGAAACGATGGAAATCTGCAGGCTTGAAATCATTTGGAGAGCATCCACACCAGTCCACGATGTGCTTGTACTGGCACTTACAGCCCAGTTTGCGATTCCAGTTGGTGATGCGCAGGTTGTTATCCACCATGCTCTCACAATGGGCGCTGTTCTCCAGCACTGTGTGGAAGAATGACTGGGAAGTGGGAAGGAGAATTGAACAGGCGGGGAGGGTGTGGGCAACAAAATGAGAAAATTATATTCATTTTTTCTCACTTTCCAATTCACTAACTCATTGTTGCTCATGATAAACATCCAATTTCCAAACAAGCTTTTAAACCTTCTCTTTATTTTATGTGCATCTTTTTCTTCCGTGCACATCTAACACATGAAAGAGAACGAGCGCTCTGCCTCTGTAAACGACTCTGTAAGCAGCGCTCACTTGTCAGTCAGAAGTTAGGAGACACTTGTGTGTGTGTGTGTTACCTCAGCCGGCAGCAGAGTGTAGGCATAGAAGCGTTTCATGTTGGTGACCAGGTCATCCTTCGAGTTGATGACATATTCCACAAACATGCGGTTGAGAAGGAACCAGTCGGAGCCTCCGTCCACTGAGATCCCCTCTGGGATTTTACGATCGCCCAGCCTCCACATGTGGGTGTCACACTCAAAGAAGAGACGGTCCAGACCCTGCTTACGGATAAACCTGATAAACACACAGAGAAGCGTGGTTAAACCTCTGACTGCTCACTGGATACGCAAACACTTGAGGCTTGTTTAAGTGATTTACAAATACCAAAATCCAGCTGAAAATCAGTCTTTCAAAAACACCATTTACATAAAAACAAGCTCTCTGTGGTTTTTTGTTTTTCTACCCTTTGTGCTTCATTAGCAGCTTTTGCATTTTCTGCCTTTATTTCTCTTTACTTTCCATCAGCAGACGACTTTTCTGAGATGTGCTTGTAACAAAAGGACCTTGTTCAGGGGGAGATATACACTACTCACTAAAAGTTAGGGATATTTGACTTTTGGGAAAAATTTATGGAAAATGTAAAAAGTTCATGCTACAGTGATATTATATCATGAAAGTATAAGGCATTTAGTGTAATTTCAACTCAAGTTCACCTGTAAAGGTTATAGTGTGTTTTAGGTGCATTATGAAAATTCACCGAAAGCCCAATATCCCTAACTTTTTGTGAGTAGTGTACTGTGTGTGCAGGAGAAACAACTTTTGCTTGCTTGTTACCACATCAGGCTGAATGTCTGCATACAGTCCAGATGTGTTCCGAGTTTTTTTTTTCTTTTTTTGGTGAATATAGGTAAACACTGAAAGAATTTAGCTGAAACGAGCAGAGCAAATACACTCAGGAGGATGTAGAGCCTTGACTCCTACACTAGTTAAAGCTACAGTAGTGCTATAGCTGTATATCTAAACTACTTTTCCTTTGCATTATAGCAAAATCTGTCCCCTATCCTTGGCCTTAAATGACATGTTGTTCGCACTTGTCACTACACACTTTTATCAACAGCGAGAGAAGCGACACTCTGCATACATAATGGATGGTGTTACTCCTGCGAGTGTATCGAGTGTTAGATAGACAGAGTCAAATTCCGGGCAACCAGGTCAAATTGTTCTCTGAACGGTTACAAAGACTGTTGACGTAATGACCTTGTGGCAACGCACACATCTGCAGATGACATTTTGGAAACACGCTCAGGCATTTTTCAAGCATTTTAGTTTGTTTTAGCAGACTGAACATATGCACATACTGGTGGATTACCCAGATCATTGCTGTTGTGAATAAAGAATTAAATCAGGCACAAAACCCATTCCATCAAACAGCACCGAATAAAATACTGTGACTGCAAACACAAAAAGGTACTGCTGAGTCACGCTGACTCATGCATCCATGCGGCGTGTGTTTTTTTTTTTTTGTTTTTCTCATGCTTTTTTTTTTGGGGGGGGGTTGCTCACGGTGCCAGGTGGTGACTCGTTTTGCACCAGGGCTTGAAGGGGTGCAAAGCAGAGGGCGGCAGCAGAGATGGGCGTCCTGGCAGTGACCTCGCAAGCTCAACCCATAAAGAAGGTTAATTAATAAAGCCACAAATGGGAGCTAATTGTATTATGATTCGTTGACCTCGCTGTGCTAGTAACAGTGTGTGTGTGTGTGTGTGTGTGAGACAGCAAGAAAGAGAAACGGAGACACCTAACCAGAGAGTGAGAGAGGGTGTGGTACTGTAGGTAGAGCAAAAGGAAGTTTGAGAAATTTGCATTTCACCTGGCGTTGTCCCTGCCGTGGGACTTGATGAAGTTCATGTCTCTGTATTTGGACAGGAAGGCCACCAGCTGGTTGTTGGTCCTGGAATGAAAGAAAATGTCTTAATTTTGACAGCAAAACAAATGGTCGGCCTCAGCTAGAAGAGGAACATTGGTTTAGCACAGCGGTACCCAAACCTTTGAGGTGGTGCACCCCGTCTACCTCCAGGCCTGGCTGACATCCCAAATACCAGACACATTTAAAAAACAGGCATACCTAGTCTATCTACAGCTACATTTATTTATCAATCGATTTATCCCACGTCTTTAATTAAAGTTTACACTGTAAAAAACCCCCATTTGAAACAATGTTTACAATGCATGAGTTATTTATTTACTAGTAAAATATAACACCATAGCAACGTCATTACCCTTTTCATATCACACTTCCCCAAGTCGCACCTTGTGCACAGTTTGGAAATCTCTGATTCAGCATCACATGCTACAGGAGATGAGGAGATAAAATCACATCTGACCACTGTTATAAAAATCTTGTTTTTTTATTTGTTTGATAGTAATTTAAGTTTTGAACAGAATACCACAGAGCTGTTTTTTATCCCTTTATAACATCCTCTTACAAATTCAACCTTTCATTTCTGTTAAAGAACCAGTTGACATGCTTTTATTTCTTCTTGTCTTGATAATTGCAACAAGCTTTTTTCTTCTCTTAGCCAAATATCTACTGATCGATTCCAGACTGTGTAGAACTCAGCTGCTGGGCTTTTAACCAGAACCAACAGACATGACCACAGTGCTCCTGTTTCAGCTCTACGCTGGCTGCAAGCACCATTTAGAATTGATTTTAAGATTTTATTCTTCACTTTTAAGTTTCTTTTTTTTCTTCTCTCCTAGTTACAGTTGACCTTTTAGCACCGTAGGAGCCAGTGTGTGTTTTGAGATCCCAGGGGAAAGGTCTTTTATCTGTTCCAGGGGCCTGGCTGAAAACTAAAGAGAACAGAGAGTTTTCATTGAGGAGCCCGAGGCTCTGGACTGACCCGCCTGAGGAAATCAGCCAGGTTGAGTCAGGAAGATCTTTTAAAACACTTGTAAAAAACTTTTATTGGAAAGCCTTTTTTATTATTTTATTTGAGTTTTTTCTTTAGCTGTCTGTTTAAATCCCATTTTATGATTTCTTTGCTGTTTGGTGGTTTTATCTTGGGACTGGTTTCCTGCTAGGTGTGACAGACAGTAGGTGTACCACATCACCCCAGGGGATAAAATAAATGTATGACTTATCTAGTCGTCAAATATAGCTGCAGAGATTGTATTTGTTGATGAGCCCAGATTCAATATTTCAAAACAAGTAAAATCACTTTCAATATTAATGCAACAGCATCAGCTACAGAGCAGTTTCATAAAGCAAACTGAATAGGATGTTGCACAGACATCCTGTGCATTTGAACTTGATGTGGACATTGATTAGGACAAATAGAATGTGATCTAGAAGCACAGAATGTAGATATCAGTGTGTTCCTTGAAACCCTACACTGTTTGCAACTAAAGATACAAAATGAAGCCTCACATGTAAAATCTGAGCTACACTCACTGTGCCTGGTCCTGTCCTATAGGCTGACTGTCCAAGTAAGTTCTAATCACTTCCTCGGTTAGAATTGCTCTACATCATCATTATTCATTGGGAAATAGAAACAATATAATTTTCACCCACTTCCTCATTCACATTGTGCTCAGTCAGGAATCTGTGTCACATTTCAAGGGGACTCTCTGGGGAATTCCACCGTGGCTTTAACACTTGCAGCTATTCTCCTCGACTTCCTATGTGTCCATTTTGTACTTTTCTCCTGAGTTTAACACTGGAATTTCAATGCAGCTTTGTCATCTGGGCTTTTAGCAATTTATTTTTAAAAGCAGGGTTGTTGTCAATGCCCTAGAACTGATAACAAGGCTGTTTGTTACTTTTTTCATGATTTTATAGTTTTAAACATCATCCACACCTAGATAAGTGAGCTACATTAGTGATGTAATCACAATGTAAAGTCTGCAGGCAGGGCACTAATTGAGCGGCGGGATCCAACAAAAACATGAACACTGTATTTCCTGGCAAAGGTTTGGTTATTTCACATGAGAGATTTCTGTGTTGTGTGTTTTTGTCTGTGATCCATTGGAATAACAATGATCACAATGTAATGATCACTGAAGGGATCAGTGTTGATCAAATCTAATGAAACTGTTCCCACAGAGTCCCGATGAGAAAGAGGAACTGACTTTTTCAATGTTAAACTCTTGAATAATGAATAAATGAATAAAAACTAAGGGGGTTTATTGTTCCAAGCTTTAACTTTGATTGTTGCTTATTTGATCGTGAGTATTTAAAATTCCCTGGACATGTTTGAAGACAGAAAATGTTCGGCTTGGAATAAAATTGGTCTGGATGTGTTTTCTCAGTTTAATGTCTGAAGTTCAATAAACTTTCCAGACATTCCTAAAATTAACTTGCAAACATTACTCTTTTCCAAATTTGACAGCTGAACACATGAGGTCTCCCACTTCACTGAAAAGTCCATCCTTTGCATTAGAGGTTTCACGATTTGCTGTCGATCTGGCTGTGATGTAACAAAGTTCTTCTACTCATACATGTAAGTGTGAATTTGAGATTTGAGGTGAGAACAGAGAAACTTTCCCACATTGGCAGATAAATGACAAAACAGCCTCTGCGTGTCAAACACTGCATACACACATCATTCTGCACAGTGAAGCTCAAACATTCAAGTAAGAACAAGCTGCACAGGTTTTTGAGTGGAAGTGCACCTTAATGTTGGAGAGGAACACTCTTTTCAGGGCTTGAAGTCACTTCTGATCAATTAAAGACCTCGGCGTGTCTCTGTGTCAGTCCCTTAGTCCCTTCTAACTGTTAAAACTATTTAGGATGATACAAAAGATCGTGCTGTCCATGATTTTGATGAATGACTTCATGCTGCTCTCACATTGTAGAGCAGTCTACTCCCTCATACACAGGCCAGACAGGCTAAAAGCTTTGCTCTGCAGGCAATGCCCCAGTCAATGGCTCTAACATTTCATCTGTGGTGGAGCCTTTCATGATGGCTTGGCTTGCCTTTCTAAAAGAGCAGTGAGGCTCTGGTAAAAAGCTCAAGGATCAGTGGGGGGAGGGACAAGCGCATATTAATGTCATTTTCTCTTGAAGGAGCAATTTCACAGCCTGGGGGGCTTATCTTAGGAGGTCCTGAGCCATAAAGCCTAACTGATGATGTGCTGTACAGACACATGCAGTCTTCTCTGTCTCTACTTCCCACACACACACACATACACACATACTGTGTAACTGCTAGTATGAGCACTGACAATACAATATACGTGCACAGAAACACACAAATGCTTGTAGGCACATGCACACAGACGCACGCATGCACACACACACACACACACACACACACACACACACAGAGCAAGGGGAATTCATGTCAAGCTCCACATTTGCCACCTGAGTGGTCACCCCGTCCACAGGGTCTAGTTTGCTTACTGTCAGCCCTGTGGCTGCTCTGTCTCACAGTGGTATTCACACTCACATTAACACACACACACATACACACACATTCACGCACTGCTGTGAGTTTCAACCCTGTCTGGCACACACAAAATGTGCACCTTTTCAATATCATAGCCAATTAAACTTCATCATTATGCCACTGTTGCACTTCCATGGTCTTACCGTTAAATTCATAATGTGCCCTTTTTATAAGAGGGACTTTAAATATACCATCCCAGAGGGTAATAGCTGAATGCCATGCCTGTCAGGTTGTGAACTTGCACTCCAACACTTAAACAGATGAGAGACTGATCATACATTCATCACCTCTGTCCTGGAAAAACCTTCAAAAAAGTTCAGTAAAGTCACTATTTTAAATATCTTGCTTGCTTGTTTTTTTTTTTTTTCATTTAATTCTCAGATCACATTTTTAAATCAGTTGGCTCAGTTCTAATGGGTTGTAAAGTATTCTTTTCACAGTGGGAAATGGCACCTATCACTTAAGGAACAAAGCTTGAATATGAGATGCAACACTTCTCCCTGACGCGGATGACAAAGTGAGAGATTAGAAGACATGACGCCTGCAGTCAGTCATTGTCTCACAAAGCTCAGACGTCTTAAAAGCTGCTGTAAAGTCTATGAAAGGGGCTTTGAAGAAAAAAAAACACAGGTAAAAGCAAGGAGACAGTAGATAAAAGCTGGGAAAGAGCATTGTACTCTGTGACAAAGCAAGCGTATAACTCATCCTCTGGCCTCTCTCTCTGGACACACAGACACACACACGCACGCACACAAACAGATGCACGCACACACAGTATATCTCCCCTGGACACACAGCCCCTCTGCTGGTGTGAGGGGCTCTGGATTTGCCTTTGAGAGCCATCCATGCGGCAGGACAGACATTATCAGGGAATTAGAGGGGAAATAATGCTTGTCTCCAGTTCCACTGATAACAACAGCAGTAGTCAGGGCAGCGTGGGGCAGGGGAGCCCCCCGCATTCCTGACTGCACCATCGCAGTATGGGCACAACGGAAAGACAAGTGTCATTTGGATCAAGCCTGTGACCAAATAAGATTGTAGACGTACTTTAGGAAACCACTGGTGCAGGTTGGACAGTTTTAGCTGGATAAATGTAATAGGATCAGGATAAGTAACGGGTTAAAAGCTTGTAATGAATTGACTAAAAGTGGGGTTTGTAAGTCTGGCAAGAGGGGGCTTCTGCTTATGCCAACAAGTTTTTTCTGTGCTATAGTAAGTCCATAGTGATAATGTAATGCTGATGTGTTTATTTCTGAGGGAGAATGTCTCTTTTCACTTGATCCTCTTCCCAAAGAGATCAGAAAGGATTGTCAGGGACTGAATGGGTTTCGGTTTCTCACTCAAGGACACTACAGTGGCACGGATGCTCACTTTAACAGGGGCTTGAACCCAGGCTTGCCACTTTAAAGGACCACATTTGCAAGTTTCACTCAGTATATGCGGTGTGCAGACTTGGTCAAATCCAAGCTGCGGTAACAAATGCACTTGGTAAGCAAAGATACACGAGTGCAATTTCCATATTTTCATATTGCACAGATCTGAAACATGCAGTTCCCTCTCGTTCCCCTTCCCTAACTGCTTATTCTCGCTCCCTCGCCTCACCCTGTCATTTGTGCCTCTCGGCTCCCACTTTCGCTCCATCAATCGTTTCGTCTCCCAACAGATGGGGCTTAAAACCTCCACTGTCAGCCCTTTTTCTCAACAACATCACCCTCATGCAAATGAGGAGGCAAAAGATGCATAGAAAACAGTGCCTCAGCGCATGCACTTGCAAATACCTCTAGTGCACTGATTGACAAATAGTAAAAATGTGCACACATGTACACAGACAGGTGCTGAGACACACTCAATGAACACTATACTCACATGTGCACCACTTTGGTGCAGAAACAGAGAAACATGTACAGACAAACGAGCACAGACAACATGTCAGCGGCATTCATCAATATGGTGAAAACAGCTAAGACTGAACCCATCTATGAAAAATCCAATCCACAATTGTCCTTTCATCCTGGCTCCAGCTGTGGAGACATCAGATCTAGCTTCTTTTTACACAGTGGTCATTACAGCTTGTCTAAATTCAACTGGTGGACATCTGGCTGTGCAGAGGAGATAACTCTCCACTTAATAGGAGGATTTTAATTGGCTGCTGCAGAGCTACATCAAAAACCCAGCAGACCCCGAACTCCCAAGAGGACTATAAATGCACATAAAAAAACAGTACAAGTCACCGAAATTTCTCGCCAAATAGCCTATTTCCATGACTATATGTCCAGTTCACATAGACTTTGGGGCTTTTAATTACCTTTTACAGCCTATTAAAAGGAATGCTTTTGAGTGGAGGGATGACTTTTGGACCGTACAGTGCACAACAGGCCCGGGAAGTCAATAGGTATTGACCCTGGGCAATTAAATTGTAATCAGTTCACCATGTAACCCATTCAATGGAGTGCGAGCGAGGAAGCAGTAACTTGGAAGAGAAGATGTGAACGAATAGTGTTTGAGAGAAGCAGACATTCTACTCCATTGATCTGTTTGGTTTTTTGAGTGACTCCCTATTTAAAGCTCACAGTTAACCACAGAAGCCCAGACTGGTGTGTATTGAATTCCTTCCATATTGGCTGGGAGCTGTCTACTATGGTTGTACATGCACGGGGACACTGTGTCCACTTCACAGATTTGTCATTGTCATTTGTCAGCGATCTTAATAACCTTATATCTTTACAGGACAATGATTAAAGAAATGACCACACTGGTCTACCTCTCTACCTTCTGCTCAACTCTGTGTTGTGCTCTTGTTACCTGATGGGGTAGTCAGCAGCACTGAGGTTGATGAAGAAATCCCAGCTCCAGTCCCTCATGGCCAGCAGGTCAGCCATGCTGCGAAGATACATGGTGAGCAGGCTGGCACCACCCCAGATGGTGGCCATGCGCCAGGGTGTCACCCTCACATTGGGATACTGGGCAGCCAAGGCCTGCACCTGCCTGTGCAGGTAGTTGGAGCGCTGAGACAAAGGAAATTCACCAAAAATGGATTAATATTCAGTCTGTCTGTCTTCATTTGAACTCATTTTACTGTGGTATATCCTCTCTTTGGGCACACCTGATCAACATGTATGTAGTAGTAGTGTGAGGTGTGGTAGATGGCTTTGAAAAGGCGCTGAAACTGGCGAGAGGCTCGTCCGTGGACCACCAGGACAAATGCTATTCTCACTGGTTGCACTGGAAAACTCTCAGCAGAGTCCTCATCCCACTGGACATTCACGTTGGCTTTACCTGTGCAGGTATAAAGACAACACCGTCAATATTCATATACATCATCAAATAATTTCTTCTGCATCTAATTCACACAGCATTGCATTGATTGTTCGTCAGCAGCATAATCAGTGTCTGTCTGCATGTCTGATTACAAAATCACATCTGCTGTTTATTTGATAAGCTGTAAGAGGCTGCCTGTCTGTCATTACAGGATGGTGAACGTCTATAAATATATTCAAGGGACAAAGAAGGCAAATACAAAAGCATAATGAATATCGTCACTAATGAAAATTAAATGCTATTCTTTTATTAAACAATAAACAGAAATAGCTAAACAACAAGGTTGCTTAGCAACACAGTAAGTAGCAGTCTGAATAGTGATTAGCGTATTGAAAATAATTAGCTGCTATGCCACAATTCAGTGGGTATTTTATATTGTCTGAATGTGACTTGGTCTGCACAGAGGAATTTCCTGTTTTATATGAAAGCAGTCATCTCAAAGATAGATATTAAGGTTGTAACACCAACAAAGTGCATTGGAAAAACACTGACTGCCTTTAACATAGGTTTACTTTGCTCACATCTGTGTCATTTAAATATATCATATATTCTCAGGAGGCCAAATTGGTCACAATCATGCACAGGGAAGCACAGCGTATATTTAGACCCTGCTGTGGAACAAAACACAGTACCACAGGGCCTTGGCTCACTCATCCATTTTCTTATGTGATTGAATTGGAACTATGACAATTTCGACCAGACAATACATACACTGTAACTACTATCCTCTTTCAGACAGGAATCCTATAAGTGATTCCTCTGGGGCTTCCGGGGTGGAGTGCAGTTTGACAAAGTGCTATCATTCCTCTCAGGAAAAACTCCCAATAGATGCTTTGGATTTCACGCAAATGACAACAATAAGCATGCAGGCAAGCACCGCTCTGGTCATGGCCTGCCAAGCCACTATCAAATTAAGCAATTCCAACAATCACTAGAGAGCCATTGGTAAGCTCACATAGCTTCATTGTTGGTTTTGCACCACCCTTAACCGCTAAAAAACAAACACTTGCACTTCAAATCAAAAAAAGAAAACCTTCCTCGAAGCAGTTCTGCACCATCAAGTCCCCTGAACATTATCGCAAACATTGTTTGTTTTTGAATCCTCAGTTATTACAGCAAATGTGCACATGCAGCTTATGAGACATGTTTGTTCACAGAATGTGCCTTAAGGAGATTAATGACTATAATTTGGGACTTCAGTTCCCAAGAGTCTGTCTGTGATATAGAAGTAGAGAGAGCTGAGGGAATAGTAAGATAGAGCGTTTATTCCTCTGAGGTGATGTTTCCGTAAAAAAAAAAGCCCCACCCAGCTCCTCTAACTATCTGGTCACAGGGTCCTGTAATTAGTCAAAATTTAAGGGGAAGTATCTGACATATCTTCTCCTTATGAGTTGACAGGGAGGGGAGAAGAGGGCCTGGTGCCTCTTGTTCAACTAATCTCGTTCATTCTAATTTAAAGCCAGGTGAACAACATGGGTTTATTTAAAGGTTTGACCACCAGGGTGAGGTTAATGACATGCTCCCATGGCTCCAATTGGCCATGGCTCCTGTCAGTCACTCATACTTACTTGCTGTTCTTTCTCTTTCTTGCTCTGCATGTGTGTGTGTGTGTGTGTGTGTGTGTGTGTGTGTGACTAGCTCAGGGGGGAAATCTGCTGTGGGCCATATCAGATTGAATGGTAATTGGTGGCCAGCTAAAAAGGTTCACTGGTTTGCTTTGCACACGGATAATTGGCCAGTCGCTTCAGAAAGCACTTTGAATGTGTGCTATGCTAGCTAGCTGAACTAATGAGCAGTACTGTGTATGTGTGTGTGTGCATGTGTGTGTGTGTGTGTGTGCGTGTGTGTGTGTGTGTGTGCGTGTGTGTGTGAGAAAGAGTAAACTTAAGTTTTTATGTGTTTTTTCTTTTTTCTGTTGAACATGTGTGTTGCTCTGCAGGAGAGTTTCATTTTGACCTGCACCTGAACATGACTGCAGGCCTATCTAGAAAGAAAAAAAAAAAACTGAAGCCCTCCTCTTGAACTCATCACTCTTCATCATGCGCCCCTCATCATCAATCTTTTAAACTGCCTCTACCCTCTACCTCATCTCCTATCACCCCACTCTTCCTCCATCATCTTGTGTAACTTCGGGCTCTTACCCACCCTCCATCTTAACCACTCATATGAGAGGTTAGAACAGGAGCTGAGCTATATCCCAAAGGGCTTGTACCAAATTGCATTTGAAAATGTCTCAGCGATTCTGTCTGCTCCTTGAAACCATCCACAAAGTCAGGTTTGTAGACACATCATATCAATGGTTTTGATTTATAGGTCTACAATAATTTGTTTTAAACCCATGGCTGCTTGGAGGGCAGAGCAAACACAACACTGACATCACCTTTTAAGGTTGTTAGCGTGCATCATTGCATAGCACAAACAAAGAGTAGGCTAGCAGCAACAGCACGAAATGTTCAAACTGCTCAACCCACAACTAAACAACCAAACACTCCTGTCTACCACATCACAAGATCAGTAGCACTACCAGCTCACATCACACAGAATCCAAAACAGCAACCAAACAATCATCTTCAACAGACAAGTCTACTACATCACCAGCTAAGTGAAATGCTGATCTTCTTAGCTGCCCAACACTATATTACTTGGTTCATCAGCTAATCATCAAATAGTCATCATGCTGTTTGGGGCTGGGCAGGAAGCATATGTCAGAACTGCTGAAAACAGCACAATGCTGTGGATGCAGACCAAGCTATAAGGGCGCAGGCCCGGAGCCACAACAGTGAAGTTACAGGCGCCTGAAAGACAAAACAATGAGCTAAAAGAGGGCATGAGGCACCACCTGCTGAGTCATGTGATTGTCCTGGTGGAGTTGGGTTGGCCATACCATTGCCCAACCCGCATCGAACATCACAAGATATGCCCTCTTCCATGGGAGAAGGAAAAGAGGCAGACCAAGAAACACCTGGCACTGTGACCTGGACGTAGATATGAAGAGGTCTGGCCATACAGGGGACAGGTTCAAGCCCATAGGGACACTTGGAGAAATTGGCCCAGGACTGGGATGCCTGGAGGGCTCTTGTATGTGGCCTATGACCAAAGATGGGCAGTAGGCATAAGTAAGTCACTCAAATTTACCAAATATGGCATCTTCAAGTGACAATCAAATATCTCTCACTACAGGGCAACTAACACTATAAAGAATCAAGGTCACAGTTTAAAACCTAATACCTCTGCTGGAGCAACACAGCCCAGTCATATCATGATTAGCCAAGTTTACACATAGGAGGTAACTCCTAGTGAACATGTTCCTCCTGTATTTATTGATGCTAATACCAGTGCTAACACAATTGCTAATCTAGCCGAGGTCTCAAGGACAGAATACTGATCAAATCAAATTGGACAATTCTCTGCTAACAAGGTTAGGGCTTGAATTGGGATGGGAACAGAGGAAGGGAAGATGGAGAGAGAGAAAGAGATAACACATTGGCAGGCAGCAGTCAGGCAGACGGAGAGTAAGAAAGAAAAGTGATTTAATTTAGCTGTCGTGTTGTTACAGCCCAGCCACCAGGGGAAAGCCCTTTTCAATTTCTTTGTCTCTTTTGATCAAACTGTCAGTTTGAGCGGGATGGTGAGTAGCTGTGTGAGATGACAGGAGCTTGAGCACAGACAAACGATACTCCTGCTCTTGGGACGGGGAATGTACAGAAGTTGCTAAGTCACTGTGCCTCCTCGAGATCTAATAACGTGAGCCAGGGCCAGGAGGGTATCTGCCGAGAACAGACGTATAAGAGTTTTCTCCTCCTCTCCTGCTGTCCATACTGCACTCAGTCCACTCCCATGTGTGTAAATATACCCTGTGTGTATGTGCTGTTCACTTAAACATAGTTGCTGATGCGTGTTGCTCACTGATCGCTGCAGCCACAACAGATTTTGTTTACAGAGCCCACAACCAGACTCCAGCTGTCTATAAATTCTTAGGAAAAATTGTGTGTGTGTGTTTGAGGACAAGAAAGGAAAACCTGTGTTCTGTGGACAGCTTTGACAAAACAAATGAAAATTGGAAACCAATTTGGAGAGAATACAAGCAGCATCCCCATTTTCTCCAACCATTTACCTCACCAATTACACATCAGTGAAAAAGACATTTCTTGCCTTTGACGAGAATTCCAATTGCACAGGAAATATTTTACCAATGTACTGAGGCCCGGATGGTCAGAGTAGACTCTTTGTACTTGGCTTTGTGGATATCATTACTATTACTATAATTATATTTTTATATTATTGTTATTTTTGCTGTGAACATATACTGTGCCACAGAGAGCTACAAGAAATAATGTGAAAAAATAAATGACAAACTACACCAAGAAAGACACTGACAACCTGTCAGCATTACTTCAAGGTGTTTTGTGCCGTTAGTAAACCAAGAAATCTCTAGTAGCTTGTGATATCCTGAGGTTTTTTTCAAGTGAGTCTAAGATATTTAAGGAGCGCTGCACACTATGCTTACTCCTCCTCATCTATTTCCATGCATTAGCATGGTCCATTTGGAAGATACATTAATCTCTATAGGCTCAAGGACATATTGTGATTTTTTTTTTTTTTTTGGGCTGCATCACAATACACAGTTTTTCACTTATGAGGAGTGTCTCCCAGCAAAGATACACAAGGAAATATTTGTTGATATAGCGATATGATACCACTACATTATAAATAACTGACACCTTTCACTATTTCATTTTATATGAATATGACACAGACATGAAAAATGTATACAGTATAACTTACATTTTTAACCATTTTGGCTACTGCATGGAGAGACAGAGGAGACCATATACTAGATGGTCACAGCAGAAACTCACATGTTGATTACAACTGTGTTAATAATTTAACAGGTGAAGGGCAGTATTTCACTGGTGTCCTCTTCCTCTCTCTTTGGCTTTTGCTGTGTGTGTGTCTTGCACTGAATAAGGGCGAGCAAAAGTCAAGGCAACCTGTATATAGAGAGATAGAGCTACAGCAGTAGTGACACAGCTGCCGCGCACGCGCAAAGTAGACAGTGTGCCCAATGCCATTTCGTCTCTGAATCAATCCATCTGCCTCCATCTTCAGCTACCATTTCCAAAGTAGATATACTCTCTTTGGTATTTCACCTTTTGTTGCTCTGTCCAGATCCAAACACCTACACCTCCTCACCTAGGTCAGTACTGTGGATGGGCAGGTAAGTGTGTTTGCAAAAGGGAGACGAAATGCCAAACAGAATCTCATGCCACCATGTTCGAATGCGATGAAATGTGACAATTTATACTCAGTGTTTATGATATTGTCATTTGTTGCTTCTTATGTGGAACAAGCTGCAATACATTGAGTATATCCATATATTGCCCTTGTGCATTTATGTATCTATGAACACATGCTGGACCAAACAGCATGAAGCAATATTTGAATGAAAATGTGATGACTTTCATCAGTCAAATCTGATAAACCCAAACAGACGTGATTGTTACAGAAATTTTCAGGGATTTGAAGGTATCAATGTGGCATCTGACATTCTTCAATGCATAACATGACTGACTGGAGCTCAACGCTCTATGTGTACCCACATAGTTAACCTTGATGGATATTGACCCGTTCAATGAGAGGATTTTTGTGCAGAATATAAAGTGACTACCTAACCTCCACAGGCATAACAATTTGAATGAACTAGAATCAAATAATCGATCAGTGTAATTACACTGATGGACTTACCCTCAAGGGGGCAGTAGCGAGTGACCTTCTCAGGCATGAGCTGCCCTTCCTTGTGTCTGCAGTACACCTCCGCAATCTGTTGCCGGCATTCCTTGCTCTTGGCTCTGGAGAGAGCTGAAATGGCTTCCTTCCCACTGATCTCGCACTTGGGTGGCTGGTCGTAGGTCACCTCTAGTGGCGCCACAGTCGCCTGCCTCCTGTGGGGATGCTGATGTCTGTGCTGGGATTGGGCCTGCTGGACCTGTGAGGCACGGTATTGCTGCCGCGAAAGTCCCGTGACACCCTGACCATCTGGGTAGGAGGCGTTGTTGCCGACAGCCAGCGGCTGGTGGCCTACAGGCAGCACTTCATTTGAGCTGCGGCCCAGGCTTGGGGAGTTGTCCCGCCAGGCCTGCTGCTGGGCGTGGGCTTTCTCCTGCAGATGCTCACGCTGCTGCTTGCTGCTAGTAGCCCCTACAGACTGCCGGTGTGGCTGAGAGCGTGCCCCAAAGTTGCTATTGTCTATGTTTTCAAAGTCTTTGGGCACAGAGTTCTCGTTGTTGCTGTCGACTCTACTTTTCTCCTTTGGCCGGTGGGAATAATATCCATCCTGGATGGAGAGAGTGGGAAGAGGAGGAGAAAGACAAGGGAAGCATTGGGAGGGGAGTGGGGAAACAGGGGGTGGGGTAGGGAAGAGGCACAAACAAGAAAAACAAGATCAGAATTGAGTGAGTGCGGTGCATATCAAATGTCGGATTAACAATCAATGTGGCATGTATGAGTGGGCAGCGCTGTATTGAACCGTGAGGCATGAAATGAAGTAGCAAGGTATTGAGTGTGAGGACTACAAGGTGCAGCCTAACTGGAGGTGAGGCAGGGCCATGCCATCATCAGATTAGCCCCCGTTTCAATTAAATTCTCCCAAAAATGGGCCCAGCACTCGGTAAACAGATTATCAAGAGGGGATAAAGGGCCAGAATATTACTGAGTTTTGTGTGGGTGCTAATGTTCATGTGTGCGTGCGCATGCATGTGTACAATTGCTTTTTCACTGGAGCCGCATGAGAATGTGAAGAAATTGTAGTGGTGAGGCGTGTGACTGGAAAGGCTGCACTTGTCAGCACAGTGTGTCTGCATACATGAGATAGTGCGTGCGCGTGCGTGAATGTCTGAATGTACAATTTCCCTATCTTTCCAGCAGAATAGGCTAAAAGCGAAGGAGGAGCACAGGGGATAGCAGAGAGAGGAAAAAAGGGGTAATGAGTGAAAGTGGGGAGCGCAAGGCGAAGGAGTGCTGACACGAGTCATGAGTTCTGCTCCCAGGAAGTGCTGGCTTGTTCCAGTGAAATGTGCCACTATGTATCAAACAGCAAAGTAAGAGAGCCGTCTGGTTTGCCACACCACTGCTGCACACCTTGCTAGACACACAAGAGAAGAGGCAGAGTGAGAGGGAACAGAATGACAAACAGCAGCCGAGGAAAGATAGAGCTCATAACAACAGGGATCCCTGATGTGTTTCTCCATTTACAAGAGGAGAGAAAGGAGGGGTGGAAGAGGGGAGGGGAGGGGAGGGGGGCAGAAAGCGAGAGGGAGATGTTGGAGACACAAGGGAGGTGAGCGAGATGCTATTGTGTGCCAGGTGCTCAGCATGGAAATGTCTTTCCACCCCTTCAGCCAGGGCCTGTTATCAGCCCATCAACCCTCTCTCTGCAAACACCTTGTACCAGCACAATTACAAAGGTGGCCGAATGACACACTTTCACACTCAGAGAGACAGGAGGGGGGTGATCTTATACAAGTGAAACAAGAAACAAAAAAGCTGGATGAAAAACAGTGGGAGAACAATATTCTCATTGTCAGCTCCTTTTAAGCTTTCTTGGCAGAGGTCTGACTCTCATAACACTGGATACCTTTAAGCTTTCTCTCCTCTCCTCTCTTCTCCTCTCCTCCCCTCTCTTCCTTCACTCACTTTTCTCCATGCATCTCTGACTTCTCCTGGCTCTTTGCCTTTCCCTTCACACTTCTCTTCACACATCCTGATTCCACTCTTCTGCTCTGCTCCTTTCACCTCTCATTCCTTCTGCTCCACATCTCACTCTCCTTCTCTTATCATCTGCTCCTCATTTCACGTCCCTCGCACCTCCTTTTCTCCCTCCTCTCTGTCGTTCCTCCTTTATTCCCGACTTTATCTCAGCTCCTGCCTATCATAACCTCTCTCCCGTTCCCCTCCCCTCCTTGTCTTTCTCTACTTTCTTCACTCTGCCAGTTTAAACAGACCATGTTGTCTGAATGGCAGAACCTGCTAATCCTGCGTGTAACAGCTGCTTAGGGCAGTGATCACCTAAAAAGAAATCCCTACTTGCCGAGTTTCAAAAGGAATGCTTTAGGAGGCTAATCCATGCAGTGCAAGTCACTGGATGTTTGCAGAGGTAAAATTAGTCAGTGTGCATTCACGATGATGTGTGTACACTGCTTCCTCTGGATTTTTCCCCCAAAAGCTTTCTCTTGAGTGTGTGTGCTTAAAGGGAGAGAGAAACAGCAAGTAAAGTAGGGGTGGCATGTGTTCGCCTCGGAGAGACGGGTACTCCCTGTACTGAGTCCCACTATGATGAGACGTGAGACAATAAGGGACACAACTGTGCAACCATAATGCAGAACTATGCAAGTCCGGTCACTTTTTCCCTGTTTTGGTCATTTTTTTTCTCCACAGAGCTCCCCCTACAGTTTCGGAGTGCATATTTTCACTGTCGTAAAAACTCACTGCCAACCCTCCTCCCTCCCCCTCAGCCGTGTGCATTTGTTTTTCAATGAAGCCAGTGAGAAGGCAATCTGTGGAGCGAGGTGGGAGGTCTATCGAGGTGGATAACGTTAACAAGAGATTACAGATTACTGGGCGTGTTTGTGTCACAGAGATCTGGGACACCAGGTTGGAGGCGCTGATCTTGTAAGGTTGGTTTTCGGCCAAGAGACGCAAGGTGGAAGGCAGAGAGCCTCCATTCTCCCTGTAACAAGTCGAATAACCATCACAATTACTCTGAAGCTGTTTACTTAAGGTGCAAATCTTGCATAGTTCCCCTTTACCTTATCTTGATGGAACAAATCCAACTCATTCTGATACCACACGCAGGTGGTACACAAATGATTATTTATCTCAGTTATGTTGATAATCTCTCTGTTGCAGCTAAAATGTCTCTCTAATGTGAACAACTTTTTTCTGATGTACATAATATACGATATGAAGTAATTATATTCAGTAAATTCAAATACTTGTAAATTTGCGTTTTGGAAAATAACAATGTGCAGTTCTTTACTGATGATATTTGACAGAAAACTGGTGATGGAAATAAGTTAGCTCCCATCCTCTATTGTGTCTGCACTGACTGTTTTGACTCATCGTTTAGTCTCAACAATATCAGAAAAAAATCACCTGAAATAAGCTAATCCTCCACCAAGGTCAGGAAAAAATATTTCATTTCTATCAAATCCAACATTTATTGCAGGACTAGTCTGACATTAGAGGCAATAAGCTTCTTCACTATGGTGACAGTTCAGAGTGAGTATATGGTTAGCTCTGCAGAAACAGGAACATGAGGCCTGGGTCTGTCTGAAAGTTAGAAAATCTTTTTTTTTTTTTTATTCATCAACCTCTTCAATTAAATAAATAATTGTGAATGATAAACAAAAGCACCAAACCCTGTGTGTTCGTCATTTTTGTTTGATAAATGATCCTTTAGCAATTATCATTAAACTAGAGCTGGATTCGTTTTGACAAAACTAGCCAATAATTTCAGCATCACCGTACTTCTTTGAATGCAGCCCAGTTGGCTACAATTGTGTGTATTGTTTCCTTTCGGGGGAAGAGAAAAAATATGCAAAAGAGCATCACAAAGATGTTGATTTGTTGCAAATTAATTGACATGGACAAGAGGCAGAAGAGGTTAGCCCCATGTGGCCCTGAAGTGGAAATGAGTAGTATTTGTAAGCTGGCGGTGAGGAGATTCCTCTGGATAAACAATCTTCACACTGTGCCCCCTTCTCCCTCCTCCTCCCCTTCCTCCTCCTGCGAGCAAAGGACTCCAGTAGCTGTGCTGCTCTTTAATCTCAGGGACCGGGCTGTAAGCAGGAAGCGGTGGGGCACAGAATTAATAGTAGTGGCAGCCACTGGAGATAGGGGGGTGTGTTGGACTGCAGATGGGGCTGGGAGCTGGGGGTAGCTATCGATTGTTGCAGGGGATATGTTTTCTGCTCCCTGGGAGTGTTGGAGAGGCCAAGCCAGGATTGCCTGGCATGCGCTATGCTGGCTGCACACACACACACAGACAAACAGTGAGCTCCCTGAGCTCTGCTGAGGAGTGAGGAGGGGGTAAACGTTAATATCATCCATCACTGGTAGGTACATTTAGAGAGAGGCCTGTGGGGCTGGGAGCATCAGCACCCCCTCCGGGAATGGTTTAGTCCATCCCTCAATACAGAGTTGGCCCTTTCCACTTTCCCTCATTTCCTCTGCCACAGGGGGAAATATTTCACCTGTCCTTTTTCTCTTTCTCCCTTTCTCTCCATTCCTCCCAATCTCCTGTGCAGCAGAGAAAAAAGAGCACATATCTCTCTCTCAGCACCTGTCCAGCTTCACCCCTCTCTTCCTCCACCTCCTCCCCAGCCCACGTATCATCCCCTCGCTCTGGGAAGGAAAGCAGTTCATCTGCTCCGCCCCCCTCCCCTCCTCCCTAATGCCATCATTTACTGTTGCAGTCCCATGGTAGATGTGAGGGAGAGCAAGGTAGCAGCACATATCAGTTTCACCCCTCCCTCCCAGCCCACTCGCTTTAAAGACATCATTCCTATGGGGGCCGAGCTGAGATAAGCTACTGCGTGTGCCAGCAGCGCATACTCTGTCAACACAAGCTGGTGTATGGACAGCATGCAGAAAACAGCACCACAATGTACTACCATATACTCTGTATACTTATTACGAACAGACTACCCACAGACTATGCATGAGTAGGTGGGAGTTGAGTCACCTCGGCAGCGTGCGGGCCAGATTCTGTGACGACCTGCCTGCCATGTGGCTAACAAGCTCAGATTAATTACCTGGACTGAATCCCTGCAATACTCTGAGCAAGATGTGGCATCTGGCATGACACGGGAGACTGATACACTGACAGACTTTAGTTCACAGCTGCTCTAGCACCTCAGGACACCTCGGGTAGAGATGAGCGGGGGTAGAGTGGGGATGACCTAAATGCTTAGTGACTTCTTAGAAGTCTTACTTATCGTAGCTTATCAGCTGTAGAGTTTGGGGACGTGAACACTTGTTCTTTTCTACATTCTTAGATTCACACTTTAGGTATCAAACACTCTTATCCAGGAGGATTTTAACAGTATGGCAAAGCAGACTGAGCCTCACTTCAGATCAATAACAAATAGCCTACAGCAAAGATTTTCAAGGGGTCTAAACTGTCTAAACTGACAATGAGAAAGATCACACTGGAAACACACTGGAAGAAATACAGTGATGAGTCACGGAGAGATATTGTTGATGCTGCTGTCAAGTGGATTTTAGAAGAAATGCTGTGTTCACTCTCTTGGTTTTTCATTGTATTCTGTCTTTTATGAATATTTCGCTGTTACCTTTCTCTTCCTGGAGGATTGCAAGTCACATGTAATGTAAGTGTGTATGTATGTGTGTGTACACCTACACAAACTCACACACACATGATAAGCAACTGCTCTGAATGAACAGTATGGGTTTGCTTTGCACAGGAGTCCCTTGATTTGACAAGCCACAAAGAAAAAGTGTTGAAAAGTGTGTGTGTGTGTGTGTGTGTGTGTGTGTGTGTGTGTGTGTGTGTGTGTGTGTGTGTGTGTGTGCACGCGCGCAATATCAAATTTGGAGAAAGGATGCATTATCTGAAAAGATATATCCTTGGGGATCTCCTCTGGGAATCTTCTTAAACACGCAAAATCATTGCAAGTGGCCACTGCAGACTGAAACTGCTGAAAAAAAGATCAAAGTCTTCCAGATACCAAGATCCAAGGGTTTGAGACTGGTGGGTATTCACTCAGGCCAGAGGGCAGAGGGGAACTCACAAACTGCTGTTGAATTTCCACTCCTTTCTGGTGGATATTCTTGTGTTGCAATTATATGGCTTCACTGACTACATTTGCATGCATGGATTTCAACCGGGCAAGGACACAAAAAGACCAGACCTCTGTGCTTATAACCACAGAGGAAGAGGGAGTTTCTGTTCCTAAAAACCTTTTTAAATACAGCAAAGCTCTGCATGAAAAAGTTTCTACAGTGGAATTAAAAAATACTTTGGCTTCCCTCACAATATATTTGCATTCCATTGCAATATTTCTGTGATCTCCCGCAATAGTTTTTCCCCTGAGCTCCACTTGTGTACACATAATGCTCAGCCCACTCAAAGCACTGATGTTCACCTGTGCAGTCTTGTACAAAATGTCTCAGGATATTACAGACAGGATATTACACACTCACTGTAAACGCACACAGGTGATTGGACTTTTGTGAGGGCTTTGTGGGGGCGTGTACAGACTCTCTGCTCGATTAACATCTCCATCACTCTCCTGTTTGCTTTGCTGCAACTGTCTCGGCAATAAGAAGAAGAACAGAGAAAACTTGCAAAACATTTGGAATTATAAATTAGATACATTAAATGTTAAAATGATATAGAAAAAAAAAGTAAATGTGAATTTCTTCTTCTCCCCAGGCACTTATTTCACAGCAGGTCATGGCCTCAGCTGTGCTCAGTGTTGATTCAGTGCCACCTCACGACATGTTTGAAACAGCCACTTATATGTTTGATTAGCTTCCTCCTGCAGAACAAAAACCTGTGTTCTTCATGGCCACTGTTACTTCATGTAGCACAGTCACACATTAATATTCTACACTCACCCTTGACCATTAAAATCCTTTCTCTTAGCAGTTTTGAGCATCTGAAATCCAGCAACTCTAACCAATTCATCTTTTGCACTTACTATAAGTCACTCTGGATAAGAGCATCAGATAAATGCTTGAAACGTAAATGAGTCTCTTAATGTGCATAATTTAATTTAGAATCTAGTCACTGATGTGGAAATGAACTGAGGCGAATGTTACAGTGGGAAAATAAGAAAATACCATAAATGTGTTGATATCAAGATTATTCTCCTCTGGAACTTTCCCCCGAAATTGGATTAAGGAGAAATAGGGTTGAAAGACGACCTCGAATAACTCAGAGTGTGTATCAACAACAAGGAAACTCACACTGAGAACAATGTTAGAGCTCAAATCCCCAAAGCTTGTGGCAAAAGCAAAGCCAGCCTGCCTGAGTCTCACGAGGGCTGGTTCGCCTTCTCCCCTCAAAAATCTTTACTCTGCATCCCAGCAGCTTACATAGATGGATTACTCAACACACGCACTCTCCCTCTCTCTCTCAGACACACACACACACACACACACACCTGTGTTACGTGTACTGAGTACTGTTTCTAATATACACACAAATCTGCAGACTCACACAAACCTCACACAAACACACCAGTCACTTGTGAGACTGGTTTAGTGCAAGTCACATTTATCCTGGGGCCTGTGCATGTTTTGTGCCTGTGTGAGTGTGAGTGTGTGTGTGTGTGCGTGTGTGTGTGTGTGTGTGTGTGGAGTAATATATGATTTCTCAGCTGTGGAGGAGGTAGAAGCCAGGAGCCATACAGCGTATTGAGTCTAAGGTGTGAGTGCCTCAGTGTATATAACAGTTTGAAGGAAAGCAAGTTACTAAGAAAGTAAGTAAGTGACTCAGTAACAGAGTGAGTAAGCAAGTAAGCAATTAAAATGCACAAAGAGCAGTTACATACAACCAAGATTCTTTTCTATTCAAAGTGAGTGACAAGCAAAAACAAGAATAGAGCAAGAATTATAATAGTCATTGTTTATCCATCACATATGAATACATTTGAGAAAAAAAAATATTAATAAGTATTAATCTAACTTATCATATGTTTGCTTAGCATTGACAGAATGTACTGCTGTAACTGAAATGTGTCTAGCATTAAACAGCCGTGTGTATTATTGTGTTTCATCCTGGAAGAGTATTTACTGTGCAGGCAGTTAAGATGGTGAGGTGATTTTTGTATATTATACACAAAAACACTGTTGTGTAACTCTACAGCTCCCAGTGTTTACAAAGTCACCATGATTCATAAGCATCCAGAGTTCAAATCCACTGTAGTGTCCATTACATTGGGAGCTGTGGATGAGGGAACGATGGAGTGATTTCAGAGTTACAATATGGTATCAAAGCTAAAAACACTTCCTGAATCTATATTGACAGCATTAGTCAGCTGGATGAGGTAAGTGTGATGATAAATACAGAGTTCAAAGTTTCTGTGCTGTGAGTTTCTGGCAGCTCTTAAAAAAGTTTCACATCTCTCTTCTCCAGAAACTGAAATGCATGCTAAACATCAACCCCCTGCCTTTACAGCACTGCATTGTAGCACTAATTTACAGCAGAAAGTAAAGAGAAATCTAAATGCAATAAATTATCACACAAATGTTTTGTAAATGTAAAGTGACTAAAATGAAACTGCTTTTTTTTAAATAATAAAAAATGTTAAGTGTTCTAATATTAAGTTTGGACCTACAGGACGTAACATGAGAGAGTGAGAAGGTAAATATAATAGATTTGTAAATAGAGACATGCATTTGACGTTGGTTGACTGGCTGTGGTCTAAATGTGAGAGTGCAGGTGACCTGAGTGTTTTGCATCTCTGCTTCTTGACAAGGTCAGACACAGTTCTGACTTCAGAATAACTGTGTTTCAATCTGGGAACCACAGTGGTTACCATCTGAGGTCTGCAACTCAATACAGTGACCACAATACAGAGCTGAAGGCTTTCCCTCTAACCTCATTACTTTTGTAGTCAGTGTCCTTTTGTAGAGTAGGCAACAGTGAAATGACGTGCCCTCTCATTCCCTCTGAAACATCCTCTTTTCTTCTTAGCTACTTCCTGTCCCCCCCACCCCACTCCCCCACTGCCTCCCTGCTGGGTGAAGCCTGGGAGTTTCCAGATGACAACAGGAATCTAAATCATACGTCTTACATACAGTATATTAGGTCTATAACTCTCAAGGGCATGAAAGCCCTTTAACAAGCCATGAGAAGATACTGGCAATTCCCCTACTGTGTCCCTGCACCCCTCCTCTCTCTTATACCGGCCTCTTATTTTCCTCTGTGAATAAAGCTCAGAACTTTACATCTCCAGCTCTGAATGGGGCCCATCAGGCGATTTCTGAGCCATATCTCACAAGGGCATGAAAAAGTCTCACCCCCCCACATCTCTCCTCTCCACACACCTCCCTGTTCAGCCATGAAATGACACCCCTATTTAATCAATTGTGAATCATGAAATTTTGCACAAGAGACCCCTTTTCTTTGCACTTGACAGTGATTGAACTGCACAGCCATGCAATTCCATTCACCACGGCGATGAGAAGAAAAGGGAGCGGGGGAGGAGCTGCGTCTCTGTGCAGCGGGTGTGTATATGTGTGTATGTGTCAGATGAAGGCGATTTCCCAGTGACATCATGGGCCTCTGCTGAATGGCACCGCAACAGAGGGTCCCTTCTGTGCATCGAGCCCACGTGTTCAGATGGCGCAGAGGGATCCTACAGCTGATCTATAGGGTTGCAAAGTAGGTGTGTGTGCATGTGTGTGTGTGTCTGCCTGAAGAGCCCCTCAAACTTTTCAGTGTGGCCCCCAAAAAACTCAGGGTTAAGACTGTGAACAGATACAGCAGAAAGAAAAAGGCTGAGAGAGAGAGATTACAAGTACATGAGGGTGGAGGGGACACACAAAGATGAAAACTGAGAGAGAAGTAGAGGAGCAGAGAAGTGGAGTAGAGGAGGAGAACAACAGAGAGAGAGACAAGAGATGAATAGACCACTGATGGTAAAGGCCCCCCACCCCCTATTCCTCTTCTGCATGAATGGGCTGGTGGGAACGACATGTTAACGTATGATGTAAGGTCTGTGCTGAGTGTGTCAGGGAACATAACTGACATTCCAGGCATCTGTGTGACACAGCAGTGACACGGCATGACCCCAGAGTGACCCCAAACGCAGAGGTCAGCAGATATCACTGTGTGGCTCAACCCCTTCAAGTCACTGCAAAACCAAAAAAAGGAAAGCTGGGTTTCTGCAAGATTCATTCACACACACTGAATCTTCTTAAACAGGATTAATAGCAGGCGAAAAAAAAAAAGGGTGGCATGGCCCTACGCGTGCATGAGCGTTTCACCCCCGTGTCCGCATTTCAGAGATGCATGCTAATTATGTGTAAACATATCACAGAGGTGAGAACTTTTGTTTTCACTTCCACAGTCTGGATGCTAAATATGGTGAGAGGAAGAGGATGGACTTTCATCGCTAGCTTTATTTTATTTATTATTGTAGAAAAAAAGGACTTGATGAGTGTGACATTCAATTTATCATCCAGTTGTAAGGGCTGTGGTCCTTCCTTGACTTTTCATCTAATAATATCATCAGATTAAAATTCAATTTGTCCAAACATTTTTTGAATCATGTAAAGCGTGTTGGTAAAATGAGCTTGTGAAACACACTCAACATGAACGGCAAATAAGCTAAAATGATCTGCTTCTGAAAACTACACTATACCTATATAACCTCAGTCCTATACAAATTCAAGGGACAGTACCTAAATACAAATCTGCACCAAAACTGGTCGTTTCTTGCTCTGTGGCCTAACACTTCATTAAATTAGACTGTTGAAAACAATCCCAAATGCTGGTTTGTTACAGATCTTTCAACCACATTAGACACTCCTCTGTCCTGCTGATGAAATGTGATAATGTGCCTGAGAGTTTCAGGTTGTTTTGTCAACTGTTTCCAAGATTGATAATAAACTGTCAATTTCAGGGTTTCTGAAACATTCTGCCTTCTGACAAACAAGCAGGAAATAAACATCATCTTCCTGTCGAAGCTAATAAAAGTCCTGGGGATTGCTATAATTGGTTTTCGATATTTCCTATTATACCTCTGCTTTCGTGGGAACAAAAGACACCTCTTAATTACATTTGTTAATTATGTTATGGTTTCCTGTTCGGTCTGGTGACTGAGACGTGCAACATACATCTCAACACTTCTCAGCATGGGCTCAAAAGAAACAATCTTCTTGTCGCACATCATCCCTGTCTTCCTCATCTGTATGCAGTGTTAAGAGGTAGCTCTGAAAAAGAGCACTACATGACTACATCAGGACAAGACTATAATGGGAGCCATTTTTCAGGGGACACAATTTTGCAAATGACATAAATTGCCGGTGACCTGTGTCACCCTAAGAATACAAAGAGAACACACACACTGTACACCGGGGTCAGTACTATATCTGCTCTGTTTACACCTGCAGAGGAAATGAATTTCTGTCTGACAGACTGATGTTGGAGTGAAAAACAAGATGAAAAGATGGAGGAGAGACAGAGACAGTTTTAATCACCCCAGGCTTATGTGTGTGGGCTTCAACTTGCACAGTGAGTGAACCCAACTGCACACACAGCTGCAGGTCACATACAAGAAAGCTACATACAAGAAAGAATTAAGAGTTAAGAGGATACAGAGAAGAGAAACATTTAGCTAAGATTAGATGGGATACTGATAGCCTGGTTGAAGAGGGACTTTTAAGTTTCTCTGAGATTCTGTGTTGAGCTCCTCTGATTAGACAGAAAGCTCAGTCTGAGCTCAGTTCACTCGACGTACATTAGTCTTAGTGGTGAGGAGGCCTTGGCTTCGGATGTCATCATGAATGTATCTGATCCAATTCCTAGGAACCTAATGATGACCCTTGCAACAACCCTTAATTTATCTTTTCTGAGTCAGTCAAGAGACAGATAAGTGAAAGTATTGATAGCTGTTACATACGTCCTCATATGAGTGCAGGGTGACAGATTAGATATCATTTGACAACTGAATGAGCACTGACTGAACCATACTAATGCCAGGGGATTCTGGTGCTGATGTACTTGAAAGTATACTTGGACCTTGAAAAAGGAGGTAAGCCATTATTGGAGGTATAAAACAAAAGAATCTGTCATTTTCCTCTCTGTTGTCCACATATCTCACAAGGCAGGCAGTAACTCATGTGGCTGGTCCAAAAGGCAGAGGGAGGATCAGAGGGAGCCAGGTCTTTAGCTTAATGGGACTGTGCAGTGTTTGGCCATCACTGAAACAGGGGTGGTATTCGGGTATCATTCCCATCGCACAGGTATCAGAGCCAGGACAAGTACAGATGAGTCATGTATGTTTAAATGCACGACACGTTACAGTATAACTGAGGACCCCACTGGGACTTCAATTATGTCCAGGTGGGATATTTTGAGTCTGGTCACAGCCTTATAATCACTTCTTGTCTGTCAGACTGTCTAGTCCAGACTGTGTAACAGCAATGGGAGTAGCCTGTGGAGACAGTTTCTGGTTGGGTAAGAGAATTGGTGGTGGAAATCTGTCAGGGTGCAGCACAAATGTTAACTGAAGCAGAAATACACACAAAAATTACTTTTTCTAAAGTGTGAATGGTCCAGTTGTTGCATTTACATTTGCTTAATGCATTTTGCATGCTGAGCAGTTAAACATTTTGTCTTGAATATAATTTTCCAAATGATTATAATCAATTCATTTGGAAGTCACATCGTGTGGTCAGATTTGCATCCACACAACAAATGCAGGCGACTAATGACTTTTCTCCAAGTAACTCTGAGACTCTCACTGGTTTATACGGTGCGACATGTTGCCAGTCATGCTTGGCATTACAAAATTAAATATACATATATATATATATATATATATATAAAGTAAACCCTACAGTTTCAGGGGTATGGAGTTGATAACTTTCTAAAGTCGCAAAAGTCTGCAGAGTTATCAGTCTGATGGAATGACAAGGAGATAAAGATCAGAGTGGAAAACAGGGAAAGCAGGGGGAGGGGAGAGAGAGTGAAGGTGAGGAGTTAAGCACCTAAGCTTGCAATAAGGAGGGGAGAGACAGCTGATGCGATCTTTAGGTCTGACACCCAGATCATTAAAACTTCTGAATGACTGAAGTCTCCACTGTCCGGCACAGCAAGCCCTGAGTCAGACAGAGGATTTCAGACTCTGAGCTGTTTTCATGGTTTTTAACAAACTCAAATCGATGCAAGATAAAATCAACAGTCTTACGACAACATTTACATGGTGAACATTTTGTGAACTGGTTCTGCTAACAAGGCAAAATGAGTCTTAAGTCCCTTTGTGACAGAATTAGTTTCCCTGTGGCAGCAATTACAGTAACAGTATTTATCAAAGGAGCTAATGCTTAATTATAATCCGGTTTGGAACGACACTGCTGCAACTGGTTTTCCTGCCTGGCCTGAGTATTAAATCTGTCATCACATTCCTCAAGTTCTTCTACAACTCAAGACTTTGTTAAAAGTCTGTTAAAGTTCACTCTTATATATGGTGGATATTGTCGAGGTGGTCAGATGAGGGTGTTTTCTCAGAGACCAGAGCTTCTATCATGAGTCTTAATCTCCTGGCAGCCAACAAGTGGATTTTTACTAATGCCAAACTGGACAAAGTGGATTGTGTTCAGTGGGTCACATGTTAGTTGTTTGACCAGGGAAAAGGAATACAAGCACACTGCTTCTGTAATTAACAGCAATAGTAGAGATCAAGATAGACAATGGGATACTGCTGCAAACACCAACAGATTACAATTAAAACGTGTCCCACTTTCAGAATAGCCTGCTTGTCATCCCCAAAAATCATCAGTTAAATCCAGGTCCAACTCATCTCAATCTTGTGATTAAAACACATGAATTAGAAATAATTTACAGGATAAACATACTGCCCTATGTAGCAGCTCTTCTGGCTAATCAACAGTACCACTGAGGTGCTGGAGAACAACAAGTACTGTGCTTCTCTGTTCATTGTTGACTTTCCAACTCTAATCCCACCTCAGAACACCATGGGGTCTCTCCAAAATCCAAGCACACCTTTCAACCCTGACATCAAAAGCTATTTGTTGCCAGCAGGGCTGCTGGACCAGGCCACACCCGAAACAAGTCGCAACACAATCTGGCCAAATTACAATGTTCACCTCCCCCATTTCTATCCTTAAAGGGCACCTTAATATCCTCTCCACCACCTGGCTGGCATCAAAGCCCAGAAACCCCAGTGCTTAGCGGGGAGACACATCAGCAACATTTTTGGCTTTCATTTCCTTGTCCACAGCGGGGGTGCACGGGGGACATACGTGGCCCTGGCTCAGAGGAAAAGAGGGAAAGACGGAGGTAGACAGAGAGTCAGGTTAATGTCTGTAATTTGTCCAGAGATTGAGGAGAGAGGAGACAAAGAAAAGGCCCTGAGACACCACTCATTCAGCTGGAAGCACTTTTATGCGCTTGTGTGTGTTTGCACTGATGTGTGGGTATGTGTAATTAGCAGCAGTGTGTTACAGCCATCTTGCTTGGCTGCAGGGTTACTGGACACCAGGAGTCCTTCGAATCCTCCTCCCCTTCTTCTGTTGCCAGCTACCCCCACCTTTCCCAAAACCTCCATCCAGCTGCAGATGTGCAGTAGTGTTGTGTGCACTGGCACAACAATGGACAAAACACACATAGGGACAGATGTTTCCACACACACACACACACACACACACGCATACACTGATACACACAGATGGATGCATGATGTAAATCCACACTGAATGTGATACCACCCTCACAATACCACACACAGCACATGCTGTCTCTTCACTGTCTCTCCTCCAGTCTCGCCTGCTGGCCCTGTATGGCCTGTCCACACCCACCATATGCTAACTGCTGGAAGAGAGCTGTAATTTGTAAATGGTTTAACCTTTTAATAGAGAAAAGATGAGGTTGGCTACAGCTGAGTCCCTCTGGATGTGAAGCCAGAGAAGAAAAATAAGGGTTGGAGCTGTGATTTAGACATCATTTAATTGTACTGTCCAATTATCTGTGCGGTCCATGTACTGAAGTGATTTGTCTGTTGTGTGTGTGTCTGTGTGCACTTGTTGTTGGATTCTTACTTGAGGATAAATGTGTGTGCATGCAAGTGTGTGTGGTTTTCAAAACAAGCTGGTGCCAAGGCTTAGCTGATAGGCTAATTAAGCTCACCACAGGGAATAAATGTTTCCTCTCTGCCTGCCATTTGTCACACCTGGCACAGAAATGTCACTAAGAAAAGGAACACACACGTGCATGCATACGCACACACATTAGGCATAGCAGACACACAGCAGAGGAAGTGCTGAGGCGACAGAGCTACTGTATGAAAGTAAGTAGAAGCTGAAAAAAATTAAGAAGGAAAAAGAGAGGAGACAAATGAGACATACATATACACACATAAAAATGGTTTGGAGGAGTGTGCCAATGAGAAACGATGATTAAAAATACTAGTGAGAGAAGGAAGTGAAATTAGTGAGACAAGCAACGGTGTCTCATTGGCTGCTGTGGCTCATTAGAATAAAACTTCTGCTAAAAAAAGGTTGCTGTCACCACAGTTGAGGTGAATACAGTCCGGATGTTATTACATAACTAAACGTGCACCAGTAACTCTGATATATCATGTCATTTCATCACTGATTCAGATGCCATTGGTGTTTTTTTATGAATGGAATGGTTCTATCAGCTGCACAGCTGGGAGCTGGAATGACCTGAAACCACTACTCCAAACTACGTAGTTACAGTACACGCAGTCCCAACTCAACACTCATACTTTCTCTTCTTTATTTTTGCCTTTTCTGAAAAACTGAAGTGAAACTTCATTGCACTTTTTTCTGTGAATGTTTGCTGTTGGAATTAAAGACGTAAGACTTCCTTGGGGAGGTCCTAAATCACACTGTAAAGCCTCAGTTGCACTATTTTGCTAATCTTTCACAAGGGTTCGCCGACTAGCATATTGTCCTAAGCCAGCAGCTAAGGTTAGCATGCTAACCTTAGCACAGACAACCACATTGCAATCACTTTAGTTTAGCGTGTTAGCAACGATGGCCCGCGAGGTATCATGTTTGCCGTGTTAAACTTTATAGTCTCCCCTTTTTTTTTCTCTTTCAAACTCTCACGCACCAGCAAATGAGCTGTTTCACACAGAAATCTGCTGTTCATTACAGGCGTGACAGCTTAAATAGAGTGTAGCCCCACAGCTAGAGCTAACACTGTCGCCAGTAGCCACACCAACACAGACCTGCTGCTGCATGGCACTGCAGGAGAGCAGAGCAGTCCACGGGAGATTTCAGGCTGGTATAAGGAATGATGACAGAAATTATGTAAAGCCTCCTCCAGCTGACGCAAGGTTTTTGAGAGAAAAGAAACATCCTCCTCTGTTTCTACCATCTCTTGTTAGATTGAAACAAATGACCTGCTGTTGTTGCTGTGGAGAGCGGCGCTGAAACAGACGCCTTCTGAACAAACACTACACACCTGGATTATACAGTGTGAGTCTGGGTGCTGGAGTGTGGCATGAAAGCATCGGGGGGCAATTGCCTTTCATTTCAGCTCGCTCAAAAATGTAAACTGAAACCACTGTTCATTTGCAAGCGATTATTCTCCAATAGATTAGATATAACATCCTCTTCAGTGCAGAAGTTTTTCATTGTTAAAACTTTGATGAAATCCAACTCTCTGAATTGATTGCAATTGAAAGTAAAGTGAGTGCTTATTGCACATAAAGCGTGACGGCGCACGCTGGTGCAATGTTGTCAAAGCATGCGGAAAATGCAGCGGCTGTGCGAGTCAACGATGACTGTGAAGCTTCAACATTAGAGATGCCGCACCATACTGGATTTTTTCCATCCAGTGCCGAAATTCATGCATGCCACATGGTGTTATTTCCATGGATCACTTCAAAGGGAAGTGGAATCAAAGATCTTGTACTTTACTCAAGCGCACTGGCATCACAGACTCACTGATACTTGCCTTTTTCATCTTTGTTCCACAGAGTCTTCTTATCTGTCTCTTGTCACCATGTCACTTAGTCATCCTTAACTAACACTACTCTTGGCACCAGCTGTCCTTTCTTCCCTCTCCTCCCTTCCTCCTCCTCCTCCTTCCCTCTCATTGTTCAGCCCATCTCCTTCCTGCTCTGTGTCGACAATCAACACATTGCTATGTCTGTCATCTGCTCTAATACACACATGCAGTCCACATACATGCAGCCCGACAGCATCCGTATGGTCTCATCCTGCCCAGCACGGTATAAACATGTTGGCCCCATATGGAGCTTCTCCACAGGGGGAATATATCTGGGACGGCTGTTGGAAGTCAGTGCGGATGTTAGCTAGATGATGATAATAGTCTTTCATAGTGTTCCTGTACAGTAATGATGTGGAAACCTTAAGCTGCTTAAACTGCTAGGTGGGACTATTTTGATGAAGCTCTGTAGCTTCCTGCCTCTCTCTGGCTTTTTTATTCTCCGATTTCCATTTTCATTTCACAGTCTCCTCAGGAAGTTTGAAGAATAGAACGTCGGCTGTGTCAGACGAGTTATCGCCTGTTCAACTTTTTTTTTTCTAAGTTCAAAACTTTCTCAACCTGCAGCATCCTTCTTTTTCTTTTCCTGTGTCTGCAAATGCCCCACATGCACCCCTCAAATGGTTAATACTAGAGCAACACCAGAGCGCTGTGTTGTTGTTAAAGACCAATGTTCCCATGCAGCAGCGATAAAAGAGAAGAAGAGCAGAAATCAGACAGCATTCGAGCTTGCGCCTCTTAATCTCCCCTCCTCCGGCTCAGCCTAACTGACATTTTCTTAATTTATTCCTCTCAGGATTCCAACATTTTAATTAGGTCACTCCAAATCTACTCCCACGCAGCGTTATTCCGTAAAACTTTTCTATTTCATCATGTTTGTCATTTTCCTCCTTCGTCTCTCATTCTCTCTCCTTCTTTCTTTTTCTTTTGCACTTGTCAGTTTTGCTCAACGGGTTATTTTACTAATGATGTGCTCTCGTTGTTCCGACCAAATCCTGCTGCTGCCAAAAGGAGACACTGCAGAGGTAAATACATAATTGAATGGTTGAATTAAATAAATTAGTTGGTTTAAATAAAGAAATCTTCTTTCAGTGTCTCCACAGTGGAAGACAACTATAAAATTTAACCAAAATTAAAGAAAATGGAAACTCATGTCAGTTGTCAGCATCTGTATATACTGGATTTGCACATGTATGTCTATACTGAGTGCTCTTGAGTGTTCCAACTGCTTATAGCCTGTCTTGTGTGTGTGTGTGTGTGTGTGTGTGTGTGTGTAACAGCTTGTTTGTTCCCTGCTATAAGAGAAGGTGTATAATCTTTAAATTGCTCCTTAGTATGCCAGGAGTCCTGGCTTATCTCCAGCTTCAATGGAAACAAGAGGAAATTACTTTTCTACAAAGCGTCTGACAAGCAAAATCTTTTACACGCTTTCCATCAGCACAGCAGGACATTTACTATGACTTCAGTGCTTTGCTGAGAGGGTCGAACACACACAGTGGTACCTTTCTGGATGCAATTCTCTTTTATGGTCAGTGTAAGTCGAAGACACACCGTGCTCACTGCTGGGCACCTTTAGGTCGTGGTTATATGTTTTAGGCTAACCAGCACCTTAAAGTCAGCAATGCGTGGATGTCAGCGATGCAACTCAAACTAATTAGAAGCTGAAAGGGAAGGAAGTAAGAAGTGTTAGTGTCACGCCACACTGTTTTTGACAAGTGTGACAACTTTGATTCAACACATGATTACACCAGACTAAAGTCCACTATGCTGCATTTTTTTTTTAAATCTATTTTGTATTTTGACTAAATGATAATTAAACTCATTAATCTATGATGAAAATAATTACTGGTTGCAGCCTTAGATAAGTGGTGTAAGCCTTTGAGATATTTTATCCTCATTTTCTCTACTCATGAAAAGTTAATGGTAAACAGGGAAAAAAGGAAATGAAAGACTGACTGAGAGATCACAAACAACCAAACCAATAAATATGGTCGACAGGGCTAGATGCTATCTTACACTAATTCTATATAGAAACCCGTCAACACAGTTTAACTCAGCACCATCATGTTAATCCAAAATTGAGGTCAGAAGCTCGATTGACTCTTTCAGTCTGATGGCCAATGCAGGTTTATTTGAACCTTTAGTTTAAAGAGGTGTGGTACTCCACCACAGCATTTTAAACATTCTCAGATGTGTGGGGTTTGTCTGTCTGACAGAGAAACACAAAGATCAGCAAAGCCGGAGAAGAAAAGGATGGCTGAAATTACAGGGGGAAAAACAATTTATTTAGCTGAAACACTAATCCAGTTATTTTAGATCTGACATTCTTGACAGTCCCGCTGTTACACTCTGATGTACAATTCAGGAAAAAAACATAAGATGGAGGAAGTCCCCATGTTTCATGAATGAGTGCACTAAGAGACGGTCAATTTAAGTGTTTCCTGGCCGAGTTTTGTCTGCTTTTCCTTTCCTGTTGTGAGGACGGGATGTAGCCAGGGGAAACTCATGTCATCCACTCTCATATACATACACTATATACTATTTAGTTACAAGAAGGAGGCAGACACACCTGTCATTCCTACACAACCCCAAAATATATGAATTAACTTCCTCCGCCTGGCGTCCTCTTCTTCTATGGTTTAGAACAGAGTGACTCTCCAGTCCTCCAGAGGAATGCCTATAAGATCCTGTTCCACCGCAGCCCGACCTACACCGATCAGACTTTCCTACCACAACTCTGAGCAGTTCATACGGCGATACTGGTTTGTTAATGGTGCTTGATGCTGATCCATAAGAATGACTCAGAGCGAGGCTACATTGCTACAAGGCCCAAGGATTGCTAATCCATGACCTTCTGAGAAAGATAAGCTGAGAATGTCGGCTCTATCTCCACCAACACTGCAGTGAGGGTTACGAGGGCTGAGCTCTAGCCTTTGCAGTCTCATGTGCTCGAGGGTTTGGCTAAAGCGGCTCTTTGCAACTGCAGGATCATGCTTCTGCGCTGCATTGAGGAGAGATTCGGCCAGATGAGTGCAGTAATTATGTGGTTAGCCTTGGCAAGTGGTGGAGGCTCACTGATTATTGGTATAGCTGAAGGCCTGGAAGATGAAGGCACGGCTAGCTGGCTACAGTGGTGCACTGTGTGGCAAACTGAAACCCGGCTGGGGCTAAACTCTCTCTGTCTGAGAGGAAACTGTTAAAGAGCCACACAGAGCCTCCACTGTGTATGTGTGTGTGGAAGAGAGAGAGAGAATGTGTGTGAGTGATGTAGCGAGGAGGAGTACCTTTACTGGGGAGTGTAGGGATAGCTGAGGTTCAATGGGTTCAGTCACACTGTGAATACGTTGACTTTGTTTTGTGTGTATGTACATGTTTAGCAGTGTGTATGTGTGTGGGGGGGTGTGTGAGATTACACTCAAGAGTGCAGCACTGTTATATAGCAAAAAATATATATCTAATATGTTTACAATATCACAGGCTGATCTACAGGCTCATCTACAACCACATATGATTCAAACTCACAACCTTTCCATTCTTTCAGTGCATTGTGGGAAAGATTTAATGAACATTTTACCATGTAAAACAAATTCTAATACAAAGTGACAGATCAAGCCTAATGCTTACTAGTACATGCGCAAACCATATGGGCTTGTCACCATAGTATGACTGCTGCTGTGCTAATCACTTCGACATAGCAGATGCACAGACTGAGGCATTATTGGCAAAATTAAAGCTATTTTCCCCCCTTTTCACAGTGTGAAACAGCTGTCCAAAATTTGAGAGAGCGAGTGAGACAGACAGAAAGAGAGAAAAGAGGAGAGAGGGTGTGTGTATGTGTAGTGGGGGTTGGGGAATGGAGAAATGGCCAATAGTCAGACCCCGCGGTGCCTCAGATCAGATCCCCCAGAGTTGGGGATTAGGTTTTTGATCCAGATTTTAGGCTGGATTTGGGGCTTTTTCCTCAAGCTGGGTCCATCTGAAATTCTGGGTTTGCTCTGTGATGTCACATTGTTCCTATATGCATGTGTGTGTGTGTTTGTGGGAAACAGAGAGACAGTGCTCACGGCCATCACTTGGTATTCAGAGTATGTAGCGGATGGTGCTGACCACAGAAGGAACAGTTAGCCAGTTCGGCAGTATCAATTTGTCAGCATATCCCAGCAAAAATAAAATCCTCTGGGGCCCCTGGGAGCCAAAGCAGGGCACTGGCAAGAGCACAGAGGGCCTGGGGTGACCCAGCAGCCGCTAAGTACACACAGCTGTACCCTGATATGAAAAACACACAATGATGAGTGTATCACTCAAAATGAGCGCAGGCTGATAATGACAAGTGCACAACAAACATACATATTCAGCCCCATTGACACAGCCCTCTCCCCTCATCTCCACAAAACTACAACATTAACAACCACACAGCTGCAGCGCTAGAATAACGGCTGTAGCAGAGAGGGGTCAAAGACAGTGCATGTCATGCAGCCTGTGTCCTCTGAATCATCGGACACACTGCAGGCTGAGAGGCCATGTGGAGCACCACACACACACACACACACACACACACACACACAGAAATATCACCTTCTCTGACCTTTTATGTAGTTTTACAATGCACCATGCACATATCTCATCACCTACACAAACACACACAATGGCCAGTGTGTACAGCCACTGGCCATTACAAACTCACAACCCCTCATCCATTAAACATAAGTAATGTAACATCGTGCTGCCTTTTTTTGAGATCAAACAGTTTGATCTCTGGGATCTCTGACACTCAATACACACCACATCTATAATTCAGAATATACTGTACAGTACAAAGGAATGTAAAGGAATCAGCCCGGTGTCACTGGTGTGTACTGACATATAGTGGAGACCACCTTCCAGGAATAATAAAGTGCCCCAGGACCTTTTGGACCCCAGTGAACATAGTATGGGAAAACATGATCAGTGTGACCGTGCTCACAGAGAGCATGACATGGAATAAGAGTTCAACATGATTGAGGGGAGGAGTGGAACTGGACACAATGTGCCAACAACAATAATAAATAATGCATTTTTGCTATACATGAGAACAATACAGAAATATATTATTTATGATATGAAACCAATCCTCCTCCTATGGTGCTCAGTATAATGGAGGGTTTGAATATCTATCATCAAGTAATGTGGCTGAAAGCATTAGAACATGCAGCTAAACGTTATACTAGGTGTTAATAGTTTTAAGAGTTACCCAGCTGAGTGATCAAGGTGTGACACAACACCCCGCGCTCAACTCCTGCCACAGAGGTGTGACGATGAACTATGTAATGATGACTTTCACTGAAATAAAAGACACTGGTAATATGGGGGATGAGTTTTATCACTTCAAGTGCTCATCTCGAATTGCCAGTGATGAGATAAGGAAGCCAAATCCAGCAGAGTGGCGAAATCTTCAATGGCCAGACAGCCAGAACCAAAAGGGATTTATCCTCAACTGCTGGACTAACTCAGGCAGCACAGACTCAAAGACACAGACACTCAGTAACCTGGGTAATCACAGAATTGTGTCTCAGTCAGGTTCCTCGGTGCTCTCTGTCACATTGAAAATATGATCAAACACAGGTGCACATTATGTTGTGTACAGGATCCTTTTAACCAGGCGTCTAAATGACATGTACATGTACTAACTGTCTGTGCTTTTCTATATGTGACAGTTTACATCCACTGCTAATAGAGGAGGCATCGGGCACCACCACAACCACCCACCTCCTCATCAGGTATCAAATGGAATAATTTCAGCAGACACAATACATAAGCTATAGTCAGAGTCTATTAAGGAAAAACGAAAGAAAAACAAGAATGAGAAAGGTAGCTGAATAATTTTGAGAAGCTAATAATCCTCCTCCTCATTAATCTCCATTGCTGCCACTGGACATAATGCAAGTGAAAATATAGTCCCATTCCTTTGATTATTCTTCCCACCTTAGAGCAACACGCTCACATCAGGCAAACAGTTACCAACTCATTACAGTCCTCTTCTATTGCTGTTAAATTGCAGTCATTTGTGTCTCTTAGGCAAATAGACTGAGTGCTAAGCAAGCAGACATGCCCTGGCTGAATTATAATTGCCTTGACCAAATCTCTCTCTCAGCAGTTAAGACAATTATGTCTGCATACAACTATATGCCTCTGGAAGACATGTGTATGTGTAGCAGGCCTGATGTTAATAAACACACCATCATGGCCACACATTGGACTACATCCATGCAGATTATACATCAGTTTACAGGTATGATATGTGGTCGGTGTGTTCACATTTCAACCCCACAGAGAGGGGCTGAAACGTAGGCACTGGAGGAGAGCTGTGAGAGCTACTTGTCCCTCTGTGGAAAAATAAGATATTTTCATCTATCGAGTGGATAAACTGAGAGTTACATAAAAAGATTGTTGTAGGCCTATTTTCTAGAGTAAAACGGATTTTACTCACAGCAGTTAAAGGGAGAAGTTGAGGACAAAGAGAGAAGTCCCAAAAAAGCCCCCCACCCCCCAAAAAGCTAGACTGGCCATTCAGAGGGGGGAGAGACTGAGTGAAAAAAAGAAAGTATTGTTCTTTGTTCGAGATCTCTCCCTCTTCTCTCATTCTCTCTCTCTCTCTGTCACACACACACACACACACACACACACACACACACTAGTTTCACTATCCCTGTGGGGTTCACTCATTCTGATAATGCATTCTCTACACCCTTAGTCTAACCTTAACCATCACAGCTGAATGTCTAAAACCAAGTTTTCACTCTCAAATAGCAGTCTCTGCCCATGGGGCCCTCCATTTGTGTCCCCACAGTGACACTGCTCCCCATGGCTTTAGTGTGTACACACACAAATACACACACAGACACAAATAGAGTGCTGACACCAATAAGCAGTCAATGATTTTCCTAATGGTTCTCCTAAATTCTCATGAGGATGGTTAAAGCACTGAAAGCCATGTGTAAACTCTCCCCCTATTAGTATCTCTCTTGCACTCGCACTCACACATAAGCACACGCACACTCTCACAATCACACACACATGCTCAGTCTAAAGCCCATCTTGGCAACCCATCTTGCTTTCCTTTACCCTATTTTTCTCTTTACATCTGCGAGTGTGTGTGTGTGCGCCTCTGAGTCTATCAACCCTCTGTCTCCAATTTTTTCCCCTTTCTGCCACAAGACTATTTTTTCTTCTTCTCATAAGTTAACCATATTTCCGATATTGCTCAGCCACAGTTCCAGTGTCTCTGCTCTCTTATATGAACACGCACACACAATCTTTCACTTTTAATACACAGTCACGAAGAGGAAACACAGAGGCCTTTGTGCCAATGCACAAACATGTTTGAGAACGACGAGTGTTTTGCAACAAAAGAGTAAAAGAGAGAGAGGACTCGGGGGTTAAATTCAAATCATCTAAAAAAAAAAAACCTAAAGCTGTAGCACAGAAATGATCAAGCTTCCCCGCTTTCCCTCCATAGGAGCATGAATGCCCTAAGTACATAGCAAAAAGGCATTTGACACTGTGATTGCACAATCACCCATTCTAATTATCTCCTCTTCTCCTGCCCCCCCCCTTATCCACCCCTCCCCCCTGAACACACACAAGGTTTTTTTCTCCGTACATTGTAATTTCTGTATACCTCTGAGGCATATTGCCCAATGAAATGGAACAGAAACTGGAAGGATGGTTGGAGACAGATGAGAGGAGTGAGAAGTGGAGAGGATGGAGCGGGAGGAAAGTGAACGAGAGAGGAAATGGGAATAAAATAAGTGGAACGACAGCAATTGACGAGAGAAAGAGACGGGGAGAGAAGTGAGTGAAAGAGCAGGTCAACTATGGTGGCGGCAGCGTGGAAGCGTCTGCGGAGCGTCGCTGATGTGATGGCACGATGATGATGGCGCTGATGATTCACCGCTGGTAAGAAATCAGAGAGAAGAACGTATTATTATCACGCAGCTCAATTACAGCGCAATTTCTCCCCGGCAGCGACAGCCTCTGCAGGGCTCCTCATTGAAGCTGATTTGGGAGGCCTGCAGCATCTTGGAGGACCAGTCAACGACTCAGTGGTGCGGTGAGACGTCCCCACTTGAGATGGGAGAAGAAGAACAGGCAGGAGAGGACGACTGTGGAGAGGAGGGGGGAAACGAGTGCCGGGAAGTAATCGAGGAGAGGGGTGCAAACGTCGGGCAGGGAGGACAGACGAGATCTAAATGCACTGCTGACAGAGAAAACACCTGTTCAGCAATGTGATGAAGTAATGAGGCTGCTCCTGGTGCTTTAACATGAATACTGAGGAGCAGATATTCATGTGGTGCACTGTGTTTTAGAATTTTATTTACTCTCAGTCTCAACGTGTGCATGTTGTGCATGAGCCACAGGGGGAGGGAGAATATAGAGGCCTGTGTGTGTGTTTGAGAGGGAGATTGTGTGGGTGAGTGTTTTTTTGTGATGCAGCAAGAAGTGTATTTTTTGATTTTATGCATTCTGTAGGTGTGCGCCTTTCAGCACGGAGGGGACTCTGAAGAGTGTGTGGGTGAGCGCATGGACGCGTCAGCCTCTGTATGGATGTTTGCAGGTGTGTGAGCTTGTACATTTAAATGGTACATCCCAGCTGTCTCTTGTGTACCTTCCAACATCGCATACACTGTCTGACCTGAGGCAAAGGCAGCCTCAGCTGAACCGCTTGGCTGACCTGACACTGGGGGACTCACTAACGCGACCTTGACTGTGATCCTTGACCTTGATTCTCTCACCTACAATACACTGGTCACCGTGTCATGAGTGTGTAATGGGTGGAATATAAGATGATTGTCAGGCGATCACCTGCTAGGTCAAACACCTGCCTGCTGCTCAAATACCACAGGATTTACTATATCAGAACCACTGTCACGATGAGCAATATGTGTCTTAGAAGCAGAACTTATCCATATTTTATATAAATGATGCATCAAGTTGTTTTCAATCTGAAAGATGAAAGCAGTATTACCTAACTCAGCCCCCCTCTGCTCTATGGAACATTTCAGGATCTTTCAGCTCTTTGTTTTGGTTTCAGGGACTGAACCTTCACAGTGTCACACTTATCTGTAAAACACTAAAAGACAGGCAAAGTAAATATCACTTCATGTAGCTTTATAGCTGGGGTAGGCAGGATTTCTTTTAAAAACAAAATATTAATTCAGTGAGGAAAGGTCTGTGTGTTTGGGACGATCACAGTGTTTCTCTATGTCTCTGAAAAGCCTACAGCTCCAGTGTCCTCCTGATTTGTTAGGACAGAGTAGGGCCAGCCCTTCAACCAATCAGGAACCCCCAGACTAAAATAGATTTGATTGGTCAAAGACACTGGGAGCTGTAGGCCTGTTTTCAAAACAAATCCTGCCTACCCCAGCTTTAAATTCAGAAAAATCCTACCAAGTGTTCAACACCAGTGTGTAATACTAGTTTGATATTCATCGGTGTGGGCACATTTCAGTCAGAACCAAGAAAAGCAGTGTGGTTCAGCTCGGTAATAAATAATGTTACTTCAAAGGGAAATTTGAATATACGCCTTTTGCATAATCTTATAAACATTTATCTATATTTATGGATGACACATTTGTCATGTTTATAAATGTTAGGATTCTGGGTTAAATAACAGCATCACTGGCCTGTCCAAGAGTCTGCAGTGCTGAGTAATTTTATGAATCATAACAAAAGTTCTCCTTGTTTAAAAGCATGAACCACTGTAATATGTCATCCAGATGTGGACAACACAACTAAACAGTGCATCAGAAGCACGTATCCATCAGGGTGAATGATTAAACCAATGGAATCACAACCTGTTTAAGTTGGCAATTGAGAACTGGGATTATTGGGCAGATTTGCTAAACTGTGGCTCATCAGTATAATCCTGAATGAGAGCTCTGATTTAGAGATGCTTGATAAAACCAGCTTGATCAGTGTCTTCACATCAGCTTACCTCTAAATCCTAAACTTCTCCAACAGAGGGGAAAATTACAGACCTGATCCCTGCATGTGTGGAGGCCATTTGGACTCAGGTTAGTTTCCAGAAATGGTCTGCAACCACACAGTCTTTGCCAGCCAGGCCCGAGCTACACTAACAAGCCTTCAAACCAAACCGGGTTCCCCTAAGGATTATGCTGGGATTTGAGTCGACGTCGGATTTGTAGAAGGGATGAGACGTTTATCTTTTCTTTTTTTCCCCCAACGTTTCTTCCTCCAGCTTTCTTCTGTCTTGCATATCTGTCTTTCTTTCTTTGCCAGCTTCGATCTCTCTTTCTTTCTTTCGTTCACCTCCTATACATCTTTTAATCACATATAGAGACAAGTCTTCCGGGCTGTTGGCATTCAGCTCCAGTAGTGACAAAAAGTAAAAAGGAGGAGAAAGACAAGGCGGAGGAAGAAATAAGTGCGACTGTCAGTTCCTCTCCTCTTGCTCCACAGGACTGGAAGGACAAAAGCTCTCCCTGACAGGCCCGATCGCCCCTATCTCTACCCAACCGACGTGTCATCACCCTGTGTCTTCACCATACTGCCACGCACTCCTTTCTCTTCACGTCAGAAACCCCCTGTCTTATTAGAATAATACAATACATGGGGATTAGTGTATGGTGTGTTGAGGAGGCGATAGCAAGGCAGTAGCTCATGCTCAGTGTCATTAGTCTGTGTGGGTGTGATTACATGTTCATGTGCATTTGCGTGTTACATGTGGACGAGTGTGTTGCATGTCATTGTAGCAGCACTGCAGCAATTTCAGAGAAGTGCGCAATCTGCCGAGTGCTTCCCCCAACGACGAGGCTGTCAAGTGCTTTTCAATGCAGTGTGACTATTACGGTTGAGAGACAAACTCACTCTATACTGTCTGATGATCCCATATAGAAGTCTATTCATGGTGAATGCTGCGGGGGCTATAATGTAGATGGTGCAGATACAATTCACACTCTGATTAAGGCTGAGACATCAGCAGCAGTAAGGAGATGCAAGAGGAGTTGAACGGAGGGCAACTGCACTTGGTTGTCAATAATTGAAGATGTCTGACCTATCATCTGAGAGGCCTCTTCACTTCTTCTACAGCACAAAAGGATCTATGTCTGTTGCTACAGGCTGTTTGACCTGATGGGGATAAGTTCAAGCAGCTTCTCATCTTGTCACACTTTCGAGCACAACAGAAACAACACAAACAGAAAATCCACTTAATAATATGCTCCATTGGAGAGAAAACAAGTGTGCCTCCTTAAAATAAAGAATTTGTAATTTTGTTAAAACACAATCAATCAATAAATATTCCCCTTTTTGTCTTAGCCCAGACTGTGTCTCTGGAATAAATAAAGATCGGTATCAGCAGTGATTTTATTTTGGCTGGAGTAACGTCCCTCTTTCAAGATCACCAGGTATTGTTAAATTCAAAAAGTGCACTAGTTGAATATGTGCTCAAAACATGAATTTGCATAAAGGCATAATTAGAGATTAAATTTAACAGTTTGTAAGTGAATACACCTTTTATTCATGATCTTAAAGCTCTTAAAAACTCCAGCAATTTAGTTCTGCAGCGCCATTAAGGTAGGAAGCAGTTATCTAACTTCAGAATGATATTTTCTGCACCAGTCCAGACTGAGCTTTTAAAAAACGTTTCTTTCTATTGAGACGTTTCATGTCATCATCATTAATCATGATCTTTGTTATGTAAGTCAACTACAGTACAGTGCCTTACAGTAGCTGGTGCTAATCTCTTTTTATAAAATACAGTAGATCTATTTAAAGGGATAATCCTGAAACTACTAAACAGTGGGAGATTTGAGCGATTGGTGTAATAACCTCTCCATATGGTGATGGTCTGGCAAAAACCAATCTGTGTGTGTATGTGTGTGTGTGTGTGTGTGTGTGTGTGTGGCCATTTGCTAAATATCAACATTGACCCGTCTTCAGATAAAACTAATTCAGCCCCACCCTCCCCACCCCTTCCAGCCTTGTCTTGCTATCTCTCTCTATGTCTGTCTCTCTATGTCTCTCACAGGGCTGTCTGCTAAGCCTCTTACCTATGGGATTATTGGCAACGCTAGGTATTATATAGCTTAATTCATCTGGATGATGCGTTATTAATGTGTTGGGGAATGAAACCATCTGTAACAGCAGCTGAGGATGATGGGGGGAGAACGGGTTGGTGGGGGGACTGGAGTTGACACAGAGTGACAGACACAACTCTAATTGGTGGTAATGGTGAGATTTGTTTGAATAGACTTGACAGGAGAGGGACGAACAGTAATCATGATCTTTGATTTTGCAGTTTTAGAGATGAGGCATACAGAGGCATCAAGCTGAGCACAAAGCAGGCACAGACTCCATCTACCAGAGAGGAGAGTAAGTTGTGTGTTTGTTAAACCCGTCTCAGACATGCACATCACTTTGTAAATGCACTGTTACAAAAGACCGGGTTAATTTTCTTTGAAGGTCGCTCGGTAAATTTTCCTACTTTGCCCCCATTAAACACAACATCTGCAGCATTTCTTTGTTCATATATTGCATCTGTTTAAAGGGGACATATTATGCTTTTCCAGCTTTTCAGACTTATAAATATGTTTAAAATGTTGGATACTTGTTCCAGAGGATGCAGAAGTGCCATATCATGAGGTAGGCGCATGCTGAAGTAATCCCCAGGGGTAGTTTCAGGCAGCTCTGAACTACTGAAAACACTCGAGTTTGGAGGGTTTTGTCTAAAGTCTCACTTTGACATGTCACAAGTTGAGGGGAAGTTCCCTTTATGGCACTTAGCCTGGCACTGGTCTCAGCGCCCATCCCACTCTGCCATGGAACTGTACGCCGTTGCTGCCTGCAAAAGTTTCGGTCATTGTCGTCGTAGTTAAAATGGCATACAGAAAGTGTTTTGTTTTCAGCTACAACAATAATATGAGATGTAGTGGAATTTAGCATTTTCCATTCAGTCGGTTGCCATAAATCGCTCTGTCTTTCCGAGGAAATGCTGGACAATTAACCACTAAATAATAATATCAAAATAACTACAAAGATAAAACGATATATTTATTGAAAATGGACACATAAACAAGTGTGGGTATATTCATCCACATTAATATGAGACTCTTTTATAACCAAAAGCAAACTTCACGGGGGATCTTTAAGTAGTGGGTTTTGGCTTTGAAACATATGGACAGGTAACAACATATGGCAAAGTGAATGGAGAAACAAGGCTGGTGCTGCTACTTCAACATGACATAAGGGATCACGTATACTACGGTCTTCACAGTTACCACATCTCAACAGAAAACCTGTGGGAGATTGTGGATGAACATGTTAGGTGACGCTCTCTTGCCAAACCATTAAATGAGTGAATATCCTTGTAAAGAATGGTGTTGATCCTCCCAGTAGAGCTCTCCAGACATGGAGAAAAGAATCAGTGCAGATGGTGCAGTAATACCTGAGCATCTTAAGTTATATTAATTAATCCACAGTTAAGTCCATAAGATACAGAAAATAGTAGCACTGGTATATGGTTGAACTGTGTTTTTGACTACTTGCATTCTGCCAAGTGCCAGCTGGTTTCAGTGCTTTCTATCTTTTTTTCTATCATTTTTCTCTGTGCTCATAAATACAGTATTATAAGATAAGATAAAGATAATACAGCCAAATTCCTGATAAAGCTGCTCTCACTTACATGTTTTTCTGTCTAATATGACAGTGACTGTAAAGTGGCCCAAGTCATCCTGAAAATCCTGACTCTGTCACCACACTGCCATCTGACAAAATCACCAAACACACAAGTTAGAAACAAATACTGTATTTACTTTTAAATGATCACTCAGACAGAAAGTCAGAGGCTCATTACTGTCTGTGTCAGCTACCGTGCTGTTCCTAAGTTATGTGCACAGACAGTTTATCTCTCTATATGGATCCTGCATTTTGATTTTTTTACTGTTCATTCAACACCAGTTATTTTCCTACAGAAAACCAAGTAATTTCACCACAAATAATTTGATGTAAATCTATACAGTATGCACCCCAGGAATCATTATGAGGCAACAACACTTTCGCCTCCATCAGAGCCATGCTGCCTTCATAATGAAATGTTCAAAGTGAAGCATCTGGCTGTTGAATAACTATAAATTATAAGCTTATAGCAACGCTGTAGTAATGGTATAAGGCCTTACAATGCCTTTTTTGGGGCTGATTACTCTGTATCCATGGCGATGAGCATTGGATCTGGCTTCTGGGGTTCTTAAAACTGCAAATCTGTGTGGCTTGTTGAGCTGAGACTAGAGATTGTGCTGTTATTAAAGCCTAAAAACACTTGATGATGCACTTATCCATTTGCCCTATTAAACATAATACAATAATGGAATTTGTGCAACTCTCATCAACATAATTGACAGGACTGTGTGAGTCATGCCAGTAGGCCTATGTTTTGTGTTGCATGTGTACTATTTCCAACATCTAACATGTTTCTAACAAAACATGTTGAATTGTGTGAATGGCATAAGAGACAGCAGAGGACAGACACATTACATAGATACAGCACTAAGGAGGCCTGCTGCACATTTAGCACCTGTGCTAGTAGGAGTGTTTAGCAGGGAAGTGTCTGTGTGTGATGTTTGAGCTGCCATGGATACCCAAACTTCTGCAGTCTACAAACTGTAGCATACATAGTCTGAAGTTTTAGGATTCCATACCAACACTGATATTTTGCATATGAGTGGGACCGGCTTAGTGAAATAACATGACAAGCTTTTAACAGCACATTGCATTATGATAATAATGAAATGTGTGGGGTTTTTTTTCTGTTGCAGGTTTTGAAGAAGGGTGGTGTCATGTATACAAATTACACTTCAACATCAAAGTGTCTTGGGTTTTCGATGTGTCTCTTTCAAGTTGGAGGTGCCTACTTCTTCCCTCAGATCTGAATATGTTCCCAACTCTCTCTGAGACTACCGGCACTTGAAAAAGAAACTCTCTCTCTCTTTCTCTCTATCAGTGTGTGTGTGTGTGTGTGTGTGTGTGTGTGTGTGTGTGTGTGAGTGTGTGAAATCAAAACGACAGATGGATGGACTGATAGGCAGGATGTACTTTACTTTTCCCTCATTACAGCTTTTACAGAGTAACACTTTACTGATGTAATGATTTGGATGTTTGAAATTCTAAATAACACAGTGCATCTTCTGGGTGTCTCTGGACTGTAATTATGTATGTTCAGAGGTCTGTTTAAAGCAAAATAGTTCACACTCCAAGATGATTTACTTTCAAGGAGTGCCAATTTATCTGCCAATTACCACTGCTAAAGCGTATGTGCTATGATGGGAAATTCAGCACTGACAGTGACTTGCACGTGAAATAACACTGGAACAAGCTGTTTGTGAGAAAGGAGTGGGAAAGGCTGCTTTGTTACAATGTGAATAGAAAAGAAGTGAAACATGAGAAAGCTGACCCTAAAAAAATGTCAAACCACACAGTAGCATACTTTAGTACTACTACTCTGGCACAGTCACTCACCATACAAAAAAATCAAGACTGGAGATCTGGGAATTAACACATGAACTGTTCATATGGAATCTAACACAAATTGACAACACATCATCCTGAACTGGTGTATCAACGTGGCCATGCAGTCTCTCTCTCCCTCTCAGACACACACACTCACAGACCTAGAAGCTATAACCTACGGATGTGTCACCCATGACTGTATGCCCCAACGTCACAGCACTACTGTATGTGCCCTGCCCAGCAAATGGAAAAGTAAAAATCATGACTTTAATATAGTTTGTGTATATGAATGTGCGTAGTTAATATGTAAGTGTGTGTGTGTCTGTGTGTAGCTGCTTCCCTGCGTCCAAGTTGATAGATAATTTTGGATGTTTCTGTGAGGTTCGTTCTCGTGTGTGTGTGTGTGTGTGTGTGTGTGAGTGTGAGTCAACGCTGTGATCATGGACACAGTGGGATGATTCACGTTGTGGTTGTGGTGGTGGTTTGAGAAAAGACTGAGCGCAACAACGGATTTCAGCACAGCTCCCAAACGTAAAGCATATGTATGTACAGAGCATTGTACCACACATGATCATAATTTAAATGATACTCCCAGCACCACTTTTACCGTTTACCAAGTCATTTCATACCCAGCCTCTTTCATGTTCATTCCTCATTAAAACGAATGTCTGAGATGCATTTTTCTCCTCCTGAGCTCAATGAACATTACAGTGGCCACAACTACATGAGAACAAGAAGCCCTTTTAAAACCAAAAAAAAAGAAACTTCGATGAGAACACTAATAACAGGCAATTTGTGGTCCCATATGGGAACCCCCACGGAGCCGATCGGCCACGAGTTGAAGACAGGCTTCCATTTTTTGCTTCCCTAATTTTTTTCCCCTCTCAGACACAAAATGAACAAGATCTTCTGTCAGTTACAATCTATTCAAGTGAAATATCTGCTGGCACTTGTTCCTTTGTATAAATTAGGTCTGCAGCAGAGCTAAGAGTACCACTGTCAGGAAATAAATGTGGATTAATAAAACGCAATGTATAATATTCTGTGGTTTAGCCTGTCATGTATGTACAGCATTATCATAATACTGTGGAAGAATGTCGAAGGAACTGAGGTCAGTGTGCATTTTCTGATGATTTGTAATGCCATCCTCGCCATAGGAAACCATTAGGAAAACTCTGTGCAAAGGGAAAAAGTGTACATCAGAGCTAATGTTACGTGTAATACCATGACTAACAGGAAAACTCTTTACAACATGTGTGAGCACCCGCTGGGCACATGGGGGATCATGACACTATATGACTACAACAGCAGATGGAAAGAAAATGCTGATGACCAGATGTGGAGCTGGAGGCAGATGCTTTTTAAAGCTTTACTCAGTCTCAAGCTGAAGGTAGATTGGTTTAATTCTGGCACATTAACAGTTTTTCTCATCCATTACCAGGACCGCCTTAATAAGTACTTATTAATAATTATTGTGAGGCTATCTCCTGTAATAAACTGATGTCAGCCAAAACAAGACAGACTAATTAATAAGTAGAGATTTCTACTGGGAGGGAGTGTGTGTGCAACAGGTAGCCACAGTCTGCGTGGAGAGACTTAACCCCTCGCAGCTACTATCATTCACGTGATTACATCCAGATACATACGGCGGTGGGGATGTGAACAACAAGATGTGGTGTCTGTTGAGCAACAACAGAAAACGTCTCTGCTCTCTGACACCATTTCCTCAAGAGACACAACAGGAGACAACCGCTAATGACAACTGCAGCTCCTGCCTGCTGGGATGACACACTGAAAGCTACGCATAATGTTTCCATCCAACACAAGTTATCACGCAAAAATTCCACTATTGTCATCCTGTAGCTTCTGGCTCATTCTGTTCTGGATCAAAGTGCTGCGCTCCGCTCTCACAGGCGTGGCGCCTCATATAGCATCAGTTGGCGCTTGATGCGTCATCCTAAGGCTGGACATGCCTTGCCAAGCCCCACACACACACACACGTACCACCCAGAAGGGGAGAAAGAATGAAAATGCAGTGATTAACCAGTTGAGGGAACATATGAGGCCAAGGGCGACCAATTGAATGTTCAGGGGCCGGGGGCCACAGAACTGCAGAGAGCGGGTCGACAGTCTGGCAGCAGGCGAGCTGACTGACTGGTGGACTGACTGGCGTACGGCTGTGTCAAGTGCCTGGAGGTGATGGGGAGGATAGCCCTTCTTTAAAAAAGGTCATGGGTGGAGATCCCCTGTGTGCTTTAATAGTGAAACACATTCAAGGCAATTTGGTGTAGACGCAGTGTGAACAGGATGTGACAAAACGGAGCCACAGTCATTTATGTACCCTGCTAATAATATCCCGAAGTGCTCTCATGTTAACCCACTCGCAAGGACCACGGTATCAGGTCCCAGCAGGACCATTACAGGGATAAAATATTAGTGATGTTTTGTTGGATCGCTCTCCAAAGTGTCAAAATATAGACAAGTGCCTCAAATACAACCCGTCCTTGGCATGACTTTGCACTGTGGAGATGCCGGCAGGTGGGACAAACAGTGCTACCAGATGAAGTGAGTGAGTCAGTGTAAAATCAGCGGAGGAGACAGATGATACAGTGCTCGGCTCTGAGTGACTGGCTGTGCGTGGAGGCCACAGTGTATCACACTACATCAGAGCTGGTTATCTACTGGTTGCATGGTGGCTGAAGAGTAGGCTGTAGTTGAATGGCTGGCAGCTTTATGAAGGGAAAATGCTGAACACTTGCCAGGAACAACTGCGTCCAATTTCTTTAGGGCAGCCTAACTGCTTGAGAGACCATGCGAGCAAGAAGCTCAATTTTCGAGAATTTAATTCCAGACATCAGGTTGTGAAAATTAATCACATGCTGCGCGGAAGCACTGTACAAATACAAAAGCTTCTCGGTGTGTAAGCCTCTGGGGCACGGGGAGCAGTCAGTGGAGTCTCCAAATAAACATTTGGATTTGGGGGGTGCACTTTTTTACATCTCCAGTGTGCAGAGCATGGCTCCAGCCTCTCTGCCTGTGAATGGGCACAGTCCCACGGGCTATCTTTAATTCAATTTATTCATTTTGAGAACAACTTGTTCATTATGCAGGCCTGCATGTGCGCTTTGGCTCCGCAATCATATCTCTCTTGACCTTTGTGTTTTATGTTGCCACCACCAATAAAACCGCTTGTATTCTCGCAAACAGCAGATGACTGTAATCTTTGTACACTCATCAAAAGCAGCCCAGCAAATTAGGTTATGTTTCAATTTGGCCTTGCTCAGACGGTGCTGCTGAGCCATGCAGCTGCTGTGTTTGGTTTTAAAACACCAAATAGACCGTGACAGGTATTTGCTACAACCCCAGTCAGTGACTCCGCTATTCAGGCACCTCCACAGCTACTATCTCATGAAAGGATTTGCCCTACCATGCTATCATTCTGCCCCGGAGTGAACTACACGCTGACTTCAGATTTCATACTCAGCTCTGGTATTTTAAACTGGGGTCTGGGCTGGAGTGCGTTCATTCAATCGGCGCATTGTGGATGTTGTCCTCAGTGAGCTTTCAGCTGAGGATGCCCGTCTCCACGCATCTGAGGAGTGGAGAGGGCTCGTTTGCATCTGTCTCGCTTCTTCAGACATGCTATCATTTCCCTGCGAGACCGCATTTAAGTGACAACGATCAAACACTCATTCATTCAGAGGCCCGGCCGTGTGTGTGCTTGTCTCCCAAAAGCGCAGACTGGAGATGTTTTGACCTGCCTGCCAACCCCTCCGGGCTTCATCCCCGGCGACACGCTGTTTTTCTAGCGGGGGAAATGATACGGATGCAGCGGCAGTGCCACTGTCTTACCGGCTGCTGTATGTGGCGAGACGTCCCCCTCCCAGGCGGAGGAAGATGCTGCTGCTGCTGGACCCCGTGCTGGAAATAGTCGCTGCCAGCGGCTTTGTTGCCCGCGACCCGGTCCCGCTTCTCCCGCACGTTGGAGCCTCCGTTTTCCCGGTCTTCGCCGGAGTCGAGGCTGCTGAAGTTCCACACGATCAGCGTCTGCACCAGCAGCACCGTGAGGGCTGCTATCAGGGCGGACCGCGACCGGCGGGCCAACCTGCGAGCACACACGCCGCCAACCATCTTCGCACCGGGCTGCACGGAGCTGGAGGACCGTCTGTGGCTGTGCGCAGCGCGACGGGAGGAAGGAGTGGAAGTAAAGAGAGAGAGGAGGAGGAGGTGGTGGTGGTGGTGGTGGTGGAAGAGGAGGAGGGGGAGGCTGAGCTTTACGGTGGCGGAGGCGAGGAGGAGCGTCGAGAAGGAGAGGCACAGGGCCACCGTGTGGTCAAAGTCGGTGGGAGGGTGTTGATAGGAAGAAATTATAGAGTCTGTTTTTCAGAGAAGAGATTTCTGACATTGACCAAACCTGCAAATGCTGAAATTTGCATCGCCCGATACCATTAGTCCATTACCAGACAGAGAACAGCAGTATTACTGAGGCCCAGGGGGGTCGTGACAGACACTAAGTGATCCCAACAGGGGTGTAGCTATAGGAGCCCAGTCCCCGGATATATTATTTCCTCGGGCACCTTTTGACTAATTCATACAACCCAGTGGAAGTCTCTGTGTTTTGGAAAGATTATCTCCATTTGACACCCCACTCGCTGGACCCCAGCTGGAATCCAGCAGGAAAATTAACTTTTTTCCCCATGCTTTCCAGGAGGTATGTTACAGCTGTGCTGTGGAGCTGGTAAGAATTAAGTGCTTTGACTGAAGACACTTCAACATGTGGGTTGGTCATGTGACCCCCCCCCCCCCCCCCCCCCCCCCCCAATTGGACAAAAATGCAACCCTATTGGTCACCCTAATCTTTCCCCACATAAGGTCAGGATGGGCCATATTTATGAGAAAATCTAAGTAATCAATAAAAACCTTCCAGGCACAGGGATACATTACCTTTATCTCATAGTGGTGCATGGTCTCAGACTTCTGGAGCCCATGCATCTCCATCAAAAACTCCTATTCAAGGCCCCCTCCAATGAAAGTCAAGGTTCGACCTTGTGAACATGTGCATGATGTTTGTTTTTATCTTTTTTCCATGATATAAGACATGTCATAAGTGAGATGATCAGTCAGCACCATGACCACCATGGAACTGCAGTGAACCAATCACAGTCTCATAAAAACAGGTTCAGATAACCAGGGTTCATCTGTCAGACGACATGAGCAACACAATCCCATCAACTTGCAGGGATAAGGGGACAAGCAAAATAAACCAGGGCACCTTAACTATACTCAAGGGAGTTGCATCAGCACTACCTCTAACACTGTGTCAGCCAGCATTACAAGCTAAAACAACAGCTACACTCGCCTTTCCAATATGGCAATTTTGGTGCACAACAAACCCCTCAAAACCTCAAGTCCAGGTTTGAAGCTCGAACATGTAGCCAAGTGCCTCCCATGTTCCCTCTGAAAATTATATAGTACAGATAGTTTACTGTTTCACCTGCCAACAGGCAGCAGTGCCAGGGCATGTCCAGACTGTCCAATAAGGAAGTAAAAGGAGATGTGCTAATATATGGTAAAACCCTGCAACAGCATATTAATCGTCATAAAGACATTGTTTTACACCTTTTGTATATTTTAAAGCAGGTTTTCAAGACTAGCTTGAACATGTATCACAGATGAAGTTAAGATCTCCTGTGATTTGACATTACAGCACTGCTAGAGATTATAAATCTTGTGATATGAACTTACGTCTTCAAAGTTATCGATCACATTAAAACATCAATTGAGTGATATTGCAATTGCCTTACAATGCTGTGCCTGAAACTGAATTCTTGCAATTTAGACTGAATCGGTAACGAGGAAATACATCCACAACTGCAGCACGTTGGCTCCCTCACAGCTGTGATTGGGTTTATTGCACCTTGGAGCTCCATCGGTACTACTCCTATTCAGTCATTTCTCTGCCACTTAACATGATTAAAGAAGATGCTACTCAAACTCGTGGCCTCCTTGGATTGGTTACTGAATAGCTCACACAAATTCATTTCGGTGGCACAGAGGAAAACACCTTGCAAATGAATGCACCTAAAAAACTGGTGCACAGTTTCAGTTCTGACTTCTTTTAGCATAACCAAAAGGGAGGAAAGCCTGCCTGCGTAAAGTCTAGATACACTATGCAGATAAGTCCAATGGTGTTGACTGCAAATGGTAATTATTAAGAAAATCTACAAGACATCTCAGAATGATGATTTCATTCATACTCACTGGAGACTGCTGCCGCATGCTGAGAGTTTGTGTAGGAAGCTTCATAAATAACTAAAAGTTCTACTCTGAGATGGGAATATTTTTAGTCCAATCAAACCATCAGCTCGATTCTTAAGAGTGATTCAGAGATGCTTTCTTAGACACACTTTCTGAGCTCTATATATGCCCATAACATGAGTAACAGAGATGGAAAAGTTTCTGTGGTAGACACACAGCCCTGTGCTTCACCTACAACATCTTCCTTGGTGTGTAGGGTGACATTCATGCTTGATTCAAGCTCCAGACCTGGACCCGTTACAAAATGAATGTGAAATCCCCCCTGAGGACTATTTCAGACTTTGACTCACAAATCAAGACATTCCTCTTTATATTCAGATATGCTAAACATAAACATTCAGGTGACTCAAGTTCTCAACAAGTACTAGCGACTCCTGAGTGCTGTAAAAAAAACAACAACAAAAAACTAAGGACTAAAGTGATGCCTGAAATGCTGTCCCTCAACATTGACTCAACCAATCATGGGCCTGCTTATCAGTGTAGTGCACCTCTAAAATATAATTATCATGCTACATATTCAATGTGTTGAAGTAGAAAGTTTATCTTGTCCAACTGGTTATTTTCCTATAAGAATAATTATGCAGATTACAGCTGTCAATATAGTTGGAATAATTTTCATTCAATGATTGTGACAGTGTGATTCTTGATAGACAAAGTGTATATCTTTAACTTTATTGATCAATCTCTTCAAATCATATCATTGTGAAAATTAAACCATAATTAACCTTTTTAATAGGAATAAAAAGAGGAATGTGTCTGAAAACAAAATGATTCCAACTTTATGGGCAACCATGTGTATAAGAAAACATGCATGTGCTCTTTTGCATTGTCAAAGTCTTGATTCTGGGCCACCACATGATGCATTCATTCTACAGGTCTCTGGACTCTACTGGAGTGGATGGGCACCATTCTTCCTGAAGATCTTCTCTATTTTGTGTTATGATTATTGTGGTGGAGAGTTGTTGACCCAACATTTCCCATAAGTGTTGAGCTGGGTCTGGGTCTGGTGGATTCAGCTTTCCAATGAAGCAGGTGACACATGAACACAACAAGTCAGGGTTTTGGGTCTGAGTGTCTTTTATCAACTTGACTTATTATGATAGATTTCCAAAAAATCCTTTGTACATATGGGTGCAGAACACATTTTTTCTCTGACATAATTTGGAGGCTTAGGGCAAGTCTTAAGATTTAAAAACGTTCATATGAGTTATGTGCTCTTAATTAGAGTAAGACTCAAATTATGTCATAATAATACACAAGACTATAATTACTTGTGCATGCATAGTGACCCATGAAATAAAACTCACCCCACAATGAGGCTGCAAGGCTGACAACAACACTGGTGGTGTCATCCAGAATATAAGAAACTGCAGCAGCTTCAGTTACTGTTGCTACACTTCAGGACAGTGAATAATGAAATTCCTTTGATTTCTCCTCAACATTTATTTCTTGAATTGTCCTGTGGCTATAACTCACAGGACTGTAGAGGGAGGAGTATACTGGTCACCCACTATTGCTCATAAAGTTGGAATGATTTTGTTTTCAGACACATTCCTCTTTTTTTCCTGTTTATTCACATCAGTAATCTCCTCTGACCAGCTGCAATGACTACATACTGAGTCCCAGTTATCAGTTTTGAGAAGATATACACTTTATCTATCAAGAATAAATCACATTGTCACACTTTATTGTTTCACTTTATTCCAATTTTATGGGCATCAGTGCATTTGTCATGGCTGTCCATCTATCCATCCAATATCTATACGACTTATCAGTGCAAGGTCGCATGGGACTGGAGTCTGTCCGGCTGATGTAGGGTGAGGGCAGGGTACACCCCAGACAGGTCCCCAGTCCATCACAGGGAAACAAATGAAGTGTAAAAGGGAGCACACACTCACATTCATGCCCCTGGGAATGGAACAATGACCCTTCTTGCTGGGAGGGGACCACTTTACTACCATGCCACCCTGCTCTATATCCAACATCTAAATATTCAAAACATTGCTTGCCTTTGTTTTTTTTTTTTTGCCACTGTGGTCCAGTGGAACTAGAAGCATGACAAGCACATATTTGACCTTATAAAGCAGCAAAATTGTTAGCTGACATTTCCGCTACTAGCGGACCCAGGACGACATTAGCATTCATTTGGTTTGGTTTTGGTCTGCTTAATTGCCAAGTGCACTCATGTGTTGACTAACTAGCTGCTAACTTTGTCAGCTGTTTGGATCAGATTCATCAAAGCCTTCTCACTGAAAATATCTGGCTGGAAATAAAGTTGATGAGCTCTGAATTTATGGACAGGAAACCAGAAGAGCAGGTTGAATGAGGCGAGAAATGCTCCAGAGACCTGAGACAAACTTTAGAGTCATGTGATAATTCTCTTTGAGAAAAACCCTGTCACATCACATGTAGTCGATCCATTCAGTTGTCTGTGTAAAAATATTGACTAGTGCAGCTTTAAAGACGAAACACACTCCAGATTGACTTGATGAAGATGCTGTAGCTACCCCCACCCTCAGTGATAACTGACACTTGTGATAAACAAGATGCATCGATCTAAATGTTTTGAGCTCGCTAATGTTAAAGCTCCACCAGCTGTAACGTCGGTTCACTTGCTCACTCCAGACAGATAGTCTCACTGTGTTTGATGTTAAGGTCAGATTCTCATCTGGTTTATATTCAAATGAGAGCTGAAGCTTTCAAAACTGCTGCGCTGTGTGTGGAGAGTTTTTTATTCACCACAATCTGACACAGGTTCTGTGTACTGGTAAATGAAACAGTGGACTACTTACTGCAAGCATTTATCATGCTTACTTTGTGGTATTGAGCAAGTGGTTCAGATTTAAGCTACTAAAAGTTGCACATGGCTTAAATGACTAACATGCATTTTTGTCTAAAGCCAAGTTTTAAAAGGTCTGGTTTAACTACAGAGCAAAAGGTGAGCGTTTATGTGCTCTCTGTTTGTTTCTTTACTTTACAGTTAGACTATCTTAGTTCCATGCTAACTGCAAACCAAGGCCAAGGAAGCTTTTAGCATTATGATTAGCCTACTGAATATTAAAGACAGAAAATTCACTTTACACATATGGAGACTCTCATGAAAGCTACTCACGGTCATCTGGTCTCTTTGCCTCAGTTTCAGTGCAACAAACCACTGAGGTGAGTAAGATTGCAGACCTGACACAGACAGTAGCTTTGTGACAAATTGATGGCTGCTTCGATGTTGAATGAAAGGCAACGTAACATAATTGTGGGAGGAAAACAAGAAAATTGCTAGATGCAAATTGTGACACCAGACTAAGTGTTGCATATATCAAGCCTTGGATTGGGAAGTGAATTATGTACTGTGGTGTCTGCTGAAACACAGAATAAGAAGTTATCATTTTGTGCTCCACACTGTGGTTGTCATCTGCAGGAATGCCTTGACTGACATGCAGACTAAACATAATACGAAAAGCCCAAAACAACAACTCTCAGGGAGCCACAGGAAGATATTTCTCTTGTGAGCTGCTGACCTTGTGGTTGTTAAATCCATGAGACAATTAGACATTCCAGCCATTTTCAGAATTACATGTGGGCTTTTTACAATAGCTGTTCATTCCCAGCCTCACTGTTTCTTATCCCTATGCACTTCTGTGGTAGTGTACAGCTGGAACAAGAGGCAATTTAACATGTCTGTCCAAACTTAAGCAAAATGAGGAGGAATACTTTGTTCATGTCATCCACTATGCAGGGCATCGTCCAGCTATGTAGGCAGGAATATAATGCTGTTGGATTGCCGCACTTGTGACAAAGAAGAGTCGCTTAAGTATTCTGTCATTCATGATTAAGTGTTTAATCTGTATTCTCATCATACTGGTTTCTCAAATATTTTAGCATTTGAATAGCAGCGCAAATTATTAACTTGGTGGTATTTCTGCAGGCAAACAGAGTCAATGCTACAGATAAGGCTGCAGACCACAGACAGATACATATTGCGGTGAATTTCAAAATGTCTTTATACACTCTAAAAATATTTGAGCATCTTATAAATGTTAATTCTTCCTCCATCAAGGATAATGAGAGAAAGCAGAAAGAGAGAGAGATACAAAAAGTGGCTGCAAACGAAAGAAATGTAAAGTTGTTAATTATGATGGAGATGAGAAATAGGAAGAGAGGGGGGAGGAGTTGCACACAGTGCAATAAATGAGAGCAAAATGAAAGAACAGTGAGATAAAGAATGGTTAAAAATACAAAAATAGATGTAATTGGAAAGTAGGGGTGAAGTTAGAAAACATAATCAAAACACTGCAAGCACGTCTATAGGTCCACTAAATTGGTAAAGGGCAGCAGAGAGATAGATGAGGGTAGAGTCAGAGGAAGTCAGAGAGCAGAAAAACAAAAGCATTTATGAGCACAATGTAAAGACATGAAAGACAGAGAGAAGAGAAAATAACATGAGACAGAGAACAGCTCATGCTCCTCTGGCAGCAGAGCCACGTCTTCCCCTCTCATTAGCTGGAACTCTGTTGCTTTGGGGACAGAGTGGGCCGGCTGTCGCCACGACGATGGTTACCATTCCCTGCGGCAATAAATGCTGATTTTAATTAGAGCCGACCTCTTTGTCACTCAGAGAGACAGACACACACACATCGAATGACCAGAGTAACTTGCTGGAAGATTCAAGCAAGAGTCGCAGCCCATCCTCACAAACACTCTCCTCCTCATGTCTTCTGAGGTGCAAACAGCAGAGAGACAGAGAGGAGGAGAGGGACAGATGAGCAGCCAGCTGGTGGAGCGAGTCTGGGACAGGAGGGAGAAAAAGTCGGGTGGGCGCTGCACAACATGACTGGTGAAGCCTTAGGCATCCTGCTGTAGGACACTCTCATGCATTCAGTGTTTTATGTAATCCGACAGCGTGCTGACTAGAGTGCAGTAGAACACAGAGAAACACAGCATCAGACAGGTGTCCTTGACAGCGATGCCCCAGGGGACCAAAGGGAGCCTTTTTTCTCCCACTGTGATACAACAAGAGTAAAGGAGCAGATGTGGTTGGTACATGTCTGATGCGACTGTACAGGCAGGAGGACTAAAGGTTTTGTTGACTTTTTTATGTAACTGCAAAGAGCTGTGAAAAAGTTCATGCATTATTTAAGCTGTTTTGTAAGATGGCCCAGGACAACTCATCTGTAGCTACCTGTGTCATAGCCCCGTTTCAGATGGCTGAAGGCTAGGTTTAGTTACTGTATCTCAATATATTTTCCTCCATGTCAAAGCAGTTTACACTGAACACTAATAACAGTGATACTCAGTGTCTAAAGAGTTTGGAGCATGACGTTGATTTCGGAGCCTTTCAAAGCCTAAACCACACAAGCAAAAGTATAAGGAAGGATTAAACTCTCTTAAATTAAAAATACATATGAATCAAACATAAGTGCTGCTTCTCACATTACATGTCAACAATCACATGATACTAGGACGAGCTAGATCTGCAGAGATACTTGAAAAACATTACTTTTATCCTGGATTATCAGTAGGTCAAAACACAGACTTATTATTATATAATATGTATTTATTATCCATCATGTATATGTTTAAGGTCTTTTGGCTGTGTTTGTGTTTTAAGATTAATCAGCTAACTGGAGTTTTGAAACAGCTCACTGAGTTTAAGCATTAGCACACACAGTTATCATTTCAGTTAACACGATCCACAGTTGTCTACTTGAAATAAGAAGCTATCTTTTTTTAACCTGAGAAATCAAGGACGAAATCTCAAGTGCCAAATCAGACGTGAATGATATTCATGACTGTAAACAACACAAGACTAGAATGGAAATCTTGAAATATATTAACAACAGTCAAGGTGTGGGACTTAGCAAAGAGTCAGTAAGAGTACTTACAGAGAGCAGGACAAGCTAAGATTAGTGCTTATCATTGCTCTGTGTCCTAGAGCACCAGCCACCATAGTGGAAGCTTATAAAGGTCACTGCAAAGTTACTGAAAGGTCAGGTTGTTGAAACAAAATATTCCCCCATAGGTGACATATCTTTGATGTGACAGTGCCATTTACAGTGCCCACTGGCGACAGCTTGCCATTGTGATTGGCTCATTTGGTCGCTGAGCCTCGTGATCTGAAGTCAGTTACTCCAGCCCATAAGGCAAGAGGCTGTATGTCACTTTCCACCAGCACATGTGCACATGTGAATGAATGTGAGCATGTGTCCCGAGGAAATGGATGGATTCCAGGATACTAAGCTTTTCTCACATCAGACAGCTTATCCTGGAGGAACGCAGTACTTCTTATCAGGTACAAAGTGGAAATCACCACCAGGGAAAACAGACCATCCAGTACAATGTGAAGGCACAGCTTCAAAAGGGCAAGCGGATAAGGAAAAATGAAGTCGGATGGAAGAAAATTTCTACAAGACAGTGCATTAACACCATATGTTTGCAAGTGGAACACCATTAAAAAGAAGAACAGAACCATTTGCACATCACAGTGGAGGTTGGTGCACCTTTGTAGATGCAATCTAACAAACAAACAAACAAACAACCAGGATTCCAGTGTCCTCTTCAATGACCACTGTCAAGACAATAGATGATCAGGCCATCATTGCTACAGTAGCATGTTTTTGTTGCCAAGCAACAAAAGCAGCAGATGTTGTGTATGCTTGCCAACAGTCAAATATTTTTTTCTTTTCGAGTCAAGTGAAATTTCTTGTTGACTTACTTGGATAATGAGATTTATATTTGGCAGGCAACACATAAAGAAACAGCGCAGTCTAATGTGAGTGCATTCCTGTTGATGCTGTCAAGCCACCAGTGTATTTGCCATATTCAGAAGATGCTGCTGTCTCCTTCACTGCAGGTTCATCCTGCACCCATAGATGCCTGTGACAGAAAAAAAAAATCACAACTTGCAAAAATGATGAATGCATTTCATTAGAAGAAGCACCATGGCCTTGAAGAGGAAAGGGTGTTTCTAGTTCATGTCCTATTCACATGATTTAATTAGCAGAGCAGGAACATAATCACATGTAATTTGTGCTCATTTCAAAATTGTAAGGAGGCTTGACTGCAAATACATCCATGCATTTAGACCTGTCATGCATTAGGAAGCAAGTCAAATTACACTGGTATTATCTTTTGGAAACATTTAATCTATGTGGGATATGAAAAAGTATTTCACTCTTAAATTACATTGTAATACACATAACACTTATTCAGTATTGATAAAATTCTGTAAAAAAAAAAAAAAATCTTAATGATCTGAACAGCCTTGTATTACTGACAGACATTTTTTGATTAAAATGATTCATTGTTAATCTGATAATTGATTAATTATTTCTTCTTCTTTCTTGACCTTTCCTGACCTAGTAGCAGTGTGATTTATTTTTTTATTTTTTTTATTTTATTTTATTTTATTTTATTTTATTTTATTTTATTTTATTTTATTTTATTTTATTTTTTTTACTACTGACAGCAGCAAACTGGACAAGACAGTTTCACTGAAATCGCTTTGTGGTCTCCCAACATGCCAACCATCACATATTGTTTTCTGTTATAACACTGTCTCACTGTATGTTTGACAGGGGTGTGAAGAAAACATGACTACAAGTCTAAATCCTGACTCTGGTCTGCCCTTATGCACAGTGATGCTTCAAACTAAATGCTGACATCTGCTGTACACTGTTCTTAGTTAAGTTTGTTAGTGGGTCATAAACTCAGAATCTGGACAAAATGAGATTTTGATAGAGAGACCTTGAATATAAATGACAATACAGTCGATGGTGGCCAAGATATTTCGATAGCAAACAAAAATGTCAGCATCATAGTAAATCAATAGCACTCCGGGAACCATGAAAGTTTCAACAAAACATCATTATTTTTGGTAGTGGTGGACATTTCTGACCAGAAAAACCAGTGAAAATCTGGAGGATGCAGTTTATCTTAATCAGATTTGGACATTTAGCAGCTTTTGTATGTCAGCAAACTGTAATTACCCACAGTCTTTGATTGTCTGTGACACCACAGAAGGAGAGCACCTTTACATCCAATGTGTTTATGCCATATCATGTAACTGTCCCAAATCACTCAGTGAACTTCCTCTTCCAGGGACACACCATTTACAACCAAGTAAATTTACCCTTGTGCACCTTCATTAAAGCACTGAATAATTCATTCTCACCAGATCCAGCCCCTCCTGTTTTTTGCTGACTAGACATAATATAAAGCACAGTTAAATGGGTTTGAATGGGTCTCCATGTCTGACAGACAGAAAATGACTTCTTGTTCATTGATGTCTGCCTCTGCTCTGAGCATGAGTTATTCATATGACATAGAAGTCAGTGGATTATATCAAATGGACTGTGTGTGACCTCTATGTAAATAGGAATATATTGGGTTTCATATGTCCTGAATTCTTCAGAGCTGTGTACAGCATTTCTGTGGAAAGGAATCTTACACTGTGGTTACTTTCTTCTATCACTAAGGCAGCACTGCAGAAAAATGTCAATGCATCAAAAAATATAATTAAAGTGTGAGCATGGTTTAACATTTTTCCAAATTTGCAAGGTTATTGTGACTGACTTATAAATGGTCTTACCCATAACCCAATGTAAAACTGCAACACCTCATTTTAACATGTCTAAGTAACAGTAGTTAATAATTGCAAATTGAAGTTGCTGGCAGGCAGATTTTGTTGTCTTTGGACATGGTCACACCAGCTCTTTCCTCCTGTTTCCAGATCCTGTTGCTAAACTAAGATAACCTAACCAGCTGCCTCATATTTATTATAAGGAGATAATAATGTCAGTCTTTTCATCTAAATTAGCATTTTTCTGCCAAACTCGTTCTTTAAGAACATACTGTAGATGCATTATGCTTTCAGTGAACAATAGGAAAACCTAATAATGTGATGCATAATGCACATAAAGCTGCAGAAATACAAACTGTAATTTCAAAAATACCCTCAAAGGTGAATTTAAAGATTTGAGCTGGGTTATCGATTGGGCAAAACATAACATTTTCTGGAAACCCCAAACAATGAGGTTGTCCCTACAGTATCATGTTCACTGTATGTTAGTTGGATTTGGCAATTGAATTAATTGCCATTTTGTTAGAAAGGGCACCACTGAAGTACAATCTCAGCTAAAGTGGGCTTTGCTCCGTTAATTTTATGGCTGCGTCTTGTCTCTGAACAGCAGTTTTCATACCATGCATATTATTACATAAAGTTAAGTTTTTAATGAGATGACCATAACCCAATGGAAATTAAGTTTTATCCTACAGAATAAGTATAAGTAATTATGCTGAGAACTGGTTACACTGGACCTAATGGGAATTTAATGTGGCAGTGCTGCTTAATGGAATATTTTGGGATAGTTTTGTACAATACACTGTATGTGTATGTGTATATGCTTCACATCTTGCACTACCGTTTGCATCACCACCACTGTTGTACATAGGTTGTTTCAATACATTATATTATATTATATCTTATTGTATTCTTAATTTATATTCTATGCTGTTTATTTTAAGAGGAGAGAGAACAGGTTTACAATTCTTCTGTATGCCCTGGAAATAAGAAAATACAGAGAACTGACAATAAAAAATCTTGAAACTTAAAGTTAAAAAGGAGAATCAAGGCCACTCTCTCATAGTTGTCTGTTAAACATAAAACTGGGCCTGTAGCTTAGCAGAGAGTGGAAACAAGGGGAAACAATAAGAAAAACAAAGGCTAATACACATTTATAAAAGAATGACACAATCCAAAACAATCATTCGATCATCTCATGCGTTTGGATAAGGTTGACATAGTGACAGGGTGGGACCAGCTACTCTACAGTTGCACTTTATTCAGACGATACATCAAAGTCCCGTTTTCCTTTTTGATTTTTCAAAGGTTCAACTTTCCCTCCCTGAACGACACCACACAACCCTGATTTAAACCCTGATTTTCTTCCTCACACTCTCTCAGCTCCAGGCTGATTCTTTTCATCTGTCTTCAAGGTTAAGAGTTTGTCTAACCATCGCCTGGACTGCAGCAGCTCTTGCGCCCGCTACAGCTTTTTCTTACTCCCATCTCCCTCCATCTCAGTGGGGGGGGGGGCTCTACTTTCTGCCCAGGGCCCTTTGCTCTGAGGGCAGCCGTATCAGAAGTAGTGTGTCTGCATCTTCGATCTCACTGAACATTTCTTTCCCTCGCCGCTCCCCACAGTCCTCTGTGACCAAGCAACCTTGTTAGATTGGTAAAAATAGTAACACCAGCAATGATTTAAGAGAAGCAGGAGTCTGTGTTTATAAAAAAGAAAAAAAAGAAGCTGAGGGAAAGGAGGCAGGTAATGAGGGAGAGAGAGCCTGGGAAATATATGCAGCAGCTACAAAAGCCCTCAGAGTGGCCCAACTTTCAGCTGCGTAGGTGCGAGTGATTATGTTCCCCTGCTGGTTTGGCTGATTAGCAATGACCTCTGCTACAGAGGCTGCGACAACGCAAACGGCAGCCTTAAACACTCTTAGATCACAGATACAGAGCTTTATTCAAACTGTGAACTTCTCTAATTTGAATATTATAGGCAGGCTCGTCTGCTTGCAACAGCAAGTACATCTTGTACCTTTGAATGGAACCAATCCATTAAATCTGTTATTATGGACTGGTTCCAGGATAAATGTTGTATTTCTGGGGGATTATATGAAATCGAATGCAAGAAAAAATAAATTAAATGTACGACAGATGGCCTGAAAGACAAACCTCACCTCTTGATAGTTACAGCAAGTATGACGTTAGAAACAACATGCTATTGAACAAAGGAGAGAAATCATAGTTTCATCTGAAGTTTGGAGCAAACCTCAGATGAAACTAAGGTCAAACTTTAATGTCAGGTCTGATATCTCTGGCAGAGGCAGTGGTGGCACTGCAGAGAGAGCCTTGCTGAATTCAGCATCAAAGCACTAATAGTTTCCACCCAACTTGTCCTCAATCAATAAGATGCCAGTGCAAGTGTTTGCCCTCAAATGAAGTGGGAATTCATATTGTTTTGTTCCTCACGACTCTCAGCAGCTGCTGTGTTGCCGCTGTTGGTGCTGGTGGTTAACTTTTCCGCCCGATAATGCAACAGAGTGGACTGCGTATTGATTTGTTTGTCTAGATAGGAGCCAGTGTGTGCTCTTGGCAAAGCAGCACCGTTACATTTCTTTGCATTGTGCAGTGGCCCGCAGCGTCGATGCTTCAAATTAGGGAGTGACAGGAGGGGGTGGAAAATAGGCCACATGTCAACTAATGACAAACATTGGACATTTTCAGCCAATTTGTTTTCTTTGTGCACTTGATGAGGTCAGTGATGAATCTAATCTATGAAGTGCCCCTCACACTGACAACAAGCAATAAGTCTTTGGCAGGGAGTGCCGCATGCATAAACTTGGTCTTCCTCCTTGAGCATTGTGATGAATGAGAGCTATTACAGTTGATGCATGTGATTTCTGCACCATGTGGACTGCAAATGTTGCACTGACCCCGCAATTTCTTGGGTTCTCTTTTTTTTCTTCCTTATCTCATTTGTTGACTATTTGTGTCAGTTCTCAGACCAGGGACCCAAAAGCGTTATTTCACTCAGGAGCCAGATGTAAGAGTAAAGAGTCTTTGCATTCAGTCTTTCATCTGAAAACAAAAACAATCTGCATACAAACAATCATTTTAGCTCTGTATCAGAAACAATCAGACTAACACACCTGAGAACACATACATACATTAGCAGTCACGTACACTGGGAGTGCACAAGATGATGCAAAGCGGAGGCAGATTTTCTTCTCTGCAGCTGATTAATTGTAGAAAAAAACACTCTGAACAAGGAGCAGCCAGGACAGCTGCAGTATTAAAATCCAGGATTTAACTGGATAACAGCTGCTACCAAAGACAATAAGGCTTTGGCACTTTTATGTCATTTTCTGTGTTGCTTTTGTGTTGAGGCAGGTATGGCCCAATCAGGAAGCGACTCTGGAGTTTAAACTAAAACAGGTCAGCGGAGTTTCCAAATTTTACTGTTTGTGGAGCTCTGAAATTTTCCGAGTAGTGTGGACGGGAGGCCAAAACATAGCAGAGGAGATGGGTTTTTTAAATGAAAACGTAGTGTGGGTGCACAGTAAAAAGGAAATCTAAGGAAATGAAAATCAACATACTACAAAGGGCCGGCTGAGGCAAAATCCAAGAAACACAGGCAGGGTCTAAATCACCTCAGTTTCATGACAGACAAGCAGAGAACAGATGAATGTGCACACTCTGAACTCAAATTCACGGCACTTGTTTCCTTCTCTGTGTTACACAGCTGAAGAAGAGGGATACGATTAGTTCATCTGATATACAGGTGGCTTGGTTCCAGCAATAGAGCAAAGATCTATTATGTGATAAGTGGAGTTGCCATTTAGCCACAGGAGTGTGGGAGCATGTGCTCAGAGAACGGCATATGGAGGTTTGTGTGTGTGTGTGTGTGTGTGTGTGTAAGGGGTTGGGGTTGTAGGCGGCTTTCATCTCAGCAGTGCTTTAAGGCCAATATAGCAAATAGCACAGACTGACCAGCTGCTTGACGTGCTGTTCAACCGCCAGCAATCCCAGACTCCCTCCAGAGCCACCACTGGCTGCCTGCCCGCACTGCTCCGGCTTGTGCTCTCTCACCCTCTTTCTTTCTCTCTCCGTTTTATCTCCACCTCTTCTATCTCTGTGCTACTGTCCTACTGCTATCTTGCTCTCCATCCTGTCACTCAATTAAGCTCGCCTGTCTTTCTTTTTATCTCAGGCTTTCAATGTAAAATTTGACTCAACTCCCGCTGCTACTGAAATGCCTGATGTGTTTCTGAGCCTGCACATTAGATGCTTGTCTACATTTCTGGCAGTTGTCTCCTCCGAGCCTTATTTATCTAATTCTACACTACAGGTGCAATCATAATTGTCTTGACAGTCACGCGGTGAGAGAGGTCGACCAGTCAGTGTGGGTGGAGGCATCCTTACACTCACACAGATTCATCCCTGTCAAGGTCCTTCTGTCCTTAGCCCATAGCCTCTGGACACGGCTGGTCCTGTTGTCTGAACAGATTAGCATTTAAAGCACAGCAAAACCTCGCTCAGAAGAAAAAGCTTACACACATGCGTTTGCATATGCATGTTGCAGACTGATGCACACGTATGCCAGCACCACGTGAGCACATGAACACTGACTGTAACGAAAATGAGCCTTTGAGGTCGCTGCGCTGGTGCACGATGCCAATTCAAGCAGTTTGGCGATGGTGCAAATAAAAAGGAGAAGATGACTCATGACTTTTTGACAGGTTGGACCGAAGCTGCAGTTCGGGTTGGAATGTGGTTATTTGATGAGTCAGTCCAGCTGAGCATCCCTCATCTTGGCAAATGACTCCCTCATTAATCTGACAAACAGCAGTCTATTTCTGGTCAGTGCTCCGCAGCATTTTGGAGTCGAAATTGAGCACATAATTTTATTATCTGAAACTGAGGAACAATTGGCACTTGCAAGCCTTTGTAAGCATAAACAAACAACAGCTGTGTTTATGCAACTGTTGGAGTCTGCTTGGTGTATAAATGAAGTCTAGCTCAGACATAGCCATTATAATGTTGTGCATCACATCGTGCCAAGGGGAAATCACATTTTAACATCAGAAACATCCATAACACAAGCAGCAGCAGAATGAAGCCAGATTGATATGTTACCATTGTAGCAACAAACTGAACTGTATAACAATTAAAGGCAGGAGGACAATTACAACAAATACAACAGAGCTATATTCATGTGAAATCAAAAATGTTGTCTGTGCAAACAAATTATTAACAACAGAGGGAAAACTTCTGAAGAAGCTCACTTAATGACAGTGCAAACACTTCACACTACACAAACAGAGAAACATACAAAATAAACTTCTTCTTCACTAAACTGTCGACACATCTATCTATCTATCTATCTATCTATCTATCTATCTATCTATCTATCTGTCTATCTATCTATCTATCTATCTACCTATCTATCTATCTATCTATCTATCTATCTATCTATCTATCTATCTATCTATCTGCCCAGGGCTGAGACATGTTCTCTGCCAACTGCAACTTTACCTTTCTGTCAGCTAAATCACAATTTGTGGGGAACACCCAGGCAGAGGCGTGAATCTTCCTCTAAATATGTCCAACAAAGATCTCATATATCATAAGTTTACTGTCTTTCTCCAAAAGGGAATTTCATATTTTACTGCACTGTTGTAAGTAACTCCTGAAACCCTCAGTCTTTATTTTTCAGTTGAGACCACCTCCGCTTCAATTTTCCAACAGCGACTTTTAAGAAAGGCTGAATGTGTGCTGCTAAACTGTTGTTGTTGTTGTCGCTGACTTTGAAGCAAGGTAATGACACAAACATCACTCAAAATGCAATTATACCCCACCCCTTCCTTTTTGAGACCCAATGGAGTGTTAAAGTGAATGAAGGCAAATGTAGTGTGAAACCAGTGAGGCTTCATAGGCCGGGCTAATGGAAGCCACAAATGGTTGGACAGGAACCAGTTTGTCCATGAGGACAGCCGCCACCCCTTCACACACACACACATACACACACCCTCCTGCTCTTCTTTTAAAAGTCACATCACGTTGATGGAGAGAGAGAATGATGGAGTGAGGACTCAGTCAAAGTCAGACAGGAAACAGAGAGGAATTGAGGGTATTTTACAAGATGACAAGCACAGTTTATCCGGGCTGGGAGCTGGGGTGAAGTGGTGTGAGAGTAGGAACATCTATCCCTGGATGTGTTGTTACAAGAGGGGCATGACTTGACTGTGGATGCTGCTCCAAATGAAGACGATTTGTGTTTGTGTGTGTGGGTAGAGTCTGTGTGTGTGTGTGTGTGTGTGTGTGTGTTGAGGCCATGCCACTATTAATTTCTTTCACTTCAGGCACCGTTTTAAGTTACAGACACAAGCAGCATTCTCTTACATGCTGCAAACCCCTGAGTAAGCGGAGACAGCTTCAGTCGTTCTCTCCAGAGGGGTCTAAGACTGTGAGGGTGAGGGGAAGAGACAGTGACAGAGGAGGAAAAACCAGGGACTCATGGTACATGCAATACATAGAAAAACATAGAGAAGATGGCAAAAAAGAAGAACAACTAAACGAGATAATTTTAAGAGAAGGAGACTCATCTCTGCAGAAGAAGGCTGTCTCTGAGAACCACCAAGGGAGAGAATGAAGAGAATAGCCTGTATTGTTTTCTCCTCACTTTGATTTTCTGCCCTCAGCAATAACACCCCCTCCACACACACACACACACACAGTGGCAGAAATACTCATGGTTTGTTCTTCCTGTAACCAAAGATATTTCCATCTGGCTCATTCTCTCTTCTTTCAGTGACCAGAGAAAAATGTTTGCCCTTGTTTGCTTCTTATGTTCTCTAATGTCTTCCAGGGATGAACTAAATACCCCTCTAAGCGCTATTTAACAGAAAATATTGAATACAAAGGTTTTAGTGTGTGTAATTTACACTGACGTTAAAAACAAAAATCATTGACATCATTCCAGATGATAACGAGTGTATAAAACACTAAAGTTGGTGCATCACTTCTGCTCTCACCACCTACTCTTACATGGCATAGAGAAGACACTTATCTGGGGGATTTGGTAATTCCTGGAAATGTCAAAGCAGACTGCAGAGGAGAGAGAGGAGGAGCAGGGGGTGAGCACACTAAAACAAGAACTGAAGTGAGCAAATACTAAAGACCTGGGATGCCTTTCAGGATGATAAGGTGGTGATGACATGTGGGGGTGTAAGTAGCAGCGATGAAAAAAAAAATATGCAAAATTTGAAAATCTGAACCAAACATAAACAGAACAATTTTCTGTTGCTACTTGCTGAACATCATTCAGCAGGGATTCTGCTATCAGAGTACATCTGTAAGGTACATCTGAGGCCTCATGGTCCGTTTCTCAACACCTTGCGATGGCCTGGTGGAGCTCTAAGGGATGCTGGGCACGAGGAGTGGAAGCTGTGCTTCTGAATGCCAATCAGAGTCTCTGGAGACACCTGATCCCCCAATCCTTCTCTCCCTCTCCTCTCATCTCTCCTTTTTCTCGTCAGGCGGAAGTGAATGCTCAGGGCTACACGTGTTAAACAGATGTGTGGGAATTGGAGAGAACATCAAGGTTAAGAGGAAAGGTGCACAGAAAACCCCGGGCAACTCCGCTACCTGTGTAAGTATTTATGTGCAAGGGGGAAAGGGATTTATTTGCATATACAGGTGAAGGCAAAGAGAGAAATGTGCAGGTATTTTTACTCATATTTTAAGTGCATGTGTGATTCTTTGCATTCAGACATACTTACATACCGATGCTATTGTATATGTGTATTGCCTGCATACATTTACACAGTACAGGTATTTTCACTGGTATGCTAAATGGATGTAATGTTTATTGTTAAGCTTGAGCATCAGGTGGTGCAGTGATGACCAAGTGCAATTTCTATTCATACCTGTGTAAATAAGTGTGTAAGTACACGTGTGTTCATGCATAGGGACTATGTGCTCATTTAACACTTGCACAAATGCAGGTAAGTTAGTATGCAGTACATGAATGTGAGCATATCTAAAAAGGTAAATATGTGTTTGAGGCATGTGGAGGTATTATACACACAGTGCATTGTTTGTAATTCACCATATCTCACATGAAGACGCACAACCATGAAACCTCCATGAGGAACATATTTAATATTACAGGATGTTGAGCTGAAGTGCTGTACTATTCATACATGCTTTGTCAGTAGGATCCATAAGAGCAGTGTGAAACCTGCATGCCAGCGTTTGTGTGTATGTTTCATGAGGGTGATGATATGATGATACAACAGCTGTGTTCAGCCATATAATTTTAACCAGCTTCAAAACTTTCCCTGCTGTGATGTGAAACTCTTTGATGTCTCCATGGATACGGGGCGGTGCTGAGTCCAAGCGAAGCTGCTGTGCGTTCACTTATTCTGGGTTGGCCTCATCCACTTCTTATTGTCTTTTTTAACTGTTGCATTTTTTAACCAGGTGCAAGGTCCAAACTCTTCATCCAAAATCCTGTAAATAATTCAGTGACAGAGCTGGTGCTTCAGGATCATTCTGCATCCTCAGAGCTTTGGTCCTGGATGACAATAGAAAGGTGCAACTGAAATGAATTCATATTTCACACTGGCCCCAGTTCTGCTTAGCCCCATTTTTAAAGCCTTTGTAGTATCGTGCAAAAGACATTTTAGGTATTTAGATATCTTACTACAGTGTCGTCACAGCATCATCTGATCGATTCCAATATAATCCTGCAGCATGGCAACCAGCCTAAACACATTAAACACACTTTAGGACCTTTAGGAGCTACAGCTGATGAAAATGATGTGAGATCTCATCTACAGTGCCTATAGCATTTATGAATGCATCAGTTGCACATCTGATCTGGGCTGTTAAACAGTTAGAATTCATAGCATACATCAATTCAAATCAACCTATGCACTTTTTTTGTTAGCTCTGTGGATATGGGTGACATGGCCTCTTTAACAAAGGAGTGTCTCCCACTTTGTTTATGTTTAATGGATTGGAAAGGAAAGATGCATGCATGTTCACAGCAAAAGTCAATGGCTATTTTTCTTAAATTTTCACAAGCTCCCTTACAACTCAGAAACTCAGTAGCTTTAACATTTTTGGAACAGACATGCTTGTTCATCTCCCTCCAAGCTAAAATAAGAAAACCAGTGTGACTGAGCCATTGCTGTTTATGGGTTTGATGTTATCAGTTTATTTTGGTCATGAAAGTGGCATTAAAAAAAAATCTGTGTTGTGGCCACAAGTAATGAAACTGTGGACATGTGAGCTGTAATAATTAGCCACAGTTTACACACTGGCAGTAGTATATCTGGTGGTGCATACTGGTTTTCATTCTTCTGGACAAAAAGCTACAGGATTGGTTTAAGATTATAGAACTGGGATTAAACCATAATAGAAATTATTGTAAATTTAAAAACAAAAGCCTAGTTTGAGAGCATATCCATGTCCAAGTGGAAATGCTTTTTAACACTTCTGTGTGGGCCTACTATGGCTGTGTATGTTTGTGATATGATCAGGGTTGTTTTCATCAGTAAAGATATTGGCTGAACCTGATATGATAAAATACTGGTACAAGGGAATTAATGTGAATACTACATGGTTACAGAGGGATCCTTGTGAGTAATTGGAAGTTCTTTTGCATAACTTTCCATTCTCCTATTCCCAGCAGTGTCTCAACTGTCAGCACAGTGAGAATACTTGATGTAGATCTCATGTCATCTTGCAGCTGGAAAAACAACAACCTCTGCAGGTGAAAATTAGCTTTGACAGATCAGATCATTAAACATCTAGGCATTCATTTTGTTGTTGGAATAGCCAGTATATGTGCAGCTGTGGCAGCCTTAACAACCATGTGCTGTGATTGTGCTGGGACGGTGTTTCTTAGTTGGATTTGTGGCTCTATTGCCTCCAAGTGGCTAACGTCAAACAAAGCTTTAAGACAGAACATGCTAGTTGAGGTTGGATCTGTTTATCTGGAGATTTGCACAGTGAAATTCAGTTTGGCAGACTGAACTGAGGTAAAACAAAACCTGTCAGTTGGAATAATTATTCTCATAAGGATGTTGCTGTGTTTGACGAAACATGACCTTCGCACTAAAATGTGTTTCATCCTCAAATAGCAACTTGAAAATTTGAAACTAATCACTTCTTCCTATTCTCTTCTTGATTGCCAGCTTTGACGATGATTATCAACGATCGATTGTAAAATAAACTTTTGTGTCACCAGTGAGGCAGGAACAAGATCCCTTTTGATCACTCCTCCAGTGGAGCAGACTGCCTCTGGAACATGATTACACAGGAAATGCTGTTAGAAGATTAGCTGTACTACAGTGTGTGTAGAGCAGGGTTTATCACAGTAGTTTTGGTTAATTTCCACTGTGCCATGCCAAGATAATGGTGATTAGTGAATCAGTGACTCATCGTCAGTCATGATGAAGAAATGCTTGGATTTCATTTTAGGCTGTAGAAGCAGAATTTATTATCAGATGAACTCTGATAAGACCCTTCTCATTTCCTGAGTTAGATCGAAAACAAATCTCCGTATGTGTGTGCGTTTTGCTGATTACTCATTTTTTAATGCATCAGCAGAACATACACGCACACACAAACTTGTGTGCACCTAGGCTGCAGATCACAAGTTAGCATACACATATAGGCACATGAGCCACACTTGCAAAGCAAACATCACACTGCTTCATAATCAAGTTCGGATGACATAAATCCTAGCAGCAGAATGTGATATTCAAAATGCCTTAAGTGCCCAGAGTGAATATGGTTTACCAAAGGGTATTCATATCTGAGGCCTGTGACAGCCAGAAACTCTCATCTCTTTCCTTCTTTGGAACAAAAGATGAGTTAAATCAAAGGAGCCCAACTTTTCTTGCCAGACAGAGGCAAAAGCATGCACTGGTCCCAGCTGTCATTCTGCAACCATGCGTAACAGAGACAAACAAACAGTGGGGGCCGCTCTCTCTCTGAACGCAACCCATCGATCATAACCGCGCATTTCCTGGAAGAGGGAGACAAGATGATGCAGAGAGGGAGACCATTGGAGCCAGTGCATTTGTGTGTGTGTGTGTGTGTGTGTGTAAAGACACAATAGGGCTGGAAGACATTCTGGAGACATCCTCTGGGGTGCCACCCAGACGTTTGCCACCTCCCAGTTCAGTCTCCTGTCGCTTCCTCCATCCTGTGGTCAGAGTTCTCCTCCCTACGCCCACCACATCCGGGAGGATGATGCAACACTGGTGCAGATGGAATATAACAGAGTGGGAGGTTCAAATGAGATAGTGAGTGAAATAAATGAAAAATGGGGGATAAAGACAGGTGGAGATTAAATGGAGGCACAACGATACAAGGTGGTGGGGGAAATAGAGGAACAGTAGAGTAAGAGCATTTTCTTTTTCTTTTTCTTCTTCCTTCTTTCTCACATCCAGAGGCTATCTTCACTCCCCGACTCCCCCAACCCTCACCTGCCTTTTCTTCCCTCAGCCACACGCCTCTAGGCTGTCTTTACTCTCATCACCCCACCCTCAGTCCTGGAGAAAAGTTCAATCTTTGCATTTTCATTGTGGTTGCACACACCAACCCCATGCCTCATGAAAGTTTCATCTCCCCTCCCTATCTGTCTCTCTCTGCCTCTCTTGTCCTCCCTCTCTCTCTCTTTGCCGCTCGTCACATATGCAACCACGGCTGGATCCAGCTCCCCAGGTGAGGAATGATGATGAGAAAATGCGAGGCAACCAGCAGAGATTTGCCATGCTGGGCTGTAGGCAATGTGGCTCAGCTCGGGGGAGAATGAAAACAGCCTGCATAGAAGAAGACTGGAGTTGCCTTCATATCTATGCCACGTAGCCCACAGCAGAGGGTACAGCTGGTCTGATTTGAGGCCTTTGTTGCCTCTCTGGGACAAAGATCTCTAAAATCTGTCTCTAGTGGACAGTGCTGGATGAATCTGCTGTATGCTGAAGGCACACAGCTGAAATAGCTAATATGGCACATACAGAGACACTTTCTGTTATTCCCACGCATGGCAAGTGAATGCACAGGGGACCAAATTGTTATAATTGTATATGTGTGTAATTGGAACATTTCTAATGCTCAAATGAGTCAACAAAAAAAGCATGCTGAGTATGGCCCAGTTTGTGGTGTCAAACAGCATCAAATACCTTGAGATGAGTGATCATCAGGAAGTCTGACAGAGACAGAAGCATATAGACTCTCTGGGTCTGCAGACTCGTTTTAATGATTACCAGGGTGTACTATATGAAAGGTCAGGTGATCACCAGTCATTAGGATTCATCCTCTGGGTTCCATGAATGTCCAATATTTCAGGTCAATCCATCCCGTTGTTGCTCACCTATTTCAGTCTAGACCAAAGAGGTGAAGCGACTGACCAGTCAATACTGAGGCATAGTGGAAAGAAAAATTAGAAATACTGCCCTAACCTGATTTCTGATGGTTCTCCAAGCCCACACATGTCTGAAATAGACATTTCAGTGCTCCAGTGAGACAGTCACTGACTCAGACCGTCCTGGTATAGCTGCAACTTCATAGATTGTTCAAATCATACCTGTCTGAACAAGCACCTAAACCAACTGAATGATTGTCTGTCGTAGATGTTAGCTTGGATCCCTGGAAGCCAGGGTTTAATGCACCTGCCAAGGGGACCTGGTGTCGCTTCAGATCAAACAACAGAGAGCCAATGGCAAACTCTGTCTGTTAAATATAAATACATCCACAGAGGTTTTACCTTGCTTATTTACTGTAGCTCCTTAAAGCCAAGCAGAATGTCAGTGTGCAGCTATTACAGAGAGTGGGAGGGAGACAGAGGAAGAGGGCAGATAAACATCACTTACTAAATACCAAATTACAGTGGGCCGTCAGAATTTAGGAGGAAACACTGCTATCATATATCAGGGTGACGGCTGAGTTTCTCCCTGCTGAATGCCCATAATGAATCTTAAATGCCAATGCCCACTGGCGATACGGCCTTCACTCTTCCTTCCTGCCTCTCCACTTCTTTGTTCGCTCTTGTTCACATCCTTGTCCTGCTTCTCTGCACTCAGTCCCTATCTCTCCCCTTTAATTCTTGTTCAATTTAGCATATCACAGCCTCATCGTCAGACATCCTGTATGACAGCAAGCTAAAACCTCTGGATACACTACAACAGTCTTCAATGGCCTTCTAAACTCTCATTTAACATGGTTTCTTTCTCTGTACCTTAGCTGTTAGTCTCAGTGAAAGTAGTTAAATATCTTTGCTATGATCCCATATGTGTAGAATTGGAAGATAACACTATCAAACAGTTGCTTTGTGTGATGCTCTTGTCTAATATTTGCCTCAATCTGCACCTCGGGAACAGATGTGTTTTAAATTTGTCCAGACAGGCAAAAAGGTAAGGACAGAGGCAGAAACGGAAGCCAACTCCCAAACCCAACATGTACTGCACACTCATGCACTTGTACATGTATGTGCTTATGCGTGCACCATGGACAGCTATAGTGTAGTATTATAAAGCCAACCGAGAGGATCCATGCATTAGAATAGAGTCACTCCAGTGAACTGTGGAGGTACTTGTGTGTACTACTGTGACAAACAATGGAGATCAGCAATTGCACAGTTTATGCACAGTTTTACACTTCATGCATCTTTCTGGCTGCTGACTGGTCAATGGAACATGCTGCTGGACATTCAGTCAAATATTAACAACCCTGCTTAAGGGAAATCAGTTAATGTCTGCCCAATAGTTGCTTGATTTGTTTCTAGTTTCTGTCTTGAAAGACCATAGTAGCTGGAGGGGTCTGAAATGTCAAACCTAGCAGACAAATTACTACATTAGTTACATGGGTTTAGTTCCAACCCCTTTTGAGTGTGTGGCTGCAAAGCAGGAAACTGAACTCTTCAGATATATACAAATCATGGTGATGTCATATTGTAAAAATAAAGCTGTGCAGCTTTAAAACTACTAACTATGTCAAACTAGTTTCATATATTTCAGAGATATATGTTTGAAATGGACTTCAGGCTTTTGGCTTCTCAAGATATTTGCCCTCAGTCACAACTTCCTCCAGAGGCTGGATGCTCTCAACATCTACTGAATGGATTGCCATGAAAATTTGTATAGCCACTCATGATACTCTGAGGATTAATCCTCCTGACTTTGGTCTTCTAACTTTTTCTATTTTGCCACCTCGAGGGTCAGATTTGTGGGTTTGAGTTGGACGACTTGTAATAACTTTGGCGACCCCTTCACTTTTCATCATATCCTCCAGTTCCGTTTCCCAGAAATGATCTTTATACACATGTAACCTGCAACAGCAAATATATTTATAGGAAACATAATTCTGACTGGATCACGTTTCCAGTTAATGTTAATTTATGTATTTGTCAAGGTGCAAATTTGACACTGATCAGTTAATGTTCACAGATGGATATGTGATCTAACAGTACAAGATCCACTTGTAATGACCACAACACTCAAGGTTAGAGAAGTTGTGTTCTGGTTTCATACAGAAAATGTTCACAGTGATCTCAGACACAGTACATTCATTTGCAAAATCTTTCACAGATATTCACAGTCTTGCACCTTATCTGACCCCCCCCCCTTCACCTCCAGGCAGCTCTGCCACCCTTAATAAATGTACCAAGCCGTCCAAGTCAAAAAGTGTTGCCTCTAGTTATAATCCAGTCAAAGATTAAAGGTAGGGTAGGAGATCCTGGTGAAACGGTTCGAGGGGGCTTCATTTTGAAAATACACAACTCGAAAGTCCAAACCCCTTTCCTGAGACTTGCCTCCGAAGCCATGCCTCCAGAGCACAGGAACGCACAATGCTTGTACAGCATTGGGTTCATATCAAGGTGAAGCCCCAGTACGTGCGACAATATCGTGGAAAGCCACATTGCTTACATTGGGATTACATTGGATCGCGCATCCCAGCATCCTTCACTCCATGAAAGTATCACTTTTGTGGCGTGACCCATTGTTATTACAATGTGAGCGACATGGCTTTCTGCAATACTGTTGCGTGTAGTGGGGCTTCACTGTGCAGCATCGCTAACTTTCTGCCAGCATTGTCTCATGGCTCATTCATGGGGATGACCTACCAGACTGGAGTGAGGTACACTGGATTACTGGTGTTGCCTTTTGCGCGTCATAACCCATTGCACATTGAAGACTCTGAGAACACATGCAAAAAGTGCATGAAGAGCAGCACAGAGGATGGAGGGAGGGAGGGACAGATGGCAGTTTGATTGACACATCAGGATCCAATTGACTTGAACGTGATGTTCAAAATGATTGGATGGTATTTTTACAGGATTGTCTGTTCCACGGGTGAATGACTTTTTTCATCTTTGTGAAAAAGCATTGAATTAATTGGTTGCAGTCGGGGTGTGAAGAGGATTTCAAGCAATGCAGTAAAAATGCTCCACAAAAAGATCTCCAACCCTACCTTTTAATTCTCTGTGATTCTCTTAATTTGATCTTGGACTAAACATAGGTTTGATCTGGCAGCTGTGCTCTTAGCTTTTCAGAAACGGCAAGAGTGCCTACTTATCCAGTTAGATTACAAGGACTTGTTGGAAAAATCCCATGCAGCTACAAGGCCAACTTACCAGCCAAGTGAAAATATCTTCTTGATGACTGCAGAGCTCACTTATCAGAGTCGTTCTCACACTGGAGAAGTGTTTACGTTCACATTAAGTACATAAGGCATTCAGCGAGCAGTGTTTTTTTTTTTTCACAGATTCAGCATAGACAGAGTGTTAAGATGCTGTTTCAAGTCTTTTTGCTTTTATATGATCAGCTAATTGTTTCCACAACTGTAACACCATAAGTGATTGCTGTTTCCAACACTCACTGCCTGCTGCCATGATAAAATTATATGTCTGCAGCCCAGTCTGCTGCTAACACTTGTTCCTCTGCAATAATCTGCGAGGTGTGTTGTATCAAATAACTTCCATATGGTCATTATGGATACTGGGATATTTTCAGACATTCTCATGCAGCCTGACTGAAGCTCTTTGTAATCAAATGCTGGAGCCCGAGGCGGAAGGTGGGGGAGACAAATCAAAACAGCTCCAATTCCCAATCATTTCAGCCCTCATTGAGAGGAAATATTGATAGGCAATGATGTGTGTGTCAATTTGGTCAGTGCTCCCTCTCTTTCTCTCTCTCCTGCGGCCAGACTCAGAGGCACCCACAGTGAGAGCAGGAGGAGTGGGAGAAAGCTTCAGACGAGGCGTGGAAGACGGGAGCAGGGGGTTTAAGAGATGGATCAGAATACAGAGGGAAACGCTGCACCAGGGGGATGGATGAGTACATACAGTAGATACAGGGAAAATGAAACTGAGCGAGACATTGAGGGGAGACAGGAGGAGCGGGAAGATGTTCGAGTATAAGTGAATGGGTGAGGCTGAGAGAGACAGAGAGTGGGGAGATAGCTGGGATGAAATGAGATGAGTCTGTCTGGGCTAGAAGAGATGGATTAGTGTGTCTCCTGCTACCTGTGCGGGGGTCAGTGTTAAACTGCCGGGGCCAGATAAGGGCTTGGCAATAGCTTGAGTGTGGGCAAGCATTGACTGGTTACCTCATTGATTTAGCTGGGAGTGAGCACAGAGCGATGAGCAGAGTTCAGACCTGTACAGCTGTTGATCAATGTGTCAGGGCCTACAGCACCCACTGAGGCCTGTCTCTGTGACTGCATCACCTGAGCTAATACACCTCAACAAACACTGTACACCATGACATGGAGGGGGGTCTGAAGCTTTTGTTGTTGTTGTTTTTTAGCTCTTTAGCTCTAAAGAACATTTGTACAGTAGCTACAAAGTCATGGCTCATACTCACTGCGTAGATGGGCTGCAGCCATCTCTGCAGAAACGCCGAATCATCAATGACTCAAAAACACCTGCAACAAAAAGGAATGAGTAAAGATTGATAGATTTTGATTTCAAGAGTCAAACTCATGTGACAGGATGTCGAATTATGATGAAAACTCTCTTTTTACAGAACTGGAGATCAAATCTTGATGATGTCACTGATTGTTGGCTGTTATCTGGGATCTGTGAAGTCTGTTTTTGCTGCAGCCAATGTACCAACTGTGCAAACATTAGCTTTAGCTTGATAGCAACATAAGTAACAGCCACATAAACACGAAGGCATGCCTGTGGGTCTGAGACAGTTCAGCTTCCTGCTGATTTCACAACTAACCAGGAAATGACTCCTCTTTTCTCTGCAGTTTGTCTCATTTCTTTTTCTCATCTGTGCACGTCCCTGACTTTATCAACTTGCTGCCATTAACAGGCTTCTGTACAACTCGACATGGTGTGATATTTAGAATTTGAATTTTGCATAAAGTTGAATCAAATGAAAAAAAAAATCAAAACAAACAAAAAAAAAAACAGGAAAAAGGAAAAATAAAAATGGCTCCGAGACTCAAACTGTGCACGTACAGATAGTAAACACATTAAAACACAGGGCTGTGCTCAACAGGGAGAAGTCTTTTATTTCTTGTTCTTTTTTTCCTCAGCTGTGTGTTGTTCTGACATTTGTTTTGCGGGTGGTGGTGTTGGTGCATGGCAGGTGGTGGGAGGTGGATGCTGGGAGAGGAACGGCCCAGGGTAGGATGTCTATAATTACATATTGATTTCTCGGGGGCCGCTTTTCAGCCAGTGCTGTGAAAGTGTAAAATAAATCACTCGCCCTCTATGATAGCTAAGTATTTATTCTTTTTAATTCTGTTTATGGTGATCTTGATCCATGCCCTCAAACCCCGGTCATGCCTCAGTGCAGCTGCCCTCTTCATGTCAAAAGGAGATCACGGTACATGGCTCTGCCCGTGTGTGTGTGTGTTTATGTGCACAAGTGTTCACCAGGTGCTAACATCCCAGAGAAGATGAAGGCCCTGAGAATAGAGGACACTTTATACTCACTGATCCTTATCTCAGTATAGAAGATTATTCACAGAGGCTTTTCTCTCCTTACTGTGTTTAGTCAAACAGAGTCACCTGGAGAGCGCTGATGATAACTGTTCGCATAAACAGAATCGGTACGAGCTGCAGCAGATGTCCAAGGATAAAAGAGGAAAGAAGAACGCACATAAACAGCGTGGCTGACCCGGCTCACCTGAATTACTGCTCTGACATCAAAATTTGTGTCACGTCTTCAGAGAAGAATCGTGGGTTTCCCTCCGTTTTTGTTTTTTTTTTTAATTTGTGAAACAGCAGTGATCAGGTTGTTTTGGAAAAGTAGTCCTTCGCACCATGGCATTGTGGTGTTTTCAAAATTATATTTATCATCCCCCAAGTGGGCTGTGAACAGTATGAACTGATGATATATCTCAGACGCAGAAAATTACAGTTTGGAGGGGGCGCTAAAAATTACAGGTACAAAACAAGTTGCTGTATTGGTTGCTGATGTGGGGACAGCATTGGTTGTGTGATACAATTTTAGTGGTGCCTGCTGTTAAAGGAGGTTTAAGAAATAACAGATGAATGCTATTGATCTCCAAGGGGGAGTTTAGTAACATTAGTGTATATACAACACTTTCAGCCTATCGATCATATCAAATATTGATTGAAAGTAGCAATACTGCTAATTTAGCACAATGTTGGCTGGGTTTGTATAAGATGTCAATACTGGGAGAAGCTTGTTCTCAAGTGTTCTAAAACGACCACTGAATACAGGTTTAATGTGGAGATTTATTTTACAGGGTTCTCAAAGGCTGTTAACACTGGTCTGATGTTTTCTTGTTTCTAGTTAGATGAATTGTTTGAATTTTGACCATATTTTCACACTTTTACTCACAGCCTCATTTATAATAAATGAAAAATACATTCATAAAATTTAAAATACTTTTTATTTCATTATAATTCCACTTTCGTGTTGAACACACTTCTCCGTCAGTCATGCACTGACCCAGCAATTATCAGAAACAATGACAGCACCTGAGAAGAGCTCATTCACTCACTATCCTATTGTCCCCGTCTTAACACACCTGCAGTGATGAGCAGCATGTAAAGAGAGAGATATTCCAGTGTTTTGACAGAAAACACACATGGAACTACCAACTTGTGACTTGCCATCATCATTCCTTTGTCACTGACAGCTTAGCCTGTTCTCTGGGCTGGGCCTTGTCATTTTTTTAGCACCTGAATTTGATAAAGATGGAGGCACAATGAGAGGCACCATTAATGTGATTTATAGACACCATCACGGTTGCTGTGGTAACCTAACTTCCAATACCCTCACCTCTGTGAAAGCACTTTGGATCCCTATTGCTTGTGCACTAATGCACATCAGCATCTGTGCACACACAGCACATATGTGGAAACACACACAGAGACCGCATTCACTCACACAGACGCAAGCACACACACACACACACAGTTGGTTAGTGAAAGCAGCACAGTTCTCCCAAAGCCAAGGAGACACACTTCATTTGACACATTCATGGTGCAGCTTGAGCTAAAAGCATTGCACTCAAATATGAACTAAACTCATTTGCACAAAAATAAGAGAAGAAAACAATTCAATAAGCCACTGAAACGACACATGTTTTCTCCATCCACTGCACGGGCAGAATGAGTTGTGGCTGGAAAAAAACGGAGACAAATCCAATCCACCGGAGCTGTCTTTGTGTCTGATGAGTGTAACACCACCTCAACTCATCCCTCAAACTCTCACTTGCTGTTTGTGGCTGAGCCACAGCAGCTCATTGCTGTTTGTGGTGACCAATCAAAGTCAAGGTGAGGTTTCAGTCATGTCTGGCTTATGTTTTTACCAAGGTGAGTCAACAGCACAATTCACACATGACGAATAGAGAGATACAGAGTGGATCGAATGTGTAATCTGCAGGGGAGGAAGACTGACTTTGAGTGAAGAATCGGAGTGAGTGTCTGAGCGAGGAATGAGAGACTATCATGTTTTATGACAGATATCCCGTCACAGAGAAGCCAGAGCTGCCAGCTGCTTTGAGGCATTGCATGTTCCATCCAAACTGATGTCTGATCAACATCACAGTAAACAAAAGGACTTTCCCAGAGTAAAGTTGCCTCCCATGCCTGTGCCACACGTCCTTTTTTTTTATGATTTTTGTAAATAAGATTTATTGGAGACAACTTTTATTTGTTCAACAAAAGTTTATGCCTGCATCAGCAAAAAAGAAAATGTACTTTATGGTTGCAGCAACTCCAATATAGCCCAATTAAAAATGGTCTCCAAAACTCTATTACAGTTTATTGTTGCTTTAAAGCAGAAACCACTTAAACATGAACCCATGCGTGACCTCCCGCTTTCATCTGCTCTGGTCAGCTCCATGCTCAAACAACCATGTAGGTTTTCTCATTTGATGCAGCAGAGCGGTGATCTGGAATTCAGCTGTAACATGGGTAATGTTATTAGGAGTAATGAAACATGAGAGAAAACAATTGTTACAGTGATTTACTGATATTCATGTCTATGCAATTGGTTTGTTTTGGGTCTAACTAATCAGTAGTGACCAATGTTGGGCATTGACATGTTTTTAGGCAGTGAGCAAGGGTTACTTGAGTGATTTGTTCTTAGCTTGTTTGCTAACATTAGCTACTTATCAGCCTACATTCAGAAGTGAAATGGTTTTGTTCAGAGTTTGAGGACAGGTACCGTAATTAGCTAAATGTTAAGGGTTAAGGGAGTTGTGCAAGGCAGTGATCTTAAGTCATTGTATTACTCCCAGTGTAGAGAAGCATTCAGGAGCACAAAGCTTGGCCACTTGCAAAAAAAAGCCCACAGGAGAAAAAAACAAAACGACAAAAACAAAAAGTTACCACTTGAAGTGAAAGCTATATTTAGAATATGTTCACCCCTTTATCTTGCTATCAAAACAGCCCTTTCTTTGTGTGTTCCTACACATAGTGTAACTCACACAGCCAGCTCTGACCCACACAGCTGACCTGCACAGTAATGCAGTGCTGTAGTCGTGCCTGACTCCATTAAACTCCTGGCTACCCCAAAAACAGAGATGGAGTGTTAGTGAAGCTGAGACTCTGGTAAATGCTCAGCAGGTATAGGCTCACCCACCTGTCACTCAAAGCAGCTGTTTTCTCACTTAGCATTATTAGCAGTAGAAACCAGGCTGTAAACATGTTGCAAAGTTGGGTATCATAAGAATATATGCAGATTGACAAACTTTTGGAGCCATGCCCTAGTTGCCATTTGAAGAACTGCAGTTTTTGGCAGGTCCATGTTGGATTCCTTTTTCAGTCCTGGGGTTGTGGCTTGCTATTTTGCCATCCGGGTGAAACAGCCATATGAGCATGAACAACCTGCCTTTGATGTTTAATAATCTTAAAGTGTTTATTCGAGATGCTTTCATCAATAAAGTGCAAGAAGCTGAGAGTGACATATTGGAGCACAGTGATTTTGGTGATTTGCATTTTGAAAACAAGTCAAGATTTTGTGGTTGATACCTTTGTAAGGTTATGCATTTTAATGACTAAATTTAAAAATTGAAGCAGATCTTAATTATATACTGAAATATGTCATTAAATTCAGTTGAAAGAATGGTCATACCCGGATGCCCCCTTTTTACATTCATTGTTCCCTCTAACTCATCACGGAGCACTCTTTACATTTTTACAGTCTTTCTTAATGGTCTGGGCAAAAAATTGACTTCAGAAATCTAATAGAATTTCAAGATGAGATGATGTGAAGCTTAGTAGTTTACTATACAACACCAGTTTCAAGTCTCTAAACCTCATAAAATCTTGATCTCATTTATGTGACTTCATCCGTCACAAGTCTGGGTTTTTTGCTGACGTCTGTTGACAAGCTTATGTCTTTTGTCCTTCAGGGTGACGTATCAGTGTGCCGCATGCATACAAAGGGGAAAGACAGCTCTAAAAAAGTTAGTTAGTTAGTTAGTTAGTTAGTTAGTTGAAAAAATATTTACACCAATAATTTACTCCTAAGTACTATATATTTTAAGTTTAACATTAAGTGGGTGAACCACAGCGTGGCAGGTTTACTATGCTCTCATTTATAAACAGTTAAAACACCAGTCAGCTAAGTTAAGTTTGTCTGAAGGCAGCTGAGGTTTTAATATTCCTGTAGCGACATTGTATCTGCTGAGTGATCCATATTATTTCAATGAGTCAACACTAATGTGAAGATTATTCACTGACACAAGGCCCCATGGGCATACCTGACCTGTCATTGGTCTCCCTCCGCTCTCTTAAGTACGCTCCATCCATCTCACCTCACCCCTCTCCACTGCCTCCTCCCATCCCATCTTATTTCATGTCTCGTCTTAATGTCTAGCTCTGGTCTGTTTTGTACTGTTTCTTAATGTTTATAACTTTAGCTTCACTTTTGTAGGCAGTGGAGAAGCTGAGCATAGGCTACATATAGCACCACACACATAGTAGCTCTTAGTTTCACAGCTCATCTGCATTTGCTGGTTTGTGTAAGGCGTCGGTTGACGGTTGTGGGTGTTGATTGGTCCTTCTTGATTATCACCTCTGACTTTTATGTCTTTAACTGATAGGACAGCTGTAGAGAGACAGGAATTGGGGAGACAGAGAGAGAGGGAATGACATTCAGCAAAGGACCACTGGTGGAATCGAACAGGGGCCACTGCAGCTAGGACTATAGCCTCTGCATATGAGCAACTCTCTTCCTTTTGCCTCTTTCTGTACTTGCTTCCTTACCTTTTGTTTTTGCCAGTGAGGTAAAGTCACCTCAGCCTACAACTTTATTTACATCTCTCCCAATTCCCTGAGCAATAAAGGCCACAGCTCAAGGCAACTGCAAGGACATGTGCTTGAGCAGGGCCTCGCTTTCTATGTGCATGTGTTTATGCACACCTACGTGCGGCTTGTGTTGTGAATTTGAAAGTCACACACGCTTGAGGTGGTGTGTACATATGCAGCGATGCCAGTGAAGATGATGCGACATATGCAGAAAATCTGGAAGCATGCAGGATGATAAACTGTGGCCTGCACGGACCTGCAGCCGTTCAGCCTGTCTCGTGTCCCTCAACCTCGGCTCTAGGTCAACGCCTCCCCCAAGTCCTATCAGAACTTTACAATTAGTTGATTGAACCTGCCTCCAGTGAGCCATCTGCCTGGGCACACGCTGGAACTGATGTCCTCAACCGCCAGAGGCAATTAACTCTAAATACGACTCTCCCTGCTCATGCACTGCAATTCTCCTCCTAGCTGAGTATAATAAGGTTGAACTACGTTGAAGCTGAAGAGGGGGCGGGAAGCCTGCTCATGGCCCCCAGAGGGTGATGGGTAATTACTTCCGTCAGATTTATACTAGCAGTCATGCGGAATGGTGGACGAGTGTCTCCGACCCTTGTAGGCAGGAGAAGTAGTGGAGGGTTTCTTTTTTTTTTTTTTTTTGGCCGCCTTGGGTCAACTCGGACGGGAGGGTGGGGTGGAGCAGAGCGAGTGTGGAGGGGGTGGAGGTCGCCTGGTGGCGTGAAGGGAAGGTTAGGTGATTAATTGGTGGAGCAGCTCAGGGTCAGTCTCCATTGTTGGGGTGATGGGTCAAATGAGTGCGGCATTGAGTGCGTCACCTGATGCATGGCTCACCCTCGGCTACAGCTGAACGATGAAGTTGTAACTCAGAGCAATGCAGAGAGAAAGAGAGAAGAAAAGGAGAAAGAGAAAGAAATGAGGCCACCAGAGACAAAAAGACAGATTCTGCGGATTTGGAGTCCCGCTCTCTCGACTGACGTTTCAATTAAATTGCTATCACAAGTGCCAAGAGTATTGTTGACTTCATATCTTGTACAGATATTTTTTTCTCACTCTGAAGGATTCCATTTACTTCAAAAAGTGTAGGAAATGTCCCCAACTAAAGCAAGAGAGGGCAGAAGTGTCTGAAACAGTCTCAACTTTCAGTGACAGTAAAAAGACGCCAACAATTAGAAAAAGAAAAGAAGGACAGGAGCAGCTGGGATGACTGTCCAGAAGAACATATGAAATAAAGATTAGGGTAATCTCCCTTCTCCATTCTACATCTAAACATTGGCTTGCTTTGTTATTTATGTCTTTTTTTAAAAACTCTTTCTGTGACGTGACTGTCACTGCAGCTCCTCACAGCTCAGCCATTAAAATCGGCCTAGAACATGACAGATCTTTGAAGCAGCAGCCCCACTCTTCCCAGCAATGTTCCTCTCCTCGCAGCCTAAAATGACAAGTCGATGATGACAAGAGCTGTGCAATGTTACGGCACTGTATTTCAAACCTGTTGTGGTAACACTGTTGACAGCAATGTGCTTTTTTGGGGGGTGTGGTGGTCTATACTAACTTTATTTTTCCTGCACCTTCCCTGTTTTTCAGAGAAGTCATCGTATATGGTTGTTGTGTACCCGTGGCGCCCTTGAAGAAAAACAATGAGGATCTACAGAATGCTAAGAGGCATATGGGCGTATCATTGATAGCAGCAGTGAGCTATCAATCTTTGAAACAGATTGCCTATCAGTTGCATAGCTTCGTCCTCGACATGTTGACTATGCTGCGCAGAGGTGACCTTTCAAAGATAATGCACATTAAAGATGATGGTACACACTTAATTCACTTTAAAGTAAATTGACTTTTTAGAAAAAATTGAAATGCAGTATATCTGTCGCACTTTGATAATTCTGATAATCACTATTACTGTAGCTAATTAACATTATTTCATATATTTCCATGCCCTATTTTGTTGGAAGCTAATGAAAGCTGGAATGAAATGTAAAATAAACGATTAGTCTATAACCAGCAGCCCATTGTTCCAGCACCACGTCCCGCTTATCAACAGCTCCATGTTGGCTTTCACGGCACAAGAAAGAGCGGCCATGTCAATCCTCATTAATTCTCCCAGTGAATTAGAGGCAAAGTAGATGATAGGAAATTAATGTCTGCAAGGAGATACTTAAATTATTCAACAGTAACAGGATTATGATGAAAGATCACTACACTGGCTTCTTTCTCTTCCATCCCCAACCATTCTTCTCCCTCTCCTCTTTCCCCCTCCCTCCCTCCTGTCTTTTATTTCTGTCAGATGGCAGCCATTGCTCGGTTATATATGGTTTTTTTTAAACCCTGCCTAATACTCGTGTTATCCCCTATTGCTGGACTTGGTGTTATGCCTTCATAATCTTACTATGCATTTTGTTTTATTCATTTATCTTTACCTTTTAATCCTTGAAGCAACCAGAGTATAAGATTATGTTTTCGGCCCTGTTCGTCTTGTTAACAGGAAACCTAAAACTACATTAATGACACATGGGAGAGCACGCTGTTGACCCTAGAGCAAATGTTCAGTGTTTGGTGCAGATTATGGATTCATGCTGATCCAGTGGATGTCAGGCTGCACTGCTTTTATTGTATATGTAGTAAAATGATATATCACATGACTGTGCCCATATGTGCTCTCTAGTTATTCTGTATGTTGAATTTGAATTCATCTGCTGGATCATGACGAAGAACTATCAGAAGTGTTAGTTTCTTTGTGAGCTTGATGACTGGATTTCCTCAGCAAACAACTCATTTCCATTTGCCTAGAGTATTTTCTCTAGAATTGGATGACAGTATTTTGTCACTACAACCCAAAACTTGTAAGTAGATATTAGAAGACAAGAACAAGCTGCCACGAGGCAGACAGAGGGGCTGTTGAAGCATCTAAGGATGTTACACAACCATGGCAACAGAGATTAAGAATATTGTACACAATGCAGTGAACAGATCCGTGTGCAGCTTTTAAATCTATAGAGACGTGGGAACAAAGATTGTCGGTTCTTAGTCAATGACAAAGACTGAAGGCAGACAAGGACAACAGCAGGTTTCTGCACAGCAACCACAGGAAGTGAAACTAAAAGAGAAAAATCTGATACAGGGCATGCACATCACATTAATTACATTTCTAAAAACAGAAAAAAAACACATGAAAACATGATGTAGGAGTACATATCTATACTGAAGTTGTTTGTAGCACACCAGAAATATGGCCTATAGAAAAAAGACATACTGTGGAGGTGTTTGCTCTTTTACCCAGTTTTTGATTCCTGCCTCTTTTCAGGGTGAATTACTGGCCTATGTTGGATTGGAAGTAGTCCAAACCTTTAAAGTGGATTGAGTGTCACTTCAGGTGCTTTGTGTGACAGGGACCCCTCATCCACAGGCCTCAATATTTACCACAGATGTTACTGCACTAGAATCCAAATTTAAAAGCATGGCTTTTGGCAGAATATGTGCTTTTGTAATTGTTTAATGATTATTCTCATAAATTAGCCATTGTTTTACTGGAAAATACACAGGACAAAGTGTTTAGTTCTTCCTGTACCTTTTAAAATGAATATGATCAAAGTGCATTTGATGACACCTTTAAACTTACTACTTGACATATCATCCTTTAGGCAGAGAGCAAACAAACATTGTTAACAGAATGTGACACTTATGTAGCCTGATGGGCTAGACTGGCAGGAGTACATTGTATCTGGTAGTGGATGAATAACAGAAATTACATATACATTTTGTATGGTGAACAGCAACAGTAAAAATCAGAGGCAAACCAACTTCTTCACAATCACAACGCCTTTTGGAATACATAAATTATGAAGACATGTTTCACTTTACTTGAACAGCACTTTGCTCTTACACATTCTGCAAGAAAGCAGTCCTTAAATACACTAAAGCTGCATCTGCAGAGTGAAGCAGGAATTTGTGAGATGTCGGCACAGAACAGTTTGTTGTACTCACCAACTCTGTCCTTAGCTGGCACTGCAGGATGCGGAGGAGGAACCCGAGGCCAGGGATGTACAGTGACTGTGCACTAATTATCAGTTGCTTCAGTTAATGGTCAATCAATAATTCATCTATGATGGGTTAAATGCATGACACCAGTATGGATGGTGATTGATTTTGGTGATAATTTAATAAAAGCCTCATAATAAATTATTTTTTGTGTAATAGCACTCTCATATAGGATGTAGGTTTGCTGTGAATAACAGGGAAAACAAAAACAAAAGGTTGTCCGCATGTCAGGGAGCCGGAGGACAGGGTAAATGTGAAGCATTTGATGAATTAGCTTTTTATGCTTAAAAAAAGGCAAGTGGAACAAAGGGATACTGAGCAGTTGATTTCTTTTTCATTGTTTTTCCCGAGGTCAGAGACAGAATACACTGAGAGCAAGGAATCTTTTACAGCACAGTGAACATGCATCAAACCATTGCCTTGCCTCGCAGACATCCTATTTTATTCAACAGCTTTCCTATCCGATGACTGAAGTTTCAAAGGATGTGGAAGGGAAACTTCATCCAGCCGGTGAGGTTTCATGTCAACAGATATTTAAAAAACAACAAAGTGTGTGAGGAGGCTTGCTAGAAAACAACATCACTATTTTGGGCAGGGAATCATTTTCAAATCCTTATAAAAAATAGTTTACAGAATAAGTTACTTAAACTTGTTCTGGCAGATATTTGAAGCCATGTGAAGCAGCGGAAACAAGCTACATAACTTTGCTATGTTACCACTTGTGAAGTTAAAGAGGAACTATGCAAGTCCGGTCGTTTTTCCGCTGTTTTGCTAACCCTCCTCCAGGCCATGTGCATTTGTTTTTAATGAAGCCGGTGAAAAAAGCAATCCATGGAGCGCTGGATAATGTTACAATGATACAACATTTCAATTTGTGTAGTCTTAACCGCCATAAACGAAAGATTACGGAGTGCGTTTGTGTCGCGGTGCGCAGAGACGAAGTTTGGTTTTCAGCCCAGAGACGCCAGGTGGAGGGCAGCGAGCCTCCATTCTCCCTCGTAACATGTTACATGTCACGTATGTAAACATCACAATTACTCTGAAGCTGAGGAAAGAAAGTCAACCTTTTTTACACAGTGTTGCAATTTATGTACTGTAGACATTTAAAGCTGGGGTTGGTAATCCTGTTCAGAAACACTTTTTGTAACACTGGGTAAAATGGTCCTTCTACCTTCTGAGTAATCAATACTCGTATTCAGAAAATGGAACGAAAATCATCAGTCCTCTGTGGAAGCTGCAGGACTGACAAATTTTTATGAAATGTGTAACTTTTGCTAACGTAGCTACTTTTGTAGCTTGTATTAGCCTAATGCTAATATTAGCTTCTCTGTGGGTTTAAAACGGGTCGGTGACGCTAGTATTGAATAGATTATAGTATATATGTATATATAGTACTCCTCCTGCCGCTTCTCATTTTCGTGCGGTGCGCGTTCCAGTTTGTGGGGGCGTGGCTTGGACGAACACACTGACGGGAGGGGGAGGAGGGGGTGGAACTCAGAGGAGGTGCAATTTTCAAATCTTGCTAGCTCTTCAAGATTACCAACCCCAGCTTTAACAAACATATGGACCTCTCAGGTCCCAGGGAATATCTTAACAGAACATCACTAAAAGCTACTAAAAGTACATTTTGGTGGACAGTTACTGTATGAATCAGAGTCAAAGCAACTCTTCACAATCACAAGGCCTTTTGGAATACATAAATTATGAAGGTCTGTTACACTTTACTTTAACAGCACTTTGCTATTCTGCAAGAGAGTAGCCCTTAAATACACCATAGCTGCTTGTCTAGACTGAAGCAGGAATTTGTAAAACATGGGCACAGAAAAGTTTGTTGTGTGTGTGTACATGGACACACGTGTGCTGGACTAATGTGATAGCTGCTTTGTTTTCTTTCTTTGGCTGAACAGCATGAAAAAAGTCCCAAAAAGAGCAGAGGCAGGCTAACATCAACAGGACTATGCACGTGGAATGTAACACATAAACCATGACTTACATGCAATATAAACAATACTTTGCACAAGTGTCCATTGTGGTCATCTGGTGCATGCACTTGCTCTGCAGATAGTCTCAAATTCTGGACTGTGAACTTGAACACATGATGAATTTGGTGTCATAATGACCCACATGGACCTTGCAGACACAACCAGACCTGGTATGGGCAGGTGTCCTTCCGCGCTTCATAGAGGGGTCACAAGCCAACAAGGTTGGGAACTGTGGATATAGATTAAAGTGTGTTTGCTCAGACTGGCTACACATGGAATCACCAGGTTTTTCATTTTCATTTTGACAGCGAGGAGTTTCATTTAACACTGAGAATTATGTTTAGTGCAGCACTATCATAATCAAGGACTAACCTGAATAACTCCACTGGCCTTGTAAAAAGTTACGATATATGTAAAGGTCAGAAAAAATCTTCCACAAAGCACTTGTGATAATAAAGTATGAAGAAATATAAGGTGGATCTATGTGCATAATCACCTGCTTAGTAACATTTTAAAGTGTACAAAGTATAAAATGTTCAGCATATGAGAAACTGTTCTTGTCTTTCCCCCTGACATAGTTCAGGCAGATGTCACCCATGCTTAAAGAAAAGAGCAAATTAATCCTATACCCAGCCATCTATTTAAAACCAGAAGATTGAGTAAGCCAGATGTCAGATGTGTTTTCATATTAGTCACAGCTCACTGGCATAGGGGATAAAGTTGGCTACATCAACAGGACATGCTGGCAAACAGCCAGAGTTGTTGAGGCGTACACAGGCGACAGCCCCATCAACTGAATGACAAAGCTAGGTGGCTAAGATAATGTGATGTAATTCATTGACATTGCATTTTCCTACTGAGCCATTCAAAATGCTATCTATAATGGAGCTAACAGACAGGAATATTAAGTGGAGTGGAATTGAAGCTGTATGACAGATTCACATTCATATTGATATTCAGCTGCTTGTATCAGCCCTAACTCTGACTTTTCTTGTTTTTTTCATTCAACGCTGCTCTCAGTTGTATGAAGAATAAAAGCAGTATCGCACCTGTTTCAAGCTGAAACCTCAAGCGGTTGCCTTGATTCCTGTCAACACTACATCACACTTTTCCCCTCACCTCTTTCTACTTGAAGAGCTTTGAAGATATTTGACACAGTATGTTGAGGGAATGACTTGATTCAGAGGGGCTACATGTTTAACTGAAGATGCACAGCTCTCATATTATTTTTTGACATGATCATGTGCCTGGAGCAACTTGGAAGTGTATGTTTGAATAGAATGATACTATAGCACAGATTTGTTGAAGTTTAACAGAAGAAAGCTTTTTAATGTCAACTGTGCATGAGAGGTCCTAATTGGTTCTTTAGTGAGGTTATTTTACTATGAGTCGGTTGAGATGTGTCACAGCTTACACTGGAGACTGTGATTGATAGTCAAAGATGGTTCTAATGTGTGTAAAAGGCTGCACTGATTTAATCCAGCCCAGAGAGGCCACAGTGAAGCTTTGTCACCAGGCTAAATAACTGAAATGATCTATGTGACAGTGGATATCCTACCTCCTACATTTCCCACCAGCACCACCGTCACAGGCAAAATAAACTCATTCAACTTAATACCATTTGTTGTTAAGCTCTGCATGTGTGTAGAGGAGAGGCCTAAGTCACACCTCCTCTGTGTGTGTTATAATACCAGTATGCTAGGGTCAATATAGATGTACACTTGATCTGCCCACATGTGTGATAGCACAGTGTGGTACACAACATGCAGGTGAGCCTATTCAGAATGGCTAAAGGCCTCTGACAGAGATAGACCACAGAGCCAGTAGCCCACTGGTCTGGACTTACTGAGAGGAAAACCCCACGAGCTGCAAAAGAGCTCCAGCTGGACTCAAGACTGGCTCCTCTTCTTTTTGAAGTAACTGAATAGTTATGTTACACAGTTATTTTCAGTTGTGACCAGCAATAGTAGCTATGATGATGATGACATTAGCTAATTTGCTGTTACATATGAATATGTATCACAAATGCTGTTATTACTGGCTGACGTAAGGCCTGCAACGGAGCATAGCACAGCAATGCTAACCTGAGCTGATGGTCATGGCTGGGTTGTCATTCCATACGTGTCTGGGGTCTCAGAGAAACTCAGGAGGATTTTCAACAAACATCAAATCCCTGTAGGTTTCAAACCCAGTAACACTCTCAGGCAGAAACTGGTACATCCTAAGGACAAGACACCACACAATCAGAAAAGCAACCTAATATATGCGGTCAAATGCAGTGAGGAATGGGGAAACAAAACAACCTTTAAACAAACGTATGGCCCAACACAGAAGGGCAAACTCCTCAGGTCCAGTCTCAGCTGTCTATTCCCATCTAAAGGAAAAGGCACACTCCTTTGAAGACAGCAATGTCAAAATTTTGGACAGGGAGGACAGATGGTTTGAAAGAGGAGTCAAAGAAGCCATCTATGTAAAAGTGGAGAAGCCATCGCTAAACAGGGGAGGGGGTCTGCAACACCACCTATCCCCCATTTACAATGTCGCCCTTTCATCTGTACCCAGGAGTGTCAACAACTTAACCTCAGCAATCGTCATCCACCATGGGCACACCTGACCCTAACGACTGTTGTCCACATGAGACCACAACAATGGTCAGGCAAAACCAGCACTTTCACAGGTACTTTGGTGGACCCACCCACAAGAGGTTAAATACCTGGGTCCTACTCCACCTTCTTGGTCAGACTAGTGCAGACTAGAAAGGCCGATGTATATGAACTGATGAAGCCGCTTGGATAAGAGGCGAAACGTCTTCCACAGACAAATACAAGTCCAGTTGCCTTCCATTCAATTTGAGAGAGAGATGGCTGGGTTGTTTTTTTGACAGTTGGCTGCAGCCGACAGGGTAACTTTATTAACCTGTGTGTCTTGGTGCTTGCTTACTGGTGGCCGTCATTCAGTTTAATAACATTTTGCTCACTGAGGACATGAATGTTGGGGGATGTCAAACAGAGGCAGCATGAGAGGTCCTCACAGCATATTGTTTGTGCTGCGATGTGATGGTTGCTTATAGAAACTGCGAAATGTTATAGCAGCCAGGGGTCGATGTAGGCTTTAAAGGGGATGCTACGCCTCACTGGGAAAAAAAACAAAAAAACAGTTATCACTTTTCTGTATCTGTATGTTTGCTAATTTACAGGCCACAGCTTCTATTCTAACATTATGAATTTGTGGCAACTGTCACTTCAATCAGGAGAGGCTAATAAGAGGAGAAGGACAATGTGCTTAGACCTCAGTCTAAGCAGGAAGTGGTCACCATGGAAACGATCCATAGGTTTAAGGTCCTTCCAATTACAGACATCTTTCCTCAGAGTCTGATGTTTGTGAAGAGAAATACAGCTCAGGGATGGAGTGTCATCATGTGAGGGAAACCTCTGAGGGTTTGACTGGAGATAGTCTGGGACTCATGGTTGAGGTGGTGAAGTGATGGAGGGCCACCATGTCAGGCTGTGATTGGGAGAAGACATGACTGAGTGGATGGATGGAGAGCAGTTACTTAGAAGGCATATTTCTGACTGAAGCTATGCTAAGCTTCATGTAGACTAGTGTAATCTGGCACTGGTGGATATTAATAAATCCAAGCAGCTACTGCATTTTCTCCCTACCTACAGTTTACCAGTGATGGTACTAAAAAGGCTTGCAGAGGGCTGTTAGGCAGCAGTGTGGAAGTGCAGTCTGCTGTTCATCCATGTGTCCTTGATCAGTCTGAGGCAAAGCTCTTGGGGGCATTTTGAATACAGTTTCTATTGTATGAACTGAATGTGTGGAGTTTACACACCCACAAGTGTAAGTGATCCAGTGAGAACAAATGCTAATACTGAGGTCTTTCAAGTTCAAGAGAAATATAGAGAGCCAATCAGGTGGATACAAATGGACTATTTTGATGTTGTGTAATGCGCTGACAAAAGGATTTTTCTTTGGCGTTTGACTATGGGAAAAAAAAAACCATAACATAAAACAAAGGCCATGGCAAAAAAAAAAAAAAAAAAAAAAAAAAAAAATCAAAAGCACACAAGGTCAAAGTTCTGCATTTCTGCTGAAGGACTAATTTAGCTTCAAGCAAGAAACAGAGTGAGGTGAGGACGAAGGTCAGCTCTGCAGTTTACAAGGTCACCAGGAGGCAAACCTGACAGTGCAGCCAATCCAAAACCAGACATGCACTCCACTTTAATAAAAGACACCTATCCAAAGGTCAAATCACTGGCTACGAATATGGTCAGAGCTCCATTTTAAAACGTGGTCTTTTTTCATGAGAGAAAAAATATCCTCACAGCAGCAGTGCTGGATGAGATGGATGTGTTAAACAGACCTTGAATGGTTCACATGGGTCAAGCTTGTCTGGACAGAGACACTTGAGGAGTTTGCTAACAGAACTTTTCATTTCTACCGTGGAGGGAATGTTATTTTTCCTTTTTCCCTTTTTTGATGGTCGATTAAACTGTTTTCTACAGGGTATGCTTAAAACCTTAAGAGTACATCAGAGAAAAGTGTTTTTTGCTTCTGGTTTACACTCAACCATTCATGCCGTCCTTTCATCCTGACAACTGTGACGTCCTTGAACTGCTTTTTATAAAAATAAATAAATAAAAAAGAGGAGGGAGAAGAAGGAACTCAGTATTAACTGTCTGATGAAAGCAGTTTAAATGTTTACATAAATGTTAGAACTTTTTTTTTTTTTTTTTTTAACAAAGGCAACTTGTATTCATCAGAGCACATGTCCCCCGTTGACCTGAGGCCAGAGGACATGATGAGTTTCAGACCTGAATCACATGGGAATGCACTGAAAAGATTAATCACAACAGAGGAAGGTGGGAGGAGGCCTCTGAGTTTGTTCATAGCAAGGAAAATAGAGTGTGATGCATGAAATCGCTGTGACAGACATGTTTTCTACTCAATATACATGTCAAAATAAGAAGACAGGAGAGATAGTGAGTCATGAAGATGAAGCATGAGAAAGAGGCACATACTGAAATGTGCACCCACCTGTGACGCTTCCAGTGCCCCTTAATGATTTATTACCCAGGTATTGCCTTATCTCCATATCCGTGACACTGGTCCAGCCTGCCGTAAATAACCTTGTGTCCCCTCATTAGTAGGACAGCCGTGTCTCCCTTGGCCTCATTGGCACGTAACCACACACAAACACACACTGTCCCCCTGAGACCAGGCCAGCCATCAGCATCATAAATCCATGGGGCACAGTCTGGCAGCTAGGGATGGGCAGCTAATTATTCAGACAAGCAGAACCGGGCATGGAGGTGACCCAGACACACAGAGTGGGAAACCCAGAGATACAGTGAGAGAGATACAGACCTATGGCAAAGCACTGTGGGTCCTCCTCTTGAGGGCTGCGCTGCCCACTTTCACTTCATCACTGAGAGTTAATTAATCAATTGGCTTTATCCACTTGTTGCTAAATAGAGTCACAGAGGGGAAGGCAGGAAAACAGCCGGGACAGACTTTGACTCCATCACAGGATGTGAGTGGAGTAAAAGTAAAAGGATGACGACGATGGCTGGACTGTATTACAAGATCACAAAAAGAAAACTAGCTTTGAAAAAAAGATGTTCTTGTACGTTTTTCTTACAGGCTGCTACATTTTCCTATAATATTTCAGTTTGTCAAAAACAATCTGAGCACTGCTAAACTAGGCAGATAGCAAAGTATTTGTGAGTTTTAGCTCCTTTAAGCTGCTATAATAAACCACTAGATGTAATGTGAAAACACTCGCTGGTAATGATGGATCCACAGAGCATTATCAGATCCCCTGTGTTTTAGTACCTTTATAACGCAGTGTTTTGGTTTTAGATTTTGTTTTGTTTTGTCCTGGACAATGAGAGGCAACACACAGCTCTCATCAGGGCTAATGAGACAGACTGCTGGGTGCCAGAAACCCTCATAACAATACTGATATTGCTCCATGTCTAAATGACTGTCTCCTGACACATTCTGCACATTCATGTTATCTGATCATAATGTGTTAGGATAGTGTACAATGTGTGTAAGCTTGGGTCACAGGATGCATTTGTCCTGCCATCTGAGTGCCCACTGGTTCACATCCATTTCCTGACAGTAAAAAAAAAAAAAAAATCAATTAGCTTTTGAAACCTGTTTGACTTGTGTAATCCATCATAGGGAACATCAAGTCTGCATTAATTTTTTTCAGTTACATGATCGCTGTATGGTAATACAGATTGATCTGAAATGTCTGCACTGCATAATGATACCGTAACTTTGACAAAAATTAATGCAGACCTGGTGGTCACTGTGATGGATTGCATAGCTCAAGTAAGGTTCAACAGCATGTTAAAGGGGTATTCAGCATAAGGTCCTTTGTAACTTCAGAGAGGGGTTCCTAGGTTTGGGTTTTAAAAGATCAAAGTTGAACTACATTATGTTCAGTTCACTAGTTCAATACCATTAAAATTCAGGATTGCTTAGAATTATAGAAATGAAATAATACTATTTTCACCTATGTCTGCCATATAATGCAAGATTAGAGATGGTTATGGCAATACAAGATGACAAGAAGGCTGCACAGTGACACTCATATTCACACTAGACATGAACACCAGCCTCATGTTTAAATAGGAAAAGAAAAACCTAACAAAATGAAAGAGAAAATGCAAATGGGTTCAATCAGCTGAACCTAAACGTGGGTCTCACTGAGAATCTTAAAATAATTTAAGGCAAAATCCATAAATTTAGTCTTAGCAATGAGTCACTTCATTTCCCACCTGGTGTGACCGCGCTCCAGTGGGTCAGCTTGGGAGGGAGTGCGTGTGTGTATGGTGTGGTGAAAGGGTGGTGGGTGCAGTGCTCTACAGTCTCTCAGCCCAGCTGCTGATTAAGTCATACTACTGCTGCTCAGGGTATGTTTTAGGGGGTGGCACTGACAGACAGGCAAAGGCGACCTGCTGTGCTGCAAGGTGCCATGGAATGGTGAGGTGGATGAATAAGCCTGTCAGTATGTGTGTGTGTGTGTGTGTGTGTATAGTGGACTTGATGAGCAGACTGTGAGTGGGCCGTGTGAAGTCCTAGCAAGCTTCAGAACAGAGGGGCGAGAAAGAGAGGGAGAGGTGGTCAGAGATGGCAGTTAGAGGGAAGGAGAGGCCCAAATCAGAAAAGACATATAGCATGACAGTGCCTCACTGATGCATTTTAATATGGCACGAGCTGATGTTTTGGCATCTGAGGGAATGCATACTTATGTGTATAGACATATTGCCAAGCATATATGACACAGAGGCTTTGACTTAGCATGAAAAGGGTAAACCATTACACTGTAACACAGACAGCTGCCTCCGTTTCTGCATCTATTTATCAAAACCTGTCACTGAAATCTGCTGGCAGGGGCTGCGCTTCAGCGTGCGGCACAAATTCAAAGGAATGAAATGTATACATAAAAGGTAGGGACTTATGATGCCAAGGTTCAGAGCTAGATGAAAGGTACAGTGTTCTCTCTTTAATTTATTTTACATACTTTAACCAAGTCATTTATTTGGATGACTCTAATCATAAATGTTGCTGTATAATGACTTATTGTAACCATACTGGTCATATATTAAACACATAAACTTTATATATATTGTTAATCATATACGTATATATATATATATATATATATGTGTGTATGTGTGTGTGTATATATATATATATATATATTTTACAGCATTTAAAAACAATAACAATAGGGAGGACATTTAAGAGAGAGAGAGCAACCTGTCGTTGTTTAAGTCATGACACAGAGCGTAAGTATTGAAATATATTGTAAACTCTAAAAACTATTTAACTACCATTGGCAGGGTATAGCCTTTAGCGCATGGTGTCCACTGGAGCGGATAGATGTGTTTCCAGTCATACAAAGTCAACTGCAAGAAAACATGATTAAAATCTGCAGAAAGTATTCCTGACATCTTATTTAGTTGAATTTTTTTTTTTTTTTTTTTTTTTTACCTGTCTGATTCTCTGTCCTTAGCTGTTACTTCTGACCACCATCTCCTCCTCTGTCCACCATTTTGCACTTCTGATACAATACCTCAAAATGACAAAAAGGTACAAAGGTAATAATCATTTGGGACTGTAGACAAGAGTTTGGGAGAGCGCCACCTGATAGCTGGGACATGACACTAGAAATGGCTTCCAAATTTCTATCCACTGTAGAGGACGCTTGTCTGCCAAATGTGTTTTGGTCTGTACTGTTATTTAATTAACACAGTACTGTAAACTATATTATATTCAATTCACATCATATTATCATATTAACATTATTTGAAAGGTCCATGTCTCTCAGTTGTATCTGCAATACATTTTAAGATCTCAATATCAACAACTCAGCTGTAGACACAGAGTTGCTTCAGTTTTGTAGCCAAAGCTAAAAAATGTATTTCACCAAGTGTTTATATAGTCTCTTTTTAAGGCCCAGAAGTGGGTGAGCCAAAATATACATTTTATCTGCAGCTTTGGTTCAGTATCTCTCATACTCCCTGTGACTGACTGTAACATTTGACTTTTCACAGAAGACAGGGTTATGACTAATACAGAGGGTTTTTGTGTTGGGTAATGGGCTAAAGCAGCATCAACAGATTCTTGTATTCTGGCCACTGGAATCAAACTGTGTAGATTATGACAGTAACATTAATACAGTTCTATTGGTGGTACAAACAACTACATATTTACACATCCAGCAGACAAGATTATTGTGCCATGAGTACTTCAAGCCACCTGAGGGATGCATGGTCAGTGTCGTTAACTTTGTCTGTCTGCTGAGGAATAGAACGGAGTTAATTAGAGCTTTTTTGCTTAAAACAGCTGCAACTAAACAATTACAGCTGCAACATGTTGTAGCAGATTACCTGTGATTTTGCAATGGTGCCAGTCACAGCTCCCTCCAACAATTTGAAACTGAGTTTTATTCTGGTTAATCCCCCACAAGGATACAAAATCTGCCACCTTAGAGTTAGACCCTGTACCATCCCTTCAACCAACCACCAAGACAGGGCATGGCCATGGCAAGTAAGAGGGACCACTGACAGTGAAAAAGACTTAAACCCACATGAAGTTCAAGCCAGGAATCTGGTGTAGCTCCAATATTCTGGGTGGATCCAGGCTTTATAATCCACAGGACGGGGCAATGATTGATCCGATATGACCACAGGCTATGTTCAAAAGCCAAAGATAGGCATGGTGCTGACATTGCAGATACTCAACTATAGCAAGCTGCCATCGTTCCTTCTTTGGCACCATTTTTTTTTAAACATGAGGAGACACCATTGGCCAATGATGGAGATGTGCCAGGGGGGCGAGAATTAATGGTGGAAGGGCTTTAGAAACATGTTTGTTTATTATTTTTCCTGGCCCAGTGTATTGTACCCATTGTCAATGATAATAACAAGTAAAAACAATATATATTCTTATAGCCTATTTATTTTCATTGTCTGTAAAAATTCCTCTGTGAAATGCAGGGTTTCTTTTTCTTTGCTTTATTTCTGTAGAGGTGATCCTGTGTTTCTTCCCTACATCCCACTCTTTAAAGTGAGAGTCATCATTTCATATCAAAGCATGGGGAACAGCTACAAATGAACCAAGATTTTTGGACTTACGAAGCGCCATCTTTGTCATATGTCTTTCTCTGCTGCCCTCCTCTCAACATTTGTCAGTGCTTCATCCTAGTGCAATCATGTCTGTGTTCTCCATGTCACACAGCAGCTGGATGCATTCTGACAACCCAATCAAGAGCAACAGCAGGAAACCAGTAGCAGCAAGCCACACTCAAAATGGGATTACAGTCCAGTAATGGGGTCTATGAAACACAAGGCGAACCCAGTACCTCCCCTATTTCTGTAATAGTCAAACCATTTTTTGTGCTCTAGTGCAGGATAATGCAGCAGGAGTCATAAGATAACTGCCTTTTAGCTACAGGTGGTGAATAAATGACAGCTATTTTTGTTGGAAATAGATCTGAAAATGAACAGATTGTACACTTATAGATACATGCAATTTCTTATGTGGGCAGTGGGAGCAAACTGCCACTGACAACAGCTCAGAACAGTTTGGAATCAAATTTTGTCAGCTCCGTTAAAATGGCTACAACTTCACTGAGGCCTTAGACAGAACTTGTCTTCAAGGGATGTTGTTGTGCTGCAGAGTAGCTCAGCAGCAGGCTGCAAAGGCTGCACAGAATGTATGTTTCAGTGGGAGGATGGAAAGTGAAGGTTAGACTGTTGTCACCCCAGGAGTCCCCTAACAAATCCATTTCAGTGACACTCTATTCTATAGACTGTGGATGGATCTGCCAACTGTCAACCTCCCACCTCCCGCACCAATAAGAGGGAAGAACCAGGCTCATTATTCAGGACAATTAGCCAATCGGCTGGGTGTCCCCTGTCGTTTCTCACGGCTCATTTGGTCCCAGTCAGATGACGGTGCCATGTCCACTCAGGCAGCATGTCACTCAGGGGACCTGACACAGCCAGACAAGAAAGAGGCCGCCAGCTTGAGATCAGAACATAGCCCTTCTTTTTCACTGAGAGTGTGTTAAAGTGTACATATATTTATCTGTATCTTTTTAGAAGTGGACACAGTGATAACCAGACAATGAGATGATGATAAAATAACACCAAGCATCACCAAGGGCTTGAAAAGGGCAAACTGTAACTGCATATGTGTGTGTTGGGACATAAGGCCATACACACACATGCAGAGAGATGGAACTGTGTAAGCGTAACTAATCCAGTTAACACACTCCCCCCACCAGTCTGGCATGAGTGCATCATTCAGAAACCGTAAAGTTGGATACTCTGCTTGTGTGTGTATGATCTTGGCCATTTAATGAAGGGAGCCTCCAGACTGGCCTCCCTTAGTTCATGGTGGTTTATGGTTTGTACAGGCATATTTCAGGGTGCAGTGTGGGCAAATAAAAAGTGTGAGCTGCTCCCTGTGTCTAAAATTGAAAAAAATAAAATAAAATAAAATACAGATATTTTTCCTCAGATATATCTCCAATAACCGTATTAATAAATGATTACATAGTATTTTGTCACGATGTAACATATACAAAAATAAAATGGAAACAAATTGAACTAATTGGAGGTGAAAGAAAATGTAATCAGACATGTTTATGATGTTTCTGTCATATTTTTATGCTGACAAGATATTTTGGAAGATAAAATGTATATAATAGTAGTTGTACAATCTGAACTATGTTTCCATATAATTCTGGTTGTAATGATTCACTAAAAGCTTTTTTGTAGACGATGCTGTGCAGTGATATGTGACGTTCACGCCGCAAGGGCAAAACCTTTGTAGCTTCACCTTGATGCTCTGGAGGCGTGGCTTTGTAGAAAAGTCTGAGGAAAGAGGTTAGCACTTTTGTATTTTCAAAATGTGGCCTGCTCGAACCGTTTTTCCAGGATCTCCAACCGTACCTTTAAGTAAACCTTGGCTTCTTTGACATCTAATGTCATTAATGTATAATATTTTTGACAGTTAAAGGTTACAGTCATAATATGTGGGAGAATTTCGCTATCTCAGAATTGTATTTTATTTTTTTAAATATTGATATTAAGATAGAGTATTGCCATCTCTCACCACTTTCTTTCTTGCATTGATAACAGTCAGAAATATTGCACGAGAGTTTGATTCTTTATGATATTATAGACAGAGATAACCCATCTATTAGAATGTGTTGTATAAACTCTATTAGTAATTCATGTCTAATTATCACAAGACATCAATCAACATCGGAAAAGACTCCACAGACAGGCATCTCACTTTCAAAGCATGTAACATGTTGTAATGGTGAGTCGCACAAAATGATTCAACTCTATAAAGTTTACAATGACAAGTTTAGTACAGACTTGTTTCCCACATGTTAGAGAGGTGTTGCATAACACCTTTGATGGGAGGCTCCAGAAAGTAGGGTATCATCTGTAGGATTTATAAGCAGGTGAATATATTAAATGACTCCGGTTTCCATTAGGCATGTTGCACCAAATTGTTTATCGACCCATATCTCAGTGCTGACACTCCCTGATTAATGATGTTATTAAGGGGGGGAGGAGCAATGGGGGGGGTGACAGACTGTTGTGCGGCTGCCCCAAAACACTGACCATTTAATGTGTGTATGTGCATGTGTTTGAGTGTGTGCATGTATGCATGTGTGCATTTGTGCATGTGGTATTGACTTCCATGTGTAATATTGAAATTTTAATGTACATCCGATCAGACATTTGTGTTCATTGGCGCATTCATGCATTCAGTATGTCTGTTCATTTCTATTAACACACTGGTTGGAATGCGTTGGATGTGCTGCAAGACAGTGTGATTGTATAGTGTGTATCAAAACAGGAGTGTCAGTGGTTGGGTGTTTTCTCATTGTGCTGGGATTATTTCTCAGCTAAACACATATTCTAGTCAGTAACTGCAGGAACAAAACATTTTTTGAAAAATCATAATCATTGTGGATGGCACCTTTTGCCAAATTGAGGTGCTTTCATTCAGGATGACAACAGTACTTTTAGTGTGGTAAAGTGTTCAGTCGGTGTTGAGAACAGCATGCTAATAATGTTAACCTCATGCCAAGGTTTTGAAAATGACAAGACATAATCCAAATTTCAGCTTTTATGCTCTATTCTGCAATGATGCCTGCAACACTGCAGTGGAGGCATTTTCCACTGTGGATGTAATGACACGGAAGGTGAGATGATGTCTCAGAATCAAACGTTAGGAGAGATCAACAGACCAAAACTGTTGCTGCCAAAGCACTCTGCATCTTTGCAGAGCCACCAACATCACACAGTAAAGTTTTTATGTTGTTTTCTTCCTGATGCTTGAACCAATCCTCGTCACTCTACCTGCTTCTTGTAGTTTTCTGTCAGCCATCAAGCTCCAGTCAGCCTAGCTATAGACAGAGACACTGTAGGTCTAGGTGACCTTTGAGCTGTGGCAAGCTGCAAGTCATCTGACACTTGTCTCATTCACATCTGCTCCAGGACCCATGGGCGGCTGATTTGAGTGTATGCGTGCTTGGGCTCACATGCCATGTGTGTAAGTGAGACAGAGTGAGAGGGAAAGAGTGAGAGAAGCAGCCGTGCCTCACTACACCTACGACGGATCAGTCGGGGGGGAGGAGAAAAATGAACTAATCAGCCTCTCCAGCGGTGGAATCTCACCCAATTTATTTCCAAGCTAACAGGCGTTGGTTAATGAGCTGAAGCAAAGGATCCTCTCTCTTCCTTCTCTCCTCTCCACCTGTCCTCTGCTGTTCCACTGGTGATTCTGCACACAAACCCAATTACTCCTTGGCGCATCCATTCATGTGCACTCACATTCACATTTGTGTGTCCAATCACACATGTTCACAGTCTAGCCAGAGGAGAAGGAAACACACTCACAAAGACAATTGAACAAAACATCTCCATGGACATACTCTGAGCTCTTTGTTTGGTCTGCCAATAACTAAATGTTTGAGAAAGGGTAAAGGCCCTGGTATTTAACAGAAAGACCCAGACAGTGTCATTAGCAAAAGATTTTACCAGACATAATATCTGTGGGAGCCAAATTGAAATAACACTTCTCTGAATTTTTGTTAAGGCCAAGGATGCAGCTCAGACGCTCCCTTGTCTCGTAGCTATGGGGAAAAATACATAACTCCTTGCAGACTTTATAAATGCTAATGCTCTGTGGCACTTGAACTTTTATGCTCATGGCAGGTCTCAAGAAATACTGTGAATTTAAGCATTTGAGTGAACCTTGTTTTTGCTATACCGTAGTTCTGAAATAAGTACATTCTCATACATAAGCAGTGGGAAGATGGTGAAAAAATGTTTCCAAAGTTCACATCCCTCGAAGCATTGTCAGCTTGAGAAGTTTCAGAAGTTGCAGAGTTACAAGACACTTTGTGCTGTGTCTACAGAATATTATGAAGTCAGCAATGACCTGGTTTTCAGCATTAATTGGTTCTAAAATGTGATTTGATCATCAACACAAAGACAGAAATACAGTGACACAAACAATTTTAATCTTTCATGTCTTTACTGGACCAGCCCAAATATTCACGGTGCCGGTTGAATGAGTAACTGAACCCTTGGATTTAATAAGTTGTCAAACCTCCTTTGGCACCAATAACCCCCAACAAGCATTTCCTGCAGCTGCATCAGACCAGCACAATGTTCAGGAGGACCAGTCCTCCTACACAGCTGCTTCAGCTCAGACTGACTCTTAGGACTTCTGGTGTGAACGGCTCATCAAGTCATTTTAAAACATCATTTTCTTAGTTTGAAGTGATTCTGTAAAGATCATTGTCCTGCTGCAACCAGTTTCTACTGAGCTTCAGCAGATGAACAGCTCTCCATTAGTAGACTTTGGCAATTCATTTTAAATCAACACTTTTAGAGCAGTGTAGTTTAAAGAAAACTGTGGGCTGATTAATATCTAAACCCCTTGAGATCACCTTTTTGAGTGGGCCTTTCGAGCTCTATGTAATTCAACATAATAAGTCCTGGGTTCAAATACTTTTTATGCAGTGTTCATAGACAGTAAATAAAGATGGCGGTAGATAGTGTTGTGCATGAACACATTCAATGAATGCCATTCAAGAATATTCACTCTAGTTGATGTCTAACAGTGAAACAAACCCAGGTTGTAATATGCTCAGCAAACTATGGAGTTCTTTTTTACAGGGGGGAAATTTCAAAAAATGTTAATCTCATACACTGAACCTCACCATCACCATTAGACTAGATTTCTTTCTAGTCATTTTCCTTTGATGAAAATATTTAAACCATTTTTAGCCAGTGGGCACTCTTCAAGCTCAGCAGCTTTAAAATGCTGCATATACTGTGTAGGTATCACGTGAACCCGCTAACCTTCAATCAATAACTATCATACTTAAGGGCTCAGTGCACCTATAAGGTGCCAATACTATCGAACATATCAGTGAAAAAGCATTCTCTAAAGTCATATAACTGAATGGTGAATGGTTTAGGTGACCTTTTGAGAAAATGCCAGAGGAACCTTCAAGCAAAAAATCTACATTCCTGGAACAGCAGTCCTGACGTTATGGATGGGGATTTGCAAAATCCGTGGCTGTGAAAGGTAGACCAATCTGGTTTTCAATGAGGGCATTTAGCTGACCAGAAGCCACTCTCTCCAGCTGCTTTTATGTGCACCAAAGAGATGACTGACTGTGAAAAGCAGCAGAAGACAGATATAAAGAGGACAGCAGAGTGAGTGTACAATATTCTGTATTATGATATGAGGTTTCTCTCAAATGTAAAGAGGCCACTGTATTTTCTACATGTCTGTCTGTTACACAGGCTTGAGAGTGGGCAGCCATCATGTGAGATGAGGATTAGTGAAAGCGTGAACAGTGTTTTAAAGAGGGGTAATGAATAATAGATTCACTGTGCTCTAGTGAATGTTAATGTACAGATGGAATTGAATGATGTACAGTATCATGTATAGTAATTCAATAATAAGAACTGGTCTCTAAACTGACAAATGTGTTAGTTTGATGAAAAGTGACAGCATTTTTCTAGGGGGTAAAAAAGAAGCTGTCAAAATTTACATCTGTGACAGCACACATAAGAAAATGATCTCATGACCAAAAGCATATGCAGCAAAATTTGAGTGCAAAGAAATCAATGTGTCAGCTCTGATAAATCATTTCATGATTTCAAAGCCCCTTGAGGATAGCTTAAATCGAGGTTACACGGACAGTTTATACTATTTTTAAATGTGCACGACGACTCTCATGCACCCTTGAAGTGTTCAGGTGATCCTAAGCAGGGAGTGGTAGATGAATATTTCACCTCTTCATCTTTGGCATCCTTTACCTCTGTGGCACCCAAACCCAACCTATTAACCACGTGATTAAGTGCTTTATCTTGCATCTGTCCATGTAATCTCAGCTCATCAGCGTTAACCTGGGATTGGTTGTCAAGGCTGTCTGAGTGTTGGAGGAAAAGGCCAAAAGTTCATGCCTGCAGGCACCGACACCAATCACTTGTGAGCACTGGGCACCTGCTTGTCATTCTGCAGTCTTTTCCTTCAGTACTGTGGAAACCAGGCACCCTTCTGGGTGCAGACAGAAAGTCAGAGGGAGAGCAGTCTGTGCTGGCTCAAACTGAATAGCTCAATATTCCATCTGAGCTGTGCTTCATGAAGAAATCAATAGAGACACAACATATTTAAGCACATACACTGTTGACGCTGTAAAATTCCAAGTGATGTCTCTCGTTCAATACACACAATCTGATAGACTCTGACACAAAATCTTGGAATAATCTTTTAAAATGTGCCCAGTGACCTTAGCTTTATTATGAGATTGTTTATTTTTCCAGCTCTGTGGTCTCTTCTGCTCTGCCCTTGTCTCAACTTTCATATTGAGACAAAAGGGAGGCTTCTCTTAGAGGGGAATGGCAGCAAATAAACGGCAAGTGGCTTTAACAAATTCTGAATCTCTGAGCACTGCTCGGATAGTAATTAAGTCCTCCAGAGTGTTGCAGCCATTAGAGCTCTGAGCAACCAAATGAGGACACGCCCAGTGTGACCAGATTAAAAGAAGAGAACTCAGGCCCTCGCTGCTCCCAAATGGCCACCATCGCTTCCGGCAGTCCATCAGTCTACAGTGTACGACGTGAATCACCTTCCAATCAGTATGAAAGAGACATAAACTTCCCAGTTGGCTGCTTAACAATGCTCATTTAACTGTGTTTACACCAAGCTATTCACAAACAAAACTCTTGTCTCAGAGCTTTTCGTGGAAAGTGTAGGCTATAGATGTGATGTGCTGGTAAAAATATGACAACAAAAAGGCAGTATGACTTTCTTGGCAACTTCTAGCTGAGGGACAGATGTGAGATCACTACCTCTAATACACAAGAAATCTCCTGAAAGTGCCCATGTGACCTCTCATGAACATGTAACTTTTGCAATTTAAGCAGTGTTCTACATTTAAAAAAGTGTGGAGAGTGGTGATTGATTGATTTATTACCATTTGTATTGAAAAATTCAAGAGCAAACTGTGAGAAGTGCATTAGACTGCAGACGTTATAGCTGCTAGTTTAAATCTGACATTTGTAATCTAGCCTTACCTCCAAGGCCAAGAGTTAGTTAACCTACCATGTTAGTTTGTGGGGATGCAGGTAGGCTATTCACTGGCACATTCATTTTGTAGTATTTTGCTGCCATGCCTTTGACACAACACTCTGGCAGCTCTAGCTGACATTACCCAAGGTAGAAGTACTTTGTCTGTAAAATATGGTTTGTCCTCACCTGACATGCCTTTTCTCCAATGGCCTAATGTTCAAAAAAGAAAACTTGCTGGTTGAAATGAACAAAGCAGCTACGCAAACTAAACCAGCGTCTTTCCACATGATATAATGTAAGGAGCCAATAAATCCTTCAAGTTGGGAAACGTAGCTCATTTTTTTCTCTCCTGGTTATAGTACAAATCACACACCTCACGATTATGAGCATGAACATATCAGACAAGCACAGTCTACAGTATCAGTGAGATTGAGTCCAGTTCTTTCAATTTGTGCCATAGCTACTTCTAGACATGAAGAAATATGATGCAAAGCTACTTGGGGGAAGCAAGGAAAACCCTTTCATTATCCTGGTGTCTAGTGGTGTTGGACAAATCAATAAAAGTGGCCATGCTGGATTCATCTGTATTCTACTGTGTGAACCTAATACCCACACATGGGGAAAGGAAGATGAGTGGGTGGTTTGAGGGGAAGAGGTGAGGGAGTTTCAGAGGCAGGGAGGCATGCTAGAGGAGAAAAGGAAGTTAGACATGGAGAAGTTTTTGGTGCATTCACACAGGTTTCAGGAACTTATGTCAGGAAGTTGAGAGTGATTTAGATGCAGGTGACATACAGTGACTAAATATCACTTGTGATCTGTGCTGAACTGCCAAGTTATAACAAGGCTATAGTTATAAGACTTGTCCCAAAGTCTATGAGTTATAAATGGAGGCAAAAGCATTTGTGATTTTTCTGAGAAACAAACCAAAGAGGAACATAAGACTGTTGGGGATGCGCTCGACAAAATAATAGACATTTCAACTGAGGAAGTAATGCTAACGAGGCACTTGTTAAAATTCCTGTGAAAATCCATGCCCACACACGTATGTTCAAACACAAACACATACACATACGATCTAACAGCCACATCACCTGTCACTGGGAGCCTCATTAAGCTGACAGGCGCTGGCCTCTCAGGGCAGGCCAAGACGTCAGAGTCCTCTCCTTCCTGTCATGACATGATGGATCTCTCCACCACTGGCTGCCAAGCTGCCACTCAAGTCAACCTTCCTGTGGGCGTCCATCAGGAAACACTTGCTAAGCATTCTGTTGATCAGCTGTTTTGTCTATCCACCATTGCCAGCCCCATCCAAGTCTGACTGCATGTCGAAGGGACAGTAAGGATTGGCTCTACTTGCAAGTTCTTCCCCGTCTCTAGCTGTCAGTGAGTGAATGGACATATCTACATTGTACCAATGGCCAAGTTTATTTTGTACAGTAACATAGCTGTATTTCAGATGTGAGGTATCACTCACATTTCCAGGTTGTTGAGTGGTTGATGTAGGTCTGGTGTTGTACACTATTAATATTCGAGAATTAAGAGTTAAGATGGAGATGTCATCATCCCACATTCTACAAGCTACTAGGAAGTTGTTAAAATCAGCTGATTGACATTATTTTAGAAATATTCAAAATGGAAAGAATTACTTTGTGGTTGCAACTTTATTAAACAGACTTATTACAATTTAATTAATATTTAAATTCATCAAAATATTGGAACTAATGTTCCATTTTGATGAATTACCCATATATGGATAAGATACAGGACACTAGGGCTGTGCTCAAAAAATCAATATGGCAATATGTTGTGAAGTCTTCTTTGCTGATACATGTATCGATGCAGATGATACTGTATCGATACAACATAAAATGCTCTGTTATGGAAAAGAAGCCTGCAGTGCACAGTAACACCAATAGGTGGCCGTGTAGGCACAAACAGCACAATATCTCAAACATGGACGAAAACAAAGAAAAACTGTATCTGCTGCTGGCAAAACTGAAGTCAAAGATATGGGAGCACTTTAGTTTTTTTGCAATCACCAGGAAGCTGGGAGTTGGACATCATATCGTGGCCTCTGTATCGGGGTACATATCGTATCGTGAGGTTGTAGGCAATACCCAGCCCTAAAGGACACCTGTGCGTCCATCATCTTTATAATGTCATTTTCCTAAAATGTCCTCTTTTGCTTGCACTCCCTCCTTAGAGAGAAATTTCAGTACCACACAGGTAGCCTACATCCCTACACAACCTTTTGGCTGAAGTTATTCGGTTTGGTTTCTCTGTTGGGCATTTCACGTATCATTAATTTATTATATTTTATTTATTTATTGTTTTAATTGGATGCCAATGTTTTGATTTACTTAACTGGTCCTAAATTGTTTGTATTGTCTGTATTATCTCCAACCTACAAGACTCACAATTACATTTGGTTACAACTGCGTCCTACAGAAGGCTTGGTTGGAAAAGACCAATGACCCATCACAATGTTTGAATAGATCATAATACAAAAAAAAACATTTGAAGTTGGAGATGGTAAGAACAAGCAATACATTTTTATAAATATATTGATTAGATGACCTAAAAGAGGTTGGCCTAATGTCTGCAGAAAGATCAACTCAGTCTCTGTCTTCAGCATTCTGGCTTGATGTCTTCCATCCACAGCTCCTAACAGCATTACACGATTCTTTTTTGACAACGCTGAGATGTATTATCTTTGATGAAATACTGTCTTGTCAGCACAAGTGTTAAAATAACTCTTAAATCACAGAAGGAGCGAAAGTTTTGGTGTCGATGGGAGAAACTGTCAACAGTTCATCACAGACGACAGCTCTGACTTAGATGAATTCCCACAAGAATTTTGGTATCTTAAAGTCTTCGAGGAGAACCAATAAACTGTCAGGGCCACTGATGATCGGGTCTGACTGGGTAGCTGTCAGCAAGTGTGTGACAGGGAGCACTGTGTATATTTATTCTGCAGCGTTGCTGGATTGTGGGAGGCAGATAGCTCAGTGGTCATGACACTGATAGGGTGAATCCATATGAACAAACACCTCCTGATAAATCAATTCTAACCCTAAGGTGAGGCAAATATAGAATCAGATGAGCGAAGTACTCTTTAAAAGTTTTTATGTTACTTATTTGAAAAAAAATATTTCCCAGTAGTTTTGCTGATCATTTCATTGTGTGTTGCATACCAGGTCCAGATAGATATTTCATTTTATCTCAAAAAATGTATCTAGTTTTGGATCAATTGACTTAGAAAAATCATGGCTGGATTCATATTCGGTTTGGCTGTCCACCAGGAAAACCAAGCCCTCAGCCCTATCAAGTTGTTTGCTGTATTGTTTGTTATGTGTTTCTCTGTATTAGACCATTTTCACTTAATTGACCTGTGACCTCTGACTAGGATGAATGATTTTTCGTTTTTTTTTCTGTAAGAGAGTGCTGCTCTGTCCAAATTGCGGAAACTACTGTTTTCATTCACACTGTGAAGAGCTCATACTGCAATTCAATGTAACAAAATAATCACAAAAAAGGTAGCTAAGTAACTGAAATATGACTATGGTTTGTTACATTTCACTTATGTTTGGTAAATTGATAAAAGAATTGGATGCTCTATGTTGGAATTGAATGTGTAATGGGAAAGGTGTGAAACTGACTGACTGATCTGACTTTTTATTAGGGTGTAATTATCTCACTTACAATCACCATGCGTACATTCATACAAGTCCAAATGAACACTAATGTAATGTTTGCTAACATTAACAATAACTTTAACAATATCAGCTCAGCAGCTGGTTGTCTAAGGGGTCTACATATGATGTAAATGCAGTGAATTGTTTTACACATTGTTGATGTCACTGATGGGACCAAATTAGGTAAACCCAGCTAATCCATTTTTAGTGGAGATCTGAATGGGACTAAAAATTACACCCCGACCCGCAGGTGTTGAAGCTCAGACCCGATGCAGTCGACTCACCAGCTTTAACTCTCATCCTGAACCCAACCTGAACCTGGCCAAAAAAAAAAAATCTACACTACCAGCCATAATTATGTGATGAAACTTGAATAAAATACCTTATCATAAAAACAGGCATGAAACCAACCATGTAGAAACCATTCTTTTTGATTTACAGTACTTATCACCAAAATGAACAATGCCGATTCAGTGCATTTCACAATAAACAACACTCGTTACAAGGAGCAAGTTGTGTTTTATGAAAAAAAAACAAAAAAACAACCCCACCCAAGTCATGTGTATATATTTTCAGCCTGAACCCGGCCTGAACCCAGCACGAACCAGCACATTGGTTTCGGGTTGGTTGGGCCGGCACAGCCTGTTGAGAACTTTAATTTATATGATTGATGAAATGTTGCTTTACAGTGACATGAAGCCGCACACACAAAGGCCCCGGGTCAGATGTTGTTATCAAACATCAGTGGACTACCTGCAGACATATGAGGCATAAAGTTATATGAATTATTGAATCTTTTTCTTCAAACACTTCTCCTGAAGTGCATCCAGACATCTCACAAAGTGGAGGTACAGAGGCATTGTCAGCTTTGGTGATAACAATCTCAGACACCTGACACCTCCACTGCCAGATCCCTCCATCCAACATTCCTGTGTGTCCCCTCCTCTGTTTGTATCATCAAAGAGCAGCTGGTGGCAGGCGGTGCCTCTCTGAAATGTGTGTCTGTCCGGCAGAGCCATTTGACAGCAGACAGCTACTAGAGCACATGGTGGCCTGGCCAGCTTGTACCAATTTAATGCTGGCTGCTCTCATATGCAAGTCCCAGTGGTGACCCAGTGACCCGGGCGCTACAGAGCAGGGGGCTGTTAATAGCTTGGTAGACATAGGTAATGAGGTTATCAATTAGAGGGAGACTTGCTCTCATTTGTCCCTGTTATGATGTGATGTTTTTGAAAGGGCTTCCTGGGAAGGGAAGCTAGGTGAGAATTTGTAATTGTCATTTCATTAAAGGATCCAGAAGCCAGTGTTTCATTATGCATTGCTTTGTTGTGAGCAGATGTTTCCACTGAAGTGAATGTTGACTGGATTTGCACATTAAATCACCCAGAAAGACAACAAGTGATGAAGGCCCAGTATACTGACAAAGATGTAAAGTGTATGGGAACCATGCAGAGGATCAGGAAGTTTGTTTGCATCCCGGTCTCAGGCTCAGGCCCACAAAGAGTACATAGGTGAAGGTTTGAATTTGTGCATGTACCTGGGTGAGCTGCCAGTTACGCTGTGACTACAGTCACTCAGTATTCCTCTCAGCAGCTGGCCAGACATTGTGAGTGTGGGGGTCCCAGGAGGTGAGCAGACAGAAAAACAGCCCAGGCGGGGATCTTATTCTCACTCCAAATCCGAAGCCTTGGAGGCCATGTATTATTCACGTAGGAAGACAAGGGATACGCCTCAGCATGAGGGATGGCAAGAAGAAAGAGAGGAAAGATGAAGGGAGGGGCGGCAGTAAGCAGAGATGTGAGGATGACAGGACTTGAGGGACAGGAACATGTGAGAAGGAGATAATCTGATACCGAGACAGACATTAAGTAACAAGACCAAAAGTGAGATGAAGATAGCGTGGTGGCGTAACAAACTGTGCCGTTGAGAGCTGTGCGTCTGTAGCAAACACTTGAACATTTGATTTCACTGATTAGCGCACCTCCAGTCAGAGGGGAGGAACTAATCAGTGAAACCACCTGCTGTTGTGTTTGGCTTCGGCAAAATCCTGCATAAACTTTACTTCAGTGGCACAAAGCTGGAGACCACAGAGCACGACAGCAAGTGCCCCGCAGCATGTAATCTCAGACTTCATGAACAAACTCACACATACGATGCACACCTTATGCAATATACACATATATACCTTACTTTAATATACAGAGTCACTGTTAAAGAAGCTAATATCAATATATTTTTTGTTATTAACGGTCTCTTTTACCACTTGACTCTACAGTTCCCATCAGCCCTGTGGATTTTCAACTTTGCCTTTTGCTTCTCTAGCCTTCACTTTATTGTATTGGTTCACTCTCATTGCTCTCGACCTCGCATCCAAACACAGCAGATGGCTACGTTCACTGAAAAAGCTGTAAAAATCCACTGCACGTTGCTTGCCCAGCACCAGATGGCTGACAAAGTACAGCAGCTAGCTAACTTTAGCATCTCTGCTTAAATTTAGCATTTAGGGGGAAGCACTGTCATGGCTGGAGACCAAAAACAGAGCTCAAAGAGAGGGAGGACGTGTGGATTCATCAGATCAGATTTACAACCCCCAGTTAATGCTGTACTTGATGGAAATGTACATAAACAACAGTTTGCCAACAAGCCATATCAACTTAGAAAGTGTTGTTTGCTTGTTTTTGAGTTAGATGAGAAGACTGATAACACAATGTATGAAGCTGGAGCCAAGAGTTTGATTTGCCAGCAGTGAAGCAAGTGAAGCAGGGAAAGTGCAGCTCTGGCCTTAAAAAACCCTGATAAGACACCTTTTACGTTAAGCTAGTTGTGTGCTGACTCTTGCTTCATATCTCACTAACCAGCATGTGACATCATTAGCTACTGTGTATATGTGGCAAAAGTTATTGCGTTTGAGCAATTTTCCCTCCCCTCATACGTTTTCCCACATTTTCACTTTCTCTCATTCACACATTCTTATATCATCTCATCTGGCAAGTCATCTTTCTGACAAATGGCTGTTGAATGCCTCTTTTCGCTCTCGTCAGGGTTGTTTCCCAGATCGACTTTTAAACAGCACAAGAGCTTATGGGGATCCAGTCTCAGGCCAACATTTAATGAAGACACTTCATGTTGATTCAGCCTAATTGCCAAATTTGTTGTGTTGTTGCAGACTCAATAACTCGGGTTAAACATATCTAACTGATTTCTCCTGACTGAATTTCTGGTGACAGGAATTTTTCGTTATTTTCCAGCATCTGCTGCAGTAAACAACTCCGGAGGCTTTAGTTGTATTCCCACTGGAAGAGACCGTCTCCTTTTTATGCAGGAAAGTGGTCTCTCTGTGTTTATAGAGATTTCCAGCAGATTTTCTGTGAATTTCAGCACAGCAGGGCATTATTTAAAATGCAACATAGTGGCGTGTAGATACTACCAATCGTCTCAGCTTTGATTGTTCACACTAAATGTATTAATGTTTCCAAATTAATGTGCTAATGATTTTTTGATGGTAAAAGCCGCACACAGCCCATTTAAATTCTGTCAGTGTTTCATCCATGTATCTTCCTCCGTGCACCAAAGACCGCCCACACTGGTTTCCTCATTCCCACTGTGTCATCTCCTCATCCTCAGGCTAACCAACAATGGAGGTCAGTGAGGATTCACTCCATTGCTCACTCTTTTACTCTCTCTCTCTCTCTCTCTCTCTCTCTCTCACACACACACACACACACACACACACACACACTATCTGCATCTTTTATCTCACTCAGTGTATATCAGATTCTCCGCCACACAACCATCTATACAGCTCTGCTAATTGTATGCACCTCACACCTATCAAATAAAATTAGCACACAAAACCTTTGTATGTATCACTTGGCTGACTATTCACCCACTTAATTAATCCAATTAATCAGGAAAGGTATAGCCACCTATTTCAAACATGTGTGCAGTATCTGGCAGTATCATCACATATCCTGCCGCCGCTGCTCAGCAAAGTGTGAAGGGTGAGACGAGGAGACGATGAAACTTTAATTCTGCTTTTCCTCCTTGTTTCCTTGTCCTCAGTCATCTTGAAACACAACATTTTCCAAAGCCTGACACCACATCGATAGATTACATAACATGTTTCAATCAGTCGATGCTGACTGATGCACAAATAACTTCAGTCCAGAAAGCACGCCTTGTTTGTTTGTTTGTTTAGTGTGTGCTGTAGCTGTGCCTTGAAGATAACCAATACAAACCTCATTAGAATAGTGTTTTCATATCCACTGCCTGTGTAGAACATAGATAACTGAGGCAGAGCACATATTTCACAGGACATTTTTTGGAAACCATGTGCGATATGTGGCACAGTTGAATAATTTGCTCATAAATTGAACAAAAGTTGTTAATTTGTTTTTTCCTCACACAGAAACTGTTCCTATGACTGTGCTGTGTTTCAGTGAAGGCGTGTCGACACCTGGTCTGGAAGGGCAGCTTTAATGACTGGTCGGGTATTAATCGATATTAGTAGTGCTGCGAGCTGATGTTAATTATTTAACATCCGAAGCTCATTCCGCTGATGTACTGAAGAAAGGTCTCTGTGTATGGACTTTGGTCGAGGTTGCTCCCGGGTGTCAGCAGCCATGCCTGCCTCTCCTTGAATGTGACTTTGCTCAAGGACTTCAGCAACTCCAGCCTGATGAACTTCTTCCTCATATACACACATACCAGACATCTCTCTGTCTCTCTCTGCCCCCTCTGTCTCACTCCTCCTCCCCTTTCGTCAGGCTCTGTTGACCATACAAATGACAGTATAGACTTTAGCACCAGTGTATCGGAACCAAGGGCTGAGGAGAGCGATGAGGGAAGGGAGAGGAGATATGAGACAAAACGAGATGGATAGAGAGGAGGAGAGAAAGCGAGTCAGTCCTTCCTAGAGCCTGTCAGCTTTTTTATTACTGTGATGTCTGCGCTTTTATCACCGTGCCCGCACACAAAAATCTCTTAAAGCCAACGGGGTGGCAGCTACAGAGACCTTGCTGAATGGTGAGCGGGGCTGAACGCTCATTTGATCAGCGAGGCACTTGCACATTGCCGACAAGTCAGTGAGACCTCACAAGGGTCAGAGAGGGCTGCAGGGAGAACGGTTCACCTTGTTGACCCTGTTGAGGATGTAAGGAAGGGGGAATGGACAGCCAGTGGCAGTGGTCAGTGTCACACGCGTGTTCAAGGAGAGATTTGTGAACAGGCACAGGATTAGAAGACAGTGGTCGTACCTGGTTCACCTTAAACTGCGCCGCCGGGAAGAAGAAACAGAGGATCATGCAGAGAGTTAGATGAGTTTCAGGAGTCAATGGCAATATAAAGTGAAGGAAGGAATAAAATGATGTGTAGAAATCTCTAACTTAAAAAAAACAAGTTTGACCTTCAATCGACATGATTTAACATAGATTAAAAGTGTCAGAGAAAGCAACATGAAGTGAATTCAAATTCTGCCTTATTTACATACATATAATCAAAGATATGCAATCCCTGCTGGCCCAGTGAGCAAGGCCACAAACCTCTGTTGCATGTCACCCCTTTCCTCTCTGTCTCCTCAATTCCTGTCACCTCTATAATAAATGCATAATGTCCTCAAGGAAAAAAAAAAAAAAAAAACTAGAGGTGTTTGATTTAGATACCTGAACCTGGACTTGTCTCGTCTCACTGAAGAGCCACTAAATCTTCCCAAACAATAGAGCGTGAAGCAAATTGATTATTGATTTTAATATTGACTCAGAGGAGCCTCTGTAACATTACTATGTGTGGAGACATTCATTCATGCGTCTTTACAAAACAGACGGTGCTTAAAGCTGGCTGACGCAATGATTACTTGCACCATCAGTCGGGAACTGGACAATACATTTAGAGGGAGGGGGCAGAAACAGGCAGTAAACACACCACCGACACACACATACACACACATTACATTTTAAAGATATAATATGATGTATGGAGCTAAATTCTAAGGTCCCTGTTTCTAATTGCTAATATAAAAATATTGACAAGTGCTGCTTTAAGGGATATGTTTTTATCATCCCCTCAATCAGCTATAGTTATAGTTATATAAAACACAGCTCATATAATACTACCCTCTTTCACTGTGTTCTGTCTCAGTGTCTCTACACTCCCTCCCTGGTTACCTCTCTCTCTCTCTCTCTCTCTCTCTCTCTCTCTCTCTCTCTCTCTCAGAGTACTGTGAGCAGTTCATCAGCTCCACAGATTTGCATGTCAAAGTTCAAAGCTGAACGCCATGTGTTGGCTCCAAGTGTTTACGTGACTTTACTTGGTGCTTGTCGGTGAGTGGTATGATCGAGGCAGTTTCATTGTAATAAGCTGATTTTGAAATTTTGAAAATAAAAGAGTAATATTCATATTCTGTGTCACAGTGTGTTTAAAAGAATTTAAAGACTGATGTGAGACTTGGAATGCCTCTTGTGCTCTCTCTCTCTGATTATATCAGTGGGGATGTACCCACCTCAGCTTTCATCACATCTGGCATACAGTAAGTAAGCATTAGGTTTCATAAAAGGGTGACATGACACACCTCTTGTTCTGATAGAAACTGGCACTTAGAGTCTGTCTGGGTCGTGTCTCCACACACACACACCCACACGCACCCACAGACTTCAGCTTCCCACAAAAAGCAGCCAGTAGATACTATTACACATCATCCTCACCGCTGCCCATCTTGTCATCATCCTCAATGAATATTTAATTCCTCTACCCCTGACTGGCCTTCTCATTAAACGTCTGGTATTAATGTGCCGCAGACGGAGTGCTGCGCCCCTCTCCATCTTGTCCCCTCACTGCTCTACAGTGACTTGTGTCCTGGTCAATGCATTATGACCGGTAAGGGTGACTCAGGCCAGGCAGCGTGCCACTGGAGTTTGGGGTGACATGATCAGACAGGGGTCACGCTGGGTGACGACAGTAGCACAGAGGAAGGAGGACCAGTCATGATTCTCATAGGCTTTCAGAGATGACAAACTAAATAAAATCACTTACAACAAACCTCCATTTTAAAACTTTTATGTGTTAAAGACGTAGCTCTTTTGTTGTAGGTCTGTAAACTTCTCCTGAGACAATTAGTTCAGCTAGCTGGGTTAAATAGCTTCCTCTAATCCACCTTTTACAGGGGGGCTTCTATTAAGCCCTCAATGATCCTGAAGGGTCCCTGGAATGCAATTTTGGAGCTACTTACGGTAGGCTACAATAGTACCCTGTGCTTTGAAAGCATCAATAATGACAATGAGCTATACATGGTGTGAAACACCTGTTCACATATAATCATGGTAGGATACCGTATGATACAGTTATAAAGATCATATACATATAATATATATAATATATAAATACAGTTTTCCACAATACGGTGATATGGATTGGGAAAGTTATTTGGTCGTGGTGCTGACCTCAGACTGTTGCTTTATTCCGCAGGTTGCTTCAGAACAGATGCAGAGCTGAGTGGCTCATAACTGGCTGTAACTCATCAAGAGGAAATGTCAGCAGATGAGTCCAGTGCTGTCTCAGTTTCCATCAAAAGGCTCTGTATTTGGCAGGTAGCCCTCAGACAAAAGGGTTTCTTTTCACAGGTGCAGGCAGAGTTAATTTTTTTAAACTTAAACTGGAGAGAAGTGGGGAAATGGGAACACTGAAAAGCAGAGAAACAAGGAGAGAAAGCACATGAAATTATTTCAAAGGACACATCCATGTCATTATTGTGGATGTCATGTCATATACCATCCATCCATCACTCCATCCCTCAGTCCACTATACTGTTTATCCTTGCAGGGTCATGGGAGGGCTGAAACCAATCCAAGCTGACATAGGGTGAGGGCGGGTACACCGCTCGCCGATCTATCACCGGGCCACGTATAGAGATGAACAAAGTTCACGTTCATGCCTATTGGCAATGTAGAGTTGCAAGTTAACCAAGTGTATGTGTCTTTGTACTGTGGGGAGAAGCAAGAGCACCTTGAGAGAACCCATGCCAGCACAGGGAGACTGTGCAAACTCCACCCAGAAAGGCCCCATGCCCGGGATCAAACCCTGCCCTTTTTTTGCTGTGAGGCGCCACAGCAGTGCTAACCACTGTACCAGCATGCTGCTTGATGTTAGAGTCCATGAGCCACTTCATCAGACATCATACGCAGATTCAGGCAAGAATTAGCACGCACTCAGCTATTGCTAAAAAATAAAAATGGAGTTCGCATTCAGCAAGCTGAACAGTACATTCTTCACAGAGGTAGGTGTACTGAGCTAGAACAAAGATGTCAGGAAATGATGGACAAGGCAGAGGAACTGCTCTGCTCTGGACGAGGAAGACAGCAATAAGCCAACTTGCTAACATGCTTGCAAAAACAACTTGAAAGGCTAACAATGTGACGGTGTTTTTAGACATGCTGACATGTCATAGAAGCTGTAATAACAAGCATGAACAAAGTTGCATTCTATTCAACTGTCATGCTAGGAGGGTGACATGTACATGGTCTGGACCAAGGAGACACACCTGAGTGGAATGATCGAGGCCATAATGAAAGCGCCACCTGTGCCATTACTGCTACACCAGGTCACACTGTCTGTGTGATAGTCGGTCACTTCAAAGACATCTGGTTTGTGGGTTGCAGTGGTTGGCATAGTGTTTTGTCTGTTATTGACTGACAGTGAAAGCTAGCCCAGACCCTTATAAGCTGATTTTGTGCATAAACTCATCTGATAGTGTCTGCTCACCACTGACCAAAGCGGTAGATTTTTTTTTGCCCCCGAGGCTTTTTCTGCCTCTGCCTGAGTTGAGCCGACTGTTGTTCATTAATATCCGACATTTTTTACATTAGACAGCACGGCGAGGCAGTGAGGCAAAGCTGTCAAGACAGAGCACAGAGGGGTTTAGACACATTAGAACAATAGGATTCGAGCTAAAATGATCCTCTGCAGACAGCTCTGCTCTTACATAGAGCATTTAACCCTTTTTAGCCAAGCATCAGCTCACCCTGGCTGTGCTCCTATTGTCCACCAACACACTTTGTACTCTGTGCTGCTTGGGTGAAGAAAAGGAATAATGAGATCAGTCTGGTTTTCTTGGCGGGTGGGGGAAGGACTCCATCATTTTTGATCCATGACTTAAACAGCACAATACAACTTTTATTCTTTAACATCTAAAAGGATGAAATACGCAATTCTTGCTATCATTATGAAAATATTAATTTCTAGCACTACACTGCCCCCTAGAGACAACACCACAAAACAATTGAGTTCATTTTCCTCCAGTCAAACTTTATTCATTATCTCAAAAAAAAAAAAAATTTAACAGATTCTGGCCAAATGACAAATGACAACTTCACCCCACCTCCCTCTCCCTCTCCCACCCCAACCAAACTAATCAACGCCCCCTAAATGTGGACTAATTGGAATATCTTTCAACTCAGTAAATAGTCAGTGGCCTTTTCATCTTTCAGTGAATGTCAGCCACAACTCCGAGTAGATGAAATGAATACAGAAAAATAATTGGGGTCCATAGTTTTCACAGTGCATTAAACAGCTGAGCGGTAAGACAATGAGCTCAGAAAATTACAACTCTGCCTTATCTTTTTAAGTTTAAATCAAGGTCGTGACAGACTCTTTGTAGATATCTCACTCATTCTCACCTCTGTGGATAGAAGTCTTCTTAAATTTGATGTTGCTCTTAAAACAAGTTGTTACACACTTCATGTGACAAAAACACAACCACACTTCTGAAAAACATTCACATCTGATTAGACACATGTTAATAAATTAATCAACTGTTAGTTATCCCCTGTAGCTCCCCCCACCCCCACCCCCACCCCCCCCCAAAAAAACAAACAAAAAAAAAAAACTCCTCACACAGGATTCAAACTGAAATTTCCAGCATCTTACCCACCATCACTTTCCTGAGCTACAGAGACATCAAGTCAATCTTGCATTACACTTTAACAGCTTATGAAATACCATCAGGAGTGAACGGAGTCCAATACAGTAACTCATGGGTGTTTTACGTTTAAGTAACAACGTATAAAGCAGTTATTGGCTTGTCAACAGCATCTTTGGCTGTCTTACAGTCACAGTTACCAGAACCCCCTGGTTGTGATGGCATTATGGTGATCAATGTAGTCTCATGATTTTAAAATTCATGGTTTAAATTGATCTGTACAGGTTCAAATGAGGAACAAAAAGAGTGTGACCTTGAAAAAAAAAAAACAGCTTGTGGTTGTTGTTTTGTTGTTATTTCAGCATATTTAAAGTTTCTTAACTCCTCAATTTCAGTGTTTTTTTTTTTTTTTTAAGTCGAATTGGTTTATAATATTTGATGTATTTTAGACCCTTACCAGAGCCCATACAAATCAATCTAAACCATCCATCTTAAAAATCATCGAGTTCACACTACTTTCAAACTCCAGCTACAGTCTGATGAAAATCACCTTTGCGTAATGTCCAAATTGACCCAAAGCTGGCAGGCGAGACATATAGTTATCCACAGTGCCTGACAGTTCTAAAATGTGAGGACTGATATCAGGAGCATTCAAGTGCTTTCAAAACACAAAAGATTTTAGCTGACCTAGATAAATTACAAAGGTATAAAAATGGCTCATATTCTATCACAAATATTGACAATATTTTTTAGACATTGAGTGTTCTGGGAAAAAAAAAAAAGAGTTCTGAGAAACAGACAAAACAACCTGTAAAATATCAGCAGTCCAGTGAATCTGAATGGCTGATGAGGTGGTGGTAATGCAAGTTGAGTGGTTCTTCTTAAGCTTCACTTGGGGGCAAATCACATCTCAGCAAACTAAACAGTTTACTAGCTCCCATCATTAGTCACGGTTACTGAGGAAATGAAACCCAGTGCTGGCTGGGGCTGTGGACTGTGGGTGCTAGTGTGCCATTTAGGACACAAAGGTGTGGTCTGAGGTGAGCTGCGGTTGCTCATGTACGTCTGGCTTTCTGTCGCTTGGCCTGGCGTTTGGCTTCATCCAGGGCGGCACTGTCCCCGCTGGCTTGGGTCATGCTCCTCACTCCCTGGATACGGTTCACGACCTGTAACAGCAGGGGGATCACCTGCAGAACAGGTCAGCAGGAGGTATCAAACAAAGGCTTTCTGGATTAACAGCGTTTCACTTGGAACAATAATGTGATTAACTTGTATGACTGAATAAATGCAATAAGAACTGATTATAAAACATGAAAATTGTAAGAAGTAGGGCATTCTTCTTGATGTCACTCCAAATTTTAGGATTTGCCATGGTGAGGCCAATGTCCAGTGAGCTTTATACCAACTGAACAGATTCAGAAATTCAACAATTGAGTGGATAAGCTGTTTGAACATATTGTGCGGAGCAGCTTATTTACCTTCTCATGGTTGTAGGCTGCTAACAGGAGCAGCAGAGTGAGGGGCAGAGCAATGTAGGAGCCTTGGGCAACATCCTGATCAGGCACTTTACGCTGAGGTAGACACACACACACACACACACAGACACACAGAAAAACATGCACAATGTGAGATAAGACAGTTTCAAGGGAAACGGCCTGATCAACACTGTTTTGATATTAAAATAAAAATATTCCTGTTGTTCTTTGCAGTCAGAAGGGAACATATTCAATCTATCAAACAGCAGAAACCATTTTAAAGGAAATCTTGTGTTTCTTACAGTGGGGTTGAAGGTGAGTGTGACGTGCTTGTGGTAGCCGGTGGAGGTGAAGGAGACCTGGGGCAGAGTGAAGTCATACTGGGACCGGGACAGTGTTGAGTACAGCATCAGAACATAGGTCTGGAGAACACAGAGAGATGACTGTAGATCAGCATGTCCTGGGTCAGGGTTATGTGTAATAAAAGACATTAAAACTGACAATTGAAAATCAGTTTTTTGTTTTACAAGTATAAGAACAGCATACCTCTCCATCCCTGTCCAGAGGAGGGAAGTGGAAGAAGAGGGACTGTCCCAGAGAGACGCTGTTGATTGGATTGTCCAGATTGTCGCTCTTATACAGCTTCACCTGGAGAGAACATAAAGAGGGTAAACAGCCGCCATGAGGTCACCGCAGAGGAGACCCAGAAATCTATAAAATGCAGGGTCAACATGAGACAAGCAGTTGTACCGATAGTGTGGGGAGATGTTCAGGGGACGTGATGACGTTTCCGCTCAGGTCAAACTGATTGATCTGTCTGAAGGCGATGATGTTGATCCCTTCAATGTCACTGCTGCCAACCTGAGAGTGAGCACATCAGTCTTACTGTACAGTTCCAACCTTGAACTACTGAAGAAAATACCAACTTTGTAAAAGACTTGTATAAGTCACACGGTGTGATAATAACAGAGAATTAAGTGGTATTAAGGCATTTCCAGCCTTGGCAGAGAGATTAGGGGCCTGCACTCTTCAGGCACGCTAAAATTATGAACCAAGAGGTTTAAAGTTGCAATGGGATTATCGCTGCTTTTGTTCTGCGTATAGAAAAGGACCCATGTGATAAGGCTGCTGATAAGTCATAATCACAGAGTTCCCACAGTCATTTCAACAATTCAATTACAAAAGTTTTGCATACCTTCCGATCTAGTTTTCATGACTGTTACTATAGCACACATCATAAAGGACCAGGACAATGAAAATATGTTAACAATTGAAAAGTGTTTGATTTTTGCATTTGTGAATAAAAGGTTCCAAGCTCAGTTTTATCCTCTGAAACAGCAGCTGAGAAAACAATCTCACACAAGTTGCAGTTAGTGGCTGTTCTGAAACTATCTGCGACATCTTTTAAATGTCCAGAAAAAATCCAGTCACATCCAGTTAAAAAAAATCTTCCCATGGCAATCACATGATTTTATCAAAAGCTCCTGAACAGCCGACATTTTCTTCTCCATGAAAACTGAATACTGTATAAAGCTAAGGAAAAAAACAATCTTATACATAATGCACATTATGTGTATAACTAATTTACAAATATACATATAAATATATTCTGGCAACAATCCACACTGTCACTTGTTTATTATTCTAATTAATACTTTGATAAGATAATTATTTGGGAAATATTACACATTGGAAGTAGTTGTTTTTTAGCTGCTTGTGTACCTTCCTAAAAAAAAAAAAAAAAAAAAGAAAAAAAAACCTGTGTCGTGGTTCAAGGATTGAGGCTTGTGAGCCTGTATTCATTTTGCTGCTTACCTCTATAGCTCTGTGCTGTGGGAGAGCCCTCTCTATGTGGTCATTACCTTCAGCACGTAGCTGAATCAGATACTTGCAACCCGGCTGCAAGGAAACATTCAGTTAATTAAGTCATTTAGGATTCACGTAGTAAACCATTTTAGAAGTTCAATATGCTTGCTGTGTATAATTATTCATGCAGTGCCAAATGCAGCTTATTCAAGGTGTTTTGCCAGAGCAGCTCTGAGCATTCTTACCAGCAGACCCCTGAGTCTGAAGCGGCCCTCCTCATCAGTAATGGTGTCCTCGCTGTAGAGGCTGCACTCACCCTGACCCACTGCCTCCACGGCAACATCCCGCTCTGCATCTCCGCTCAGAGACTGCACTGCTCCATAGCAGCTGAGGACGAGAGCACAAGACCGTGACACTGATAAGACACACGTGGAAAGGACAATTCTGAATTCAACAAACAGCATTTATATACTCAGTGCTGCGCAAAAATCTCAGGCACTTCAGATGTTTAGATTCTTTGCCATCATGGAATGTCATTAGGGAGCCGTCTGATCAGCCTGCAGCACAACAACACTGACACACAGCCAGACTCAAAAGGCACTATCTTCAGACAAAAAGAGAACAAGGAGGCTGGCAACAGATGGTCTGGCGCCCACAAAGCCCTGATCTCAACATCATGGAGCCAGTCGGGGAACACATGAAGAGACTGAAGACACTGTGGCAGCATGAATCCGCGGAGCTATGGCAAGTTCTCAGAGATGCTTTGAAAAACCTGCCAAGTACCTGGAAAAACTGTGCACGGGTGGACTGAGAAGAACTGCTGCTGTTTTTAAACCAAAGAATAATCATATCTAATATTGGATAGTTTTGGTGTTAACGGCACTTGGTGATCCTGAACTATTTATGGTATTATCTTTGAAAGCTTGTTTACTCTTACTACCTGACTCTTTGTGCAGTGCTGCCCATTAGAGTAACTTTGAGACAGACAGGTTCACACTCGAGGCAAACAAAGCAGGCACTTCTGTACCTGTATGCGGTCTTGATGCCAGTTATATCGATGCTGAGGTTTTGACCTTCCTCCACAGTGATCATCTGAGATGCGGGCTCAAAGCGGAACTCCTTCATCATCGGCTTGAAGTAGTACTGACCGGGACTCTGAAGAGACGAAAGTAGTGATTATGTCCGACGGAGAGCAGAAATTGTAAACAGTAGCTAGAGCTACAGAGGTCGAAGCATCCCTACAATCAGCTTTGCTGCTTGGTTGACAGACATTTTAAAATCTTAAGTAAAATGGTGAGAGAAAATCAATGAATTGCTGGATCCATACCAGGTTATTAAATGTGAGCAGGCCGGTGTCCTGGGTCAAAAGGTTGGAACGAAACTGTCCTCCACTCAGAGACAGAAGGACGCCTGACAGGGGCTGACCATCCTCTGACCTGATCTATTGAGTGAAGGGAAAGAGAGGAAGAGAACCGTTAAAGATCTCAGGATTTGACAACTGTTAACTGGGAGGTGAGCAATTAAACTCTTCCAATCTTTATTAAAAAAAAAAGCCCATTGCAATGAAAGCAAACTCGCACTGACAAGTCTTGAAAATCATCAAATCAGTCAGTCAGGGCTCGAACTGTGGGAGGCAGATTGTGAAATAGTGGGTATAATCAGGCTGACAGGTGAGTTTAGTCTCTGTAATGTTCTATAACTGAGAGGGTTTTACAAAGGAAGGATAAACAAGGACACAAAACTCTTTTTGAACACTGTACAGAAGATTTCAAAGCAATTCATCTGACAGTCTGTGTGGAAAGCAACAATGATCCTTTGTGCCAGTATCTCACGGTCGCTGTAGATAATTGCAGACCCTTTAAAAAAAAAAAAAGGTGGCACAAAGGCGAGACACTGACAGCGCACAGCAAAGCAGAAAACCGATTCAACTATCATCAGTGAGATTTTTCCTTTTAATTATGTTTTACGAAAACATACCGTAGGAACCAACGAGGGCTTTTCATCGTTCCATGAACCACGTAATCAGTGAGTGTAGTCAATGATAACAAAGAGCTGTAATTGTCACATACTCTGGGTGAAAAGCGACAGCTATGTACCTTGCTGATGGTTAAGTAGCTCGTGATTACTGGGATGTAACATGTACTCAAGTTTGGAGGGTGGTCACTTGTAAAGTACCTTGAAGGTAACACCAGCCAGAGCAAACGCCTTGAAGTCTCCCTGGGTTCCCTCCACTGACGTCAGGACAAAACCTTCTTTACTGGCACTGATGTCATACTGCCGGTCGCTGTGAAGGGGGCCCACACTGGAGGACAAGAGGGGAGAGATAAGGCTGTGACAGATCATCCAACATCCAACATCCAACAACCAATTTCCTAGCACGTGAACGGAAACTACTGCAGATGCATTTCGAACCTACATCAACTGTCTTTTTTTATAGCACAAATTTATCACAGGCCCTATCCTCATATTGTCTTGGATAGATAATCAAGTTTTGACAACACAGAGTAAAGTGTTGCCATTGTTCAACTTGTGCCCCATGGTTTAGTAGACATTTGTTTACATTTTGGCAAACTGGCACCATTTGCAGAATTAGCTATTAGCTGTCCCTTTGTATGTGTGTATGTGCTCATTATCTCAATCACCGAATTCATTTGACGCTGACAAAAATCCTCTCAAAGTGTGGGTCACCAAATTTAAATTGATGTCTATTCATGTCTCTAGAATCTGCTCTTCTGCAAGTAGGACAACATCTGTGTGACCACTGGAGAAGATCGAGTGACCCAAGTTTTACAGTCAAATTCAAAACCGTCAATATAATTTTCATGCACAGACAACACTAAAGCACTTGTTCATGTATTCAATCTCTCAGCCATGTCACTTGTGTGTGGCCTCTGACCATGAGGTCAGTGGGTCTTTCTGGCACCAATGGTGAGTTAATTATCCATTTGGCTGACCATCTCTAACAGAGCTGTCTAAAACCAATTTCATCTATCTGGGCCTGACCAGCAACCTCTATTAGAGCCAGAGTTTTAAGAAGAGCACACACCACTGCTGCTTCTACACTCCTTAATGTATTTATGGATCTAACAGTTAGTATATAATCACCTACTAAGCACATACATTTATAGCAGAACTCAAAGCTAGCCATTCTAATCACCATTATCTATGGTAAGCACTGTGGAATATCCCTCCTGTATGTTAATTCGCTTCATTTTTTAAAATCTGTAATTTAAACTACTAGGTTCTTGTACCTGTAAGCTCCCATCTCATTAGTGGCCACAGTGATGAGCGGTGCAGCAGATCCTCTTTCGCTGATGGAGATCTCTACACCCTGGAGCTCTGGTGACACTTTTCCCTCCAGGAAAAGACCTGCACGTCCTGTGATGTCCACCAGCCGACCTGGACAGGACTCTGTCAACGGGAAGAGGCTCATTACTTCTCAGGGAGATTGTTTCATGATACAGAATGTAGGGGACTTTGTTGTTTGTGTTTCTCTTGTTTCTCTATGCAACCAATAGAGATCAAATATATCAAGAAGAAGTGTCCACATCATTAATGACCTAAAAAACAGCTATAACAAAAATAGACAAGATAAATGTGTTCAACTGAGATGAGTGTGAAGGATTTTACCTCCGGTGATGGTGGCCTCTACTTCAGGTGGGTAGAACAGCAGCTCCTTGGAGGATGGAGTTACTGTGATCTTCTCTCCAGCCCTGTACAGTCATGTACAGTAAATATTAACTCACTGCTTCATTCCCTGGTATCAAGACTGAGTCAAGAGTCAGATTCTCGTACTGTGTGTAATTATCACCATGCCAAACTGAAGATAAATAAAAACATGATTACCCAGAAACAAAGTTGAGAGGATTAAACTGAAAGCCACATTGTTAGGGTTGTTACATTATCTGTGAGAACTCTATGAGACATTCAGTGGGCAAATGTGCTTTCAAAGCACCTACTTTGACATACTGAAAGACACAGAGTACTGTTATCTGCAAGAGGCCCATTCCAGGTGACAAACTCAACCACGCTGACTGACCTGGCCCAGTAGGAGAACTCATAGTGGAATGGGCCTGTCAGCTCATCAGCCTTCTCTTGGATTGGAGGACTATCGTCCCTGGCGCCGCCATCTTCTTCAGCCGCGCGACGCTCCCGTTCCTGGCGGCGGAGCTCGATCTCTTGCAGCTGCTGCTCCTGACGCAGCTCCTCCAGGCTCCGCAGGGGCCCCAGCACCAGTGCTGGCTCACTCTCGATGGACGATCTGAGCAAAGAAAGGGAAAAAAAACATTTAATGTGGTCACTGAAACTGATGCTCAGCAGCAAGAATTGCACATTTCAGAGCTTGCTGAAATAATCCCAGCCTTGAGGGCCTCTTACTTGATGGTCACTGTGACGTCTAGAATCTTGTCAGTGGTGATGAGCCCAGTCATGTGATGCCGCACTGCGGTGAGGGTCAGGATACTGGGAGCTGAGCTGTTAGACACAGGTCACTGCTTTATTGAACTGTTTACAGAGAGAACACTTTTTAACCCAGAAATAAATGGGCATGTTGTCCGATTACTTACGTATCGTAGGTGTAGAAGTCCTGTTCAAACTGATGGCAGGAGCGAGGGGTGACTTTGTAAACACCTGGACAAGCCATTTTTAGTTGATTAATTACTTTGCTCCAGTTTTATATTTAGCCAAGTCTGACACAGACCTTTTGGCTCAAAACACTGCACTCTAACTATACACATGGGAACAGTTGGTACACTGATATTTTCTTTTACAATATGCTAATTCACACCATGTTTAGCTAATGAGGGGTCAGGAGAATGAACCTCACCGGGCTTGGACAGGCAGAAGCGGTTGACTCCCTTCGAGAGGTTGTACATGCCCACGTTCTCAGGTTTGCTGCCATCTTGGAAGAATTCCTGAGCAGAGGAACACACACACAGAGAGTGAATACTTAGCGCCTGTGGACGTGTCATCACCTGTAACGACGCACACCAGGTGCTGTTAATGTAGTGAGTTAATAATGACTAACCAAAGTGATGGCATGGGAGAGGGAGCAGCGCAGGATGTAGCCAATCTGTCTGAACTCCACCCCCAAGACGTCAGAGTCCAGAACTTCCACCTCCATGGACTTGTGTTTCCAGCACCACTCCTCATGAGAAACACTCACTGTGGAGGAAAAAATACACTGAATACACTCAAATTTAAAGCAGCAGGAAGTGTTAATATTTGCTGGGCAGGACTTAATCTGTCACACCTCAGATGCCAGGATCACTTGAAGTTAAGTCATTCCACTTAAGGATCTTATAATAATCTCATCCTAAATAAATTTTTAAGAAAGTAAATGTCTTACACTACTGTGGCCTGGCAACACAACACAGTGTTTCCAATAGGATTTTTTTAAGACGTGGCGGTACCCCACACACACACGCACACAGTGAACCCGGCCTGAAATACTGCGACTGGATTTTGATTTAATGGGTCCAATCACGTCCCCTGACACACACACCAGAGCAATAAGAAAACAACTCAATGAAACGTCGGATAATTTAATGTGCAGCGTCGGTTGCTGCCACCACCACGTGATGTTGTCAACAGACCGTCGTGTAGTGAGAACGAAGATTGGCGCTGAAGAGAGGAGATTATAACAGAAACGGACATGTGGAGTTAAACTAATGGGCTATAATAACCTTGTTGACATTTATTGATAAATTGATTGATATCCATTCATACAATACTTTACATTGTTTTATCATCCTCATTGTGAAGGTGTGGCAGCTTTTATTTTGCCGTGGCGGTGCACCACGATCAATTACATGTAGCGGAAACCCCGCAACAAGCTGAGTAAACAAGCCTGTGAGATGTTGATGTGTGTGCACATAGCTTGCAGACACACAAGCAGACTGTGTGTATTGAGCAGTGAGGGAGATAGATGCAGCACCAGAAGGTACAGACACACCAGCTGAATAATGTGCACTTCCAAAAAAAGAAAGCTGGTGCTAAACACCAGTTATGATGGAGGGACTGTAATTACTAATTGATTTCCCCACAATCGCTAAGAGAATAATTACTGTGATTCCTCAATGAATTGTGAAGTGCAGGTAGAATGGAGGGATCTGTTGCTTTGATGTCCTCCAGTCAAAACCAGAATGCTGACTCTGCATTCAGACTCCACATAAGTTTCATTCTACATCTGGCAAAAATGCTTACGAGCTACTTTCTGGTTCGCAATTGCTCTGACCAACCTGCACTGTTAGTATTATTACAAAGGATGAAGAGGATTATCAGCAGTGAGTCCTGACCTTTGTATTTCCCAGGCAACACATTGTCAAAGGAGAAGCTGAGGATGTCGTTGCTGCCAGACAGAGCCACTGTCCTCCTCTCTCCCTGCCGACTCACTGGTTGCAGAGTCACTGAGAGGTCGTCACAGGATGCTAGAGGTCAACCAGAAGACATTAGGTCAGCGTATGTGAAAAAAAAAAAAAAAAAAAACCAACATAAAAACACATATCTCAGTGTTCTTTAGGGCTGAAGCTGAGCCATGTCCTGCTTCTTATCCCACATCACCTTTTTATGTGTTCTCAATATTTAGAATTTTTTCATTTAAAGACAGGACAAGCCAAATATAACTGAGTGCTTACCAAGACAGTGGACCTTTCCAGAGACAGAAGCCATAAATTGTGTGAAAAGCAGGTCTGTGAGGGGCCGGTCCACAAGGGAGACCTCCAGGGCCTGAGGCTGCAGAGCGAGGCCTGCTTTCACCTCCACCTCAGGGAGAGACACCTGGACACATGGAATTGAAACCACAGTTAAAATACAGAAACAGAGCCTGCTATACAATGTGCACACTGAAATTAATAACATCTCCATCAACACAACTGAAAACTGAACAGTATAACAGTAATACATTACTAAGGATATACCTATGATGTAGGAGGTTGCAGTATTATGGTTTAAATAGACTAATGCTGGAAATCAGAGCACTGACAGCTGAAGATAAGCCTTTTGTCCATTTATTCAGTGACTGAAAATGTAAGCTAATCTGGTACTAACTAAGAATTGCAGTTCACTGAGTATTTTTTGGGCTTCAACTTGTATCACAGCAAAGGTCCCATTATTTTATTGAAAATCATTGTTCATTAACTTGTTTAGACACAATTTTGTACAAATAACACAGTAGGTGATTTTTGTTTTAGGATGGAACGTTCCTTTAACTACTTCACGAACCAGGACAAATAAAGCCACTGAATGTAAGTATTGTCAAGTCTTACATGGACACTGTAGTCTCCAGGTTTGGCCTGGAAGCAGAAGGCTCCCTGAGGGTCGGAGTCCACGGTCCGGCCGGAGGACTTGTCTCCCTGGAGTGTCAGGGTGACCTTGTAGCGACCCTGCTGCTTCATGCCCTCAGGCAGGTGGCTGATGGAGATCTGACCACACACACTGAATCTGGAGTGAGACCAAAATCAGAACATAAGGCTTGTGAGTAATGTGGGAAACTGACAGTACTAAAGCTGCATTTTGGAAAAAATAAATAAATAAATAAAAACATATACAATCAAAAACCTATAATTTGACATCTTGTATAATATGCGTGCAGCTAAAGCAGTGAGTGAACAGGCCGGATGTACCCTGCTGTGATGATGTCAGGAAGTTGAGGTGTGTTAGGGGCAATCTTCACTGTGACTGGCTCAAAGAGCATGAGCTCCTTGTTGACACGGATGGTGTAGGTACCGGCTGTCATGTTCTCCAGCCGGAAAGAACCATCCTCCTTGCTGACGACTGCGAGGATGCAGCGGAAAGCAAAGAAGTGTGAATGTGTGTTCACAAAGAACCGTTTTTCATTTGTTGTCTTTGATACTACACAGAAAGTGTCTTCCAGCATGTTTACCTTTGATCTGGTTGTTGAGGGACACCACAGCGTCAGGAACACCCTCCCCTCCGACGCTGTTGAGAACTCGGCCTGTCACAGAGAAGCCCATGACTCGGAAGATGGGCTAGACGTGGAGCAACAGAAACAGCGTAGCGTGTCAAAGTGATGTAGCATGCCTACGATGAAATGTTAGAACATAAACTGATAATGGAGATGCAATCTAACTCTTTACCTCTAGCTTCAAACTGTTGTGTTCAACCTTGAAATTCATCCGTGACGGAGCGACATCAAAAGTGATCCTCTCTCCTCTGTAGAAAGGCACCTGTGGAGAGTTTCACACACAGAGAATTAGTGGGAGTGGGAGAGTGAGAGGGAGACAGAGAGAAAGAGACTGTCCATGATGTGATTGGACGTTTTACTGTGATGTTTCCTGTGTTTGGACATCTTCAAGTGTGCAGCCGAAGATTTGAATAATAAATGCTCAAGAGCTGTTACAGGTGCTAATGTGCTCAAGTGCTGGATACTGTGAATAAAAAATCTGACGAGCATTACATGAGCTAGATTCATCACCCATTGTTGGGTAACATCACTGTTGCTGTGTTGTGGATGTATGCACAGCTATAAGTTGTATGTTCTTTGCTGATGTTTGTTGTGCGTCAAAAGACATGCAGGCCAGGGAAATGAAACAAACAACCCCATAATAGCCTATAAAATGACGTGACACAAAATCAATGCATCTCTATTATTGTGCGGGCATAAATTCCCAGAGTTTTGGGGGAGCAGGCGGGAGTGTAACACACGTTGCAGGTGTGGGCAATAATGGTCAGAAATTCAGTGGGAGTGGGATTTAGAAAACAGTCCCACGCAGGGCTCTAATTCACATCATAGGGGATGTCAAACTAGGCGGAGAAATTCAAAAAATTCTAACATGCTAAACTGTCTGTTGGGGCGTCGTAGAGTGTCCTTCATGCAAAATCGCTGTTCTTAAGTTATGTTGCACTACACGTCCGTTCGCCATTCCCGATATTCATAATCAGGCCTGATGCTGGGAATGTTTCAGCAACAACAAAATCGTGTGAAAATCTGCCTGAATTTGTGTAGTCTGATCCTGGCATTACAGTTGTCCAACAAGGTATGGACAAACTACAGCCATGTGATTAGGTATTCAATAATAATATTACAACTTCATCTTGCACTTGGGACCTGTATAATGCTTATTCCACTCAGATATCTTTGGCTAAATTATTTGGATACACCATACAGTTGTTTTGTTTAGCAACAGCCATTCGCGGTGTTTGATGTTCATTTGTTATCTCCTAATGTACCACTTTTTTAGTGATAGTATCACATCGTGCTGCAGCCAACCTACCAGACACATTTTGCTGTTGTGGTTACAAAACAATGCAGAACTCACACAAAAAGGCCTTAGCATGAGCGACACACAGGAAATAACATGTGCATGAGATGCAGCAAACATTTATCTCATCGATAACACAAAGACAGAAATACCCTTACCACAGTGTACTCTCCACTGGCCAGAGAGGGGAAGATGAAGGTGCCATCTTCCCTGGACAGAGCACTGCACAGGTAGACCAGGGAGCTGTCCCCAGAATCCGCCCCCTCCACTGGGGATGTGTTACACCCACTCACATCCTTCAGTTCACAAACAACACACACACAAAGATAAAAGGTAAATAAAAGAAAAGATAAAGAAAAAAATAAAAAACAATTCAATGTAAAATATAATAATAAAACCAAACAATTAAAAGTTCAGTTTTGTTATTCGCTGACTTGAGGAAAAAATCCTGGATTTATCTTGAAAAACACAAAATTGTATGGTATTAGAGAAATCCCATGAGTGGTACAAAGTCTAGATGAGACCGGAAGTACGGTCATTTGATCTAATTTGACCCCTTACAGCTCCTGAGACGATGCTGGTTTACCTCTCTCTTGACTGTGGCCGAGTACAGTAGGAAGGTGACCTCCTTCATGGGCTCTCCGTCACTGCGGACCTCCCCCAAGACATCGTAGCCTCCCACCACCAGATGGTCGGCGGCTGGGGCATTGGCGTTGGACACGTGCACCGACGTGGTACTCTGTCGGAGGACGGCAAAGGTCGCCACTTAAGTTACAGCAGGGGTCGGAATAATGGCCGTGTCAGGAGCAGCGTGATTACTGCTGGAGATCATTATTTAGAAACCTGCTAACCTGACAGGGAACTTTATCCGCTGAGCGAGGAGGTGAATAATGAAGTGATACCGAATTAAAAACACCTCTGAGATCGTGCCGTCTCTACAGCACTCACAGGGAACCATGAAACCGTGGTGTGGTACCCAGGAGTGTGTTATTACACACTATGGGGGGTGCAAATTCTGTCTCACACACAGAGGTGTAATCTTATTATCACTTGAAATCATTAGTTACATACTTGCTGAGCGGTCGCACCTCTGTTCCAAAAACCTATTGATTTATAGAGTGGGTCTTAATCCATCTTTCCAAGTCTTCACAGAAGGGAAGACGTGGGTCACATCAGTGGATAAAAATCTTAATTTTCTCTTAACCTTTTAAAACACACCATCTCACAGCCTTGACAAATGATTCATGCGCTCCTGATCCCTTTATCATGAAACAGCTATTGACACAGAACCGGTTCAATCTTACCTCCCAGGTGTTTTTCTCACAGGAACAGGTGCTATTATCAGACTATCTGCAGGAATATCTCTTGTCCTGACTTGTGGAATACATTTTTAAAGAGTGACCACCACAAAGAACACTCTGTGTATAATTGTAATCACAAGGGTCAATTAACAGTAACCTTTTAATTTTCAGGCTTATGCACAAGAAATTAAAGTGTCTGGTTAGGGAGCTAAATTATGGCCAATTTCCTATCTATTATTAATAAATGATGTTTCCCACAAGATGTTAATGACAAAAACTACTCTCACTTCACTTGAGTATGGCCTAGAGCCAGTTTGTCTATTAAGAAGCCAAAAAACTAAATATTGTAATTGGTGAATGGTCAAAATACAGATTAACATTTCATAACTCCATTGCTGTAATCTGCAGGAAATGACTAAACTGACAGGAAGCCACAAGCATCATGAGACGCCCTAATGGTCATATTACATAACCTTAACATCCTCAGGTTAAGTGAAAGTTTGCCGAGTTGTAGATATAGCAGATGTCAAAATACCAACCTGTTCAAGGGTCCAGGAGGGATGAGTAGCTGTGATGTCATAATTCCCAGGGAGTACTTTGAAGAAGGTATACCTGTGTTGACAAATCCAAACGATGGAAAGGTCTTGAGACGTCACACTATTTCAAACATGCATTTACAACAGGAGCACCTGAGCACAGCCACTGAACAGAATGGTGCAAGCCACTTACTTTCCTCCAGCCTGAGTGATAACACTCTGGAGTTTCTCTTCAGTCCCCACTCGGCTCAGTTTGACTTCTACTCCTGCTGGACCCAGGAGATGGCCTTTACTCAGAACCTGAATCAGACATAGCACATTATGAGAAAACACATGAGACAAAGGTGAGAGGTGATCTGAGACACGAGGCATTTCTTTGACTTTACAGAGCAAGCTTGTGCAAACTTAAAACACAAACACACAAAAAAACTTCATGTCTGTATGAGGGACTGAGGCTCTCTTTGTTACACTGAAGCACTTCTTCATCATGCATGGTAAAGATTTAACTATCCTTTGTGAAGTTAAGTTTTTAGGGTCTTCAAACAAAGATAATTTGATTTGGAAGGAGGAAATTCTGAAGCCGTCTCACCGTTCCTGAGACTGAAAAGCCAGTGAAAACAAAGTTGATGTCTTCCTCTTTGGTACAGATGTCACTAACTCCATCCACATGGAGGTCAACACTAGTGGGCTCTGGTGAGAGTTAAAAAAGGAAAAAAATCAGGAAAAAATGTCAATAATGCAAAACTCCCAGATTTTACATTCATTAAACAATACATGACTATCACCTTAGACAAGGAAGTTATGTTTTCACCTTTGTTGTTTGCTAATTGCCAGCAGGATTACACAATAAGTAAAGAATCCATTTGCATCAAACTTAGTGATGACATAGAGCATAGTCAAAGTAAGTCGACGAGTTTTTTTTTTTCTTCCCCCAAAAATTTACCTTGACAATGGTCCTTGATGTAAGACAAATCTGACATATTTATAGTATTGAGATCTATGACTTTGCACAAACTGGATAAGGATCCAGATTATTATCTGCTGGCCTTGGCGGAGGTATGTGCTCTGCTGAGTGCCATTCTAGTTAATAGTTTGTGAATAGTGAGGACAAAGCTGAGAGTCTTACCAAAGCTCCACCCAAGAGGAGGCTCAATCTTCAAAACAAAGTCTCCCTGCATAAACAATAAAGTAGATGAATTACAATCATCACAAGTGAAAACCTGACAGTATAAGCAGGGGAATTTATGTGTCCCATACCTTGTCGTAGAGCGGGATCATGAAGTAGCCATTGATTGGAGCACAATCAGTTTGATACTTCAAGGAACCTTGCTTGGTGTACAGTTTGATCTGTGCATGAAAGGGGACACAGACGGGGTAACTATACTGAAGTTACTGAACATGAAATCTTCTACCTCAATTTCGCTGTACTTGTGCAATGACAATACAGAGTAAGAATTATTCTGATTAACTGCTGTTAGACCTGTCAGCCTTGACTAGTGAGCAAAATGGGCTCACTGGCTGAGTATCAGCTACTAGGAACAGTAACTAACAGACCAGTCTATATGGGAATTTGTTCATTTCACTGATGAACCAAATGGCTAATCCCACAGATCCTGTCAATGAGCAGGGATTAGGACTTGTGACCAGCACTTAACGTGGTCACCATCAACACTAACACGTTTCACACAGAGCAGTTATGTGTAATGTGGAACACAGACACACGTTTGTTAATAAATGACATTTAACATTTGGATTTTACGCTTAAAATCGTGACTGTTTCAACAGGAAATTCAAATTAGTTAAACAGCAGGTGGCTAAAACGACGTCTAATTACATTAACTACTCTGATGTGTGTTGTGTATAGCAGCCGAGAGTTCACTCTGTGTTAGATATACAACGTTTATGGTCGTTTCATTCAAAGTGTCATTCATATAAACCTCCACTTTCCGCCTAACCTTTAGCTTACTACGGTAAACCAGCTAACTGTTAGCTAGCTGCTAGCCGGGACGTTTGCACTCTCACCTCGATCAGAGAGTAGTTGATTTCAACGTCGGACTTCACAAACCCGCCGCATGCCACCACTATATCATCAGAGGACACGGTCAACAACTGAGAATATATTATACAGAAGAACAACCAGAGGGATCCCATGTCAGCTCGGATCGTTACTCTAAACATTTTGGCTGAGTGAGCCGAGCCACCGCACGTTGCTCCGGTTCCGCACCAGCTGAGCTGCTGTCACTGAGCGAGCAAAGAACCGGACTGAGGCAGCGCCCTCTGCCGGGCCGGAGGAGCTGCAACCTGAGAGCAGTCACACAAACGTGAGGGGAGGAAAGACTAACACTGAGGAAAACATAATTTCACAAATCCTTTTTTATTGAAGTTTCACAATATTTTTCATGTAGAAATTTAAATATTAAAATGTACCTTACACAAAAACACATTTACCCAGAAAACCAAGAAAACTAAAACAGCATTCATGGTACCAACATACCCACCATCCGAAGGTTATTTTAGAGTTACAAAAACTGTGTCACAGCACCGTAAAGAGAACATGGTTAGAGTTTAGGGGTAGAATCATAATGTTTCTATGCATTATCATACAACCTCAAAGCAAAAATAAATGATATAAATGTCAGATTAAAAAACTCACACAATATACAAGGAATGTATAGTATTGACTGTAAACAAAATAGTGGTAGAAGTAAGAAAACACTAGTGTTAATACTTTTTAAAGTGCATACATTTCAGACAGTTTTTTTCAAATTCCAGTGGTTATAGTAATGCAAATCCCTCTCAGAAGGACAATATGAGAGACACAACTTACAGCAGGAAAAACACCACACAAAACATCTGAACAGCAGTGACTGACTTACATTGCCACTTCTAAAATGTTTTGTGATAAGATTTTTCACAAGGGAATACTGAAAAAGCATTTTGAGCAGGTCCAAGAAGCCAGAATAAGATGTTTTTTTCATAATAAAAGCATTTAAGATTTTCATTCACTCTCTAAGGTCCAGTATATTTGTCCGCTCTTGGATTTGATCAGTAATGTTATGTCTTTGCCTCACACATGTGTCGAAGAGTCTGGCGGTGGATGTGCGAGGAACACCGCTTCATTGAAATTGTTGGAGAAGCTGGTGTGGTAGCTGGGGCTGCTTCTGCTGCTGCGGGGCTGAGTTTTGGACACAGGACATTTGGTTGGAGAGAGCCTCTGGGCCTGACACAGCTTCTGGATCAGGAAACGTTTGTCACGACCCTCCTGGAAAACAATACAAAATACAGATTATAATTTGTGTAAGAATAAAAAGAAGAAAAAACAGATGATACTAATAAGAATAAACATAAGAAAGGAGGTCTATATAACCATAACATGTATTCTTGAGTAAACCTACCATGACCAGCTGATCCCTTAGTTGGCCAATAACTCTCTTGTAAGCTCCAGCAAGGGCAATCACATAAAACATGGCCAAACTGCAGAAAAAATTGAGAAAATGTTTTACAAGTATGAACACATGCTTAAAAAAAACAGATGCTTGAAAGAAACATACCACGTTATAACAAAAAAGGAGACAGCAAAGGCCTCTGATGAGAGAGCAAAGAGCAGGGTCCGAGCTCCATCAGGCAGCTGGGATACAGTGGTTGGCAGCACCTCCCAGGAGGTGGTGTAGTTAACAAAGGGGCCACAGGCCTGGGAGCAGTTTATTCTGTGCAGAAAGGAATGTCAGTAAGAGTGTGTACAGCAGCAATGACTGATGGTATATTAATTAAGTCACTGACGTGGAAACAACAGATAAGAGAAATGCCATGTTTCAACTTATTAGGTCTGATGTCAATACTGGAGGTTCTATTAACATAATCAAAACATGGCCGGTACTCACTGTGCTACACTAACAATGACAGGCAAGCAGGCCAGAATCAGACCAATCAGCAGCACGCCAAGGAAGAAGAAGTTGGAGCTAGAAGCTCGAAACGGACGTGTGGATGGCCGGCAGTTATTAATCAGTGATACCTATAAAGACAGAAAAGAAAGGTACAAACATAAGATGCTATCTTCCTGATTTGGAAGGTGAAAAATATATATAAGTGACAATAAAATCACCTTTTTGATGTAGAATATGAAGAAGTATTTGATGGTGCAGATGGCAGGCAGCATCGGGCAGTAGAAGGTGCCGATCCAGCAGATTGTTTGACCGTAGACAATTTCTAGCACATTCTGAGGAATACTAAACTCCTGCTGGCCCCACCACTTGGCCAGGCCACACTCACAGTACTTCACTATGAGCCTGGATGTGACAGGGCAACGCAAAGACACAGTTAGATATGAGTCAGAGTGAAAGAAATCCACTGTGGGAAAAATGAGAATATCAACACAGGGCAAAGAAAAAAACTAAGGACATAGAATAAAAGACCATACTGTTTATATTAGACAAAAATTTGAATGTTGTAAAACATTTATCAACACCGATATACTATATAGACTAAATATGTCTACAGGGTTTATAAATTATATTAACAGATTTTATATTAAGATGATGAAGGTGAAGTTTTTACTTGGGGACATTGAGGACTTACTTTCGGGGAAACTCCACAAAGATGGTGACTGCAACAATGATGATGAAGTCAAATATGGTGAGTTTGTACATCTCCTGGCCGACACGGGTCTCCCAACACTGTGGACAACAGCAAGGATACCAACATAACACATAACAACAGTTAAAGGATGGAGTTTACACTGTGTCGGACTGAATAAATGTGGAGCTCACTTACCACTGACAAGCATTTATGTCAAGAAAAAAAAATGGGCAAATACCACTGCTGTTACAGAGGCATACATGATTAACGTTCTGAAATGAACTCTTGATATTGTATAATCAAAATCATTAAGCGGTGAGTAACTGGTTCCTGTGTTGACACAAAGATAACAGTGAGTTTGATGCTGCTATCAGCAGATGACTAAAAGAAACTCCTGTATGACTTACAGAGTAAAGCACATGGTTATAGCCACAGATGCAGGGCTCCTCTTTACATGTAGTGATCTGAGACCAGAGGGAGAAAAGCAAAACCCCAATACTGGTCAAGCGCATGAAGACACAGCTGTGAAGAAAAAGAGAGAGAGGGAGAGAGGAAAAGGTATTCAATTAGCAACTTAGCTCCAGTGTTTCAGCATGTGTATTATTCCTTACAGTCTTTGTGTCCTGATGCAATTAATTTTTAAGTGAACAATAAAAAGCTAGTGAGCTGTCAATAAACAGAGGGCCACTGTACCGCATGAGAGTGAAGCGGATCTCGAAGGCAGGAGAGTAGTCCTCAAAATTGATGATAATGGAAAAAAGGAGGGGGGTGATGAAGTTGGCCAGGGTGATAACGATCGAGGGAAGATACTCGTAGATCAGATCCACGATGAAATTCACCTGCGAATGAGCAGAAATGACACTGAGAGCAGATATATTTGACGCCTACTGATGTCAGCAAAAAAAGATGTGAGGATGTAGAAGAGTCTCCACAGTTTAATTCGATCAAACACTTTATGAACATCAGCAATATCAGTATGAAGTCTATATTTATTAAATCACTTTGAAAATTCTAGGCAGGTCTGAAGTCAGTTCAAAGGGATTTCGAATCCAGAAAGAAAGGGTTTTTATTACTGTGAACTGTGATAATTATATGAAAGAGCTTCAAGTCTGACTGGAGCTTCTCATGTGGAAAAGTAGAGAAATAATGAAAAGAGAAAAAAGACACAACAGTAACAGACAGCAATGTGTCATTACCTTTGTGTTGTTCCTCTGAGCTTCCTGAGAGAAGGCAGTGGCAACATAAATGCTGTAGAAGCAACAAGCCAGCACAGCGATGACAAAAAGGTTGAGGATGAGGCGGATGAAGTAAATCCGACACTTCTCTTTGCGGGTGCGATCCGCTATTTTCTGCTTGATCCTCTCTTCTTCCAAATCCGTCTGGGGATTTGCGGTTTTAAAATGAGGCAGGTAAACATTAAATGGAAATAGCAATAACACATTTAGAACATTTAAGATATCTTACACATATGATTTATCCAAAAAAAAAAAAAAACAACAACACACAGATGTGTGAAAAAGATATATAAAATCTAATGGGCTGGGAAGTGATATTTAGATTCTAGAAAGGAACTGACATGGATACATGTTAATTCATGTGTGTTCACCAAATAAAGGTTCAGCAGAGCTTGTCTCAGCCTGTGAAAAAGGCCTCTGTCCTATTTTACTGAAATATAACCAACCAACCTTGAGCTCATAGAGCAGACTGCTCCTCTTCAGCTTGGCAGCGTTATGGTTGGTGATACAGAAGTCCCAGCCTGCAAAAATCTTGTTGCAGAAACTCTGGAAGCGATCCTCATCCTGAATCAGGTTACGTTTGAATCCTGTGGCAGACCTGGAAGACAGAGAAACACACTCTCAAAATTTGATTGCTCAAATCAGTTTCACTTGTCATAATCTGCTCTATTCAGTACCTTTTAACGATCCAGATGAGACTGAGGAATAGGTACCCTATAGTGGCCAAGAGGTACGCCAAAGGCAAATTATAAATGATGCTTGGAAAGTGGATTTTGTCAACCTTGTAGTAGCCGTAGAAAAGATAGGTCTGTTCCAGAAAGCCCTGCAGGTGAAGCACAGTTAGGAGGTGAGGAAAAACCACATAGAGACATTTCTCTCTGCAGACTTCTTAATATAAAACACAAGGACTTACTCCACCAGACAGCAGATCAGTAATATGTTCATGAAATATAACCAGGCCTCGTCGAGCACTGCTTGGATACACGCTGCACAGGCTGCCTGTGAGGAAACAATTTTAAGGTTAAGACCATTTAATGCTTAGTTTGTGCTCCCTGGTGAAAAAAAATCTGTGTTTTCTCACCATCATTCTGGTTGTATGTTGTGTTCCCTGAGGCGTAGGGGGCAATGATGATAGGCAACATGACGAAACTGAACATGAGCAGAAAGATGATCAGGTTGAGCATGACCAGGAAGCGCAGGAAGGAGAAGTAAGACAGGATCCCTGTGCCAAACATCCCTAAATGAAAGTGAGACAAAAAGGGGAACTTAACAACAACAGAACCATAGCTGGTACCAAAAGTGTGTTCAATCATTTCAACCATCCAGTACAACAGTACATGAGGCTTGAGTTATGAGGCTGCAGAGACAGTTTTCTGGCAGTCAGACTGTATCATTATTCATCTCTCACCCTCTATCAGGTGGATGTCTCCCCTCCACAGCTGCAGGGAGCTCAGCCACTCCTGGGCATCATCCTTCAGCCTCCTCAGATACCTGCGGGTGCTTTTCCTCCACTGTCCCCAGCTGCTCAGATCTCCAGCCGCCTCCAGACGCTGCACCCTAACAGGTTATAATGCCCAATTCATTGTTTAGCAGAATATATACACATGAATGAAACAGGAAATTAATAACATTGTGCATTCTCAGTTACTTTAAATTGAAACAGATATGTCTAACACGTCTTCTAGGAAGGTGGAAAGGAGACCAGAATAATGTCTTTCCTACTTGTCTCTGCGTTTCTCAGCCATGGTCTTGGCAAGTTCCCTGATGGGTCTCTGCTCTGTCTGACCCTTCTGCTTCTCCTCCTGCCTGTTGATTGTGTTGGCCCATTTCCAACTGCCAGAGGAGCCGACCCGGGACCTGGAGCTGCTTCTTCGCTTGGTGCCACTAGTTGATGATTTTCTGCGGTACAGGAGTGACTGGTAGCTGGGCAGCTGATCCAGCAGTGGGTTACTGGTGACTTTTCCACTGCGATCAGTGTAGAACACTAGACAAGGTGAAAGAACGTGATTAGATCTTATAGCATGTTTGATAATCATGTACTCATAGTCCACTATCAAGCACTTACAGTTGGTTAATGGACACGGTGTATTGTGTGATGATCTACCATTCTGGAGTAACTTACTATATGTTGTGACAGATTGTTACAAATTTGTGGGCAATTTCAAATAGAGCTGCGACAGCTAATCAATCAATTAGTTGAACAAGAATAAGAATCATAAATACTGCCGTGCTCCATACAAATCTAATAAAATAATAAATATAACAGAACACCCCATGTTAAAGTATTAATTTGTTAAATCTTCATGCCTTTATGGCGGTGTTTGTCCGTTTTGATAACTCATTAAACATTTCATTTTTTGAGTAACAGGTTTTTATCCATCAGAAACCTATACAACTGATCAGCTTCTCAAATGTGAGGATTCGATATTAGTCACAGACTGAATCACTGCTGGGAGAATAACATCAGCAACTCATTCATCTGTCCTTCGACTGTGAGAAATTCTAACATTCATTAAAAAAAAGAAAAATTATTTATTTATTGATTTACTTGTTTATTTTCACCATGTTCTATAGAAACAATAAAAAAAGTAAACACAGGCACACTATAATTACATCTGATGTATGTTTGATACTGGTCCATGGTCGGATCGTCAGGATTTACCTATTCTGTCTGTATGTTTAAAATGACTCTCCATGCTTTGTATGGGCAGTGTGTCCAATACCTGCTTACATTATTTTCATCATTGCTTCAGTGCAGAGGATTTTCTCAATGAACAGTTCTGAAGACCAAGTTTTACAATGCTATATTATTCTCTCCCAGTTTTTATTATCCTCTCTCTCACCTCTACATGCGGTGTAATAAAGTCAGATGAAACCTCTGGAGAGGACTGCTGTTATTTGAGCCGTGTTTAAAGTAACACTGTGTTCACTGCAGCCATATGAGCTCGCTGAGCTTTTCCTGTCACTTTTCCATAGGAATCACAGTGAAGGAGCTGTTGTAGATGATTTACTCGATTACCACTAACAAATTAAAACTGTTACATGAAAACATTCAATAAGACGCATGATAATAATTGCTATAAAAGTTCCCAGTGCGGTAGACAAACATTGGTAGAGACTAAATAAATGAGTCTCCCTCCCTTTAAAAGATCCAGTATGAGACAACGACGGAGCCGACAGCAGAGTCAGCGATTAAGTTTCGACACGGAAAAAAACAGACCCAGACAGAGACAGACTAAAGTTAACTCTCTGACTTCTGCTTCTTATGCTCCTCTCCTCCAAACAACATTTATCGAAGCATTAAGTACGAAGTTAAAGTCTTTTTTCCAGTTGTTGGCGGCGAGTTAAACTTTAAAGTTAGAGGCTAGCATGACTAGCCTCTTAGCTGATGCTGAAGGAATAAAGCTAGCTACAGACATGTAGACAGTGTCGGACAGACTGTGGTTACCTGAGTCGACCTCCATGGTTTCCTTCTCTCATAGATCTATCGTGGCTAATTACTGTAGATTATTACGGTTAGCAAACAATTAACCCGCAGACTTCGTCAACTGGGAGATGAGTGCTCAGCTGTCAGGAAGATAACACAGCCTTTCCCAGAAACCACTTCCTGAATGTGGATCCAGCTCCAAGAACCGCAGCGAGCCCGCACACCGGCTCACAGCAGTCAGCCATAACCTGCCTTGTGTCAACTTCAGTCTCACTGTTGAACATTAGTGTTAATACATTCAGTCACTTCATGTAAAAAAAAAAGAAAAAAGACGAGCATCAAATTGCTAGCTAAGTGCAGTTTATTAACTAAAACACCATGTATGGATTAGGTACATATATTTAATTGTATTAAATTCTAAAAGTGATTTTCAAGCTGTGAGAAAGACTGTGTGAAATACTGGTGTCTTTCAGACTTCATAGGCCACACAGGTTTGTAACCTGGGCTTTGTAGTATGAATGTGAAGTGTCACTCTGAGGTAGCAGTGCTGACATCATCACAGTTATTTTCTCACACTTGCTTGCACACCATAGAGGATATTTGTAACATGGTGATGTGAGAGCTCACTCGACTAAAGAAAACACTAGCAAATGCACAAATGTATGGGAAATTCAGAAAACGCCAGCACTTTGACAGCACATGCTGCAAAGTGTTTCCAGGGGACACTGATTATTTTGCACCATGTCTTGTTTTCTGTCTCTTGCAAGTGTGATGAGTCCCAGGGCCACCGCACCATAGTTTGTGTTTTTTAAGAGAAATAGGAAGGAATCAGTAAGGTGTGAAGAGAAGCAAATTAATGAAGCTATGCTCGCAGCGTGTCAGCAGGATGGTCCTGCCTCTGACCTTGACATGTACTTTGGCCAAAGGGAATTTCCCATTAGTTAGTGGTGCCACCAAAGGACTCTCCCTTTAAATCATTTATGATAGCTTGCAGCTTAATTATTATTTATTTGCTCATTATTCATCTGTAGTCAAGCTGTAAACACCAACAAAGGTGAGCCTGCAATCGATACAACATTGGACTCTTCTTGTACACCCTCCTTAAAGCCTAATAAGGAAGGCAATTAAATTTTAGCGTTAGGGGGTCAATTATTTTTGATCACAACACAGACTCCTCTCATGAGAATGACCTGGCCTGGTCAGAGGCAGTGAGTGGACTTTTACCTCTATGGATTTAGCTCACACTTCCTGGTAGCCACACAGTCATTGGTTTTCCCTCTCTCTCTCTCTCACTGTGAGTGATCCACAGGTTACTGCTCAGGCTTGGTATGTAAGGACTCAGTCATCGCTCTGTGGTTCTTCCAGCTATACTCAGGAGCTACTTCTGCATATTCTCACATATTTACCAGGTAAGCAGGGGTTTGGTAAGTGGACAGAATGGGTTCATATAATATAACAGGATTTTTCATCTATATCATATATATTCAACAATTCACCCTCTTCTACTCAACTAACTTCCACTGCTGTTTTGTCAGGCTATAGTTCTCTTTACATTTTTATTCAGTGGCCATGCGTGAAAACCAGGGAGATGTGTTCCTACATGGTCTAGGAAACAAATCAACTGAATGAATTATTCATGAGCAATTGAGGATGGGATCTAGAGCTTAAATTACACATGCTTCCCCTCGACAATGTAGCTGTCACTCAGAGTGCACAGAGCCACTTGGCCTCAACATGTGATGCTACTTGTTTAATGAAGGCAAACCCTCATTTATTTCTCATGGTATCATAGGAAACACACTTTATACTTTTGTCTATGCAAATGAACAAGTTGTTCAGAGTGGATTACTGCAACTTTACAGACATCAGCATACTGAGGAGAGGCTGCAGCAGAGTGAGCCGGAGGACTGTCAGTGTCTACGAAGGAGAAGAACCAAAGGATCAATTTGAAGAATCCTATGGCAAGTTACAACAGCGGCGGATATTTCAACCCTGCTTACCATGACAGTGAGACGCTGGAAATTGATAGAAGGTTTGTGGTAATATAAATTAATCTCTCTATCTAATCTAGTTCATCCTGTTATATGCTGATATTAATGTACTGTTATTATAAGTTATCAAAGAATGTGTTTGGCTGAGTTCTCTGAGTTGTTTGTTATTAACCAGAGAGTGTATGAACAGGGTGTCCACAAGGAACAGAGAGCTTGGTGGTTATGATATTTATCCTGGCAAGTAGACAAAAAAAACTTTTAGAAGGAAATGCATTAGTCCATTTGTGTTTAATGTTTGCTCACTGCTCTTTCTTGTGGGATATTTTATCCCTACAATTACCCACAGGAGGAAAAAAAATCACCTCCATGTCTATGACTCATTGAACTGTTTAATGGCAGATAATGATTGCTTCATGATCATGAGTTGAAACTCCAGTTCCTTTTTTTAATTGTTAATCCCAGAGTTCTTAGGTATCATAAACATACACTATACCTGAGTGATAAGCTTAAAGCTGCAGCTTTAACTTTCACTGAAAACATCATTTGTCAAATGTGACCTCTTGGTCTTCCAGCAGAACCCACCACACCAACCCCTATGCCAGGGAGGACCCGGCCCAGAGGAGCAGCAGGGCACACAGCACTGTGAATGGTCAGAGCAGTGGTGATGATGGTTTTGCAAGAGTGCCCTGGGGGGGCTGGCAGGAGGAGAGCTGGAGGGGGAGAGAGAGCATCCCCATGGGCCTCATCTCAACACGCCCTGGGAGCCCTTCATGGCAGCATGACCGCAGTGAGTGAAAGATGTGTTTGTGACTTTGTGTGTTGACATGGATCTCTGAGGTGTGCTGGAGTATTGTGTCATAGAGAAAAAAAGACTATAGTTTGGTGTTGACTTTAGGCTGTCAGCTGGCTCTGTGGGTTTGTTTACTTCCTTGTGTGTTGCTAAGTGACACTTCTGTTGACACTTCTATATCCTCTTCATTTTTTGTTTAGATCACAGCACATTTCAAATTAACCCTGACTCTCAGTATGATCGACCACCACCAGTCCGACTTCCTTCTTCAATGTCAGGTAATAGTTAAACTCATGTTACTATACACATAAAAGCTTCTTCTGACAGTCAGAGTCTCTGAAAGTTATTCACAGTGCTATGGTATTGCAACACACAATGTTTAAAATGCACTAAAAGACCATTATTTAAAATACATGACAATGACAGTGACATTCATGACCTGTTGACTATGATTATCAATCAACTTTGTCAGCCAAACCGGGTAATTATTTATGGATTCTGCGTCACAACAAATGACAAGGAAGAGAAGGAAGTTGGCAAAGAAAATGGAGAAATGGGAGGGATGGGAACTGTTCACTTAATCTGAAATTATATGTTCCAAGAGTTGCATCTGTAAAGAGGAAAGATAAATCTGTGTGAATTTATAGTGCTCTCACATATTTGTAACTGCATGTGGGTCCTTTGTGCTGCACAATAACTAAATCCTTGGAGAATCACCAGTTAAAATTTTGAATTAAATTAAATTTTAATTGGGCAACCAGGTTAACCAGGCTGATGGGACCAGTATTTTATTTTATTCTGTTAGATGGGTTGTCATAAAATTCATGGTCCCATCAGAATGATTTAAATCTCGCACTATTACAGTTACAATAAAAAGTCTCAGATGGATTGTTGTGTCAGTAATGCACTGTTCAGGATCAACTGTAATAACTTGGTTGATACCTTCACTTTCCATTTTACACCATCAAAATGCTAGATTTATCCAGTACATTGGTTTACAGTAAAATACCTGTAAAACTAAAGACATCTCCACCAGCCATAGTTTGACTTTGTTTGATGTTAGCATTGTGATTATACAGCCTCAGTGAACTTCCTGTATGGCTGTAGGTGATTAACCTTGTTGTAATACAACATAATTACACTATCATTTGCCAGATGTCTCACACAGTAACAGTTTCACAGTAGTGACACAGCAGTCCATGGCATCTGATGGATTGCAGCAGCAGCAGCTACCTAGTCTTAATCAGACGTAAAGATAATCTACAGACACATGGTATAATAGCGCAGACATTATCTCACACTGCTATCAGCTGTACTTTAAATCTGGGTAATAACAGTAGGTAATACACATTTTTCAAATGTGTATTACCTACTGATTACCTAGAGTATCAGGAACATATCCAGAGGAGAAAGTAACAAAAAAAAGCACAATTTCCATAAATGTTAAAATGTGTGGGTGGCTGGTGTTAGGTTTAAAAAAAAGCCGACTTTCGTGTCTCTCACCCTGCTCCTGTGTTTCCCATCTGCTCTGTGACTTTACCATTTAACATTAAAACAGAAAAACACATTGTCGTCTGTCTTTGTTCATCCAGGTCGCATGACGATGCGATGGAGGGGGATGACAATGAGAAGGATGAGCATGTTTCCTAGCACTGATCCTGCTCATCTAGCGTTGGCAGAGGACGCCATCAGGAGCGAGATGGAGAATGGTAAGAGCCTGTAACAGGTGGTGGGTAATTCCTGTGGATTCAGCTGCAGCATGTAAAGATAACAGGTAGGACTTGTTTTATCTTTATCATCTTGTGTGTGACAGAGGAACAGGATCTGGTCAAGAAAATTGTTGCCATGTCAATGCGAGAGCGAACCCGAGCCATTCGAGAACTTCAAATGAGTTTAGAAGAAAAGAAACATATCAGGTGGGTGAAAAGAGGTCAAAGGTGACAAACCTTCTTTGTTAGTGCCTGACTAGGGACTGCAGTTAAACATTACCGCTGGCAAACAGCTATAAAATTCATATGTGCTCTGCATGCACTTGGGTAAGAGCATGTAAAAACTCTACTCTCTTGTTTCAAGGGACATTAACCAAGAAGTTTAAGGTCAAAGGGTGTCTGCAGACTGCAGTGTTGTGTCAGTGTGGCAGAATGTGTACCAGTTTATCTTCTGAATTACTTTCACAGGACCCAAGTACTGGAATTCAGGTCCTCGAAGTCTCGCCATTTCACATGTTTCGCAGATTGCTCTGAGAGTGTGTCGTTGGTGAGTATTACCAGTATCACCAGGCATAAAATTAGATGTTGCAACTGCAACATGCATTACTTAACTCACTCTGAGTGTGGTTTGCCATACACACCACAGGCTGTTTTCTCAGTTTTTCCGCAGGTGCGGCTATGGTATGAGGTCCGCCAGGCAGGCCCTGCAACTGTGGCAAGGCATCATGAAAGAGATTGGTGGCAAGTTTGGCACCAGTGTTCTCTCCTATTTCGTGTTCCTCAAGTGGCTACTCATGTTCAACATTTTCTCCTTTCTGGTCAACTTTGGCTTCATCACCATCCCAATGCTTGTTTATGACCCCTTACCCAACATTCCTCCAAACGTCAGCTTCAGAGGACTGGAGATACTGACTGGAGCTGTAAGTGGACTGGAGGCTCCAATCAAAGAACCTACCTACTTCCAAAGCCACAGCCACTGAAATCACCCTAGATATATTTTTAGTCATTTCTTTATTGAGTGTATAATTTAAAGCAGCTCTAATAGATATATTTAATATTATAAGGCAATGTAAATTGGGTTGTTATAAGAATCAGATGTGATGCCCCCCCCCCCCCTTTACAAATTGTTTTAGCATCTCTCAGTTGATTGTTTTGGTTTTTCATAAGCAGTTTTTATAGATACTGCAGGCAACTATCATCAGGAAAAAAAACATCTCAGATATACCCTCTTTACACTACATATTAGACCTAATGGGACCAAATGGCAGACAGACAAAGTCAGTGACTGGCCAATCACTATCTTGGAGCATTTAGCAACTAATGAGCGGCTAATTTCACACAGTTGGTGGCGGCCAAAACACTGCACATGATTGAATTAGCTTTACATTGGCCCAGGTCATTTTACATGTGTCTTGGTGTCTCCAGGGTTATTTCAACCACACTGTCATGTACTACGGTGGCTACAGCAATGCAACTCTTCACGGTCTCGTGGAGTACGACATGCAGCTGGCCTATTTCTTCACCATTGCAGTCTACATGGTGCTGTGTGGACTTGCACTTATTTTCAGGTCAGTTCAGTCCTATGTATATTCCTGTGTAGCTCTGGCTTAACATTTATCTTTTCCTTCTTGTAGTTTGATCACAAATGTGTTATACCGATCGGTATTTTTTTCCTCATGCAGTATGGCGACATCATTTAAGACAAATTATGTACTGGCTGAACCGACTTCAAACAGTGCATGGCAGCTTCTGTGCAGCTGGGATTTTAGTGTAACCAATGAGAGAGCAGTAAGACAGCGCAAGAACAACCTCCGTGTCCAACTCAAGGTGACCATTATTTTATTTCAAACTTAGTGTTGTCAATTAAAGGGAAACTCAAGAAAGACATAGTAAGCATTCAGTCAATGTACATCATTTGTTGTATAAATCTTAGAAATTGGCTAAAACTGCAAATGATGCTCCATGAGTTTCAGGCCAATTTCAGACAGTTAGCTTGAAGAGATGGATTCCTTTTTGCAGACATATCACGCATCTCATTATTTTCATCACCATGTTTGTTTTCTTGCCATCTTCCCAGGAGTCTTTGTCAGAAAAAGCCCAGATGGAGCTGCTAACCCTCTCTGAAAAACTGAAGCACTTCGGGGTTCATTTGGGTTCCTGGCTTCTCTCCACTGGCTTAGCAGTTGGCTGTGGAGCCAGCATCTACTATCTCTGCCAATATGAACAGCAGGTACACAAGTCAAGGTGGAATAAGTGGTTTTATTGCTAAATTGAGATAAAAGGATTTTTCGTTGCCTGGAAAATTTGATTATTGATGTGGCATTTAAACCTGTATTCACAGAAAAACCTCAGCCTCCCTGCATAGAAGTGTATCTCTCTGTGTAACATGTTATGGCATTGTGGTGTGTCCGGTCCTTTAAGTCTATAACAGTGTCGTAACCTTACGACTTACCGACAGTCATGTGTGAAGTCATTTACCAGCAGCAAAGGATTTGATTCATGTCATTACACAGTGTTCGTCAGCGAGCGCTATCTTGATCTGACCTCCGACTGTTATCTTTATAGCAAGCGACTGATGGTGCCAACTGGTCTCTGCTTCAGGAGGCAGAGACTCTCCTAGTTCCCTTTGTAGTGTCTCTGATCAACCTGGTCGTCCCACTCTTCTATTCCCTCTTATACAAATTTGAGCACTACTCCAGCCAGCGGACACAGATCTACGCTCTGGTGATCAGGTTAGATTACTCACATAGATTACTGGTTACATTTATTCACATATCTTGTCAAGACACTCAGGCTGATCATCGAAATAGTTAGGATTATTTAACGTCATCAAATGTCAATATCCAAAACCATCTAACCAAAATCATCTAAAACACACATCGCTGTCAATTTTTGTGTCACAAATCTGAGTCATGAGTCAGTCAAACCTGAACACACAGACATGAGACTTTGAAAAGCTAAGGCAACATATTCTCAGGCTCTTAGAAAAGTTTAGTTTATATCTGTTCAGTTCTCCACAGGAGTTACCCACGGCGAATCTGATGTTAAACAATCCTGACACATAATTCATTTTGACTGACATTGTTGTTGCACCTGGAGCTGATTCCCCGAGTGGAGTTGTGTTGCTCAGACTAGATTCTCTGAACCTTTGAGTGATGAACTATAAAACAGGGGGCACCAGTTGGAGACCCTGATCTAGTCCCTGTCCAGAAGAGAGCATTATGTACACAAAGACGTCAAGCCAGAGGTCACCAGTTAACTCACTTGTTTATTCAATATGTCCAAACAATGTAAAAACTGTACTTTGCCGTGGTTATGTGCAAGTAGCATAGTTGTTTTTACACCTTTTAAACAAACTACTTGTGATGAGTTCATCAGTGAGATGAAGAGGTTCAGGTACAGAGGGTGGATGTGTTACCTTCACTGAAAGTCACACTGTGTTAAGCTGTTTTTAGTCTTTATGCTTGCTATGCTAACTAGCATCGCCAGCTTCATCACACAGACATGAAACTGCTCTTGTTCTACTCATCCATCACTCTGTAAAAAAAAAAAAAAAAAAACAAATCAAAAGTTAAGGATTCATTTTAAAGCTTGAATTCTTTTTCCACTTTCAGAAATGTCTCACTCAGGATGTCAATTCTGGGTGTCTTATGTTATTACTGGATGAATGAGGTGACTAAGAAGTTTTCGGTACGTTTGACGTGAAGTAACAGTTTAACACATTGTCTTTGTTTATAACCAGTGTGTGTTTCACTGTATCAGCCATCTGATGTTTTCCTCACAGTGTTGGGAGTCCAAGGTTGGACAGGCTTTGTACCGCCTGGTCCTTGTAGACTTCTTTTTTCTGATGCTGGGATCCTTCTTTGGAGAATTTCTAAGCAAGTAAGTTACACTGATATTTTTTAATCAATATTGCCAAATAAAATAAATCTGGAAAGTTCATCTCAGATCATGAGTTATGTATCATCAATTCTCTATTACAGTGTAATTGGGACCAAATTTCTACCACGTTTGGGGGTTCCAGAGTTTGACATAGCCAGAAATGTCCTTGAACTCATCTATGCACAGACTCTAGCCTGGTAAGAACCACACAGCACAGTGGTAGACCTATTACCATAAAGTGCCAATTTCCTGTTCACAGTTGTTTTTCCTTCTGTTTTCTCTCCACAGGATTGGAATCTACTTCTCCCCTCTGCTTCCTGTCATGCAGATCATCAAGTTTTTTATCTTGTTTTACCTAAAGAAGGTAAATGCAGCTTCACAAGGTTTGGATGCCTTGTAAACTGAACTACCATGATGACACACTGTCCTCCACAGAAACAATACCATCACTTCTCACAGAGCAGCTGTCTCATGTTACCTTATTTGTGCACCTGGATCAATAATTAATTAAAATTCTTTTGTCATGTTGACTTTGGACGTAATTTTGGTGCCGTGGAAAAGACAGGCAGGTAAATCTTTTGGTTGTATTGTTCTGTACCAACAGGACGAAGACCAATCAGTCCCAGAGAAATAAATGACTTCAGTACGACTGGTAATTTGACCTGGGTCAGATCTGGTGTTGCTGAATGTTTCATGAACATGTTGAATGACCTTTCAAGCAATGCTTTTCAAAAGCTCTGATGAGATCCTTGCATTTTCTAATGTGTTGTGAAACAGAAATGTTGTCTTATTCTAAACTCTAACAACACTGAGTCTGAAAACGGAGTCTGTGTGCATGTGCTTCCTCAAGTGTGCATGTTTTTGCATTTCCCCAGGTCAGCCTGACCCAGAACTGCCAGCCTCCGCGGCGAATCGGCAGGGCAGCTCAGATGCAAACAACCTTCATCGCCCTCCTCTTCTTCCCATTCTTTGTGGGAGCCTTGTCCATGGTTGCCTACACTGCCTGGAGGTACGAGGAGGAGGCGGCGGCCTATTTTGACAACTATAAAAATTTAATCTCACGTTAACAGCCTGGAGTCAGAGAAAAACATTTTACATTATCATCGCCTTCTCTTGTTATGTCCCACTCTCCAGTCTAACTCCATCAGAGCAGTGTGGTCCTTTTCGCGGACTCAACAACACCTTCAGTGTGGTTGGACTCTGGATTGATGACCTGGAGGAGATCCCTGGGTCTCAGTGGGTCGTCTGGATCTATGAGCATGTCATCAGGAGTGAAATCTTCTATTTTCTTATCACGCTCATCATCCTGTAAGAACACAAAGTGAAAAAAACAAACAAAAAACTTCATCCCATCAAATGAATGAGTCCTACCGATTTGAAATAAAACGTATTATTCATATAACATAATCACCTCAGTGTGGCACAGTGTTAGTATGGTTAGCACTGTTGCCTCTCAGCAAGAAGGTTCTGGGTTCAGTCCCTGAGCCTGGATCCTGGTTTCCTTCCACAGTTCAAAAACATGCACACTAGTTGATTGAGAACTCTAAAATACCGTAGGCATAAATGTGAACGTGCTTGCCTTGTTTGTCTCTGTATGTCGGCCCTGTGTAGGACTGGCAACCTGTCCAGGGTGTACCTGCCCTCACACTATGTCAGCTGGGACTGGCTCCAGCCCCCACTGCATAGACAATGGATGGACGGATCATTTATTTATTGTGTATCAAAGCAGTTGCACAGTGAATCTAATTTATTGAGCAATAATGTCAACACAATGGACATTGAAATTTGTCTCATATGTAATACACCTGCCATGTAACCTGTCATGTCCAAAGCAGTTAACCTTTCAGATCATTATACTTAAAGCCATTAAGCAGTTGGCACATCAGAGAATCAGTCACGCAGCACCTGGAAACATCACCTCCTCACAGTCATGAAGCTGTGGTTCATTTATTGACTTTCACTTCATCATGGACAAATAGAAGCCGGGACACTGTGTTCGCTTTTGTTTGCACTCATGTCCATTTTTGCATCTTGTTGTTTTTATGCAAACTAATTTTTATGATATTATTCTGCTTTTTGTGATCTGCTGTTGTTGTTATCACTCAGGGTCATCATATACATCTTCTGGCAGCTAACCAAGGGCCGCAAGGAGCTTATTGGTCTCCTGAGACAACAGATTGTTAATGTGAGTGTGTTTGACCTCCCTTAAATATATTATATATTGAATTCATTTCCCTTTGGATACACTCACACAACCTTGGGTGTACTTGAAATGATCTTTTGTAGAAAAGTCTTTATATATATATATATATTATATATAAAATTCCCTCTATTCTTCAGTTTTCTCTGTATCTCTTTTTCTTTTAACAGGAGGGGAAAGACAAGTCCTTCCTGTTAGAAAAGCTCCAGAACATCCAGAGATCAAATCCTAATAAAAAACCCAAACAGAAGAATCAGAAAAAGGTTTGTTGTGACATTTGTTTCATGTTAACTAATCACCTTTTGCCCTGAGATTTGTTATCAACCTCACTGAACTTCACCTCCTGTCCTCCAGCACCACAAACCTCATTCAGATGACCGCTCTTCAGGTGGTCAGTCCAACTCCAACGCTTTGGTTCAGGCTTTACTTGCTCGCCAGCAATTCGAGGAGGAAGGAGAAAGACGGAGCTCTGGTGGAGTCCCCGTTCCCTCCGACATCTCCACCTCCAGTGCTATGATGCAGGTCCTGTTGGCTCGCCAGAGAGCTGAGGAACAGGATCAAGATTTGTACCAGATGCCTTATAGCAACTCGTCATCCTCCAGCACCGTCCCACAGGCCCTCCAAGCCAGGCAGAGGGCTGAGGGTCATGATGAATACTACAGCATGACAGGTTCCTATGAAAGCCCTGTCAACACATCTAGTGCTGTCATTCTAGCGATGCAAGCCAGGCAAAGATTAGAGGAGGGTGGAGAAGATGATACAGATGACCCGCCATCTTCTGTGTCAAATGCTATGATGCAAGTCCTACAAGCCAGACAGAGAGCAGAGGCAGAGGACAGGATTCAGTGGGTCCCTGCTCCTCCACAAAACCCAGCTCCCTCAGGCTCCAGTGCTCTCATTCAGGCCATGTTGGCCAGGCAGCAGGCCCAGAACGAATATGATGACGGTTACTGAACAACGGGCTGACTTGATCTCGCCATGGGGACAGCAAGAGACACAAACCAAAAAATAACAGAGTGGATTTCTCTAAGATCAGTCTGAACAGGCTGATTCTTCAGAAGTGCAACACATTCAATCCTCTCGTTTATGCAGAAGAACAAAGATAGCTACTGTAGCAGGTCTATAAGAGATTGCAGGTCTTTCTCTTTATTCACTCCTTTTTCAAATTGTTTGGCTTGTGCCATTTTTAATTTAATTTCTGTCTCATAAACATAAGTTGTTGATACTATAAATATTCTCTGAGAATGTGTATAACCCTAACACAAATAAAATATGTTTACATTTACAAATACAATTACTGACCCCTTTGTATTAAATGAAATGAGCAAATGGCCTTGTACACCAATATATTTATGCTAAAATAAAACTGTGATAACAAGCAAACACGGTCACTGAATGAAATCTAATTTTGCCAACAGTGTGGTTAGACAACACTGCCCTCTGTAGGGATTTTGCAAACAGTGCAATACCACAGATGAGACGTTGAGTTCCTGGCCTGTGTTTATCTGCATCACTCGACTGGAAATAATTATTTGTGTCCATTAATGTTTGCCCACGAAAAGCTCAATTTACCAAGTTAAAAGTTGTTAAAATGACATGAAATCTTTGCTTTACACAAATATAAATAGTGTGAGCTGCAGCATGATTGGCTTCAGAACTAGTTATGATGTCATAAAATCCTGCTGTTACATTTATAGCTCGGTGGGTAGAACAGGCACCCCATCTGCAGAAGCTATAGTCCTTGCTGCAGCGGCCCCAGTTTGATTCCACCCGTGGCCCTTTGCTGCATGTCTTTTCCCTTCTCTCTGTCTCCATATTTCCTGTCTCTCTACAGCTGTCCTGTCATTAAAGGCCTGAAAAGCCTGGAAAAAAGGGGTCAGACTGAAATAACAATTAAACCTGCATTTATATCTAACAAATAAACACTGGTATCCAACTGGTTACTGAGCTTTCTAAAGTTAATGCATTACTATCCAATACCATCCATTACTGCACTGCCCTTGTAGTAGTAATGATTATTCTATTTTGCTTGCACAGTGAGTTCTTCTTTTTTCTACTTTAAGTTTTACACATGTACCTGTTTTACTGTGAGTGCAGTGCAGTGTACTGTGATGCTGTTACTTCAACTTAAGAAAAATTATGTGAATACTTCTTCTACCACTGGCTGCCACCTGCCAAACATACTTTTCTGAAAAACCGGTGAGAACCAGAGTGCAGACATCGGGGACTTGGAGCTAGGAGAAGAACACAAATTTGACTGAGGGCAACTTAAATTTCCACCATATGTGTGTAAAATACTCCAGGACATTTTTGCAGCATTGAGTATTTATTTTCCTCCAACCAAAGCAGAGACATTAAATGAAAATCACATGCTATACTTGAGACGTGGGCAAGTACGCTGACCGCTGATCATTCTGAACATGCCATTTTACAGATGTCCATGTAAACCTTCATTCTGAGTATGTTTTATGTTTTATATTTTTCATTAATGCAGATGTGTTGCAGATGCTCATATGAACTTTATGACACAATAAAAGTAACTGGTGTGAACATTCCAAAGTAAAATAATACACTGCAACCATTCTGTGTACAAACATACTGCACATTTATACTTCACAACCTATTTACAATATATATATACTGTATTTAGGCACATTGTTTGCAGTAATTATCTTTGTTTTTTTCACATTTGATGGACATCAGTTAAACTGTCAAGCTGTTTTTGTGTTTAGAAAAAGACCTTTGCATTGATTGACTGAATTATGTTAAATAAGGCTTTTAGCATTTGAGAGATAATTTACCATTTTCTTTTACATCTACATACAAACGCAGGAACCCCTTCATCCATGAGATTAAATCATGTACACCTCCTTCAGTTCTCAGATGAGTGGCCCAACTTTTCTGAGTCTCTGTGACCTGTTTTTTTAAGGCAGTGTTGAAATGTATCAGATGGAGCAAATGACCCTCTGGGGCATTCATAGTGTACTGAGCACGGAGCAGAGAGGGACAACACCTCCATCCAACAAGCTGCCATACTGAGAGAAATGCCACCACCTACTGTCCCATCACATTCAGCACTGTTCTTCCCCTAAAGATCCTGCAATATCACTCATGTCAAGGGAGTCAGCAGGTATGGGGGTTTTCCTACCACTCTTCAGGGACTGGCTTGAGTAAACCTCCACAGATTTAGAGATGGAGTGCACAGAACGTTCACGGAAATATCCGAAAGCCTCCCTCGCGTGTTCCTCCCGGATGCTCTGCTCAAAGGTCTTGCGCTTGTGCCTGAACTCGATGACTGTCTTGGTGTAGGAGTTGAGGGTGGTGACTGATGCGCCCATGCAGCAGGTGAAGGATGCCCAGGCCATACTGATGTGAACAGAGAGGAAAATTAAACAAAGCAGTGACACCGTGGTTGAACTCTGTCTTGTGATGAGAGACCGTGTAAATCCAAATAGCATTTTAGCATTTTCTCCCTCAGTGTTTTGCCGCTGTGCTTGGTGAGATTAATGTCATTCACTTTAAGTCGTTCCTCCCTCCTCAACAGGCTGAACCACATTAGACAATCAAATCATCGTCTCGTGTCCTTTTCACACAAGTTGATCAATGCCAACAAAAGGTCAAGAATTGTTTAGCCTCTAGAATGAATTTTCAGCACACTCTGCATATTGTAAAGGAGTGAAATATTATCCCCTTATGCAATTCCAATCACGCCTGTATCAGGGCTTTGGACACCAAAGCCTAATCCTACCATAACATGAGAGCTTTGGGTTTTTTTCATTACAAACAGTGATGCTGGAAAGAGGTGAGAGCAGAGCCACAACTGACTTTTTGGGCCTGCTATAAATGGAAGATAATGCCTCTCTTTCTAATAGGTGATCTGACTTAATTTTATTTCTATACATCTCTAAATGTAGCCCAAGTGTTTCATATGACATTCCTGAACAAAACCAAAATGACTATGATCTGATCAGGTGTGTCATACCAGAAGGACCAGCCGTAGTCCCAGTTGTAAGGCCTCCAGTCAGGTGGACCGAGGCTGACCGTGACCTGAAAGACCTGTGTGTACATCACATGGGCCACCATACCCAGAAGACCTGAAATCATAGACAGCATGTAGTTAGCTTGATGTATCACACAATGTTCAAAGAGAAAATATGCACAAGAACTGAGCTGACTTGTAGAAACAGTATATATACACAATTAAATAATGTGGTTCCAATATTTATAGTCTCAAATCCCCATTCAAATAGTTAATGTTTGTTCGTTCTGAGATCTGCAAAGCAAATGCCCTCTTTGATGCCATTTAATTCCACTGGAACTCTTTCACAAATATTAGTTTGTTTCTTCATATGAAGCAAACTATCATTTCTTCACCGTAGGATTTGTCACCATGACTCATTCAGTTATTCTTACGTCATAGATTTTCAATTTAGTTTGGATTGATTAGAGATCGCTCAAGGAAAACTGAAGATCTGGCTCCTTGGTTTGAGACGGATTAGAATTTTCAGTGAGAGATCACTTCATCTTCTAAATTAATCTTAAAAGCAAATGATGTGGGTTTTGTTCTCTTGCTCTTCTCATGAGATGAGGTATAATATGCTTTGCCATATATTGCTGAGCCCTTTATCAAACCACATAACCAGCCAACACTTGGATACGTAGGGTACTGTACAGTACAGTGCCCTACAGGCCATAAAAATAAATATTGGGGGAGCATTGACAAGCTAATAGAAAATAAAATTAGACCACCTGAGAGCACAGTGAAGACAGCAGCGAAGGCATTGAGCTTGAGCCCATCAATGACATTGCTGGAGTGGACCAGCTCCAAACACATGAGGCTGAAGCCGACCACCAGCAGAACAATGTAGAGCATCTCGGAGACCAGTGACAGCCACAGCATTCCTGCAAAACAGAGACATATAATGATGTCAGTGTTAGGCAAATCAAACATTGAAGCTTCCATAGTTTACAATTTCCACTGTTTTCCAGTGCTTCTTGTGTTTTATAGTCTTAATATAGCTTTATGTCCTCAGGTCATCAAGCCAATCAGAAGAGAGAAGGCTCTGGGCCTTGGCCTGAGAGATCAAATAAAAAAGAGAGTAAGTAAATCCTGAAAGGGTGGGTGGTGGGTAGAGGTGGGCTGGGATTGGGGCATGGCTGAGGGCAGTGACTGTTCTGCTGTGACATCAAAGTTACAGAAGTCCTGACAGATCAGATCAGTTCTGACTGATCATTCTAACACACAATGTCTGAATGCAGGCTGTGAGCATTTCTCCATGGAGTGAGCATTTTGACCCTTTCACAGAATTAATTCAAAACCTAGGGTGATTTATAATAAAGATGGTTTTATACAACATGTGGTCTTTGATTTGAATTCACGGTGGAATATAACCTTTTTTTGACAAAAGTGACACAGTCAGCCCAAGTAGGTGTTAATCTTGCATGTTCAACTCTATCCTTTAAACAGACAGAGATGGGGCAGAGATATGATTCGTCTGACATCTGAGCAGTTCCTCATGCAGCTAATACAGCCTGGTCACATTTCCAACTGGAAAGAGGCTGAACTTCAGCTGAGCCCTCTCCACGCCTTACTGAGCTTCCCAATGAATCTAGCCAAATGTAATCTGGCTACACAAAACATCTCTGCTTCTCCTTCACTCTTGTTTTTCAGTCATTCTGACACTTCACAGATTGGCAGGAAATGAGCATTTCCCAAAGGACAGTGTCAGCAGCACAGCTGATAATCCTACAACTTGACACCAAATATCTGCGGCTTCCTCCAAGTCCCCATCCTTTCATAATAAAGGGATCATTCCAAAACTAAACATGGATTTCAAAACGGGAAAGCAACGGACTGAGGAAGTATTTTAACTTCATCTCAACAATGTTCAGTGGATAAAAGTGACTTACATATTGTGATTTTTAGTTGATTTGATATGTAACTGCATCAAAAGCTGAAATCATTAAGAAAGTGCATACAGTGTTTAGGCCCCCATAGACTGTAAAGCCTTGCTATTACTAATCATGTTGATGACTGGACATTTCAAAGGGATGACACATATATTTGGAGAGAAAATGATTTGTGTAAAGCGAGGATGCCTTGATAATACACAAAACCTGTTAAATTTACATTTTAAACAAAAGTTCCATAAGAGTCTTCAGTGGATAACTATAATTAGACCTGTTTATGACGAGCAGTGGACACTCACCCTTCTCTGATGCAGGAGCCAAATCAATGAAACTTCGGCATCTCTCACCTACAGCACAAGCACAACACATTGTCAAGACTTGGAATATCACATGAACAGTGGTGTCTTCGGACAGAACTTCATTTTGAATTCTTTATGTAGCTGGTTTATAAGAGAGAGACATGTGTTCAGATGAAAACGTGAACGTGGATGAGGACCTGTTGCAAAGGTCAGAGGGAACCAGACTGAAAATTGAATCAAGGAATGTTCTCAGTGCTAAACAGGCTTCAGTCCACGGTGTCCTCATCTGTATTTAATTCTCAGTTTCTGTCCAGGAGTGTTTCACAGGATCAGCTCAAACAGTCTGTGACCACCTGTCAGGTGAATCCAGGGAACATAAGAAAGAGAGTTCATAAGTTCAAAGATCTAAAAGTGTGTTAAATAAGAGGCATATGTTACAAGTGTAGCTTTTTGAGCTTCAGATTCAATGTCACCAGATGCTGTGCTTAGCAAGGCCGCTCAACATCTGGCTCTTCTTCTGCTGGATTACAGGTATATTCTTAGACTTTAAGTAATAAAATAGTATACAGTGGAAAAAAAGCATTGTGATAACAATCATGCCTGTCAGACCTTGAATACACTGTGGTTTGTAATGAGAGCCTGTTCATTTAACAAACTGGATATAAAATCTGACCCTTGACACGGCGCATTCCTGCAGATGTGATGTTTTTCCTCTGTCATCTGTCGAGTGCGGCGTGTCACTGGATTTGTTGTAAGTGGAACACTTTAATCAGGTAGAAGGGTGGCAACAGCTGTTTTGAGGAAAAACTCATCAAGGCCCCTGTTACATAATCCTTATTAACTCAAGCCCTCAGCACCCCCCTCCACCCTTCATCGTACAGCCACTTGATGAGATAGACATGTGCTGGAAATTGGTTCTTGAGTAATCTCAATATGTGGATCATTTTAATTCTTAGGCATTATTAAAAAAAATCATTGATAGGAGAATTACAGGCTGATATCAGATAGGTGTTTGGAGATAATTCCCAATCAAGTTGCAGCGTTTCAACCAGAGAGGACTCATCCGGCCTGATAACACCTTTGACCTGAACCTTTCATGTCCGTTTCTGACGCATTCACTTCTCCCCTTTGATTCTCTTGCTATTAAATCTTTACCCCAGTGTGATCAAATTCATTTTCCATTTCCCCGAGTGAGGAAATAAAGCTCAAGCACACATCATTCACTGTTTTCTTCTCCTTTTGGCTTAAGCTGTGAAGCAATAACATCCTGCCTCTATCAAATGCTGCACATCCACCCGCTTAAAGCCCTGGACTAAGCACAATGTTGAACCTGGAGTGTGAGAGCTGCCCTTCATTCCTTCTTTTCATGTCTCACTAGGGCTAATGGAGATTTTATTATCAAAATAATGTTTCTTTTTTTTTGATAAAAGTGGGTCATGAAATTTTATAAAAGAAGCACTGTGGTGCTGCAGAAATGCAAGAACTCAAATTCTCAATACTTAAAGGAATGTGCTCGTTTGGTACAAGCTCCAACAAACATTGCATAAGTCTAATATTTTGGGGTAAAAGAGAAAAATGGAAACTTCAGCTAAAATCACGACTCGTGACAATCACACTATCTGCCAAGGTAATCCCAGTACTTTGCATATTGTCCAGCCCTACTTTAAACTGAAGCTGTGCCTGTGCCTCTGTTTGCTCAGCTTTTCATGCCTGATAAAACCAGCTAAAGCAAGTTATCCAGATGTAAGTAGACTGGTAATGGTGGAGGCTGATTACGCAGAAATTGTCATGAAGGGTTAGGGTTGCAATATCTGAAAAAGAGCAATTAATCCTCCTTAAACCAGGAGTTCCATTATCTCAAATGAGAGGAGGGAATCTGAAAGGTGATCATTTGGATAATGGGGTTTGTGCTTTAAACTGTGAATGGCTGAGTCACTGGAGATACAGCATCAGACAACAGCGTGCAGTCTGTTGTATTGAGTGTGGTGGCAAGTATGACAGTGATACATTTGGATGAGAGCAAAAAGTGGTCATTTGTCACACAAGCAATTTAAGTATATTAAGCACACACACACACACATACACACACACTTTCTCCTCTTACTTTCATCGTCGATGTTTTCCTCACAGGAGAACCAGATGCCGGTGTGGAACTGCCTGAACAGGAACCTGTCGTCTCCGGTCTCCCAGCTGTAAACTACTTTGTTGGGGTCCGTTTCGTTCACTCCGTAGTCTATACACTGGTGCGTCCGCAGCTTGCTGCACTTCGGCTTGGGGACTCTCTGCGTCCCGACGCACCAGTAAGTCGTTATAAACGCGGTAATGGAGAAAAAGAGAGCGAAGAAGTTCAAGCTAACCGACAGAAGGGTCCTGCATTTGCGATTCGTCTTCATTGTCCGTGAGGAGGTTGCAGCGGCGCGTGGAGGACCGAAAAGTTCATGAGTGCGGAGTGGAAAAGGTGCACGAGCCCCGGCTAATTCCCAAACACACCAGAGGAGGTGAGGGTCCCACTCGGCTCTCCACTGTTTCCAAAGGTCTCCATCGATGCGCAGGACGCAGACCCCGTCCCCACTGTGAGCCCTGAGCCAAAGCCTCGCATCTCCACCGCTGGACTTTTTCCCTTCACTTTCACACGCGGTGCCCCACGAGCCAGCAGCCTATAGGAAGTCACGTTGTCAGAGGATTTGACACTCGCAGCTTGCATCAAGTGCGGGATTTTCTTGTGTTGATGCTCTCTCTCTCTCTCTCTCTCTCTCTCTCTCTCTCTCTCTCTGCTGTGGCGATTCTCAGTCTGGGAGTGTGTCGGACAAGTCACAACTTTTACAAATTAGTACACACACCTCAACAGGAACAACTTCAGACGGATTTCCCTGCATATCAAAGTGTGTCACAGGAGACTATTAGAAATGACCAGATCTTCACTTTTAGCGCCTACTGGTCAGACTCTAGCTGACTCCTACATCTCCCATAATGCAACCTTATAGCTTCAGTCCATCCCAATCCCACACCTATGGCTTGTTATGCTGGTTTTGTATTAAAAACGATTCTTAAACTCAGTGTCATGATAACCCTGGTGATGACATCATCATGGTGAGTCATTTGCTTGTAGTCCATAATTTATAGTGGTATCAACATGTGTTTCCAGTATATTGTGTCTGGTGAGCACGCAGCTTGGTTATCAATGTAATGCTCCTTAATGTGATGCATTGATAATGGATTTACTATAGTAAGCTATAGGAGCAGGGATAGTGGAGGAGCGAGGCTAAAAGTTAGTGCCCGTTTGAAGGATTTTGATCTGTTCCTGTCATGATTAATTCATACATCTCAAGATTCAGGACCTATATTTGGGTAATTATTTGTGAATCTAATTAACCTAAAGCATAGAACAACTGGTACCATCTGCTGTATGTCCTCAAACTGCATTTGTATGAGCCAAGTTTTGATTTTGACTTTGAGTTAATGCAGGATTTTGACTCTTGTTCTCAGTTATGCAGAATATTGAAGGATGTTGTGATCAAATGCATGTTCACTCAATACAATGAAATCGAATGTTGTACCTTTTTAAATCCCAAACAGCAGTTGCATTTTTTTGGTCTATTCCTCGCCTTTGATTCTGAGAGTTATCTCTGTTTCCAGAGAAGCTGACCTGTGCTCTCTCTGGTCAGAGGGAGGTCATGAAGAGGGATTTGTGCTGCTCTAACAGATTGATGGTGGTCTGTTGAGCTCTCTACTCTGTGACAAGTTGACAAGTTGAAATGACTCCACAACACTGAAAGTTTGCAGTGAATTTTCCCTAATCTCAACAGTGCTGGAGCACAGGGACAACACAAGAACTGGCATTTCAAAGACCTTTCCCATGAGTACTGCAATTCTTCGTGTGAGAATGAGCTATAAATACAAATCATTTGAGCCTCTTGGCAAACAGTGTTTACAAGCCAAGAGTAAATGAGGCCAGATAGGCTTGACATCTCTGTTACCTCAGTGGAGTGCCTTCATGTTGAGCCCCAGAGGCTTAGCCACTCTTCAACATGACTCTGAAACTGACAAATCAGGCCAAGGCTCTCCACCAAAGTGCCCCAAATACATGTGAACAAGCTGCTGGTGATACTGCAGGTAATTACCACCTTGGCAGGGTATAGTACATAGGGGTGAGAGAGGAGTCACAGATGAACATGCTCATGCAAGTAGGATTAAATCTACAACTTCTACATCATTTGGCTTATTTGCACATACATTTCAAATATAATGAACTGCTGGTTGAAAATGTTCCATCAGAAGATTCTCTGATACACTGTAGGATAACCCAACTCTCCACCGCACCCTGAGTAAACACTTCAATGCATCTCAAAGCTTCAAAAAGTGCCCTGTGACCTTAAATCAATCGTGACAAGAGCTAACAAGAGTCTTATTGAATATCAGCAGTGTATTGGAAGTCAGAATACTTGGCCACAGCCTGGTAAGCACTGATTATGATGTCCATATGGATGGCGATATGCTGTCTCCTGAATTTGTGGTAATAACGAGAAGTTAATCCCTGCTCTCAAGTTAACACACTTTAAGTCATTTGCTGTTGTGTGGAGAAATAAATGTCCACACATCCATCTGTAGTAGGAGAGTACGTAATTCAATTTGCAAGCATTGCTTCCATGTGGATAACACACATTATTTGAGGATTTTAATTTTCTCTGGCTGTTTGTATGTGTGAGTCCAAAGATAGTAAATGTGGGAGAACATGTGAGTGCTGTTTCTATCCAGCAAACTCTTGGAATACTGTCCTCTGTGCATCCTCATGTGTTTAAAACAACACTATCAGCATATATTAAAATTCAAGAGAACAATCTTTATTGGTTCTTGATGTTGGTGCTGCTATATGTTAAGTAGATGGTGATCATTTTATTTTGAAGCTACATCATGTAGAAGATTTGGGGTTGGTGGTGGAGCACAAAGCAAAGCTAAAAGGTGAGTGAATATTGGACTTGGACGTGACACCAACTTTAAGGTCTGTGTCAACTTGAAAGGAGTTGATATCTCAGAGCTTCCTTCACATCACCTCCATACTCAGTGCACACATGTAGACTCACAAGTTACAAAGTCTTGTTTGAAATGAACAAATTTGCAAATAGCTTCTCTAACATTTAGCAATAACAAAAATTAAAACTTCAGTAATTTTGTGTCATTCATTTTACTTTAAGTTTTCGTTCTTGTTGGCTTTCTTTTCACAGGCACTCTTTATGCTTACAGATCTATGAAGGCTGCAACATAAAGATTATTATTATAGGATGATTATAAGTTTATAAGCGGATGGTCCTATGGTTTGTGTTCTTGTTGGGTGGACACTGCACTCATGTCTGTGAGAATGAGATCTAGGATTAAAACTTTACATTTATTCCAACATACATTTTTAATATACGTTCAAACTTTGATTTTAGGCCCTATAATCTTGATCACAGAGATAATCAGAGCAATATCATTAATGGAATGTGTCACAGTATTGTGTCAGTTGTTGTTATATAAACATGCTATGACATATTCTATATAGCAATCTTACATAAGTTGTCCAGGACAGAAGCCAGAATGGATTTCTCTGGCTGCTGGACTAGAACTGATCTGTTAGGATTTGATAGGAGATAATAAAGACGACACATTTCCTTACAGCTTTGCCTAAGCCTGGGAATCACATGGACATGAGCATCATGAATGGTCACTGAAAAAGAAAATAGTGGGTTAGAGGAATTTTTTTATGTTCTTTTGCCCCGTTGAATCTCATGGAATATGCACAGATGCAGCCTTTGCATGTGTCAAGAAGCCACAAAGATATTAATATTTCCCCTTTCCCGGATCATGTTATATCTGTACATATTATGGCCTCAACTCACACACACAGCATCACTCAACTGAAAAACACATGGATAATAAAAGGAGCTTTTGGCATTGTGCATGAGTATCCATGTCAAAAGATTAAGAACCACTGCATTGCCTCTTTTTATTTGGCCTTGAATACCTTTTGGACCATATGTGGCTTCAGAGTGCAACATTGTGAGACCTAAGCTCTTGATAGACACAGACTTCATTTGTTTTTCAACGGCAACTTCCGCATAAAGCTGCTAGGAGTAGAATTTGCCCTAAACAGATAGCCCCAACGGATTAGTCTTCGTAATCTGCCGTTCACTGATCCTCGAAATCATACTGTCTGGATGCTGTGAAATCAGCTTACAGTGACAGTAGATGGTGTGTGAGTGGTTTTATGATTGGAGTTGCGTGCCGCGTGGGCTTTATGTACAGTAGTGACGAATGAGAAAAAGACAATTGTTTAGTGAGTGTCGCTTCCAATCTGCACAGAGGACATGTCACCTACCGTAGCAACATGCTGTGTGCCACTCTCTGGCACACACTGGCATGAATCCATTCAAATCTGTAATACTACGCAGTGAGGGTGAGATGCAACAGATTGGTTGAACTGAGCATCTCTGGTAACCCCTGACTTCCATGTGAAAATCCACTTGTTACACCTCAGCAGAATGGACTTAGGTTGTACATATGCATCAAATTCTTATCATTCAAAATCAAAATGAGATTAAAAACAAAAAAAAACAAACAAACAAACAAAAAAAAAGCTCTTGTAAATGGGATGTGCATGCTGGTGCAAGGACAAATAACACAGACATAATCTGGTTCCTGTTTTTTTTTTTTTTTTTTAATATATGGACAGCATTAAGAACCCAGACAGGATCTAAATCACACAAAGGTCTCTTTTACACAGTCACACAGTATATTAAAGTTTGATTACAAAGACACTTGGGTAGTCATCAGGTGCAAAATACCAGATGGTGAAAGAGACGGGATCAGTGGACTAAACGATAGACCGTCCTATGAAGTTTGGGTTAAAAATAGATGTCAATGTTCGTCATCGAAATCAGAGTCAGTTCAGTTGGTGTGATTGACTTCCGTTCTTCAGAACATTAATCCTCATTATTCAGAGGGAATTTTCTTGGAAAACACATAAGTTATAATCCATATAGGATTCTTTTTCTTTCTGTCAAATGGACTGTGATTAACAAAGTATCAGTGTGAGGATCAATCAGCCCTGTGTGTGAACATTTCTCAACCAGCATTAAGAGGTACCATTATAATTTATTTACGAGAAAAATTCTAGACAAGTTGTTAGCTATAGACAAAGCAAAAACATGTAAGCATCTCACTGACCAGCACCTTCAACCAAGTCTGATGCAGGAGATACACATTAAAGGATGAACAAACAAAAAAAGAAAACAAATTAAATTATTAGTCATCAGTCATTCTGCATGTCAGAGGTGATCCCATATACGTAGAAATAGAGATGATATTGCTTTCATGAGGACATTCTGGTTCCGCAGTGTTGGAGCCACTTCTTTATAAATAACAAGATAAAGAACATGAGTAGAAATGACATTTGTTTTCTTATTAGGAATGTGATATTCTCTCCCTTTTTCTGTTCCTTTTATGTCATGAAAAGGTCACATATGAAAGAGTGCTGTATAAAATCAAGCAAGCACATACAGGCAACTCTGTGGGTTTGGGCTGCTTTACAAAAACAGAGGAAATGTTGATGGGTCCCACTATCAGAACAGGAATGTCACATCACTCCTTATCTCTTTGTGGTGAAATAGAGACGTCTATGCAGAACTGGAAACAGCCAGTTTCTTCAAGTGGTCCATGAAGACCTGCAGGCTGACGTCATCGGTGAGGATCGGGGCTCCAGTCTCCTGTAGATGCACAGGGTGATTTACTCACTTTACAAACATCTTTCCATGACATAACTCTGATTCATTGATCGCTTGATTAAATCAAAACACATTTATCACTAAGAGTAGCTTATGCAAGACCATATTCTCTGGTTAATCTCATTTTCAGACCGCCAGAGCTGTATGGTTCAGCTGTTCCTCTGACCTGTGTTTACTGACAGTTTGACTTCAAATCTTTTGAGTTCTTAGGGTCAGTGATTGTTTTCATCGGGGGTTCAGACGATCCGGGGATTTTAAAGTTTTGCTTTCAATGGAGTAAATTAAATACACATAGTTTCTTATTTGCATATGGTTACAAGTGCTCTGTAGGAGGTTGTACCCTCAGCCCATTTAAGTGGAATGAGGAGACAGACAAGAGAGTCCACTGGACCTTATGGTCGTTGTCTGCAGAACGTTTTACACCTTAATGGTTTTCAAAAAAGCAACATAACATTCAGTAAAATAAATAAATAAATAGACATCATTACAAATCTGACCACTAAAAGCACTCTTATTGCAAAATAGCAAGTTGTAGCTGTACGGTACCTGTCCCCAGGCGTAGAGGTTGTTGTGGGTCTGTGATGGGTTGACCTTGGACAGCAGGAATCGAGCCTGTGAGCCTCCATGCTCGGTGTCAATGTAGCGCGGCATGGGGAAGCGTGTCTGCAGAATCTCCTGGGCGTCATCCAGAGGAGCCTGCAGCAGCTGTTTGAAGTTCTCATACTCAGCCATTTCCTGGTAGCCCGCCTTTCGCCACTGGGCAATAGTCTGGGAATTGAGATGAAAAAGGCAGCATTAAGAAATGACTTCTGTATCACCAACATGATTCCTCAGCTTGATTTCCCTATAATCTAAACGAATAGATGCACTGTAGTTGGGGCTCTGCTGTCTCACCTCTCCATGGTAGATAACCAGCTGGAAGAAGGTGTCCATCAGCAGGATTCGATCTGGCAGGATACTGCTGCTGTCCAGGAGCACAGGCTGTGAAGCACAAACACCATCCAGTTTAGAAAACTTCAAGCACCAGAAACAAGTAAACATTTCACACAGAGACATCGTGGGGAAGCTTGCAGGAAAGAAAAGTTGAACTCTTCCAACAGTGGTGTGGAGGGTGTGAGGCTGACCTCTGGTGGTCCATAGAAGGAGTATGAGTATAGGATGGGCTGGATCATGATCAGGGACTGGGTGAGGTCCTGCCTGACAAAGTGGTGCCTGTAATAGGACGACTCATCTGGGCTGTTGTTGAACACCTGAAGGAAGGGCGAGCGCCGCAGGTGGAACATGAACTGCAGGAGAATGAAAGAGAGGAATAACCAAAACATTCAATCACAATATTGTGAGGCACAATTGATGACTGCAAAATAATATTCAGTCACAACTTTACAGACTGACATTCATGCAGCTCCATTAAGAGGCAGGTTTACCTGTGGGTACAGTGACAGAGACTCTGACAGTTTGAAGGATGAAGGATCATCTTTGTTGAACTGGCCAAACTTTTGACACTGTAACCAAGAGAGACAAAGCATTGTTTGGACACTGATCATAACACGCATTATGCAACAATATCTCATTAAAAGTGACAGGACAATGTTTTATTTAATTATACCACGCAGTCCAACACAACACAACAAAGCACAAGCAGGGAGTGGTTTCTGTGTAGGAATGTCACTCACCAGGCGGATGAGCTGCCTGTCGAGCCAACGCAGGACGTCTGGACCTTCCTCCGACTCGGCTCTGAAGACTCCCAGGCGAGCCATGAGCACGGCAGCTGCTTCTTGGTCGAACGAGGACTCGATGTGCTGAATTTGGGACTGTGCATCTGCCCAGCTTGGATAGGGGCAAAAGAGGCGCGAAGACAGAGAGAGAATGAGGCAGAGGGAGGAGAGCAGGAGAAGAGAAAGCACACAGGTGAACACGCAGGTGAAAATGGGTGCGGTGTGAATGACTCACATGAATGACGTCATCCAAAAATATGTGAATGTAAACATTCTTCCAAGGCCAATATTAATTTTGTGTCACATTCTTGACATGGTGCCAAGTTGCTTTTTATGCCAGCGTGCAATTTTATTCACTCATGTCACGTCACGTCGTGTCAGTAAAAAATCTTACTTCCTAGCGATGGTGGTGACCCGTATCCTCCTCTGTGTGTTGGAGTGCTGGTACTGGGTGACGAACTGGATCGCCCCTCGGCCACCCTGGGGTACTGGCGCGTTGTGCTACACAAACACAAAACAGTGGAGACAGTAAGTCAACAATTGACAATCATTCCTCTTCTTGTATGAGCTGAATAAATGGCCTTCTGCTACAAGAAACAAACCAAGCCACACAAGAAGCCATTGTTTATACAGTTTTTCTCAACAAAGGCTTCATGACAGCTTTTCCATTGTTTGATGTGATTAGTGACTGTCAACAGCACGCTGTAATCCTGTCAACTGAAAAGCTAAAAGGTACACCTCAATGTCCTTTACCTGATTCACCACTTCAAAATACAAGCCCAGAGTGGTGGAGGGGTTGAGACTGCACACTTTCCACTGGGTTGTACCACCGACACCCATCTCCTACGAAAAGGAGCACATATCATGATGAATGGCGGTAAATAACAGTTTCAGGATACCTATTGTGAAAACAGAGAATCTGAATCTCCCAGTTTTTTATCTGGGGCAGTGACCTACATTTTCTGAAACACTGGAACCTTTAGCGTTGAGTGAAACACAAGGTCCAATGGCTCCGCAAACCTTCAGCTCCCTTGATGTCTACAGACAGAAAAAAACAGGGCATACACTCAACTTCTACATCAAACAATCATGTACAACTTGACATTAAACATAATAGAGCAAGTAAGGTAAAAGATAATTTGAGGGTGAAACACTTCTTTACCTTGACTTCTAGGACGCCTCCAAAAGCCATGCGGAAGTCTCCATTGTAGTCTTTACTAAACACTCTCTGGAAGGTTTGCTTGAACAGAGAGGTGTTGAAGGAGTCTCCCATTACAATGTGGCCCCTGATAATGAAGCACAATTTATTATTAGGATGTTTAAATATGCTCAGAAAGAGACAGACAAATATAAACTAACACCCTAAGCCAGCTGAACAATGAAGACTGACGTACCCAGTGAGATTAGATAAGCACTTCATCTCCAGCAGTCCGGTCTGGTCCAGGGCACAGGCGTAGATGTCAATGCTGTGGCCATTTACTGCTGAACGGTTGGCCAAGGCTTCATAGTACTGTTCATTACAAATAAAATGACTTAAGACAAATGGCCAAAGGCATGTTTTTACTCTACATTTCAAATGAGAGGGACATGCCCATCATTTTTCACCTTAGTGGCTTTCTTCAAATGGCGAGCGTTGTCCTTCTGGATGTCATGCCAGGAGCGGATGGGGGTTTTCAGCTCGTCACCAACCACCATGCCAGGGCCCTGGGTGGGAGGCCCACCGATGAACAACATCACACGCGCCCCTGTGTTGGGGAACGTACCCTGTGGGTGAGACGTAAGAGAAGTCAGTCATGGATAAGTACCATTGTAACTGTTCTTAAATTACAATTTAACTTTTTTTTTCTTACTATGACACAAAGTAGTTCTAACATGTTTTTGCCAACTTGAATACATTGTAGGCATTTTAAATTGATGCCAATTCTCCTGCTGCACAACTGTACTGCTCATGAACTGGTGCTTGCAGATTCATATCCACTTAGCAGGCCATTGCTTAAATAAGAATGTTTTCTTGGCAATCTTGCCTGGTTAAATAAAGGTTGATGATGATGATGATGATGCTTGCAAATCTCGTAACTTGTGCTGAATCCCTGTTTTAGGCTGTGGGTAATGAGCACAAATAGACCACTGACCTAGTTCTTAAATTTGCCATTTAAAGAGGAGTGTTGAGGAAAGTGGTACTTAAGGATGCCTAATGAAATGGGAGAGGATCACCTATACAGATACAGCCTCGGTAATCCACAATACAACCATTCAGCGGTAAGTGACGAGAAAACAGAATGACTGAGTATGAGCAAAATGTATTTCCTGATTTAAACTCTAATTATCAAGTATTTTATACAGTCAAAAGGATCTTTCATTCCAACAATACTGTTTTTCCAAACCTATCTAGAAAAGCCAAATCCAGCTTCACCGAATGTATGTATAAAGTTTGAGGACTGACTAAACCTAACAGCCAACGCTTAGAGCAAAGTCCACAGTGCAAAAGTCCAAGACACAGCGATACATTTGGACAGAGGCCACATAGTTACACATCCGCTAGACTGAGCTTTTAACATAATGCAACACTTGATAGCAGGTTCTACGTAAAAGCTGATTCATTTATGAGGTGTACTCATTCACAGAGAATGATTAAACCAATAAGCCTGCTGATAGTGCATCACAACTCTTTCTGGGAGTTGCGCTTTTTGAAAACACCCATTCATCAAGTCAAATGTATCTAGACAAATCTATTCTAATACATTTTCTAATTTCCTATCTGCTGGAGGAAAGTACAGTGGGGGAACAATCAGTTATATAAGCACACAGATTAGCAGAAGAAGAGAGGATAATGATGGTAGACAGAAAAGACACAAGGCAAACAAAAACCAGCCTTTGAACTGATAAAACACATGTACTGTTCCTTTAGCAGATAATTATCAGGCAGTGTGGGGGTATGTGTGTGCCTGTGTTTAAGAACAGTTACATGTGCCACGGAAGGAAGCTAAAGTTCAGGAGCACCTGAACTCCACCTGGACTGTTGTTTCCTCTGAATTAAGGAGACATGTATACAAAGTGTTATCTGTATTCTCTCCATGTACACAATCATTTGTTTTCCTGTATGTGTGAGCACCGTACCTCCAGTAAACCAACAGCAACGGACAGTGCAACACCAGTGGAGCGGAGTGGACGTTTGCCCTGAGGGACAGGCCAGGGGTCTCTCTGAAGCTCACCAAGTAAGTCTGTCAGATTCATATCCACTCTATGCACAGGCTGAAGGAACCTGGATATGAACACACACACGTTAGAGAAGAAAAACAAACAGCTATCATTGGCTGGCACATTAGAAGAGTTATTTCTCCTTCATACCTGCAAGTGGCTGTGGCTTCCTGAGGGGCCAGCGGCCGACCTTGCTGTCCTGATGCAGCTGGTTTTGTTAAACCCAGCATCTCCTAAAATGCACAACATAAAACACACATATTTTTAAGTTGAAAAGAGTGTGTTAATGGCAGCTATAAAGATCAAATTTCCTGAAAGACTAAAGGAGGTAATATGATGCTGACTTGACTCTGTATTTTTCTTCATTCCTCTGATACCCAATGCCTTTCATGCAACCTACCTGGATCTGTTTGGAGGACAGGTCCTTGGTGCCCCTGAACACGTAGCTCTTGGCAATGCCCTCACAGCTGAGCTCATGAACCTGGACCATGCGTCCGAATGTGATTAGGCCAACCAAGGCGTTCGGCGGCAGCAGGCTGAGGGACATCTGTAGAGATTCCTTGAGGGCCTGAAGGTCCTCCTCTTCCAAACATGTGTCCACCACGTAGAGGAAGATCAGTGGAGTTGGAGGTCCACGCTGGAAAAGGCAGGACGGGAAGGTTACAGAGTGCTGAAGACACAGGGCTCATTTCCATACAATTGATCATATTCAGCCTGGTGATGTTAATCATGTTAGTATTTAAGGAATGACTTTATTAATCCTCCAAGGGAAATTTAATGTGATGCAGGTTGACACTGTTACATCCAAGACTTAAAAGTCAAAATAAGGACATTTTTTTTTTGAATTTCTTAATTGAAATTATTAATATTCACCTTTGCACAGTACATATTCAGTACGCACATGGTTGAGGTCAGAGTGCATGTGTGTTTGTAGCATTTACCTGTACTATGTACTCGATAGTAGAAAACTGTGGCATGAGTTCAGCCGGCTGATTCACCTCTGATATGCCTGCATAAGAGGGAGGGAACTGGAGAAAGAAAGAGAAAACCTGATGAACCGGCCTGACACAGGAATGCATTAAGTACATTAAGTTATTATAGACTATGCAAATTTAGTACTTAAGATAAAACTCTGATAGCGATTAACTTCAGGAGTACATGTCATTACTTACTGGGTTTCTCTGAAAGCAGAAGTTGCATGCCCATATTTTTGCTCTGAAGTCGACTTGACTGTAAAAACAAGAATTGAAATGATTTAAGGTTTCCATCCAATTGGCGGGAGAATGACTGATACCAGGCTTATAACCACCACACCCTGTCATCATAACTCATCAACTTTTGAATTATAATTACATAATTAGAAGCTCTTCCGCTTTCTTTCATCCTTATTGATATTTAGTCAAAGAATATTAACATGAAATGTCAACAATGCCGCCGGATAAGCAGAGTTACATAGATGGTTAAGTAAAATTCCCGTGTAAAAGGAGAAAGCTAAATTATATAGAGGGTTGTTTTCAAAAAAAAAAAAGCCAGTGAAACACACTATATGTGAGCATATGTGTATATGTGAGCATGGCAACGTGGGCATAGTATTTCTGAATTACTCACCACAGTGGGTTAAGCACTGCCTTGCAGTTGGCCCGGCTGCACAGAACTGGTTCGTACTGGACCGGTGGCAGGTCGGGCCTCTCCTTGAGGGGTGTGAAGAGGCAGGAGACAGGGACCACGAGCCTGGTGGCTTCAAGACGGCTGGAGGGCCACAGGTTCCAGCTGAATCTCACCCCGTCCCTGTCTTCGTTCTGTTGGATGAATTCCTGGTAGGTCGCCATCACCGAGCTTCGATAAAGAAAGAGTCCAATACACAACAGGTGAGATTGTTGGCCCAATGAAAGAACCAGATGTAGTGTCTGTGACACTGGTAGTCCACACTTGTTCCTGTCTGTCTGTGTTTAACTTTAACCTCTGCCAGTGGCTACAATGACACTCTGCCTTTATAGTGAAACTCCTTCTTCTCCTGTGCCAAAATTAGACACAGAGGTGCAAAAGTATGACGCAGTTTTGTGTCATCAGAAAACCTGACCAGCGTGTTTTGATGAAGGAAGGAGCAGTGAAGAGGAATTGACTATTCCTCCAAAGCTCCACCAAAGTATTGTTGGAATGCATTAGTGAAATATCAATGACGCCTTTAGCAAACTATCACTGAAGATCCTGTTGTAGAAAGTGCACACCCTCACCCTTTCTTTCACCATCATCAGAGGACACAGCACAACATTTTTTCATAACAATGACAGAGGAAACAATAAGAATTTGGAGACAGCAAAAACTAAAATCTCAATCTCTAGTTACCAACTAGGTGTAACATGCAGTGTAACATAGGCTCTAAACTAGTATAGCCAACACAACTATGCACCAAGTAGGACTTCAGCTATAACGATCTTTATCCAAAATCTCCAATCCATTTGTTCATCAGCATCTGACAAGCAGTTCACAATACAACCATATTCTGTTTACTGTCACATAAGGCAGAGGAAAGCTGCAAACTATCAACAACAAAGCTGCAAACTCTCTGAGTTAAGAACTAAGACATGTTGAGAGTGCGCCTATCACAGATATCTCATAATTGCCGCAGTTATTTGAGCTGACCGCAGTCATGTTGCATAATTGTTAAAATTGTTTCCATTCATCTGTATGAAAACAGCTGAATGAAACAGATATTTTCATCACTATAATAACTGAGGTTTGACTGGTCCTCTTTTAATGACATCATCACATTGCACCCCCATCTTCTTGCTCTGCTATGGTTTAATTACACGAGTGGAGAATTAGTACCACAGACTGTTCAGTCTTATCCCCTCTGTATGTTTGTTTATTACTATTATTATCATTAATATTATATTACCTCAAGGTGCTTGATTTATAATATTCTTAGACTGAATTTCCATGACAATCTATTGACATTGGCATCATGGATTTAGTTGCAAAGCCTAAAGGCAAACACAAATGCCGTTTTTATTTATATGTTCCAAGAAGAGCCAAACAATTACCATTAACCATTATGGTATGCATCTAATCAGAACTAAAACGATTAGTGGAAAAATTGATTAAATCATTCAGAGAACAACTATCAGCAAGTACTAACTGATTAGTTATCATGTAGTTCATCAGTTGGAAATAATTATTCCCCAATAGTTCCAGCTTCCTAAACTCAACACCTTTGAGATGTACAGTGATAGTCGATCAAAACAATACATTTCAAGGCAACACTTCTGAAAGGGTCATGGAAAATAAAACACGACTGTCTGCTGTCTATCCCTATGCACTGTAGTGTTTTATGACGGAGTGGGACCTTTGCCTTCTATTTCCAGAGAAGGTGTGGTACACGTATTAGTGACAGCTGTTCATGACAGAAATTCATCTCCCCATTCCAGCAATCTGCGTAAACCTTGACAATATCTTCAAAAGGCTTCAATTTTGTGAAATCTGTACCTAGTAACTTTCACCTGATTATCTACCGGGTCGTCCACAACACAGGCTACAGGCCACGTATCGGCATCGATGCACCCTGGACGTTGATATTCGTTTTGAACAACAATAATGCTCTAAAATCGTTCAAACATGGCTATTTTCACCCTCCCGTTGGACCACTTCAAACACCTTCATAACACGGTATTTTGTTAATCCCCGGTGACACTTATGTCTATGCTGCTCTGTCAGTCAAACCTCTTGAAGCTAACGCGACGTCGTACAGCTACCGGTGGGTTAGCTAACGGAATGTAGCATTAACCCACTTCCTGTCGATTCCTAAATGGAGGAAAGACGGGCTGCCTAATTTCGACCATAATTCAGACGAATGCTTACCTTTTGTATCAGGTTTGCCTCAGTTTTAGACAAGAGTACGTTGTATTCGAGACAAGTTACAGCATTTGGAGGTATTAGGCCGACGAATGTTGAGGACACAGAGAGACGACAGTGGGGGGATCTCTCGTATCGGCCGGCTTCTGCACTCCACTAGAATGACGTGTTACTCTAAGTTCACTCGTCTCCTATTGGCTGCTCTTTCCATTGTGTCATCACGGCGTGCTCTGCGTACGCACCACGAGAAGAGGTGACTATGGGAAATGACGTTGGCAGAGTTGTAGTAGCTGCTACCATGAATGTTTTATAAAAACCTATAGATATACAATTCCTATTATACAAATTTGATAACCTGTGATTAGACAGTGTAAATACTTCCTCTTAATTATAGGTCGACTGGTCGACTTGGCATTAAAGTATGAAAGATACATTCTTTTTAGATTACTGCAAGTTTGACATCCTCCACTACGCAGAGGGGAATGCAGTTCATGTATTAATTATTTAATTAAAAAAAAAAAAGCTTAGACTTGATCAAATTATGTATTAATTATTATTTTTCCAGGTCAACTGGAATTTATCTTTATTGGCCTCTGTATCAAATAATAGGTATAGCACATTAAGTGATTAATAATCTAGCCTTAGTGCAGTGAACATATTATAAACATTTTATGATTTTACATTTAAAAATCCTTATGACCTCATAAAATGTGATGCATATACTAGATGCAACCTATAGGGAATTTAATACTTAAAACTTGATACACAAGCCAGCTGTATCAATCTGTGTTCTCTCTTAGACTCTGCACTAGACCTAGTTTGAAGTAAATAACGTGGTATGTAGTCCATCTCCTCCGCTCTATGTATTGTTGGAGTTTTATATCTCAAGGTCAAACAAACCCTGTTGCTCCCCTGCAGCATGTATCCGTGATGCTGGAGGGGAAACTAGCACACTGCTGCTAGTGGTCATGCTGCGTTCAAGGCTTCTCCCATACACTGGGAGTTTTGATATATGTCTGCGTGGAAACCACTTGTTTTGGGTCCTATTTCGAAAAGCCGTCTGTATAAGCGAATGATGTTCGAGCATCTGATCTCGTCGGAGCAGTCTACCAGGTTACAGTGAATAAGTGAGCTGAGAAGAAAGGTGAACATGACAAAAGAAAACACTTTTGTTCAAAATATGTGTGTTCGGCTATGTGTGCCCTGTATGCTTGTTGAGTTGGTGTATTTTTCAGGAAGGTATCTTTGTCCAGGTCTTTGCTAAAGAGGCGTTTCATTCAACACACACTCAGCAAAGACGTGGGTATCAGAGGGAAACCTGCGTTTCCCATTTCAATAAAGTTGGGACAGAGGGGTGGGACTCAGCACTGCAGGAGGTGTTTGGAGCTATTGCAAACGTTAGGTGGCGCTGTAACCAAGCTGTATTTTTGGTGAGGCACAAACCCCCTGGGGGGAGAGGGCTAGAGAGAGAGAGAGAGAGAGAGAGAGAGAGAGAGAGAGAGAGAGAGGAGGAAGAGGAGGAGGAGGAGGAGCGGGGTGGGGGTTCCTTCTCTGTGTTTCTGCCGTGCACAGCAGCGGACTCCCTCCTTTCTCTACATGCGGCAGGTGTGTGCACCGCCGACTGTCCGTGAAGCTTCCCCCGCCGTGACTACATTTGGGACTGATTTTGGATACTAAACCGATGCAGTAACTCTGCAGGTCGGCTGCACAGAATCCACCTCGGCTGTGAGGATGTTGCAGTGAAAGGCAGCAGAGCATCTTCTCCACTGCTTCGCACTCAGCCGGCATCGCCAGCTGTTGCTCTAGCAGAGTGTTAAGTGTCGGGAGCAACAGAAAAAAAGGACCAAACTATGCGACTGATTTCCAAACGGTAACCGTTTTCCACCCTAAGTCGACCGGCGAGCGGATGCGAGCAGAGGTTGCCAACCAGTCTCTGAGTATTTTCTGCTGTTTGTCGGTGCTGGAGGAGCTGTGCCAATGGAGAAAGCGACTCCACCGACCCAGCCCCAGCTCCAGCTGTCGATAGCGAAGACTGAAAGTCCGGCGGAGGACATCTCCGGTCTCTCTGACGAGGAGCTTCTCAAGTGGTCCAAGGAGGATCTGGTGCGGAGGCTGAGGCGGTCCGAGGCCGACAAGATGAGCGTGATTCTGGACCACGGGAATCTCATCCGAGAGGTCAATCGCAGCCTCCAGCTGCATTTGAACGAGATCAGGGGGCTGAAGGTGAGGGGGCGCGCATCGGTGAAGGATGAGATCATAGGTTTGGAGCGCACCTGAGAACGCGCATAGCAGGAGGGATGTTCAGCTAGCGCCTCGGCAAGCGTGGTGTGAGGATAGATGGCATCGTTGAAGTTCATTGTGCCATTGTGTAGGCCTGTGTGAGGATCTGATGTGGATGATTCGTGCATAGGCTTTTATGCATCCTTATCCTGAGGCCGAGTTATAGTTTTTATTTAACTTTTGCTGTGGAGGTAAGAAATCCGTGCTTTTAAATAACAAGAGGAATTGTATTAACAGGGGAGGTGATGGGCTATACGTCTTAACTGTATCTCTTAAAATCAGCTTATAAAACACAGGGCAAATAAAAGGACAGCATGCCAGAGAGGGAGAAATTCAGAATCCTCCTAATACTTAAAAGGAGGGCATCTCCCTCTGTAAATCTATCTCTGCTCATATGCCAGTGCTCAAATCTGGCGTCCAGATCTCTCTCTGTCTACACACACCCTACATTCCCTCAAAAAAATCTGCACATAAATCCACAATGTGTGCTGGGTAATTTGCCTCCAGGACATTGTGGCATTTGCTTTGAAGGTATGTGCAGGCATTTTCCTTCACAGTAACCTTTACCCACTGCCTTCATTTTCTGCAACACTAATAAGAGGAATATGGCACAATGTCCACAGTGTTCACGGTTAAAGCTGAGACCCAGCCCGAGGTAGACTGACATGAAACACATGGGGATCATTTGGCTTTCTTGGAGACCTGGTCACCTCTCTGCCCATCCAAGCTGCCTAATAGCACAGGAAAGAGCTGGAGGGTGAGGGGGGGGGGGGGGGGGGGGGGGGGTCATTACAGATGGATAGAGGAGGAAAGATGAAGGCATGTTAAAGTAAATGTTGCTAGGTATAAAATGTTCAGGGTGTTTGATTCCTCTGTCCTCACCCAGTTATATTCCTCTGTGTGGTCTCTCCATATCCTATAGAGCAGTCTAATCCACGTTATGTACTCGACGTTGAATGGTACACAGTGAGTCAGTGCTTTTATGGGGAAGACAGAGAGGATTAGGATTTCATTGTATTATGATTGCATAGAGCATTTATGTCAGAGCACTGAAGTGGATTGAAATTTGACAATAGTTGTAGCAATTTACTTAGGAATACAATCAATGGAGGAAAAACCGTTTAGTTTCATATCACGTGGAAAGCATGTTTGCAATCTGCATGCTGATTAGCATTGACTGAATTAATCACCTAATGTTCAGGCCTATTGGCCAGTTAACTCATCCCTCTTTTCTTTCTGCCTTCTCTTCCTCTCAGGACATTAATCAGAAGCTGCAGGAGGACAACCGTGAGCTGCGGGACTTGTGCTGCTTTCTGGACGATGACCGTCAGAAAGGAAAGCGTGTCTCCAGGGAGTGGCAGCGCCTGGGACGATACAGTGCCAGCATCATGCGCAAAGAGGTGACTCTCTATCTCCAGAAACTCAAGGAGCTGGAGCATCGACAGGAGGAGGTAATCCGTGAGAACCTGGAGCTGAAGGAGCTCTGTCTGCTGCTGGATGAGGAGAAGGGGGTGGTAGGTGGAGGAGGTGGCAGCGGAAGTGGAGGGAGTGTGGGGACAGGAGGGTGCCGCAACTCTATAGACAGCCAGAACAGTTTGCTGCTGGTGCCTGGGCAGGGGCTCCTAATGAGAGACGTGGGGGATGGGAGCAGCACCTCCAGCGCTGGGAGTGCTGACAGCTCTGACCATCCTCATCATAAGCAGCCTCACCTGGCTGCAGGAGTGGGTGGAGTTGGCAGTGCTGGGGAAAAAGGGAGCCCCGAGCTTGTACATAAACCCAGGTGTAGTAGCATCAGTGGAATGGGAGGAGGAAGTGGAGGTGACAGGGAGGTGTCCAGTCCTGAGCACCCAGCTGGGCGCCATCGGAGTACAAGCCTAGAGTACCCATACACCCTGCCCCAGCTCTGCCGACCCCGCTGCGGCTCCATATCCGTGCCTGACCAGAGTCGAGTCATACGAGGCCTCAGCCCGGAAAAATATGGGAAGAATGTGGGCCGTCGCAGTCCAGAGCAGCATCCCAAACACCACAGCTCTGATCTCGTCCTTGGACAGAGGCAGCACTACCTGGGCCAGGGAGGTAGTGGGGAGCTCTTGCAGAGGCACCACAGGAGCAGCATCAGCAGTACAGGCTGTGGGAGCCCCGAGCCCAGACAGGCACATTTAGGGACCGGTGAGCACCATGAAAAGGGCTGCGTGGTCCCAGGGGGCAGCCCCGAAACACACAGGCACCAGTACAGTATGAGCCCTGACCATGTGAAGTTTGGCAGTCCTGTTAGAGATGGACAGAGGAGGCCAGCTGGAGACGAGCTGTCACCACATCATCGGAGCATCTACAATGGCATGAATGGTAGGTGTGTGTGTGTGTGTGTGTGTGTGTGTGTGTGTGCTGGCAGTATTTTTCTGTGAGAGTGTGTGATCAACCTATCTTTTAATCTTGTAACTCATACTAGCCCCATCAAATAAGCCCCAGAATACTGACATTATCTACCTTTCCTATTCACACTACCTCTTGGTCTTAAAGGGATAGTTCAGTTTTTTTGAAGTGGGGTTGTATGAGGTACAAATGGCCACTAAGTATAATATCTGCAGTAGAAAGGTCTCTGCTCCCCCAATGAGAAGTACTGGCGCATCGTGCTGCAGGGAGACACAGGCATGTGTGTGTATATGGTTGTGAATGGGGGACGATTAATCAGCGTATTTTCGCCGCCTACGGGAAGTCCTGTCTCAAAAATAATACACCAGTTCAAGAGTATGATATAAAGTAAAAATTTACAATGCATCAGCTGGTCGGCAAAAAGTCAGTTTATCTGGAACTAACCAACTCACTCAGTATTCCTCCGCACAGGCAGGCTCCGTGACGTGCTGGATCAATTCGTCTGTCAGCTGTTTTGGTAGGAATACTGAGTGAGTTGGTTAGTTCCAGATAAACTGACTTTTTTAGTCACTCAAGATCTTGCTTTATAGTTTCCTCTCTGTCCCAGAAGGATGCAGAAGGGTATATTTTCCTTTCTTCAAAATTGAAAAAATAAATTGTGTAATTAGAAACACACCTGTTTGACTGAGAGGAAAACAAACGCTCCTCCTCCTCCTAAGTGTTGCAGAATTTACAGCTTTATTGGTATTTTTTGGCGTCTCTAGAGGAGTGTGGGAGGAGAGAGAAAATAAGGCGCTCAGAAATATCAATCTTTGTCTAAGTTGCAAAGATTCAGCTCAGATGATCCATGGTCAAATTTCAGATAGTGGTGCAAAGTTTCTGTTTGCACGCACACACATGCACATAGTAGAGTAGTATCACCCCTAAATCTTAGTTGCAGCCGTGCCCATCACAGTGAGATGAGTCAGAATTACGGGCGTCAGAGAGAAGAAAGAATATCAAAGTACCAACTTGGCTGCTGTTTAAATACCCCACAGTGGCTGATAATGATTTCTGGGGGGAAAAGTGCTGAGTGGCACAAGGCTGGCAGAAGCTAAAGGACAATTTCCTCAAGGTGAAAAATCTACCTGACATTGCAATATAGGCTTAAATTACAAGAGAAACAGAAACCGTCTACACAGAGCAGAGTAAACCCAACGCTAACAGGAAGGGGTTCAGTTACTTCTCATGAAGGTACATCGGTCGTTATGTGAGAATGTGTGCTATATTTACAGAGTGATGAGTCATTTATGCATATCAGTCAGCTTTATTCATATGTGTCATTGTAAATATAGACAATTCCTAAGAAAGACCACTGATTGTTGAGTGTGATATCTATCTCTGATAACATTTGATGATCTTAAAGGGAAACTCCACAGATTATACATACGAAGATCAGGTTACTCATGGGGAGTAGCACACAAAGCTCAGTCTATGACAACAGTTAAAAAATGCCTTCTGTGGCTACAAGGACTTAAAATTTTCAATAATAAGCCTCAGTCACAAACTGAGTCTTTGGGTTCTCATCGGACAGGAGGGTTCTGATAGAAAGACAATATCAAGTAAGCATCATGGGAAATGTAGTGTTTCAGGGATGACTGGGAAATAAAGTCAGGCTGTAGGTGCCTCTGCTGCCTATTTAAGAACTACAGAATAGCCTCAGAAATCAAGGTCTAGCGGTAAAAATGTCCTCTCTAGCCATTTGCCAATCTCTATGGATTGCACCAGATTATTATAAAGACACATGCAGTTTCGTTTTGCAGCATCGTTTTGTTTCTGTTTTAACTCTAAGCTCTGTAGATATCGCACAGATTTCAATCTTGATGTAACATGAAACCCATATGATGTCTCCAAAAGACCACGCCACATTAATGCTTCATAAATCCGTAGCTGGAAAATGTTGTGAGTGCACGGGGCATTCACTGCCCCTCGAGCCTGGTGGTTTGCCAACTGTGGCATAACTGCGTGAACTGAGAGTGAAACGCACACACCAAGTAGCCTTTAGCCAGGTTCATAAAGACTTCATTAAGTACGTGTGTGAGAACAGTTTGAGCTTGCATGTGTGTTGCTATGGAGTCATATTGGTGTATCACGTCTTACTTTGTGTCAGAATGGTTGTTTATCTCTATCATGAACCTGTCCCTCCAGGCCCATCATGCCTCCACTGACCTGACAAGGACACTAACTTCAAGTGTCACAACACAATATTTACAGGCAGATCAAGACACGCAATCAACACTTTGCCAGAGGTTGGAGATATTGCTTTAGCGGGGTGGATACTGATTTAATTGCTTCAGACTTGAACACAGAAATAACACCTGCCTATTGCTCATTGATTTGAAATACACGGAAACACTCGTCAAAGGATGCACAGTACAGGTGCTGAAGAAAATGAAGGATCAGAGTAATTGAATGATGTAGAGAAAGCGATAAGAGAACTGCTTGTCTGTCTGTGTATATCATCCATTGACCCATCCTTACTGCCATGTCCTTTTTTGGACGAAGAGGGAATTTAATTCCTGTGACGATGTAGTACACTCTACTCGCCTGGATTATCCTCTAAGCCCTTTGCACAGTATTATTTCATTTTTTTATGTATTTGCGTGTGTGTGATTTGGGTGGATGCGCTGAAGTGTCCCATCCAGGGTCACTGTGGCAGTGTCGGCTTTTTATTCAGACAAATGAAAGTCTCATGTTCATGTGACACTCAACAGCACTAAAGCTCAGGCCATTTAAATTTCTGTCAAATCCAAAATGAAAGCAAAACAACACTCAGACCTCTGCAGCCTTTTAATACACTCTGCCGCTGCATCTTTTGGGAAGCTTATCACACATGTTCTGCTATATCTGCATCTGGGAGAAAGCAATACGGCAACATGACTCAAAGCACTTCCAGCGTCACTGTGTAAAGCAGAGTTAATCAGTTCTTCTAGAGCAAAAAAAAAAAAAAAAAAGAGACAGAATAAGCATAACGTCTTATCTTAATAATATGTGATCCAGAAAATCACTAAGTGGTGTAGCTAAAAAGGCATTCGGAGAATTCAAGGAGCACTAAGTGCATAAATCAGAGATAACATACCGTAACTGCATGTCACTTTGGACTTTTACAGGTTTCTGTACAATAAATGTTGTCATGCTCCTGTCCATATAAAATAATAGGCCTGTAAAGCCTGTGTAGATGTTGTATGGGATGTTGAGCTGTTTAAACAATGGCACTTCCAGCTCAGTAATGACCCAGATCAAAAATATCAGACCTTCCATGGATTTAGAGTTCCCCTCAGTGACAGATAATCAGCCATGAACACTGTAGTCTTCTGACCCAGACTGGAGGGGTGACTGTTTGCTAAGCCTATAGGATCTCTGCACTGCAGAGGGTCCTTTACAAAAAGAGGAGAGACTTAATCATGTTTTCTGCTTTAGCAATCACAAGTTCTGCATATTAGCTTAAGCTGCTCAGAAGATCCTGAGGAGAAAGGAAGGCCACATGGGAAAAAAAACACACCACAATGTGTGGGAGAACCTCATGCCCTTGTCATGCCAATGAATGTCATGCAGACACACATGCACAACACACATGCAATGTACACACAGTAATGCTTCAATCAGGGGACATTACATTGGCCTAAATTTATTTCCTGGATATCTTGTCCCTAAACCCCACCTAAATCTAACCTTAGACCACATCACACAATATATCACAGATCAGTTGATTGAGGTCCCACTCCCAGACCTGACGTAAACACACTTGTCTTGTGTGATTTAATCTCTCTCTCTCTCTCTCTCTCTCTCTCTCTCTCACACACACACACACACACACACACACATACACACACACATTCATGACACCCATTCACAAATGGTGACTCAAGGGGCATGTGGAGACACATGTTATTGCCAGGTCTGAGCAGGACACGTGTAAACAGACATATGTCGCCACAACATGAGTTCCAAATGCTTCCATGATAAATATTCATCATTATTTTAGAAACTGTGTGTTGTTCTGGTCATGTAGACGAGCATGCTTGTCAGATAATAACTGCAAACAGAACAGATGCTCTGTGAGTTGGTTAAAATGTAAATGACAAGGAAGGAGACATTAAATATGCACCTGACAACTCTTGGTTATCATCTTAGTACAATGAAACTGAGAGACTGAGACTTCAGCTACATCTCAGAGGCAAAAAATGCCATCCTTACTGGTCACTTAATGATCCACAAAGAAGACACTCGTTAGCTCAAACTGAATAAATACAAGATCTGACATCATCATCATCTAATCTAGTAATTGCTGTTTGGAAGCATGTACCTCAACAGGAACCACATTAGATACACACTTTGATCAAACTTTCACATTTATAAGAAAAGTGAGTTTATCAAACTATAGCAGCATCAGCATCAGGAGAAATCAAAGTCTGACAGGCCTGCTGCACCTGGCTTCAGTTACTAAGTTATGATTGGACAGTTGCTGTTTGTTGGTGTTGTTTCTTGAAATTTTGATTAAAAAACATTTTCTCTTTCACAGAAACTGAACACGTGAAGGAAGTGTTGGGTGAACTTTTGCATATTCATTTCTAACTCCATCCAGTGCTTTCTGATTGAATGGGAACTGACAAACGCTGGCAGCATGGTCCGATGGTTCTTCCTCCATTGTTGAGCATAACATTTCTGATTGAATTAGCAAAGATCGCGGCATTGTCTCATTGATTCTGTTAATCTCTATAATTGTAGCATCAGCTCAGACTATCCAGCTCCTCGGGCTGTTGTTTAGAAGTGCTGCTGCCTGTCAGTGCAACAGGAATTCATCACTGAAGCTCTGCCCTCAGATAATATTCTCCCTCTACACTGTCAATGAGCAAGCCAAGCTTCTCTCTTTCCCTCCTTTCCTCCCTCTTCCTCTCTCCTTCCATCCTAATTGGCTGGCAGTGTGAACAACCAGCTGCCTGACAGAGAGAAAACTCTGATTACAAAGCCGTCTTTCTGGAGTAGGCTAGAGGATGTACTGTTTGCCAGGCTGAGCTGAGGAAAAGAGGGTTGAGGAAGTATTTGAGTGGATTACTAGCTGTTCTCTTCCCCTCCTTCTCCCCATCTCTTTCTGTCTCCCCCTCTCTAACGTATCTTTTGCTCGTCTTCTGACTCCACTCTATCGTCTTCCTCCTCACTCGCCTGCCAAGGCGATGGATGGAAAGCATCCCCTTGACAAATTGTGAAGTCCCACAGCCTAAGCGGCATGAAGAAACTTAAATGTTTGTCACAGCTAGTTGGCATGAAAGGATTTGAGGGAGCATTAGGCTGCTGAACTGAAATGGATTAGTATTATTACCAGACACTCACACTCTATATTGCCACTGTCCCACTGTAGCTTTACCTTGCATTTCTTCTTGAACTTCAATAAAGTAATATGATATGTACTACTACTCCAAGCACATAAATCTGATCTCCAGTCCTGCAAGTGTATGTATTTTTTTTATGAAATGGCATTCCCTGCTTGATGATTATCGTCATCTTAAATAGCAGAGAAATGAGATCAGGTTAAAAACTCCAGAGATGATTAGTGCTGAAGCCTTTAGAGATGAGTGATTCTCAAGGTGAATGTCTTTATCACAGATCCACAAAGGAGAAAACGTTACTTTTAAATGCTATCGTGGCATTTGAATTTCTAATCACACCTGAGACCAATTATCCCAAACACTCTTGCCTATAAGCCATCAGAGCAGCCATTAATAACCAAGGAGTGCATGATGAGGTATTTTGTTTATCTACCTCTGGTGCATATCCTTGTCATTTTTAATCCGGACCCCAACAGCAAATAGGCTGTCATTGCCTCCTGGCTTTGTACTACTTCAACAATACAGACTTATTTGTGGTCCTATACTGGTTATTTCAGCCAAATACCAAAACAAGAGTGGAAATGGAGTGTGAAATTCGTGACAGGGGAACAAAAGTGTTTTTGACAAGATAAATTATGAATTAGGGAAATGAAAGGAAACAGATTATGCACTGGAGCTATAGCATGCACCACATCTGGATGCTCCAATATTCAAAGATGTTAGATGTTTAAAAAGATCATTGACCCAGAATATGAACATGCTGAGCAGATCACTGTTGCAGGATGCTCCCAAACATTTTCCCTCCACCAGCGGCTCCTAAGTAGCTGTATGAGTTATGATGGAGGCTGCTCGGCGTGTACTAGTGTCGCTCCAGCCCAAACCCCGGAGGAATGTGACAAATGTTCCACAGTAGCCCCAGTCATCCGGTAGACACGCAAACCCAGTGGAATGGAGAACAGTCTTTGTCCTCTTACGCTGCGCCAATGGGGAACGGCCCACTGAGCTGAGAGGAAATTAGCTTGCTAGGCCAGGTAATTAACTGGAAGTTGAGAGGCTGCCATGTACGAGGGCAGGACTGGGCCTGAGGGAACCTCTGTCAGTCCCAAAGTCAGCAGCAGTAACCACATTTAGCTACGTTACATTTATTTCAGCTGCATCTATGTGTCATGCTGAGAGCCAACAGTCTGAGGGTATCAGGTGATCAGGTGAAGGGAGGAGAGTGGAGAGCAGAGCTGGACAGATGTAGCTGAGCTCAGGCTTTCATTAAGATGAATGTTTGACCAGCTATGGACCAGTATCCATGTTCGGCTGGACTGTTGCGACAATGGGACCAGCCGTGTAATTGCAAATCTCTGTGAATATCTGAGTGACTTGGTTGGAGTTCCCCTACTGGCTGTTGGTCTATCAAAAATGAATTGGCACAAACAATATCAGGGGGGCACTTACAGTCTGCATTGTTGCCAACATAGCACATTTGAAGCAAATGGTCTCAGTTCAGTTTGCTTCATGTCTGCATTGCGGTTCACTTATCTTGTGCTGTGTGAACACACAGCTGTAGGCTCCATTGCCCTTAGCCACTGCATTTTAGCCCAGCCGTAGGCAGATCACATGCTATTACACTGGGAACTATGACTACTGGTAATGACAGCAGGAATGGTGGATGAGGTGTATTTTTGATCTGATGAAGTATCAAGCAAATCATAATCCATAGCAGTCTGAGAGCTGCAGAGGAATTATAGTGTGGTGCAAAAATTATGGAGTCTCTCTTCTATTTCTGTTTGTCACTCTAACAGGACTGTGCCTGGTTCAGTATGAAGGAATACATCTATTATCTAGATAAATTAGCTAGAATTAAAACAAAAAAATTAACGAAATCTTTCTACCCATCATCCATCCATCTATTTATCTATCTATATCTATAATCTATATTGTGAAACATGAACATCTTTATCCAGTTTTGCAATTCTATATATATGAGCAGGAGTTTGCCTCTCCCTAGAGTTGAGAGAAGCAAACAAAGGGCTGAAACCAGCTGACACTAGGCAAAATGCAAATAGCCTACGACACAATCCAGCCATATACAAGGTTTGGACTTAGTGTTGGTTTTCAGCTGTACTGAAATGACTGATCAATACCCTGAAATGAAACTCAACTTGCATGAGGCTCATAAGTTATTTAATTCAGTGTTGAGTTTAAGTGAATCTGTCAGGGAACATTATAAGAGATTATATGAGCATCTTCAGGTTAACTCAGCCACGTGCAACTAAAAGCAAATCCAAGTGGCTTCTAATAACTGCCACTCTGGCAAACGTGTGATATTTTCAGGATGTGAAAAAGATGCTAACACAGTACTGCACAAGTAGCACATGGGTAGCAAATGGAAAGGAGTCATCAGTTATCCGAGAGACACATTTTACAGCAGTGTCAACCACTGTGAACTTATGTAAATGTTATATCACTTTTGCATAGCAGTCTCATATCTGAATAAAGGCCAGACACTTTTTAAAGCAGACTTTCGGATCACAACCTCAGTATCACTGGAACAGACCTGGGAACACATTGAACACACATTTTTCATACATAACAATTTACATGCAACATGTGAGACAGCAGCAACAGCAGGATTATACTTCATAGTACACAGAGGAGCAGTCTGTTTGCTGCCTTTATGTTTCTCTCATGTCTTCTCATGGAAAGGGGGCGCGGGGGGGGGGGGGGGGGGTTCAGAGCATAAAACTCTGAAAAACACCATCAGCTGAACAACAGGCTGCTGTTATATACTATATAATATCCCAGACTCAGAAATGTGCTGTTAAACTTGGCTTTACCCAATAGATTCCCAGAACAGTTGCCTATTAAAGATATTAACAATACACAAGATCCAGACCAAACCACGCTGCTAGAATAAACAATAAAACACCACGAGACAATAAAATTAACTGTGTTTGAATGTTACACCAACATTTTGCAGAATGACCATAATTCCAATATCATGATGGATGGACCTTTTGTTGCCACCATTTTTTTATCCTCAAAAAAATGTTTGTGTTGTGCGTACATGACCACGGCTGACAACGCTACTGATACGAGATCTGTGAATCCCAACTTAATATCTTGTAATTCTGTGCTCGTCTACTCATGCTCACCATGAAACAAGGAGCAGGAGGCTTATAAATGATCAAAGTGAGAACATTTATCAGGGGATTGACTGTTGGGATGTGTCCCCTGTGCTCATGATGGTCATTAATGAAGGCTTCAACAGCAGTATGTTTCAATATCACAGATGTAAACTGAGATAACAGAGACAACGTTTGTCTTGTCTTTGTTCCTTCAGACCACAAATACATTTACATAACAAAAACTTTTTTTGAAGGACAACAAAACAACTTTAGTTTAAAGAGGAACTATGCAGGATTTCCCCGTGGCTATGCTACATTTTTACTTTAATTAAACAGCTTTGGAGTAATTTTGATGGTTATATACATGACTTGTAGCATGTTACAGGGAGAATGGAGGCTCTCTGCCCTCCACCTGGCGTCTCTGGTCTGAAAACCAACATTGCAACATCAGTGCAGCACTCGGCCTCCGGCCTGATGTCCCAGCTCTTGTCTCTGCGCACTGCGACACAAACATGCTCCGTAACCTGTAATCTTTCGTTTATGACGGTTTAGACTACACAAATATAAAAGACGTAATATCGTAAATTTTATGCAGTGCCCCATTAATTTGCTTTTTCCGCTGGCTCCATTAAAAACAAATGCACGTGGCCTGGAGGAGGGTTAGCAAAACAGCGAAAAAGTGACCGGACTTGCATAGTTCCCCTTTAAAGTTAGCTAACATTAACAATCAGAAGCTGCTGACCATAGCACTCCAAAAAAACTGCACTAGTAAGACATTTGAATTTGTGGAAATGAGCCATGGTGTATCATTTGCTGCACCCAACTTTAATTGAAAAGAAAAGATGTGTTATTTCCTCTTTCAACAGTTTATGCAGTCTTACTTTAATCTGTTGTGCATTGGTACCACTGGTGATGAGCTGCTTTGCTGCTGCTGCCATCGCTGCAAAGGTTTTTACAGCTTCCAACATCTGTTAACAGAGGGATAGAAAGTGAGATAACATAACGGAAACATAACATGTCAGAAGCACTGCTGCTGACAACATTATTATCTCTCCTCCACTCACAACACCCAGGATGTAGTTATCCATTTCCTGGGGCTATGGATTTATCTCCTGCCCATATTGTGCATTATGTGCATTTGATGTAATGTTTTCTGTGATGAGAATGACAGCAAAGGCACGTGTGCAGCTCCCATTACTACAGATGAATGGGCTGATCTTACCAACATAAAATGATTGGCACCACTGTCATTATATTTATATCATTATGTCCTACCGGTTCACTTTCAGTGATGTCTTTTGGTCTGTGAGATTTCCTCTTTGAGATATTGAAATCAATTTCATTACCCCCCACTGCTCCAGACTGACTGGCTCATTTCCCTTACTATTACAGCAAAAGCTACATTTAATTAATGCTTCCATCTGGCTTTGTGAACACTTAACCTCAGGTAAGACATGAAATTAAGAGAGGTCTTGGTTTTCTTTGAACTCCAGTAGATGACCATTTCCTGTGCTGGTAGGTTGGTTTTTAATGGTTTCTCTAACCCACGATGATGAATTCTGGGTAGAAGCAGTTTTATATTGACTTTTCTTTGAAATCAAGTTGCGTTCAAGCGATGTAGTTTTTAAACCTTGTATAAGAAAGTGTTAAAAACCTCATTTTCACTTCTTTAATGTGAGAAGAGTGGTGTGAAACGTGCAGTATTTTGAGAGCAGAAAAATGTAAATTCTTGCCCACACCTACATGTAACCCCACAGGCATTGCATGCTAGCATTAATGTCAACTCTTCCTTCAGGCTTTATGTCATGATACGTTACTTAAATTGTATATTTTGTTTCGTTATGCTGAAGCAAACTGCCACAGCAGATTGTTTTTGCCTCTGTATCTGACACACTACATTGCATTATACTTCTACATGCAAAGTACAAAAGAACGTGTTGTTCTCGTTAAGGAGGGGGAGACAGACACAGCAGTGTGTGAGAGCATAAACAATTTTCAAAGGCTTGTGGGGGCTGAGAAGACAGAAGTCATTAAACGTCGACCCTTGTTAAATGGAGCAGCAAGGGATTCTGGGATGCTTGAAAGTCCAACATCATTCACAGCTAGCGGAATTACCAATATTGCCACTCTTCCCCGCCCACCTGAGCCTCACACACACACACACACACACACACACACACACACCACAATCCTCTACACGCTGTTATATTATTCATCAGCACTGAGGAGTGATGGGCAGTGACATGTTAAAATAGGACAACAACAGTTTATCTTGCAAATGTCTGCTTAAATATTTAATTTACCTCAGAGGATCATAGCAGAATCCATACCACACCAATGTGACTGGCAATTGGGGACTCTGTAGAAAGTGGAGTGAGGATGTGAAGGCTTCAACACAGAGGACAAAAGCAACAAAAGAGGAGTAAAGGGCTGATGTTGTGACAGCTCTCTGCACTTCTATAAATCTTTCTGACAGGATTCTTTTTTTTTTGTTTTTTTTTCCGCGCTTGGTTGATTTCTTTTGTTAAAATATTAATCAAACACAAGTGGTTGATTTTGGAGCAAAGAATGCCCATCATCATGCTACAGTAAATAAGCATGTGCAGAAGTCCTGGTGAAAAGTGGTGCCTCTACTCTGTGCATTAGTTTGCACGTGGTTGTATGAGTACGCTCTCCTTTTTGATGTAGATGTGTGTCTATTTCCCTCTCATCATAAAGGCAAACACACAAGCACACGCACACACACACACACAGACAGTCCTCGTAGGCTTTATCAGCCTACAGGGCACCAATTATCCAGCTCTACTCCAGTGAGTTTCATACCCTCATCTGTCCACAGTCTACTCCAGCCTCACAGTGAGCCACACTCCAGATACCAGGGCTTCAAGTTATTTCCTGCTCCTACCCGCTGCCATCACTCATGTCATTACAGTGCTCACACAGTAGTAGGAAGACACTTATCATTAATTATAGCAGCGTGACAGGTCTTTGCTGATTCATTAGTGTATGTTTATTCTCCGCATAGTCTAATGTGACAACAAGTAGGAGCTTAACTGATAAAAAATGTCATTAAACCAATACTAGCCAGGATACCTGAGAAAATAAACAGCATACAAAAGGAACAGAGGAGGAGCAATTAAAGAAAATCTTTTTAACCAATAATACGAATCTGAAAAGCTCATTAGATGGAGCAGCAGAGCTGGTATTGTTGTTGTGTGAGTCTGTGTGTGGGTGTCCATACACCCACACACACAGAGGTTTTGAGTACTTTGACAGGTGTTTATGTGTCTGTCACCTCGATAGCATCGCAGCTGTGTGAGATACAGTCATGAGACTTTACAGGTGTTGTAGCTGAGATCAAGGTGAAGCCTGAAGTTCAAAGATCCCTGTGGTCTGAGTACTAAGTAAAAATCACTACTGAGCACTCATGAGTCTAAACGTCAACAGCTAGTAAGTGTAGCTGAACATAAAGACTCTCCATAAAAACACAAATTGTTGTTTTTACATTTTGGTGTGTGTGTGGATTAAATAAACACGATATGAGGCAATTATAGAGATTTAGAGGATACCCTTTTCTCTCTGCTGTCAGTCTTAATGAGAAGCTAAAGTAATCTCCTCCAAGCTGAAGCTCTATACTGAACACAAAGACATTAGAGCAATATACTGTGTGTGTGTGTGTGTGTGTGTGTGTGTTGCATTTCACTGCCATTTGAAGCCACTATGCAACATCATATTTCTTTCCATTGGCATTAACCATTACTACATTCAGTCTAGTCTCACAGTAGTGCAGTTTCTTTAAGCAAAACATAAACCATATACATGAGGCCTGAAAATATTAGAAAAAGTGAAAGTGAGAGGACAGCCATTTTGTATGTGATTTTTAAAAAGCCATCTTATGTGAAACCACCAACCACAATTATATACTGTATATCATGTTTTTATTTTGATAGAAATAAGTTAAGTTACACTTAGTCTAATTTTATTGATTTATGACAGAAGTACAGGCCACCAGGGTCTCTGCAACACTGAGTGACAGCTAACGCATCCACAGCTGACAACCCATGCAGCCAATCAGCATGCTGGTGGTTCGATCTAGTGCGGCAGCAATGACCAAAGAGATGAAATTCCCCAGACATGAAGTGGTATCGACTCGGCCTCACAAGACTTGGGCCTTTCTGTGAGTCACTGTAAGCTGCTGACCGAACACTGACTTGACTCCATAAATATCCTGCATATTGTTTCCACTTTGTGTGTGTGTTATGGCCACACATAAACCCTTTATTATGCATTCAGGACCTATCCCCATGCTCCAGTGCTGCACATAACAGCACTGACTGCAGCAGCCTGAGGGACGTTAAGACAAGTAGTTCTCCTGCCAGGCATCCTTGCTGACTGACTGGCTGACTGGCTGCCTCTGATTGTCTGAATGGCTGCTCACTAAACGGAAGGTCACTGATCTACCATGCATCTCCGCAAGCTTTCCTGCCCAGCCAGCCTGAATAATTTATGCAGCAGATTTTTAGGAGATCTGAGGGAAAGGCCATGTGAAATTACCTTGCATTGATCCTGTAAGTTGAGAGAAGGCGAGAGGAGGGAGCCGGGGGGGGGGGGGGGGGGCAGATCAGACAGGATTGAGAAATGAGCAAACCTGAGGAGAGCAGGTTCTTGCACTGTCTTGATTCAGACATCAATAACAGCTTGATTACTGGTTTCAACAAATTACACAGTAGTCATTCAGAAATGTTTTCAGAGGTGCCTTATTGTTTCTGTTTGTGTCCCACCCTCCTCGAGTCATTTCGCAAATTTGTTATCCATCAAACAAAACAGATCTGATTTTCTAAACAACACCTTTTAAAGATAAAGTCTGGAATTTCTTCTATGAACCACATGATGATGAGTTATATGGAGTTAATAACTGGTGTCTGGCTGCTGAGGGGAAAAAAAGGGTTCCCCATCCATAACAGTGATTTATTCAGTGTGGGAGCAGCCTCTCCCTAGCCAATCTCACAGATCTCTTTGTGAGGAAATTTAGAGCCTTTCACTCACACTCTGGTGTACAGAGCTGGAATTTAAGGGATCTTAGGCCCCACATTATTCTGGGGTAATCACGTTATCTGTGTACTCCTGCTCTGGCCCACAACGGAACCTCTTCCCTCTACACATCTCTCAAAGCCCATTGAATCCAATTTTGGTTTTAACACCCTGCCCATAACTGAATCAACAAACACTGTCCGTGTGTGCTGCACGTTTTTCTCACTTTGTAACTCTCCTTGAAGAGGTCATGGCTGCTGGTTAGAATTCAGAAGGAGTAACTTTCATTAGACATTGATCAGGGTTCACTTTAAAGGGATTCTCTGGATTTTGGCATACGGCTGCGTGTGTGTTAGCAGGACTGCTCTATCACAAGGCAGCAGTTTGTAATCTTGTGACCTATGAGTGTGTGACTGCTGACCCTGGGACAGCAAATCCATTTAAGCTAATCGTTCTTGTGATTGAGCAGTTCAAGTCCTAAGACTGAGACCTGAGTTACCGTGATACACTGAGCAAGAAACTGCAGTGTTTGAATCTAACTGTGCACCCCGGGCTGTCCTCTTGTTTTCCTCTACAGATGTACACAGTGACAATGCAAAGAGACAAAAATATCAAGCATCTGATCTGGCAAACTGATTTGCACGCCCAAGGCGAGGCAGCGAGCTCAGGAACAGAGGGGCGCCACCCTTCATTCAGCAGCGTGGTGACAGGGGCTTGCCGACATGTGTTTATCTGAAAAATCATCTGGAACACATCTGGAACTAATCACATTGTGTAGAGGATGCTTGGCCTCATTCATTTTTCACCAATATAAACAACATAAATTCATAAGTTTCAGAACTCTTGTATCAATCCAAACAAAGCCACATTCATCTATCTATCTATCTATCTATCTATCTATCTATCTATCTATCTATCTATCTATCTATCTATCTATCTATCTATCTATCTATCTATTTAACTGTCTATCTGTCTGTCTGTCTTCTGAAAAACAGAGGAGCAATAATGTGGAGGTCACCCAGTCACCCAAACATTCACACCATCTCCATTCAGAGTGTTTGTTTGGTGAAACATCAGATAGTGAAGAGGACACACTGAGCTGAACTGAAAGGTTTTATTCAAGAGGTGAAAAACATCATTCAAAATTCCATTGACCTTTCACAGGAGGTTGTAATGTGGTTCACTCCATATGTCTAGATAACAACAAAACCTGGGCTGCAATGGCAGGGGTCTGCCCTATAAATGTGAATGCCACTGACTGAGTGACTGACTGACTGAATGATGAAGTCATATCATTGGTCAACCAAATGCCATATGACTGAGTGATAAGTTTACACCACTGGCCATGCTGAGTGTTTGAGTTTCCCCATTGGTTGTTGCTCTTTCAAAATGAGCATGTGCAAACAAGCAAGGTTGCCAACCTCAGCACGTAGGTCAGTAAATTCTTCAGAATCCTTTTGTTTATTGTAAGCCCATAGATAAGCTCAATAGTCAGTTAGCAGTAAAGCGGCCTTGTCTGCGATGTGACACAGACATATCTGCTGGTCTAATGTGGGCAGCTACATGTACTGTGGTTGTGCATTGGGAAGCTATATCAGTCTGTGATTTAGCTTCCATGGCTAATTCACACAGCTAATGTCTATGACATGGACTGTGTATAAAAATCAACATCACTCATAGGTTACAGAAGAGTGGTTTTACAGTTTTTCTCCATTGGTTTGGCTCATTTCTCCAAACAGAAATTACATTCTCAAAATAACATGGACAAACCTCCAAACCACTTGGCCATCGTTCACAACAGAATTGAATTTCTCATTCATTTCATCAAATTGCTACGTCTTTGCAAATGATTAAGTACAGGTAGCCTACGTTTAGCACAGTTTCCAAGTGAATAGATCTTATTGATCTAAACCGATTCGCAGTCAAATGGTTGTTTTCTCCAAAACATGTGAGCATCACATTATTGTATAAGTCATCACATGCACAATAGTCTGTTCAATTGTCAAAATGAGTCAAGAACATAATACCATATATAAATTTCTTGGAACATTTGATAAATTGATTAATTGACAGTCAGGTGAAACTAGAACTTGACTAACAAAGGAGGTTTCAGTCAAACAGTATGTTTAGTTACCTGACAGGTGTTTATGTGTTTATCTTACAGTATATTACAGTTTTTCTGGTTTGGCTCATTTCTTGAAACAGAAATGATATTCTCAAAACTCTAGATCATTTGGCAAAACAGTCTTACAGTTCAGCACAACACCACTTGTAATCATATCTCTCCCAAAACAGTTCCCTCATGTGTCAAAACTAAATTCCTTTCTCCTATAAATAGTCATTGCCTCCAAAATGCATCGTCCCTTTGGCATTGTGTAAGCTCTGCAAGTCAAAATGTTTAGATGTTTTGTCACGATGGCAGAGGACCATTGAAATGTCCCTCATGTCCACCTCTCAGTCTTAGCCCAGTCCTTTGTTGACAGTGGTTACTGTACTAGTTTTTTGTCTAGCTAACAGAATACAACTGTGTATAAACCTGAAGAAAGAGAAAAAAGGATTTTGCAGTAAGAGTAGCCTCCAAGGTTTGACATCACACATCGCACTCATATTGGAAAGGAAACTGTGACCATTTTTATTCACACGCATAAATCAATTTATCAAATGTTCCAACAGATTCATATGTGGTATTCATGGTATTATGTTCTTGACTAATTTTGACAATTGAACAGACTATTGTGCATGTGATGACTTGATGATACAATGACGTGATGCTGACATGTTTTGGAGAGAATAACCATTAGACTGCGAATCAGTTTAGATCAATAAGATCTATTCACTTGGAAACTGTGCTAAACAAAGGCTACCTGTACTTAATCATTTGCAAAGATGTAGCAATTTGATGAAATGAATGAGAAATTCAATTCTGTTGTGAACGATGGCCAAGTGGTTTGGAGGTTTGTCCATGTTATTTTGAGAATGTAATTTCTGTTTCAAGAAATGAGCCAAACCAATGGAGAGATTTATGTGTGTGAATAAAAATGGTCACAGTTTCCTTTCCAATATGAGTGCGATGTGTGATGTCAAACCTTGGAGGCTACTCTTACCATAAAATCATTTTTCTTTTCCTTTTCTTCAGGTTTATACACAGTTGTATTCTGTTAGCTGGACAAAAAACTAGAACAGTAACCACTGTCAGTGAAGGACTGGGCTAAGACTGAGAGGTGGACATGAGGGACATTTCAATGGTCCTCTGCCATAGGGACAAAACATCTAAACATTTTGACTTGCAGTGCTTACACAATGCCAAAGGGGTGATGCATTTTGGAGGCAATGACTATTTATATGAGAAAGGAATTTAGTTTTGAGGGAACATGAGGGAACTGTTTTGGGAGAGATATGAGCTTTTGCAAGTTGTGTTGTGCTGAACTGTAAGTCTGTTTTGTCAAATGATTTTACAGTTTTGAGAATGTAATTTCTGTTTCAAGGAATGAGCCAAACCAACGGAGGAAAACTGTAAAGCCCAGAGAGAGGCACTCTGCTGTTGCCATATTTGCAATGCCTGCCTCAGCCTGTCTCCCAGCTAATCCTGAAATGCGCAACATAACATAACCAATACAAATTCAGAACTGAATTATAAGCTTTAACTGATTCACAAGACACCTAAATTGTTCAATGTCATTTTTTTCCAGCATCAATACAAAACCACAACTGCAGCAGTTACTGAGTAACTGCTGGGATGTCATTGCTAGATCACTCTGTGTTTGTATTGATCCATCAGAGACAACGTTCTGCCTCCAAATGTATCAGCATAATAATCAGCCACACATCCTGTTGATTTTTTGTGCGTGTGTGCGTTTGAGTTCATGTGTGAGGAGGAGGCAGGATATATGTGACTGTGTATTTACTGCTCTCCAACAGGTCTACGAGCTCTGCTTTAACTGTGAAATCAATCCCATTCCCCACACCCTGACCTCCAAATGAAAACACCCTCCAGCCCACTGCAGCATCCCCCTGACTCTTTAAAGGCGTTTTTCATATCTGTGTATGTGGCGACTGCCCCCCCCCCCAACCAAGATAAACAGAGTGAGGGAGGGGGCAGGGAACGTAGTGAAGGTAGCCCCTGGAATCCTTCGCACAACTTGGCGGTCACAAGAGCGTTATGAATGTTTAATGTGAGATGTTGGCGCACCAAGGAGAAGAAATGTGCTGAAAACATGATTATAGACTCGTGGGGAGGAAATTGTTGGCGAGGGGAGAAAGAGAGACAAAACTATATCAAGAAGGGGGGGGGGGGCAAGAAGAAAAGAGTGGTTTTGAAGGGCAAAGAAGGTAAAGAGGGATAACTTTTTTTGTAGACAGCCTAAGGCAAAGGCATTTTCCTCCATTGTACTGAACCACGTCCCTAGAAGACCTGCTCATACAGTCAATGGAGAATGACAACATGTATATTATGTCCTGTACATTACAATGGCTTCAGATTAGCATTATTTTTTTGGACAGCAAGATTTTTCCTGAGAGGTTGAACTAAAAGTGCAAAGGAATATTCAGTCAAGGAGGTCAAGAGACTGTTTTGTATTTAAGGGCGGCAAGGCTGATTGCAAAAGTGTGATGTCTCAGACTTGTCAGAGTGTGAGACGGAGCATGACTGAACTTTTAGTGGACAAAGCCGATCAGTCTGTCACTCACAAAACCTCCCCCTCTCTGCCCAGTTTGTCTCATTGTCCTCGTCTTTCACTTTACACTTGATGATTAAAGCGGAGATAAATCTGTCTGCCTGCGAGTGCATGTGTGTGTGTGTGCCCACTTTGATTCACATTAAGCCATCCTGTGAAGGTTGTTGCCGCTGCACTCGCTGTCACATGCACCATTGCAGCAGAGATTGAAACAGACGATGGGGAAATGTGGAAAAGTTGTGCAGCAGCTCTAAAGTTAATGCTGTTCTATTCACCACACATCTGCGTTGGTACTTTTAAGACAGAGTGCTTTACATTTATTAAAGAAAACCATTAAGGATTTCCTAACAAGATGTAAAAATCTATCTATATTTGCTTTCTTGTGGGAAACAAATAGCTCTGCTCCACCTAAAGTAAAACAGGCCCCAAGCAGCGCCTGTGACGCTTACCAACTAACATGTTATAGCTCTTATGTAGATCTATTCACAGACAACCAAAGCAGTAGTCTATGCTTTTTAAAGAGTTATATGTGAGTTGTTAATATTCAGTAAACACACACATGCACACAGCACATGGTTGATGGGCAGAAGAATAAACTGTTTTTGGTCAAGAAATAGTTTGACAGTGTGACTGAGGCCAGCTCTTCCCTCTGGCCCTCAGTCTTTCTGCTAAGCCAAGCCATTCACCTCCAGGCTATAGCTCCATTCTCAACATACAAGTAAACTGTGCCCTCTGTAAGATGTGGTCCCAGAATTGGGGCACATAAAGACATGAAAGTATTTTGTGTGAGTGAATGAAACCATTCCCAATTTGAATTTTTATATCATTTCAGCTCATAACAAACCCTGATCTCCCTCCATCAGTATCTTATATCCAGCATCTAGACACACAGACCTCATCTGTTAATCTTTAGATTCATGAACAATGCATTTAAAATCTTTCTCCTCTTCTCTGTCTTGGCCACAGCTTTGATATCTGCCGGCTGCTGCACTAACAACTGTAGAAATGTGAAGCTATGGGACAGGTAAGACCCCCTCGACACCTTGCTTCTTTTTCATAGACATCTTTTGTGTTAATTAGAATCTTTGGAATAAGGAGGACGGCCAGTGAAGGTCATTGTCTGTTATTTCCACAGACAATGGACAAGGGTCCATAATCCTGTAATTAGCTCCTATTATTCTGTCTCACCATACAGTATGCCTCTTTTAGCTGGAGTCCTTAAACCTATTTACATTTAATTCTTGGGTTGGAGGGTATGTGTGATTTATACTGAGCAATAACAGTACAGGGATGTTTTCACTTTGTTCTCTTGCTAATCGGGGGGGGGGGATCAGCTAAATTTTCGGCTGTGATCCTGTGTCATTGCTGGGTCGCTCTATGACTTAGTCCGGTGTACTGACCCCATATGAGTAATGTGTTTGCATGCCTGCTCTGGCCCAGGTGTAATCACAGTGGGTTTACAGTGGGACTACAGAGTTAGAGGTGACCCTATCCCGTCCCTGTGTGCCATCCTATGTCTTCAATCAGGCCCCAGCGGGAGGGCGAGTTGGATGTGTTAATATTTAATGATAGCATGACAAGACGTACCTCCCCCAAGAGGATAGTCATGCTCCACCCCTCGACCACCACCACTCCTGTCACAGCGCACATGCACATATTGGCATTTATCACACACATTCAGTCATAGCTGTGGATGAAAACGTCTTCCTCCTTTTTGTTCACATTAGTATTTTCACCCCATCACTCCTGTGCCTGTGCTTTCTCAGCCCACTCCCTCTTACCTCCTCCTACAAAAATATCAATGACTCAGGTGAGGAAAGGAAGAAAGTGTACTTTATGTCACTAGATGATTTGCGAGCTCAGAGAAAAGCAACGGGGACGTGCTAACAATACAGACTGAAGCCAGGTCCGTCGGCCATCCCTTGGCCCTGTGCTGCGGTGGAGACAGACGCAGGCGGGGACAAAAGGATCTGTCACTGATAAGCAACACAAAAACCTGCAGTGATGAACATCTTAGTCACTCACACTCTGTCTCTTTCATTTGCCTCTCTGCACAGATTTTTGCTGATTCTGTCTGTTTAACTGCCTGTCTACCAAATATATGAGAAGACAGAACAAGTTGTGGCTAATGGCTCTATTAGCAGTTAATAAATCATATGCTCATATACAATGGTTCAGTAATAGGCCACGGACATCTTTATTGCGAAAAATCCCTGTGGCTGGTGTTTACCTCGGTGCTGCAGAGCGTCTGGAGCCATTTATTAACATTAACATTAACATTCACATCTGCAGACTTAATGGATTATTGTAAGAACCCTCAGAAAGATGACCTTCAACCATGAATTCAGTTTCAGTGTTATCAGTAGTTGTGCTGGTGTGAGAGGCAGGAGACCTGCTCTTATCTGGGGAAGGTAAATAGGCTTTCTTCACAGAAGACATATTTACATGTCATTATAAGAAATACAGCACCTGTGATGTTCCTCTTATGATAGTGACATGAGTTAAACGTCTGCGGTAAAAAGAGAATTAGTGTGGATTTGTATCTGTTTGTGCTTCTAATGTTTGAATATTAATCAAAATGGAGTTGAATAATGCTTCCATGCAGAATTTTAATCATTTTGGTGAGCACCGAGTTCAAAACGTCCTGATTTCATCCCACTGGAGCTAGATCTTTAATTCAGTGAGAGGTGTTGTCCTGACTTAATTCTTCCAGAACAAAAGGTTCATTTAATTCTACTATTACCTGTTAAACCTACAATGAAATAATATACATTGGTGTTAATCTATGCACAAACAAAAAAGATTCTGCTCTGTCAATACAGAAGTCACACAGCACTAATAAGATCTCCTCTTGTTCTTTTTGTTTCCCTGTACAGCTTTGATGCCTCTTCTTGACCACAACTTGACCAGTTAGGCTCCTCAAACAGAGGAGGGGTCGCAGTGGTACCGCCCTCCTGCGTCTCTGGCCTTGAGAAGACACGAGGGCCCCTGGGTGTCGTTGTCCATGGCTCCACATGGTCTGTCGCCCGTGGCCTCATCCATGTCCACAGCCCTGAAACAGCCTGCCTCCATTTTGTTTTGTTTTTTTCATTTCTACATATCGAGAGTTTAAGGGGAGGGGAGTTTCTTGCGAGAATGCTATTACTACAGCTGGTACAACTGGAAGACTGCCACAGCTAGAAGGATTAGAGTGGATATCTCTCCTTGCCAACTGTGACACGGCTACCTCCCGGAGAGCACCCAGAGAAGGGGGGGCGGGGGGGTGCTGGGGATTGGTGAGAGGAGATGGAGAGGACTCTGCACTGTGGGTGCTGCTACCCCCTGTTTACAATTGTAGATCATTGGTGGAGAAGCACATAAATGAAACTTTCTATACCTTGCTGTTCTCTACTTTAACTATTTTCCTACACTCCTTTCCTCCTTCCCCTCCTGTAGCCCCACTGTTGTCCCATTTTCTCCTGCTCTGTCCTCCTCCCCTCCATCTTCAGACATTCATCATCCAAAGTGTATAATGAGACTGGTGTAATCTAATGTTCTGTATCTCGGTCTCCAGATCCAGCCAATCACATGATCGCCATCGTCTCCTCTCCCTTCTTCGTAAAATTTCTGAACTTTTTCAGCCATTTCAACTGAACTTAAAGATAAAACAAAACATTTGTCAAAGATGTTATAGCAAAGAAAAAAAAAACAAACTTTTCCTGTGTCTTAAACCAGATGGTCGACATTACTAGCTGCTGACAGATGTTCTAGTTCCATAAGATGCAATGTTCAGGTGTAATTTTTCTTTTTGTATTATCTTCTTTGCTCCCATAAAGCGCCTATATTGAAGCTGGGGAGAAGATTATACGTTTCTCCATGTTGTTTTTTACAAGGAAGTAAAGTTCAAGTAAAAAGTAGATTATTGGATTAGTTTTCTATATATCTATATATATAAATATAATATGATTATTATTTTTGACTTACTGGTATTAGAACTATTATACGAAGATGCATATGATATATATATATATATATATCAAATAATAAACAGACTTCTTTATGTAAAAGTGCATCAGTTGTTCAGGTTTTATTTCCATGTGCTGAAATGACTTGGAGGTGAGTGTGTGCTGACCTTTGACCCTGCAGTCAGAGGTCACATTGGATATGTTGTAAAGCTAATTTTAAGATAAGGAAAAAATCAATAAGTCACACACATCAGCAGCTAGAAAAAAAAAAGCATCAGAGAAACAGTTGTTCGTCAGCAGTTTGGATCCTTGTGACAAAATAAACCATCCGTGTTTGTGTGTAAGTGTGACTGGGAAGAATAGAAATCCACTTGGAAGTATGGTGATCGAGCTCTGGGCGAAACACATGCTGGTCACCACATGTTCAGTGTGACACCCTCACATGTTCCCCCATCCCATCCTGTCAGCTCTACGACAATGGGATCAAACTGGAAAGAATTTCCTGTTAAATCACTGAAACCAAAACGCATGAGTTTCCTTCCTCTGCACCCATCACCTTTTCTCACATCCTGACCAACTGACTCAATCCAGCTGTGCTTCAACATCTGCTACTTAAGATGTTGCTCACCATTTTGTGTGTTTTGTGTGTGTTTAGATTATGTCAAAAACATAGCTAAAGATATTCTATATTTGTTGTTATTGTTAACAGATCCCATAAGAAGACCATGATCAACAATACAATAGTCAGTCGATCAATAGTTTCCAACAAAAACAAATGTGTTCCTGTTTAAGATGTAAAAATCATCATTCATATTATATCATATTAAGTCAAGTTATAGTTCCATTTTTGATGGAATGGAGTGGAATGGTGAGATGATTTAGTCAAACAGTTGGATACTGTAGGTTTTTCAAACATTTCTCAATCAGGAATAAAGAATGTGATAGTTGGGGACAATCAACAGCTGTGCATTAATAAACATTTGCTACTGTACTGGCAGCAGGATGATATTTGCAGGATTGACTCCAGTAAACTGCAGTGCCCATGTCGTCAAGGGACATGTCATCCAGTACAACAGCATCATTCATTTATATATTTAATACATTTAAATGTTTATTGAAAAGAAATAGAAAAAAAAGACACCAATGGAGCTCCGTGGCTCTGAGGCACAAAATCACACTTTAACAGTATTGTTCATCTTGAAATGAACCAAAGTCAGCGCAAGGTCACAAATGCCCATGTATGTGTGTGTGTCGGGAGGTGGGGGTATGAGTGTGTACACTGTGTATTAGTCTGTCCACTGGGTTCAAGTATTATCGGTACACTGAGTGAAAATGAAGGCAAACTGAAGCTGATCTGGTTTGATCTGATTGCTCGGAGTGATTAGGGTTTACTTATGTGCCTGAGAAAATCTCTTTAATGAGGATCTGTGCTGTGCTGGTGTTTCAGTTCAACATCTTAGCACTGCAGTTGCACATTGTCCTCCTATGGGATGCCCTGCTGGGGAGGCGTCTGGGGGATATTTAGTGGCTGATGAAAATGAGTGATCACCTTATCTGTAAAGCAGTAAGTGTTGATGCAGTAAAGACAAAAAAAACACTGGAAACCCTGTACAGACTTCCTGTGTATATGATTGCACAAGGATGCTGCAAAGATGTAGAGAAAAAGGAAAGTCTTTATTTTTAGTGCTGTTTGAATGAGAGAGAGAGGGACACAGAAAAAAAAAGTTTCAATCAGTGCATTATTTTTAGTGTGCACAATAGTGTATATTTTGCTCTATAAATCCAGTGTAAGGCATGTATATCCATATCTATGTCTAGTATACACACACGCACACCTCTGACCTGACACCTCTATGTTATGTCTTGGACATATCTGTGATCTACATGTCTATCTGTGTACATGTAGATCACCTACAAAGGTGTGTACATGTGTGTCCTGTGAAGGAGTGTGTATGTAAATGTGATTGTGTGCATATGTGCATGCTGTTCAATATGCAGAGTCATGTGGGTGGTGAGTGTATTGGAGCCAGCCAGACAGACAGTGGCAGGTTGGTGAAGACACACCCCTGCTTGCTTATCTAAGATAAGAGAGAGAGAGAGAGAGAGAGCGGAGAGAGAGAGAGAGAGCTTTTGTATGTTTTTTTTGTGAGCATCTGTGCAGTTTTTTCTCTTTCATGATATTTAGGTACAGTGTGCGTGTGTGTGTGTGTGTGTGTGTGTGTGTGCGTGAGTGTGTGTGTGTGTGTGTGTGTGAAGTGTGCTGGTAGCTGCAGTTTGTGTGTGAGTGGGTGAGACCATGCAGCGCCACTGATCTGCTCTGCTGCATTGCAGCACATCCTGCCCATCCCGAGGTCGCCGTCGTCCTCCGCCAGGGCACTCTTCCAAGGTCACAGCAGGTCAATCCACCCCATCTGCATACCCAGCCGCTGCGAGGGTAAATCTATAAACATCACACCAAATCTGTCGGCTGTGAGAGCAACGAGACACCAGTAAGAACCAGAGCTGGAGATAACCATACCCAGGCTCCATGGTCACAATAATCTATCAAAGCAGAGACCAGGCAAGTAATCTACCCAGATGACCGGTCGATCAACCAGGAAAACCGATGAACACGAGATGAACTGCTGCAGCACACACATTCTACATGCAAATACATGCAGCTGAAGTCACATGTTGTGACACTTTGACATGGGAGCTGTTAGCCTGGTGGAATTTACTGTCCATCTGTGGAAGATGAAGTCTTTTATGGGAATCGTCAACAGGCATGTGGAGCCATGTGAGGCTTTATGACCAAAAAATGCCCTGAATACAATTTATAATGAAACACTGATGTGATTAGTTCAAATCTTACTGAGTGAACATGGAAATCCATGCTCTTCAGAGGATTAAAAACAGCAAAACAGATGCAAACACCACATTAACTTTTGAATGCATGTGTCTACAATACACAAACACACTCCTCCATAGATTCACTGTTTTACTCTAAGTTCAAGGGCAGAACCAAACAAATAAAACATTTTCCTCTGCTGCCATGGATACGAGTAATTTGCACTGCTGAAGCACAGAACCAGTGAAAGCACCTGCAAATAAAACCTCAGATGAAGAAAATCTTTAATGCTCAGTCATTTGTGATGAATCAAACATGAATAATAAAATGCTTCTGGAGTGAATCGTGGCCATGAGAAGTTTCTTGGGAAATTTCAAAATAACATTTAGCAAAGAAAAGTTACAAATGTGAAAAATGTGGCTGTGTAACACATGGGTTGATCACATGGACCCACATGCTGTTTTAAAGAATGATTATCAATGACTATTATGGGACATGGGTAACACAGCAACATCACAACAACGATGTCTGACTGGACAAATTATGAGTAGATTGGGTCAGAGCTGAAGCAGCAGACAGCAGAAGTCTTCCACATGATGTCAGCTGGTTCAGTGACCTGTCAATTATTGTTTTTCTTTCCTGTAAAAAGCTTGTACCACCAAAATGTAAGCTCTTTATTTGTAAGAACTCGCCTGTTCTCAGCTGCGTGATGATGGTTTATTTTGCCTGAACCAGCGGTAACTGTGGAATAAAAGTGGATACAAGTTGTGAACACAAAACTGGCATTTCATTAATTAACATAGTGAGCTCATTAGCATTTATTAGCATTTATTTACACATCCAGCATTTGAAGGACAGAGGTGATTCTGGCCACCTGGTAAAGTGAAGACCAATATTTTGTATTTGCTCTGTCTTTACTGATTTCTGACTGGAATGGAAATAAATGTTCCACTGTTGTCACCAGCTATTCAGTGTCGAGCAGGTGGGTTTTCTACACCTTGGCCCACAAATGACACAATTATGTGAAAGCTGTGAGAATGAACCAAAACAGTAAACACTAAGCTGCTACTCACTGCAGGTTCAGGTGACAGTAACAGTACTTTCGGTGCACATCTTTACTTGATCTTATTGCTCTTAATAAACAGATCTAGCACTTTGCTAAATGGTCCCTCGCTGCACTGGAGCTTTAGTCATGTCTCTCACTTTGTCACTTTGGATGAAAACTTGTGCCAAGTGCGTCAGTGTAACTAAATGTAAATGTTATTCTCTTCTTTTACACTGCCACATTGTTTTGGAATAGCCACTCAGTCACCTAGATAGTTTAGTCTGATGTAAGGATTGTAAAATGTCAATGATTATCTGACTGCTTGGGTGTCAGGCCCTGTCTGACCTCTTGTAAGACAAGCGGCCTGTTGTCTTAGCAATGAACTAGGTGAGCTCACAATAGCCAATAAAAGTGACCAGATATTAGCACCAAAAATGAAATATAGTAATTTCAGAACACCCCAATTTTTCCAGTTTTTTATTGATATTCAAGCTGTTCAAGTCCAGTATATAGCTTAAAATGGTACAAAGATAAGTGGTGAACCGCCATTTGTTAAAAAAAAAAAAGTTAGGGTGACCCAACATTGAAAAAAATAAATAAATAAATAAATGAAAGAAAAAGAGGCATGTCTGGGCCATGAAACACCACCAATGGACCACAGAAAAGTGCAAAAAGGTGTTACAGACTGATGAATCAAAATTTGAAATCAGTTGACTTCAGTTCATCACAGAGCTTTTGTTGCTGTTGAGTAGGCAAAAGGATGGTTCCACAGTGTGTGACATCAACTGTCAAACATGGAGGATGGTCTGGGGCTGTTTTGTTGGATCCAGAGTCAATGACATGTACAGAGTGAAAGACACCCTGCCTGAACCAAAATGGCTACCACAGCCGGTCAGGGGTTCATCCTGCAATAAGATGATGACCCAAAACATATGTCCTAGCTATGCCAGAACTACCTGAGGAAAGAAGAAGATGGTAAGCTTGAAAAGTGGCCAGCACAGTCTCCATCGAGCTGGTTTGGGATGAACTGGACTGAAGAGTGAAGGCAAAGCAATCCAGAAGTGCCAGACATTTATGGGAGCTGGGAAGAACTTTTGATTTCCATTGTAGAAATAATGTCCTGAGTGTGTTCAGCTGTTATATCTGCCAAAGGTGGCCACTATTTCTTCTTTTAACTTCAGTTGTTCATTTGTTCTATGCTTTCATTTCATTCAGAGTATCATTTTCAATTAAAGCCTGGAAAAATCGTGATATTCTAAAGCTTTTGACCAGTAGTGTATATTATAATATAACTATAGGCTACTGTGTTATTACTGCATTGTGTGTTCTTCAGTCTCTGACAGAGAATCAGAGAATTTGGGCATGAATGAAAGAAAGAGCATTCGGGGCAAATGCAGCTGGTGACAGCTAACTGACTCGCCTTCTGACCACGTCTCTTACCCAGTGTGGCTTCAGGGAGCTGTTTGACATGGAGTGGCTTCTTGTACAAATACTCAGCTCAGCTCATCTGCCAGGATGCTCAGGGTTTTATTACATTGATGCAGCAGGAGGATTTCAATGGGACTATCAATGATTTATCATCTAGATCCAATGGAAACAAACAAATAGATCTCAACTTTCCCACATATGACAAAAGTGTGTTTATTTGTGGAAAAGGGGTGAAGTGGGGTAAAATGTGAACCGGTACAGTTTAGCTAGTGCAGGAACAGTGCAAAGGGGGAAAAAAAACCCTTTCGTTCAGGGCACTCACTGCAGGCTCCCTGGAGACAGAGAGAAATGAGGAGCTTCCTATAGATGCACCTGATCTGAATAAATGCTCACACAAAGGAGCTGTGGACAGGCGTTGAACTGTTTTCCATATCTGACTCACGAAAGCAGTTGGTGCAAACATTTTTGTCAAGTGATAAATGTCTTCAAAATGCTGCGTCTGCATCTGAAGTGAGGGAACAATGTGCTTCATCTGCATTCTGTGGGTGATCATAAAAATATAACTTCTTTCAGGCAAACACTTGGCTGTAAACACGGCGTCACCGCCGTCTCGCTGTCTCACAGGGAGGCGTGTTCACCCTCTCACCCCATGTAGGTCACCGTCATAAGCTGGAAAATCACTTCGGTGCCACATACGTCTTAGACCCGTTTGCTAACGACCCATCTCTAGTACAATAGGAGTTAATTACATCCTCTAATGACTTCACACACTAAGGCTAATGGCCAACAGAGATAACACATCTCTCATTACCACTCTGCACATATCTTGACTGGGATGGAGGACTTATTAAACAAACCGAGTGCACTTCATTGTGTGGACGCACTGCGCTGATATTGGGTTCTGTTAGAAAGTCATTCAGTGCTGCTGCCACTTAAACACACATTTCAGTGGTGAGGTAATTGTGTTTTTGATAATGTGACGGGCACTGCAATGGGACTGCATAGTTGCACAGGCATGTTACATGTTACAGAAAGTGAGCGAATTATTTCAATCTATGTTGAAGGTAATAATCTGAAACCCGTTTGTCCTTCATACATCTGGTTGGGAACTGTTTGTTTTGTGCAGGTTAGTTCCAGCTGTTGCTCAGACTGTTGCTTTCATTTTTGGGGTCATGGCTGTTTTAAAGGTTCCCTGTGGAGTTGCTGAGGGTCATTAAATATTATTTTGGTGATTGTTGACAGACTCATAAAAATAATACTTAATGATCCTGTTTGTATCAGCAAAGAGCAGAAGGAAAGAGACTTTTAGTATATATGTAAAAAACAACAAAACCTGAATGTAACTTTTGTCTGTTTTCTACAAAACTCCTCATTTTTGTTAAAGTTACTGGTGTTTATTTGGTCGTAACATTGTTATAGTATATTTCCCTTCTGTGCTTGGTAGTTGTCGTTATCATCTTTTTAAATATAAACTATGAATGCTAGATTCCTTAGTAGCTTGATTTGGATTCTGGGCCAGTATTTTTATGCAGCAGTTATAGACTCAGAATATAAAATACACAACACTCCGCTCCACTATGTGAAGACCTCTGTCAGGTGTACATATCTACACAAGGTGTATAAACTACTGTCTCCTAAGGCAGGGCTTCAGGGTGCCAAGCTGGAGGAGGCATAGCTAGACCTATTTTGTCATTCAATAATGCCACCCAGCCAATAAAGCACACTGAAGCAATGAGGCAGCACACTAACTTTGATGAGTGTGTCATGCTGACTGATGGACAGATGTGTTGATTGATGTGCGAGGACTCTGCACCATGAAGCATTTATTCTATTTGCGGTCACAATCTGTGCGTAATTAGCTTCTGGTTTACAAAAGGCAGCAGCTAATTATGCAATCAGTGGCTGGTGCTGTCTGCACTGTGTGCGTTCTGCAAGAGCCGGATCGAGAGCTTAAAAGGTGCAATTCAGTGGTGGGATTTATGTGAAAACCGCTTCTCCCATCCAATTTCCCCAGAACGTTTTGTGATGTGCTCACCCCGTCTGCCGTCAGTGAGATTTTGGTGCAGAATAAAAGTTAATTAAATCTCTCTCTCTCTCTCTCTCACATCGATATACCTGCACGAGCTGTGCCAGCTTTTCAGAGGTGGATATTTCCCCACATAAATAGAGTGAGGGTTTTGTGAAATATGTTATCAAGAAAAGAAAAAGGTTGGTAGTATAAAATTATCTTATCTTATCTTATCTTATCTTATCTTATCTTATCTTATCTTATCTGTGTCTTGGTTGGCACCTCTGGCATTGTGTCTGCAGCCTCTCTGTCTCCTGCATTCATTCCTTGTTTCGTTCTTTCCCTCTATATATTTATTTATTTTTCTGCCTCCTGAGTGGGTGAGTGGAGTCAGGATAGGTGAAGAGAGATGTTAAGCATTAACACAATGCTGATATGCAGTGACAGCAGTGGAGGTAGGCAGAGGTAGGAGCTTAGCTCAGAGAGAGACCAGGAACTGACTCATATCGAGATGTAGAGGGGAGAACGAGAGAGCGAGCCCTGACACCGAGTTCCCACGTGAAAGCGCCTTGACTTCACTGACCTCTTGTCCACATCCTTTCTTCTTTTTCAGTGTTTTTGGTCTCAGGGAACTGAAATGTCTCTGTGTTTAGTTTTCTATCCCTTTCATTTCAATAACCCTAACCCTAACAGAGAAGGTTGCTGTACCTGCACCCAAAGTGTCTCAGGTATCTGAGCCCTGGTGTAACGACTGCAGCTGCAAAATGAGCTAAAGCCTAGAGTGCTGCAGGGATGACATACTGCTGTGGGCCAGCCCGGAAGTCCTCGTCACCATGGTTCCCTCAACAAATTGCCAAAAGGATTTAATATTACTGCAGAAAATAAGTTGTGTGACAAAGAAAAGTTTAAGCTACTTATACATTTTATTCAGAATGATAATCCTTTCAAATCGATACTACTTTTATGATTTGTGAAGCCTACATAAAATTGCTAATACAGTACAACTTAGCCACTGGTTCGCAATCACTTTTCTAAGGGATGTATACGTTTTTGAAAAATCAGAACAGGGATGAACAGAACAATTACTTCAGTTGTCTGACCAAATGCAAATATCCACAGACTTTGTGACAAGTGCTGAAATGCAAACAAATTCCCTGGTTTTAGGACTGATCCTGTTGCACAATCTTTCCTTTTCATCTGCAGTCATTTACTTTGTGATTTAAGACAGGCATTTTCACAATAAATCATCTATTTAACGCCTCAGTTATTGCTCATAAGATAGTAGCTACACAGTAACACAAAGATGTAACTAAACTAGTAAATGAGAGGAATGAGTTTTCATCACAAAAGATGGAAATGAAGCGTCTTGACTCTGTGGCCCTTAAAGCAGCTTTAATCATTATTTTTACATTGAAAAGAATTGCAGTGATCTGCAGCGTGATAACACACTTATATTTGTATTGAATTCTGATGATTACAATCATCTGTCAGTCACAGAGCACCTGACAATGTTGCCAAGCAACTGGAAACAATCTAGCCCTTGAGACTGAAGTTAGTTAATATTTATTGTTGAAAAATAGCAAATGTGAGTAAATTAAAATCTCACCTGCTGCTCTCACTAGATGTGTTTACATGGGTCCAAAAATCCTATTTATAATTGGATTAATAGATCAATCAGATTCAAAATGTCTCATGTAAACACCTTAGCAGATCCAATTCACCCAGATCTGATTACATTTCTGATCGGATTGAGAGAGGTAGTCTCTGCTGATTGATAATCAGCTTGATGCCGCATATAAATGGCTGAATAGAGTGGATTCAGTCGATGGAGTGGATTATTCATTCTGCACATGCGCGCCCTAGTACGTAGGAAATAGGAAACAGGAAATAGACGAAACAGAAAAATTGGACAGTTGTTGAGACGAACTATAGCTCTTGATGATAGCTAACTGCAAAAAAACAAAATAAGCATCCCCAACAAAACACAACGTGGATCCATTGCTCTAAGTGTAAACACGGAAGTGCACCTCTTCTTCTCTTGCACCTTTGCAGGTAGTGGGAGTGAGACCTTCTGCGCATGTCAATAAAACTATATAATCAGCTTCAGCTGGGGCCATGTATACGCTGATATATGTGGATTGCTTTATGTAGGGTTCATGTATCCAGATCGAATAAGATTCATTTGATCCAATTGTTTTGAATCAGATTGAGGAAAACACTGCATGTGAACACAGCTACTGAAGAATAGATGACCTGTGTTGACTGTGACTGGCTAAACATTCTCTCATACAGACTTGTTTGTCATTGAATTTTACAACGGTTATTGCACCATAGTTGGAATTTTGTTTACATCTGCTTCTGCATGAGACGATGTGGGGTGGGGTGGGGGTGGGGGGTAGTAAATTACTGTGACTGCTCAGTTTGGCATAATAATCCTGCAGTGTGTGATGCCATTTCTAGTCTTCTTGTCTGTGCATGTTTGAGATTAATGACAGAGCCACAAAAAATGATCAACCAACTCTCCTCAGCTCTACTCTTTTAGTGACTTTAAGCTGTTTCATTTTCAATTCAGCCACAACTTTCCTATTCTGGCTCACCACTCCTGTCTGCATTTCCAGGTGAAGCAGAGTGGTGTTCAGTGAAAATGTCTAAAAACCAATGATAGGTTTCCTGTTAAAGTGCCTACAAAGAAACAAAGAACTTTGAACTGGAAATGAAAAAAGTTTCTCATTTCTGCTGATGTCTCTATGTGACCTACAACAGCAAATGAGGCCATCGGTGGGAAGATAAACTATTTCTAATTTGTACCTTCAGGAGGCAGTGGTTGCGTCGGTCCACCGGATGAAACGAGTTCCAGCACTCAGACCAGAGAGGGCACATGAGAGGCAGGGAAGCATCTTTACGACAATACACACTATAGAGCTCATGGGAAATGCAGTCTTCATTCCGACAAAACACTACCGCATTTGTCCACATGGGTCTCTAAAATCAACACAAAGTGAAAGTTCTTTGTAGGGGCTTTAAGCAGGAAAGACCTACAAAGACTTACATTCATAGGTGGCTGCTCAGTGTCTACTGATTGTGTAAGTAGACAACTGCTCATTCCCACATTTGCCCCCAAGAGCTAAAAAACATACGGCCATTCCACTTATGATCAGAGCAAATCATCTTAAAAGAATCAAATGAGAGAAGACGGTGTGCACATCTTTAAATTTTCATTTCACTGTGGTGTATTCTGATTGTGCTACATATGCTGCCAAGTAGCTGTAAAAAGTACTAACAGTTAAGACAACAGATTGAATCATACTACTAGTTTTGCACTGTCACAAATGTCCACTCCATCTCATGTCACTGCAATGTCACAGAAAACTGAGACTAACACGGAGCCCATGTCATGCTTGCTGGTATAAAACACTTTTCAAGACGCTAACTAAGACAGAGGCAGCAGAGAGAGCCTCAGCTGGATGTACAGCTACTGAGGGAAGTGGATTTGAATTCACTGCACTGCTGGGAGGCAACAAACAGCACCTGGTACAACGACAAATTTATATCCTCGGATGAAGGAAGAGTGCCTTTGGTTGATGATTTGCTGCTTAATCATCAGCCGATCTTTCAGATATTGCAGCAAAAACACATCAGCTTAGCAAATGTGAATTTCTAATGTCTGACTTTATGACTTTCAATCTATCTCTGTCAAAGATCAAATTAATAGAAGATAGCTTCGACCAGAGGAATGATGCCAGCAATAAGCCATCCTACCCAGCTCCACATCCACATGCACACACACACACACAATGCAATTATCATTTGACCCAATATAACTAGAACATTGGAGAGTCGAGCTGCAGCTGGATTTGTCCACTTCAAAGAGACAACAGATGCCTCTTCAGCTGTCTGATAATGGTAACTGACTCTCTTGATCTCTTTTGTGTCATCTTTACTTCCACCCATTTCTCAAACCTGAACGAAAGGAATAACTAATGACTGGCTCATATTAGTTGAAATGATCTGTGATGATTTGGATTTCAAGAATGTGCTGGCATCAATACAATAAGATTCCAGTACATAATTTGACAGTGTTTCCTCTGTGTGCCATTGTGCGAGGTTAGCAAAGTTTAATCTCCTGCAGAAAGGGAATTTTTGGACAAAGTGCTAAAACCCACAGGGTGCCATTTTATCTCCTCTCCTCACAATGATCAGGCACAGGGGTGCAGTCATGGGCATGCACAGACATACAAACACGTACACTCAGAAGATGAGGTGAGATATAAAGGGCCATCTTGGATCGTTTCACTATATTAGTTTAGCTACAGGGCTTGAAATAAAGGATGAGACGACTCCTTGGGGATATTTTTTGATGACTTTGTCCCCTCCTGTTCTTTACCACACTGACATTCCAAGTCCTCCTTTTTCTCTGGTTTTATTATCACCCTGGAAGTAGCTGAGCCCCAACAACCATTAGCAAAATCAAACCGCTGCCTGATCAAAATAGGATACAGTCAGTGAGAACTGATTGGACATCCATGCATTGCATCAATATGAAATGCATAATCACAGTTATGATGTGAATGATATAACAAATTGTACTTTTACAGAAAAAAACAAAGCATTGACACTGGTGGTGGCTCATGCTAATGTATGTTGACAAAGAGCAAAAGGACAAGATGAGACTCTGAAATGATAAGGTGTGCTCAGACGTTGGATTAAAAGATACACTGATATCAACACACTCTCACCTCCATCTGTACACACACATACAAAAATACAATAATCTGTTAATCTGCATGCACGTCAATGTGCCATTAGTGTATTTGAAAGGAGAGGATATAGGTGTCGTTCCTGTGAGTCCAGGGGCCCGACAAAGGCTTTAGGTAGATTTGTTTGGGCTTATCCCCAGTGTTGATGGAGAGACTCTGAGACAGAGAAGCAATAAGAGTTGGAGTGAATGAATAATGGAGACCTAGACGACTCAAAGGAGGATGAATGAGCTGGAGTTTGGATGGTCAGGCCCTTTGGAGGCAAACACTGCAACACATCAGTGAGCCAGCAGAAAGCACAGACACAGCTAAGGGAGGAAAAAAAATATTTATTTATTTATTCATTTAATCAGACTGGTGATTTTCTTCAGTGCATATCATTCCTAACTGTGCTGGTAACTTCTGACACTGCACTGCAAACAAAACCTGCTCCGAGAGCAAGCAAAATACTGTGTACTCTAAAGAAATCTGCTTGCAACAAACAAAGCCATCTGTCAGTGACGTCAGCAAAACTGGTTTGAGAAAACTTCCTGAAATATCATCGAAATGACTCAATAGAATTAAAACAAAGCTGAATAATTTGCTATATGTGAAAACAAAGGTCATAAGTGCTCAGAAAGGTTGAATGTTTGAACAACACACTTCTACGACATCTGCAGATGAGGGTCATGTGATACGGGGATACACTGTACACTTAGTGGCAAGGTGTTTCACATAATGCAAATAATATAATATTCTTTTACACACACCTCCACAGCGAGGTACAGCCTTGTAGATGTAACCCTGTAAAGCCTGTCTGAAATGCCAACAAATATTGTGTGTTTGTTTATTCAGCTCGTATCAGCTCAGATTACAGGACATTTTAAACTGTAGTATTATAGCACCAACAAGAACAATATTTCTGTCCTGCTGAAGGGAAACTGATGGATGAAGTGAAATAAAAGCAAAAAGCACTTGTTTTCCATTGTATTCAATTCAGTTCAATCAAGAGTTTTCTAGTCTATAAATGCAAGGCTGCTCAGTAGACTGAATGCTGGGAGGAAACATTGTCAACTATAAAAGAGTGTGCATGGTGTGAAACAGTGGATGACGTGTTAGGAGCTTTGGGACAAGAATCAGAGAGCCAGAGACAGGCTGGAACAGCCCTCCTGCTGCCCAGCAGGCCTCGGCCTCATTAGAATCAGCAGTAGTTGGGTTCTGAGTGTGTGTCCTTGTGTGTATGTGTGACAGAGTGTGAGTGTTTGTTTGCACTAGCTGGGAGGCCCAGTGGGCAGGAGCAGATGCTCCATCCTCACACTCAAACTCCCCCAACGGAGTGTGTTATCTCTGAATAAGGTTTTTTTTTTTTTTTTTGCTTGCCTTCTCTCTTTTACTGTCTCCCTCTCACTTGGCCTTTCAACCTGGGCTACTCAGATACTGTTGATCACATTATACCTATACTGCAACTTCCACTTTAGCTTTACACCCAGTGACAGTGTCCATGCATTATGGATGTTCACTCATATAAATAAAAATTAACTCCTGTCAAACTCTCTGATTGCTCTGTCTTTCCACAGCACGGAGATCATACTTAACTCTCTGTCTGTATTCATCTGTATTTCCCTTGCATCTTCACAGCAGAAGGTTATGCACTGACCCATGGTAATATGGCCGTGCTCCCAAGCAGAGCCGCACTGTGATGATTCCTGCCCTTCCATGAGTGGTGCTGACATCATAGTGACCTGATTGGCACAACATGTGTGGTCATGCGGTTCACAAGAGAGAATGTGCTATTTTTAAAAGCTCGGCTTTCTGTCATCATAAAGCTGCTGTGTATCATCAGACTTGTTTGGACATTTCACTTCTGCTGTTTTCCTCCTTCCTTCACAGAGACGCTTCACCATTTTCTTGATCTGTTCTCTTCTGACTATGTTGTTCAGTCAGTATGGTGGTCCACTACTGTGGTCCAGACTGACCATAATTGTATGCAGACAGTCATGATTCCCAAAGAATGAAACGGTTGATGTTTGTGGTTGAAAATTATACATCTCTGCAAATCACATTGATTGTATGAATTTGCAGAAAATGTTCAACAACTGATCCTCTGACTTTTTCTGCAGACCTGCAATCAGGTCAAAGCAAACGAATCTCAACCTACATCTGATGGATTGACACACGACTGAATTAGATGAGTTGATCCAGTTACTTTCCAAACCAGAGTATGATTTCTAATCATTTTTATCCCCAGACTTTCTATCTAACTCAACCATCTGTTCAAACTCTCATTTTGTTTTACATTGGATTACAGTCAATTACCCAAAAAACCTATGGCATTCTCCTCTTATTTTTACATTCTGTATAGTACCATTTAGCAAATGTTAGCACTATAGTAAAACTAAAGCAGTGACCAGGATAGACATTAAACGACATTAAAGAGACATTAAAGTTAAATGACAAACATGTGGGCATGTAGAAACCAACGGATAGCTCCCAGATGTTATTTTCAAGGTGCAACTATGAGGAAAGTGTGTGTTAATAACCATACAGTACATACCGTGCATGTTGCGACACACCTCAAGCCAAGTAAGTGGTGTTTTGCCTGCATCACAGCGGCTCACACTTATATACCTTGACAACAATAACGCAACAACTGGCATGCGTACTTGAAAATCAAGTTGATGGGGCGGCACAGTTTTGCCTAATATGCACCATGAAGAACATTAACGCAGCAAAGACTTAAGAAAGTTCAAGTGAGGATAGACTTGAAGTTGATCATCATACAGTTTACCTCAAAACGAATTTGAATGGAAGAAAAGGAGTCCTAATAGCAAGGAACACAAATACTAAATATGATTGGCACAGCTGTGAAGAACAGCCTTGTCCTCTGAGAGGCAATATATTCTGCAGCAGGATTTTGATTGTTGGTTAAACCACACAAAGCTTCTAAGCCTCTTTTTGTGGTAATGACGCATCCACCAAAAACGAGCCTCATCTGTGTTTATATATTAGTACGTGCCTTTATGCAGTCAGTCATGCCTTAATAGGATACAGGTGGCACACGCGTGCATACATGCACACATTTAACTGTGTTCAAACAGTACATGGGCCCTGCCCCAGATCCCCCCTCGTATGCCTTCTGTCTCATTTTCTAGTGACCTCCCTGCCTTCTCCTTTCTCCAGCAAGAAGCTTTATCATTTTGTCAGAGCAGCAGTGTCAACAACCCGGGCTAAATGGCCTTTTCCAAGACCCATTTGGCTCCACATCGATTAAGGACACAGCCACCCTGTTGGGGGATAGCAGCAGGAGGAGAAGGGAGAGTTCTGTCAGCGAGGAGGCCCGGTGATGGAGCGACTCGGCCTGGGCAGAAATCTAAACTTGGGTAGGGTAGATGAAGACAGTAGCGAGAGCAGGACCGCTGAACCTCGACACCAGTAAATATCGAATGGAGGCTGTTTACTGACCTGTCAGAGAGCAGTATTGATTTCCCCTTGTGTCCAGTCTAAAGAGGTAAACAAGAGAATAGGACTAATACAGATTCATGCCTACCAGTACCTATGAATCAATGCCTACCAACAAAGTACATTGTTCTTTCACCTGGAAATAAATGGCTGAGCTGTAACTCAGGTGAATGACACGTTTGTTTTATCTGAGAACAGTTTTATTGAGACATCTGTGCAGCCATCTTTAAAAGCTTACTGAGCATGGCTCTAATGAAGATGTAGTCAGATATGATAAGCAACAGCAAAGAGGACCTGGACCTTTTAATTTATGGCACTGGAAACCATGTTGTGACTTCGACATGAAAGCACATTAATACACCTTATGAGGGAGACAGTAATAGACACAGCATTAAATCTAATGATGTGTCCAGTAAAGATCAGCCACATAATGTAGTTCTCAAAAATATTTCCTTGAAATGATTTCTTTAAAAGGATTTTCTATGGTGTAAAACGCATTTCATCACTCCACTCCTATTTAGAAAAAACAAATCTGGCCTGCACTTGGGCCACATCCTTGTTTTCCTCTGGTCTAGTATATGTTCAGTTCAACAGTCCAATGCTGACCCATATTCAGCATGATGGTTAAGATGCTATTTCCTCAGCCAGGCCATTCTTTTTTTTGAAATACTAGAGGATAACAGCCGAGGTCTGCCTAGGTGTGGAAATGTATGGGCTGGATTTAGGCCAGAAGTTTAATTTTGCTATCTGGACTGTGTTTCTCAGAGTGTGGATTTTTCAGAAACTCTCTCTCCTGCTACAGTTATAGTAGCAGGAGTAGTGTCAGGCTGTAAAGCAAGACCTGAACAACAGTTTGGTATATTTACACAGAACACATAGTAGATTCAAAAGATTACTCTACTCTACTGGGATATTTGTATTTGCAGTTTAAGTCTCAGAACATACAGAGTACATCTCCTGCAGGACGGTGCCTGCCTATTCCTCCTCAGAGAGCCGAGTCTGGAGGGTCTGCAAAAACAGGCCAAGCTGCTCTTAAAATGGCCACTGGGGTGTGAGATTTATCGCACCACCTGCACACTAGTAAAAAGAGATCATTTGCCCGCCTCCCTGCATACATAAACTGCTATCTCATTGCAGGGTCTTAACATTTATCATGACACTATCTGCCACTTTGCTCTTCGCCTTACATCCAGACATGGCGTTGTGTAATAACAGAAAAATTTATTGTTCTTTTTTATGCATCAGTGCAGATGTCTTGTTGAACGGGAGTCACGGTGACGGTTAATGGTAGAATGTCAGTTACGGTGAGCGTCAGATTTGCATAAATGTGTGCAGGTCAGGTATGTGTTGACTTGGGGGCAGAAACATAGAGGGATGGTTAAACCAGAACATGGACTTTAGTTTGGAGGCTCCAGAATGCTGACAGATCAAGCAACTGTTCTGTCTGTGGAGCAAACAGCAGCAGACAGCCTGCCCTAAAAGAACACACAGCAAACCACAATACCAAACCCGCAGGTCTAAAAAATCAGCTGTCTGTTCATATTTGTCCATATGACCCCTTCAGTGTCTATGACACAAGGGTGGACTTTTGTAAATGAGGCTCTTGCTGCAATGTTTTGCAGTAATGCTGATATTCAGCACAGCTTGGGTTGAAGCGTGTCAGCCTCAGTTTCACTCACATGGCATGCTGGAGGACTTTGCTTGAGGACGTAACAATCACTATATGGCCTCAGAGCAGAAGACAAGAGAGCTCTCCAGCTGCAGCCGCGTGAGCTGCTTATAGTCCTTTAAATAGAAGTACTTGTAGGGTTGTTTTAGACAAAAGTGGGCCTTGACATGGAGTGTGAGGACACACACACACTCACACACACAAGCACATACGCACTTTGCCTCTATTTTCAAACACACCCTCAAATCAATGGCATGATTGAATTTGGTTCTCCCTTTCTTGCTCCCCGGGGGTCCTGCTGATTGGGCTTGGCAAACACAATGTGCTATGTGTGTATGTGCTTGTGTAACAGAGAGAGCATAAATGTGTGTTTTTTCGTCAATGTACACACAGCTGAGTGGTGACACAGATCTGCATTCTGAGAGGCTCTTCAGTCCTTGGAGCGAAATCAAGGCACACATTCTCCACCCATCCTGACGAATCACTTCTAATGAGGCCCAAAATTCATCCATAAGTCGGTGTCTGTCAGTCCAGCAAATTGCCCAGTGTTGATGTTCACAATTAATCTGGTAATTTAGTGCTTTAGAGCGACTCTTCATTAATGGATCATCTGCTCCGACCACTTTAAAGTTCATGTTATGACATACAATATTCTGTCACAGTGTTTGGGATCATCTTGAAAGTAATGAAAAATATGAGGAAAAAATTACCTATATTTTTTTGTCATAAGGAATATGGGATCTTTTGTACTGAGTTAATTGTGAGGCAGAGTAGTTACAGAAGCATACAACCTCTATTATCTTTTGCCAATCTCTTTGTCTGTGTAATGTTTACTCCAACTGAGAGAGATAAAAATGAGCAAATGAGAGAAAAAGACAAGAATAGTATGGTACTCGCTCTCCCCCTCTCTGTGACTTTGCACTTTTCTTCTTATTAGTGGAGGCGGACCTGCCAGCATCCTGTTGGGGACAGCAGCAGCAGCAGCAGCAGCATCAGCCCAAAATTGTGGCCAGAATCTCTAATGAGGGGTCTAGAGAGATAATTGATGGCGATTTTGAATTTGCTATCCATTATACAGGCCTTGAACACTTATGTTTAATGAGAATTAAAGATTCAAAGGCAATGCATTTTATATCAATCAGGCAAACAACCCATGGGAGAGAGAAACGGGAGGAAAGAAGGGAGTGGAAAAGAGGGGAAGAAACAACACAGAGCAGGCAGTTATGGTCTGAAATCAGCAGTGAAGGAGGAAAAGAAGATCAGTTATGTATATATATGTACATATATAGAGAGAGATGTATAGTGGTTGTTATGTTTTCAAATATTGTGAATACAGATTAGTATCTTGTCACCAGACAGGCATAATATATGATACCATTATCAATAATGATTTTTTCTTCTTTTTTATCCTAAGAAGTTATTTTTAAAAACAGTAAGTAACCTATTCACTCTGTATTTCAGTCCAGAACACAACATGGCAGACATCGCTTATTTCCGTTTCATCTGATTGTGTCTTCATATTATCTACTCCTGCTGGAAATGTGTGAAATCATATTATCACCTATTTCTACTCAGAATCTGATGTTCTATTTGTTGACTGAACTGCGCTGTGACTGCACATGTAGGTGGTCTCTCTTTTCATCAACACTCCTGTATGAAAAAGGAACACAGTGTCCTTCAGGCAGACTGGGAATGTCAACTCAAACTGTCACCATGGATGGAGGAGGGATGGTGTGGAGGTAGCACAGGGGGAAAAGAGGAGGAGGATGAGAAAGAGAGGTTGCCACAACAATCAGCGCCCTGTAGATGAAGGCATGTAGTCCTACTCTGTCGGAGGGTGGTGATGACATCAGAGAACCAGTGGGAAGAGCCCAGTGACCCTCACTGTGCAGACACAGGGAGGGTGTGCCCGCAGGTGACACACACACACACACACACACACACACACACAGAAATGTAATGCAAACATGTCACATATTCTTGTTTACTCACTGAGGCTAACATACCAACAAAAACACCTGGAATTATCAACACAAACAAGAAAATGACATACATTACAAAATGTTATGCTATTTGCAGATTCCAATAATGTTTTCTCATTAGACACACACTGAGACAGGCTAAACAGGATAAAACCTGGACAACCTACAACAGCTAGCACTACAAGGTTGAAGTTAGGCTTAAGGTTTATTCATCATTTCGCTGAGATGGGATACAGTTTACTGTAGAAAGATGACCCACCTGTTCACCCCTAACCTTGACTGCCATTTGAAGCTAGGTAGGTGGCACTGATTTGACACAGGGTTAATTTGCTAATTAGTTTCTGCTTCATAGATCTATGGAATATCAATGCATTTCAGTTGAGAGAGATGTCTCTCAATACAAAGTGTGGAGACCTAAGTTATAAAAATATCAGGATATTTAGTTGGTCTTTCTACCGTTCAACATTTGGCTTCTGTGACTTTCAGCACAGCCTTGGTTTGAATGGGTAAGCTGGGCTCTGGCGGCATCCATGAAAAGCATTTCCAACCAAGTTCCTGAGCTAAAAGAGGCCTAAATTACTCTTGTGACCTGCCTGAGCCCACTTTGATAGATAATTCCCTTTACGTAATCATCTTAACATGATTAACTGACTGTGAGAGCCGTCTAAGAGGTGACTTTTGTTAACCTTTCATGGGTATTTCCCTCCAGAGGAGCTATAAGAGGCTTGGCTATTGTCTGTTTCACCATCAGCGCAAACACTGTCTGGCAGCACTGATATACTTCTGTGACGTATTGGCTCTTTCAGAGGGAGGGGGAAAATTAAGTCCATAAACTCAAACATATTTCCCAGTAAGCACATGAAGAGAGCATAGCTAGTTTATTGTCCTCAAGAGAACATTTTTTTTTTTTTACTACCACAGGCAGGTTCAGGCAATGCACATCCACATTAATGTATCGCAAAAACATTTAACAAATACATTTTGGTGCACACACAAAGCACATTTTACAGAATAAAAGCGTGGTTGATACAGACATAAAAAACGTTGTTCCTTCAAGGTTGTGAGTTGTTCTGTATGCATGGTTAAAAAGATATACACAAAATATGTACATACATACATAAGCATACTCATGTACATAAAATACAGCATAGTGGACATATTGTAAATACAGACAGGTAGTAAACAAGAAGGAACATACACAATGTTCACTGCAAGTGCACATACCTGCACATTCACAGAGCAGGCTGGGACAACAGTAGGTATCCAGTAACAGTGCAGAGCTGGATAGTAACTATTGCAGAGGCCATTTGACACCTCCTCTATGGAGATTTAGACGCAGTGCTCTGGCAGTGCACTGAAACACCAGCTCAGGCTGCCTGTACTACGTGCTTTACAGCATTATAATACTGCTCTGACTATCTGGCCTTAAAGATGAGCAAATATTTTCCATAAACCTTTTTTTTTTCATTAAAATGTGCCTGTGCTTATCCTATGTTTCTGTTAGCATTTATACAATCATGCATTTTTTTCCACAACACATGAACCTGGAAGATGTTTACAGCTCGTGATTTGACATAAGCTCTGTTATCAGACAGTGCTATGGAATTAAAAAGCTTGGCATTACAGCATTGTACACACTAATACTAGTCAGCATTAGACAGTCATTTTACATTGTGTACTATTTCATACACAAATTCTCACACTGAATCTTGTCCATCTGAAGAGGCAGGAGTCTGGTGGAAATCAGCTTATTTTGTCACATGACAGGCTAAGGGGAGTGTATTTGTGCTGAATGCACATTTTATCATTTTGGGCAACATGGGACTCACGCTGACATTGAGACAAAAATTGTAAGATGCAATAATTTGACCAATGTGATATTCTGATGATTGTATAAATATATGGCACTGTACTATAGCCCTGACCCTGCAACAGATGAGTCAGATAGATTGACCACCTTTTCTTCTACCTTCACAAAATGGAGCTTGGAACCTGACATTCTACTGAGATTATAATGTGTTAATCTGCTAACAGCAGCTAATGGAGCCTCCAGGCCATACCCTCAATCAGAGAGGAGGTGTGGACTGAAGTGGTCTGTTAAACTCATGTCTGATCCCACACCACTATTTTTTTGTATTTCCAAACTTCCCACTAATGCTGCGTCAATTGGCGTCAATGTAGTTGTACTTAGTACTTAATTAGTGGAATTCTCTGATGAGTGTGTTTTACTGTGCTGCAACTCACTCATTCATGTCCAGTGTGTCAGCAAAGTGAAAAATGTTGCCTGAACAAGAAATTGATAATTAAGGACATTTCAATTGATGATGACTCATTGTAATTATTGCTTTACAGTATTGATTACAGAAATTGTGTCAGTCCTTTTCATATTACCACAGCACAAAGGAGAATTTTTTTTCAAAATATGTTTCAATAGACTGGATGTGGTGACAACTTTGATGGAAAACCTTCACATTCATTAACCCATTTTGTTTTTTGTTTTTTCCCCACTTCTACCTGTTGTAGATAAGACTCACCAATGTTACAGTTATTTCATATCAATCACATAACAATTGTGTTCCTTTCGCACAAGGTCAGATATTTCACCGTTGTGTCCTCACATACTTAGCTGGGCTCCAATAAGTGAAAAGATTGCAGCACTGACCACAAACATCAATTTAATGGAAAGAAAGCACTAATCCTATTGCTTGTGTGTGAATGTGAGGTGATGACAGATTTAGTTTGTGAAATAAGAAGACAACAAGAAAAACAACAAACAAATAGTGATCTGTTGGACATGTTGTCATGTGCTGATACAGTACATGTGCGTGATCACCAATGCACTCAAACATAATTTGGAAGTGAGGGTTCACTCTGTCAATATTGTGGCATATTGATATTTATAGCCCCATAACACACAGGTACACATATATTGGCCTTACTATATTTGTGAGGACTGTCAGTAACAATGCTTTCGCTAACATCTTACGTTAAACCCAGTCCTACATTATAGCATGGTCCCTAAACAAACCTTATCCTTGGTCTTATCTTATGAATTGTCCTTCAAAGTTCTGATGAACAGTCACAATGTCCTCACAATTATGAAAGGTCCTCACAACAATGGTGTCAACAGTGAGACTAGGACTATCAAAAGAGTGCTGCCATTTGCGTGTCCACACCCACATGACCACAACATGATGTAGCCATACTAATCCGAGTGGTCATCCTCTGAGGTCAGGGCTGACACACATATCCAGCATTCTGACAGTGATTTCCCTCATGTGCTGTTATGCAGCTGCCACCGCAGTGTGTCCCCACCCATCTACACAATCAGCAGACAGACTGGCTGACAGGTCGGCAGACTGGCTGACAGAAATGCACTCAAACACAGAGACAGACTGCCTGACAGACACGCACAAGGACAAACATCGCCCAGCCTATTTGTATGCCTTTACGTTGTTTCTCTCGCTGTGTCTGTCTGCTTCTTCTTCTTCCATCCAGTTTAACAACTGCTTTGCTGAATATTCAACCCTTAATTGTCAGGCTCACCTCTTTCGCTTACTAAGAGAGGTTAAAAAAGCAATCTTTTGACTAAAATTTGCTCTGGCTGTGTTAACATCTACTTGTTTGCTGATTGTCTAACCCTCTACCTGCCTAATTAACTCCCTACCCAGTTCTATGGATAAGTGTCTGGCTTTGCACCTGCCAAGCCGCCACCCTGCACAGGGACCTGGGGAGTACAGAGCACCAAACCCTTTAATAAGTATATTCAGACAGACACCTATAGGGGCAGCCACTGAGAGCTACTGCTGGGATCAAGGGATTACTGGTGGTGATGGTATACACAAAGCCATTGACATAAGGATTCTCTGTCTCTTTGTCTTTACATGCTCACACACTGATTCTTAAGTCAGTACTCTTAAAGGTTGTATGAAATCAAGAAATAAAATGTAGTCACAACAATGTCCATTGCACATGTAGTGTAACATACGTAACATTAACATAACATAATGTTATGTAAAGTAACTATAATGTAAGGTAATGTAGCATGATGTAATGTAACACAACATAATGGTCACAAACCTTGATTCTTTGCTATACACACACCACATTTGGTGCAAATGTGCAGAAGTAGTTCGTGAGATGCAACAAGGCTTAAGTTAGCAACTTAGATACCAGTTCAGTAAACACTAACTACTGTAGCTAACAATCTACACTCATTAAATTAAGTTTGAACTTAACAACAGCTGGTGCGGAGCCTAAAACTGATGCAGCTAAATGGAATTCAGTCATCATTTATTTGATTATTTTCACTTCTATTGTAAAATATCTTGTCTATTATCTTCTTTACAAACCTTGATCCAGAGTGGGAGCCATTCATAGCATCATTTGGTGCCTGATTCTTGTTCCCCTACATGTTAAGGATTTTGTTTGTGTAACCTAGTGTTCTCTTCCACTTTATAAACTTCTCTTCCTTCACGCTTGTTTTCAGGTCAGTTGCCACTGAGTTGGAGAAAACAAACATTCTGCCAAGTACTGTAAATTGTAAGCTGCTCAATTCAGACAGTAACAGTTCAGTGCAAACTTTACACCCTTGCTCAGCAATAACATCAACCCTCAGGTAGTTAGTCACTATTGAGGATGAGAAATCAATGCCAGACTGCAGCCTGGTTTCACTTGGCTCAGAGGAGAACATTTAGGGCTGCTTAACAAACATTATTGTTCACTGTTAGAGCACAGCCACAGACACATCTCATGGTTTGTTAGTGGGCTGCAGCTTAAAATCGGAAAGTATGTGTTTCGTGTTCTGGACTCATGCCGACATTTAAAATCTGACTGATCAGAGGGAGAAACTCTCTAATATTGCATATTTCCTCATGTGCTTTGGTTTGCCCCCTCTTTAGCAGAATGTCATTTTGGTGCTTTGTATCAGCGTGATGCCTCCACCTGACCTGAGTCACTGCTGTGCCTACGTTTTGCTTTTTCCCTTCACTCATCACTATGTTTTTACACCCACAGGACTTTATGGATGGCCAACGGGCAATGTCACTGAACACACACAAAAGCACACACAGACACACAAACACTCAAAAAAAGTGAGCAAACATTTCCCTCACCATGGGGAATTCTATTTAGCTTTATGAAAGTGAAATGAAACCACACACACAGATGAGCCAATATTGTCATGACTGGGGGGAGTTGTGTTTAATAACTTACTGAGGAAAGCGTTTCCATCAGTGGGCGGAAGCAACTTTCTCAGAGTAAACCGTGGGTGGAGAAAATGGTGTCCTGTAGCTTCCATACAGATGGAGAGAGGAGAAGCAAAGAGACCAAGGCTGACGTGGCTATAGGGCCTGAGAAATATATATGAGCATGAATTTTCTGAGGTAGCAGTGCTGATCAAACATAACGCACAAGTGCATCATCATAAAGATATCTTTTCAGGCTGCCACCAGCTGTATAGAAAGTAAACCTCTGTGTCTCTGTGACTTCTTTTCCCTCGCTCATACTAGTCATCAAACGCCCCGCAGTAAATACACAGTGCAGTAAGTAAGTCTGTGAATCCAGTAATCATCTTGTGGATCATTTCGACAGTGTCATGACACGTGACCTGCAGTGTCCCACTGGATCAAAGCGAGGAGGCAGGATATGACAAGTGACACAGAGGATGCTTCAGAAGTCCCACTCACCATGACTCATTGTTAACGGCCCCTGAGGTTAGCGCGGCTGTCACTCAAACTGTTTTCCAATCAATGCAACTTCAGCAGACGTACTTGATTATTGCTTTAATGAGAGAGCCTTGATTGATTTCCATTAGTTTATCACAGGCCTGGTCACCCCAGGGACCTGGTTTAATTTTCCTGGTATCCATTTACCCCTAAAGCTTGGTCATAACATGCCACTTATTAGTGAATCATTGGTAGAGTCAATGAATTGGGCTGACATGATTATCTGTGGTAATGCTGGTGTTGCTAGGCAATAGGGGCATATAATATCATATCGCAATACATAAGAAAGCAAATGCAAAACAAAGACTTCACCTGTCCTTGGTGTATTCAGCAATCTCTGACACTGTGTGACATGTCTGCTCATATACTGTACAAACATACACACGTCTGCGCCTAAATCATTTAACATTCCTCTGATTACCACAACCTCACACTCTGTTGTATATTAAAATCACTATAACTTAAAGAAATTGCCAGTCATCTGAACAGTGGCTGGAGAGCCCCATCCAAAACAGAGCTGCTTTTCTTTTACTTGGTGCATATTCATGACAATGAGAATGAGCCTTGCAAAGTACAATTTAAAGAGCATATTGCAGGTTAGACCTCCCCTTGAACCAATGCTTAGAAAAATAATGTAGGAACAAGTTTTTCTTAAAATATACATATACTTACACTATTGAGGATTCTGGAGTTGTTTTTGTGAGAAAATTTTACTTCCGCATGTAAAAACGCTGGACCAGAAGTGACGTAGGCAGAAGAAGAGTGGTCAGTTTGAACAATAGGAAAACAATGGATCCTAGTGCTGGTTCTGACCCCGAGGAAACTTGAAATGTGTATGATTACGCATACGAGGGACCTCAGTTGTATAACTACGAGCCCGTTATGTGCCCCAGAGAGCAGGGAGAGACCAGGGGGAGAATTAATGGCCAGAGGAGAGAGACTGGGCTGTGGTGCCAGGAGAATCAGTGCAGAGTAGGGCAGGTGTCTTGGTGAGAGGCCGGTGTTAGGTCTATGCATTGGCTAAGGATAGAAATACTGTGATCACATCACAATATCATACAGATTACTGTCATTTATCAGGCAATAAAAATACTAGTATTAGTCATCTATTGATACTTACCAATAACAGACACTAATGAGCTTGTTTAATTCCTGTCTCATACTCGTTAATATCTGTCCACACTACGTGGCAGCGCTTTACCAGTACCAAGCGTGAGTGAGAGAGAGAGAGATAATACTGATGCACCTTTTACTTTTTTCTACTACTGTAGACTAGGGTGACCAGGCGTCCTGAAAAATTCAGGACAGCCCCCGTCTTCATTCCCCCGAAAATGACAACAGAGCAGAGTCTGGAGTAGTTATTGCGTTAACTTATCATGGTGGTCCTGCAGCAGCTCCCGCTGGCTGCACCCTGGCTGCACCCTGGCTGCAGCTGGTCCTATGTTAATTATGGCTGTTGCAGTTTTTAAAATGTGTACAGCAGTGGAATTGATAATGGCATAATTTTCATTTCTTATTGACATGGAGGCTGGTGTCCCGGGACCTGATGAACACACAGTTAAAAAGCACAAACGTGTCTGCAGGTATTGGGAGGAGTGGGAGGGAAATACCCATGGATCACTGTGGCGTCACGCGTCATGCAAAGTTTGTAGGAAAGAATTTGACATTTTGCACAGAGGTAAGTCAGACGGCAGGCTGCATGCAGGTCTATGTGGAAAGACACACATTTCAGGTCTGCTGACTTGTATCATCAGAACAGACATGTCCTGTGATTTTCAGCCCCTGAATTCTCATCTGGTCACCCTACTGTAGACACACTGACTCACTATTAAAGCACCAGCACGCATGATCAGAAGTGACTGTCTGATGGCTGACTAGTTTCGGAAATCCCCTCCCCCCACCTCACAATACTCTGATGTTGGATCGAGGGTCTGTGTCTGGCAAAATCAGTAATTTTCTGACAATCTGGCATTCACACCCACTTCACACTGTGACAAGTTGTGTGGAGGTGAAAAAGTTGGATGGGTGAGAGCATCTTCCTCAAGCTCTCCGTTGTTGTGTGCGAAACCAAGTACAACACAATGAACGCCTCCCAGGAAAGAGTCTGAAAATGTGCTATTAGTTCCATAATAAAACAGTATCACCCCATCCCCCTCTCCACCATGTTAGGCAGCTTTTGTCAAGTCCACTTTTGAATGTGCCTATCAGTTCAGCTAATCACTTTTGCCTTCTGATGTGTTTGGACGATACTGTGTTATGATCTATTCTTTGAAAAGCAAACTTGCATGCATTAGCTCGCTTGCTACTGTAACCATCCTCATTCAACCCTGCACACAGTCACATCATGCAGTTTAGTTCATGTTGTTATGTATTTGTGCTCTTGTAATCTAATTAATTTTCACATTACTGTTTTTATAATACTCTGCTCTAGTTCATTCACTCCTAGCTTCAAACGCGTTCTGCATAAACACTACACATAAGGTTCATAGGTCAGCAGCCACCAGTTTCTCATACAGTAGTATCAATTGTCTCTGCGGCATTTTGATTTTCATTGTGCATTGAACCAAGGAGCTAACTCTAGCTTATCCCTACACTTAGCAGTACTAATCTAGCAGTTGCTATAAATACCTCAAAATCACAGGCTGGATGCTTGTTAAACCATATGTCTCATTTTCTATTTCCACATGTTAATACAGGAGATGTGTGGAGGCCTTAGAGTTATTTAAAGGTACCTTAGACCCAAGCAATGATTAATTATCAATTAGTAATATGTAATGACTAATTGATTACATTTTCAAGTCCTTGCCCAGCACAGTTCCCAGATAATATAATACTTCCTGTCACCACTCCAGTGGTCCCCTCACCCCCACTCCCACCCAACTCTGAGACGACAGCAGTGAGCAATAGCCTACAGATCATCTCTTCTTGACATTCACGGGGCTCCAATTGAGACTCAGCGTCCAAACTAACAGTGGAAGGCATTTATATACACTATAAATGCACCGTCTGCATAAATAAGCATTCAAGCGCTTGTGTATGTATGCATGTCAATGTGTTTGCACTCAGCCTTACGTCTGTGTGTATTATGTCTCTTCCTGCAGCACCACCCCACCTACAGTACAGACAGCTGGTGAGTTAGAGGCTTTGCAGACAGACCTCTAAGTGCTCTCTGCCTCCTCGTCTGTATCCATCAGGGTTGTGATAGAGAGCTGTGAATTTGTCTCTTTCACTCAGATTTATTGAAATGATATACACTCACCGTCTGCTCCTGGAACAAATTTTAGACTGCATTTTAACGGAAGAGCACTTTGCAGCCTGAGAGCTGTGGAGAAATTATTGGAGAAATGTTACCATTGAATGTTGCATGAGCCCAGAGTTTGAACACCAGGCGGTCTACAGTGTTGGACATGAAAAATTACACTTAAGTTTGATAATTACTCTCCTGATCCAAATTAAAGGATTTCTCTTCCACATTAAAACCCAAAGCAACCCACTTTTTTTACTCATGAGAATGATGGTGACCTTATAATGCAGTCATTTACATATAACCTTAAGCTTTATAGCTACAGCTTATCATTGGTGGTTTATCCTGTAGAGCTGTCTGGGATGTTTGCAGCACTGAGGTCAGCTCTTGACTGAGGAAGACAGGTCAGGAATCGTCTATGAGGTTACAAATTAAATGCTTTTCTTATTTTTACTTTGCAAGTTACTTTCTGTTGTTTAGAGTAATGGAGCATCTCCACACCCAAAGACCTCCCCAGGTTGAAAGGACAAAGGACAACATTTTTGAGAGAAATTAATTTATAAGCTGAGGGCTAGTTTAGAAGAAAAATAATTAGGAGTGGTGTAAACACCAGCTAATGGTTGTAGTCATAGGCCTGGATGTTAACAACAGGACTGGGTGTAATATTGACATTTAAAAAAATTCTGTTTTTTTCCCTGCCTCATTATTACTAGCAGTCTCTCTTGGTTCATTTTGTTTCCAAGGTTAGGGTTAAAGTCAAAATCCAACCCCTGCCTGTTTCAATTCATGCCACGTTCAAGGTAACTCATGGAAAAAATGAGCTACAAGTTGTGTAAGATCAATTGAACGCCGTCAATTTTTTTACGATTTGACATCAGTGACAGCAGCGAAACATGGTGGCCTTCATCATTAGTGGTAAGATTGGAACTGTGACAAAAGTTAGGCTATTTGTTGACGTTTTCATGCATCTTCATCTGCTTCCAAAGTAAGCACTGATTGCTGCTGCATATCTTTTTCGTGTTCAGCAATCAGCAACACTATGACAAACTTATCTCGGGCACCCATGTTTTTCCCCTCCAAGTTAACCTGTAGCGTGAAAGCTACGATGTCAGAAGTCCACAATTTGACTTGGAGTTCTGACTTGATTACTTCCGAGCAGTGACGCGTGGTCAGGGCAAGCAAGGCGAGCAGTGTTGACCAGCTAAAAAAAAGCTCTGTCAAAGTCACTGCACGCCACTGCTTCCCAACTGTCTTGAACACAGCATTAGAGACTATTTTAACATTTAGACAACAACATTAAAAAGTAACGAACAAAGGCTGGACATGCTCATTGCCATGGAAACTACATGGGTCACCAATGACAGTTGACCAGCCATCAGTGGTTATAGACAATCAGATCGAATATAAGCTGTTTCTATTTCCTCTCATGGAGCCTCCACTTTTCACACTTTAAGTGTTTGTCTCCACAAGGATTCTTGCTACTGTTTATTGATTTGCTTATTGTTTTGGGCAACTGTGAAACCACAGGGATAAGGGCTCAAATGCATAACCCAGGCCCAGGCTTCAGTGATGAAAGTCTTTACTTGCCAAAAGGTTTGGTTCATTAACTTGGAAAACATTGCTGGAACGCTTGGCATGAAGGACAAAGACAAACTGGCACAGGGGAAGCTGAGCACACAGACAAAATACATTAAGAGGAGGATGACAATAAAGTGAAAACAGCCAGGGAGGTGCTGGAGACACACAAGGACAGGAAGTAAAGGATCTGAAACTAGAAGACGTGTGAGCAATAAACTAGAACAGGAAATGATGAAAGACAACAAGGAAAACAGGACAATGAACATGACCATGACCAGCAGGACATAATGTTTCTACCATTATATCACAGCTGGCTTCTACACTAATGTTTATTAAGAAGTTACTATGCAGGTTTGATTGTTAAAAATGAATCCGTGGCACATGATGCGATAGCTGCAGTGTTCCCTCCGTTTTTCAGGATGTGAGCTTGTTCACAGAGTGTGAGCCCTGATTATCATGACAACCACAAGCTTGTTGTAAAGGTTGTGGTTAGAAATGACAACCAGCACAACCCGTAATGGATCACTGGTGACTTCTACTTTGATGTTACCTCTAATAGCTCACACCTGTGAACACTGTGGGAGCACATTTTCTGGTGGACAATATCTGTCATGAAGCCATATTTCAGCTCAACAGTTCATGTGTGCAAACTCCATTCTGTGAATGTAACAGACTGGGGCAGATACTTGATGTGCTGCAATCTCACTGCATTGCATGCTTTCTGTTGCACCCTTCCTCATTTGTGTTTGTGCTGTTCATGTTGTGTTCATTTGCATGTTCACTATAGAATGCTTTGTATGGTAATTCTGTTAGAAAAAAGTGCTTATACTGTAAATATACTTATAATTATTTGTTATATTATGATAATTATTCCCACCCCACTCCTCACTCTCCGGGGATGTTCATGGTAGTCTTGTTCTGTAAACATCATTTGTTCTAATCTTTCCTCCTTCTATAGTCGTTTCTCTCCCCTGCTCCCCTTTGCCTGTGCTTGGGATGTTTGTAGTTACTGAGGAGGATGTTGTCCTCTCCATGACAACTGGAGGAGGATGACCCCATCTGCGATAGTCTCAACCAATCACAGACTACATTGGGTTGAGGGGGACATCTAGATAGCCTGTCTGTTGTGATCAGGGTCCTGACACTGCACTCAGGCAACCTTGACTGCCCCATCCTCCACCACCTGCTAAGCCAGCGCCATCAGATGATATAACTGAACCTGCGTAGCCTACTAAAGAGCATTTGAGGAAAGGTGGAGAAGGTCATTTTTGGTCAATCTGCAATGAAAAACAAACAAACAAAGACAAAAAAAATCTCAATCCTCATGCTCATGGTGGGGAATCATAAGTCTGGTTATGTGAGGAGAATGACAAGTGTTTGCTAATGAAAGCAACTGCAGTTCATAATGAGGAGGAGAAGCATTTTCATTTCACAATCTCATTCGTTGTTCAGTGATTACACTGAATGTAGATAAGGCTAAATAAAAATAATATTAACATTTAACTTCACATGTCTTTAAGCACAAAAGAAGTCACACAAATAGTATAAAATCAGGTGATGAAAAAGTCCTGTGGAGATGCAGTGAGGTCAAAGTGCAGCTGGATATACAGTAAGACTGCTAAAGTTCAGATGTTTCTCTCAACTAGATATGACAAAAGAAGGTAAAGAAAGAAAATCCCTCAATATAAGAACAGCAGGCTCTGATATACTCAGGATTTAGCCAGGATTTGGACGAATAGGTTATTGTAGAAACTGGCTCTGTACATTGTGTAGTTTTCACAGTCAGTGTAATCTTGTTCTTTTGATGAATACCATGTCTGCAATATTGTATATTCCATGTTCCTCATTCATTTTGCAGCAAAATGAATCAAAAACATAGGTGTGAAGAAATTATTTTTGTTTTACTCAGCTCATTGGCTGATTGACAGAACTGAAATTACTGGTTTGTCTCCAGGGCTTCAAACTTTTCCTCAGAGCCCACAATAATATCAAATCACTTTTGTTTTGTTTTGACCAACAGGTCAAAATCCAAAGATATTAAAATTGCATTTCATTTCATTTTCATTTCTGCCCCATGTGCTCGACCAGATAGTGAGATTTATAAAACAGAGAGCACAGCAACACAATGGAGGAGCAGGGACCAGTGAATGCTCGGTGTTATTGTTTTTTGACTGAATGACTGAAATCATCATTTGATCATCAGAATAGCTTCTAATAAATTCTATCCATTGAATAGTCAGTTGACTGAATAAATCATATGGTGATTACCTTGACATTTCAATTTCGATGGGAGTCCTTTTAAAACATTGTACATTCAGCTCTGTTACTATGGCGCCAAAGTGTTTTCTTCTTCCAGTGCGGTGAAGTCAGTTGGACTGAGTCAGTCGTCTGCCCTTTGTGTCTGAGACACAGTGTCCTGATCCTTCTTCTCCTCATCCTCAGCCCACAGCCAGCTCTCATTACAACACAACACACTCATCATCAGGCTTTACTCCCTTGCACTTAATGAGCGGGCCTTTAAGCCAACATTTTACAGCGAAATACAAATATTCAATTATTGGTCCTTTGATTTGAGTCCTGAGGCTTTTTTCCCCGACAGTTCATTTTCACGAAGGTGGGATTCTACTGTTTCCTGAGCACTTGTCACGACAGCTTCAGTGGCTGAGAGCATGAGCTTTCCAGGTAATTGGCTGCACATGAAGTGGGAGCTGTTCATCTCACTTTGCTTCAGTCACTAATGATAGGTTTCTTTCTCCTCTTTCTTGATGTGTGGTTGATTGGTTCGCAGTGTAAATTAGACGAAATATCAGCCTCAGAAGCCACTGAAATCCGTTGGAAAGGTTAACAACAAGGACAATTTGGCCCTAATTTTGACTGCAGGACTTGATTCTTCTCATCCAACATCATCCATGGTCAGTGAGAAGAAACAGCCAGAAACAGCCATTTTCTGTCCACCCACTGAGCTCAGCTCGGACTGTATTGATTTTTGCTCTGGTGGGCGAGAGTGAACTCCTACAAAATGAATGACCAATAGAAAAGACTATGGGTTTTTTTGAGGTAGAGCGGTGATTAAGGGCAAGAAAGATTGGCTTCAGTCCTGAGGTGGTAGTGCAACTCATCTAAAGCACACTGTCCTGTTCAATTAGAAATTAATCCACAACACTACCCCCCTGGAAAATGCATACCCGACACAGACATATAAAAAGCTATTGCATGCCATTGTACTTAATTCTTATACATTGTGTTTGCCTTTCTATAGCAGCACAAGTAGAAATGGACTCAAGTGAAAGCATCTTGTCACCATATGTGCATACAAATGAGTCCTTTAAGCAGTGCCAATCCTGACGAAGAAAATAACATCAGCTGTAACCAGTAAACATCAAAGAGTGACTGCTGGTTCCACATACATCCAATACAATCATGAGAGAGAGGACATGAGATTCTTAGATAAAGCCCTCTTTTCTGCTGTAGATCTGTGAACATGTCTCCTTTATTTTTCCTCCTCTCAGATTCTCTTTCCCACCTCTCCACTCCTATTTATCGCTATTCTCTCCCTTCCTCCTGCCCAGCCATGCAGTCTAATACTTAAATAGAGGAAACATTGTGCATTCCTCAATGCGGCAACACACCGATCGGTCCTGACACACACACACAAACACAGCCCCGCTCTGACATGGGCTAGGAGTTGCTGTACCCTCGGCTCCACCAGCCACTAATCTTGCTCAGATGCAAATTCAAACGTCAGCTTCCTTTTTCCTCAAAGGCAGCGTCGCCTCAGTGAATGAGTGGGATCTTAAAAACAGGTAATTGTTTTTGGCAGATCGTTGTATTTACTTACTGTATTGAGTCAACCTAAGAAACTGGAAGGTGCACATCAAGGGACAAATGCACATGGACACATGGAACACTAAGGAAAGGCTTGATAGATAAGATAAGCTATGCTAAGATATACTAGTATAGTATATGTAGGATCATAAGATTCAAGTGACCAGTACTAGGACATGATGTTTTACACATCATGTGCTGTACAAAATATCCAATTTTCTTTTCAGCTGTCTCCAGGCCTGTCACTACACCTGTCAGTCCCTCTGTCTGCACAGCACATACGCTGATAATGATGGCAGATTTATAAATTCTTTGACACAATGGGTTCACAGATGCAGACAAATGAAGGTTTCTCATTTCCAGTCAACATCAGGACATTTATTTACTGACTGAGATGTTGGCAGCTTTTATCAGCTGTAGCTTGGCAAGCTAATTATGCTAATGTTAGCTCACGTTGTTTGAATACACAACCTCCAGAGATTTGGGGAACAATCAGGTTTTCTTTAGTTCCACGCTGTCATAACAGTGTTTTGACAACAGATGGTCATTGTCACATTTATTTGATAATGTGAGCAAATGTCTATAGATGAGCTGGAATCAGGTAAGTGATGTGGAGATGTGAGTACAGTGGCCTCTAAGGACAAAGCACTCATAGGAGTTAAAACACAAACATGAAGAAAAAAGCTGACCCAGAAGTTCAGCCACATCTGTTACATTGGAAAGTCTCCAACAGTGAGTGTAGTGAAGGACACACCTACATCCAGCTGTAATACTAAGCCTAAGCAAAATTCAATATGGACTGCACTGCCTCTGTTCCTGTTTTTTGTTTTGTTTATGTGGTGTTATATATAAATATATATAGATGTCTGTATATATAAAAATCATCCGTGGCGTCCTATGTCTGCTATGTCTGCTCTGAGCCTATATGAATACAATATGCCAAATTATTCAATTTAAAGGAGTGATGCATGCATGTGTCACACGTGTGTAAATTGCTTCCATAGGGTCTGAAACATCTGCTGATGTTCATCTGATTTCTGGTCATGTGTTGGTCCCAATGTTTGTATTAAAATTCTGGTTACAGCTGGTAGAAAAACACTTCTCCATGGTTGATCTAACACACACACACACACACACACACACACACACACACACACACACACACACACACTATTCTTGGAATAACTTCATTCTTGAGTGTTTGATAAATGTTTTACTTATTTGCATGCAAAACAACCACAGCAGTCAGAAAATAGACCAACACAGTTATATAAAGGTTCATGTATTACTATTGTTTTTAAGAGGGCATCATACATAATGTACAGAAAAAGTGCTCCTCTCTCTCTCTCTCTCTCTCTCTCTCTCTCTCTCTCACACACACACACACACACACACACACATACACCCACCTCACCAAAGGCACTCATATCCTTGTAACAGCATCAAAAGGCCAGCACGGTTATGCACGATTTGCTTCCATCTCACCAATGAACTGGATTAATGTAATTTTCTCATGCACAACCATGCTCCCCATGTCATATCTAACCATATATCACCTCATCAATTTATCTTCTCTGGCACTACAGCAGACAGGTGATGAAGTTTGGGCTCACTCATAATCTTATTACTGCTGTACTTCCCTGCTCTGGACCTGGACCAAGGCCAAAACACATATTACACAAATAAAACAAGAGACAGACAGACTGGGGAGAGGAAGGTGCCTGCACCAACCTTTGGTTCTCACCTCTCTCTGTCACCGAATGCCACTGACCAGGATGAAAGATAGTCCTTGACATTTATGTCTAAATCCAGAGGGAGCAAATGAATACGGACTTGAAAACACCTGAAATGGTTGATTTGTTCCAACTACACTCATTCATCTTGTGCAGGAATTAAATCTAATGAAGAAATAGGAAACTCTTTAACCGAAAAACCAAGTGCCTAGAGAGGAAAAATAAAAATTCTTTAGTAGATACCATTTATTTTTATAACCAGTACCATAAAGAAGAAATGCAGTTCTTCCCAATGTAATTTCCCATTGACAGAAGCTGCGTTAGCAGTTGCCGAATGATTAGACTAAATGTTTCCAGTATAATGACTTCCACCAATGTCAACATCATCTGCAGCTTCATCCACACATTCTGTGGCCATTTTTCTGTTGCTTTACCGTCAATGTAGCCACGTCGTTAGCTAACTGTGCTGTAGGGACACCAAACGCTATTGGGTTGGTAACCTGTTGGAACGGCCTTGAAATACATAGCCTATACCACCAGACGTATTTAAATAATTTATCAACATAATTTTAATTATTCATTAATTATGGGTAAGGGCTGGATTTGGAGCTAATATTGTGCTGATTTAGCTCACTTGGCTGCTTATATATGCAACTGACAGAAACGAAATCACGAACAGTCTACCACCAGACAGATGGTCGTTATATGACAGTTTTGCAAAACACTGAATAATGTTTAGTGGCATTTTTTTTAATCTGTGCATGGAAACTACAGTATGGTTAAATTTAGACAGATTCCGTTTGGGAAAATAAACTGTGCACAAGCTGGTTAAAAAGGCAAAACAAGGAATAAACCTTACCTCCACATAATTACCCCCTGTCTCCTACACTACTTCATACACTGATGTTTCAACATTGGCACTGGATGAGGTGTTGAACTGTCCAATATGAACATACAGTCCTTGCAATATTAGTGCTGGTACAATCCACGGCATTGGCTTCGGATTATTTGTTAAATCCATAGCTGTCTGGACTGCCGCGCAGCAGAAAGCTTACATTATGTTGTATAACACGCTGCTGTGGGGTTGTCTAAACTGCAGCAGACAGAGAATGAGCATAAATAGAGGTTAGGAGTTGCTGTGTAAGCTGATAATTATAGCAGTGCTGTATGAGTGACATGGATGGGAATCTGACCTTGGGTATCATGTACAGTCAGGAAAGGAAAGATATGGAAAAGAGGAAGATGGCGATCCTCAGTAATAGCACCTGACAGAGAGAGAATAAGAGGTGGTGGAGAGCCACTCCTTGGGCCAGGCTGAGGGTGTGATTTTGACAGTGTGCACTTAAATGGAGACAGACAAACTAATTCATATGGACGAAGGCAAAAACAGCAATAGTGGAGCAGGTGCAGACAGACAAATAAGAGACAAGCACAGAAGCAAAACTAAATGCATCACTAAGGCAGATAGAGAGGAAGAAAGGTGTGGGTTAGGGCAGCAATTTACCATGGCGTTTACATGTCATCTGCTAAGGTTAGTGTTGCATTGCTGGCAGCAGCAGTCTGCTGGGGTGATCACAGCTCAATCAACCCGGGCTCCAGCCGAGCATCACTGACAGGGACCAGCCATTCGTTATGGGCCTCCAAATGGATATCTGGGCAGCATGGCCACCATAAATTACGAGCTCCCTTTCATCTCCTCCCATCCCTCTCATTCTCTATCTTTCCTATCTTCCTCTGTTTCTCGTCTCTTTGTGTCTTGCATTCTGTGTCATTTTAAACACCTTTGTCTTTGCTTCTCTTTTTCTTCTCTTTTTCTACATTATTAATCACTTTCGTTCTAATGTTGTCTATCATTTCCTCTGCCTACATGTGTGACTCACACTCTAGCTTCTCTCAGAAAGTGTGGTGTAACCGTGGATTCATAGATCACGGTAAAGAAAAAAAAAAAAAAAGGAAGTCAAAGCATTCAGATGGAAAGCCATTGTCTCTGTGAGGCTCCCAGGAGGTTTTGCCAAGCAGTCAATATGTTATAACGGGTCTGTAAGTACTGAGGAGCTCGGATTTTAGGGGCTGCTTCTCAAAGCAGGACTATGTTCAGGTAAATCACATGAGCTCATCACTCCAGGGAGAGATATACTGTGTGCTCATCAGAAAAGAATAAGGCTACACATCGCTTTACTTGTTCACAGTGGAAATTTCAGTGTGTGTGCGTATCTGTGTGTGTGTGTGTGTGTGATGATTGTCACTGTGCACATGCATCATTTCAGCCAAATTGCTTTAAGACCATTGGAAAGACTATCCCATCAAAGGGCACTTTCACATAAACAAATGTGACACATGCAAATGTCTTCATGAGACAAACATGTACACTGATACACACACACAGACACACACACACACACAATCTGTGCACTGCAGGCGTCTCCAGCCCCGGGCACAGTTCTGCTCTGTTGTATGTGGGTCCTTAACCCAGCAGAGTGTGAATCATAGTCCAGCAGTCAGGACACTTAACCCTCTGTGCTGCACATCCAGTCAGACAGACAGACCGACTGCTTCAGCTTTGCTCTATATAAAGCTTCTTTATGTCCTGGGGGTCGGAACAGGACAGAGGTGGCATCTCTTTATTTAATTGTATGTACTTTATTTAGCTTAAAGATTAATGCATTAATCCAAAGCTATGGTAGACTAAAACCAATTCTTCTGCTCTTTTCTGCTTTTCAAACATTGTATATTGTATAAGGTGAATTTTATTTGGACACTGAGCAGGATATGCTGACATTTCTCTAAATGTTTAATTCCAACCCTAAATTAGCTAAATTTTCACTTGTCACAGTCTGATACAGTGTCCATTAGTGACACTGCCAGGAGTCCATTTATTTAGAAACATGTCTGTGGCAGAATATGTGCAAAAAGCATAAAAAACCTTATACCAGCGAGTCCTACATGTGAGTCTTACATCACCCCACATGCAGTCCCGAGGTCTTGCTGAATCAGAATGTCTGTCAGGGTGACGGAGGCATTCACATTTACATGCAGGGAATCGGGCATTCACACACGAGTCACGATTAAATGCCCCTGAAGAAGTATTGTTCATCCTGTCTAGTTGGAAAACATCTCTCCGGGGATGCAACCTTAGCTGCTGACAGAGCCTCTGACCTTTGCATCATATTGTCTGTGAACACATCACATACTCCTGCACCTAGGTACTATAACTTTAAAGCACTAAAAACAAACACTCCATCTGTAAAGCAGCTACATTAACAGTTGTTGGTGCAACACTGTTGAATTTAACACATAATTTTAACATCTGCTGGTTTTATTTTAAGCAGGGAGGAGCCAGCAGTTGACAGTGAAATGAAACCTTGTCGTATTACAGTTAGAGATGTCACCAGTGTCTTCCTCAGTGTCTCACTCTGTACCACTAGGAGCTCTCAGTGAGTTTTTCACCCCTGCATATCACCTTGGTGCCATGTGACTTATTACCGCCTTCCTACACAGCTGTTTCCCATCAGCTCTAGCGCTCCAGTTCACACATTAGGTGCTTTTGCAAAGAAGGATAAATGTGTGTCAGGTGTAGTATTAGCATATTCCTAAGAACAGAGCAAAGTGCTGGAGCATAATTGATCAAGAAATACAGTAAGGAAATGGGTGAATCTCTCAATACTGTTATCAGTGATCAGTAAAGTTTGGTAAAGAATGAACATCTTATAACGACGCTTGTATTAAGCTTTCCTCCTCTGTAGCAGTTCTGTTGCACCTGACTGGAGAATTAGTGCCACCAGCTGGTGCATGCACACATATTTTTTTTATTATTTCCATATTTCAGCTTGCAGCATGTTGGAATGGAAACCCCACTTCCAATTTGATTGTTATTACTTGCATCTGCAAACCAACCAATCAGGATGTGCTATAAAGTGACAGAATACAATAGTATATGCTAACATTTATTGCACCCTATAGAATTCACTGTGACTGCACAGTCTATACGGGTCTTAGCAGCATCACTTACCTGATCCATGAGCTACTAACTTCAGTCATGCCCTACAATTCACATACCTGCCTTTTAACCCTTATCTGTCATGTGCCACCGGAGCTAGTTGAACATATGTGTGGAATGAATTCTTATATACCAGATTTGAGGAGGCTTCAGGATTCATTCAGTAACAATACTCAGATAATTATGGACCCTGTTTCATGTATGCTGCTATTGCACCCCAACAACTGCAGCAAAATCCAGCCTCCTTAAGACAAAGGAAAACCTCTGAAAAACACATCAGCAGCAGCTGTTTCCATCAGTGCATTTTTAAAATGACAATTCTTGTTCATGGCTTCACCACAGACCTAAATTACAATACTAAATCACACAAAAAATCCTGGAATAGAGTCAACCGTTAAAAACTGTGCAAGTATGTTCGAGAGTGGAATTTGTTTTAAGACCACACACTGTGGTAGCTGGTGGTCCCCTGCCAATGTTGGCCCATTACCATATATCTGCTTGCTGTCCCCTGATTGCAAATGTAATGCCCTTCAATTGACAAGCAACATGCTGATATGAATCAGAAAATCCACTGCAAGAGAAATCATTACTCACTGCCGAGGGGGTGACGTCTCTCCTCACCCACTCATTGCTGTGGATTCACGGTTCATGTGAATGACGTGGCAGGCAGGTGCTCAGGGGCCCGTCCCATGTGGCCTATGATTGATTGTCAGCTCGGTGCGCTCACCTGTGCAGCCTCCAAAGATCCTGGTAGATAAGCATATTCAGGGCCGCCTTGTCTTGACCTTTGCACGGTAATTAAGGGATGGAGCTCGCTGGAAAGAGCTGAGTGCACATGTGCAGCTCAGTGCTGCACTGGACCTCAGTGAGCTACGAGTCAGGCTTCTCAATTTGGTGGTTGTTGTCAATGGGGTTCAATAGTAGCATGGATTCACTCTGTAAAAGGATTAAGAGTGAGTTATCACTCACATTAACCAAACAATATGTGACAGATGTAATGCTCTATTGTTAGAATTAGGATAATTAAAGCTATAAATGTGTAAAGATGAAACTTAATAATATCTACTGGCACCAGTGCTGTGGCTGCAGACACATGAAGGAAAGAGAAAATGACTCAATTTCCTGGAGAAGAGCTGTTTGAAAAGATACAAATACTGCAGAGAAATGTCTTCTGTGCTTCTGCTCTGACAGCTGCGACCCCTCGAGTGCTGCATGAGTTTAATCATTGTGTTTAACACTCACTCACTCTCTCACTCTGACCTTATACGTGGAACATCTCACAAACCAAACTGCTAAATTGGACCCGACTTTTAAATTGGAATTTGCTTTCTGAGAGATAATTTAAATGGCACCAGTCAAATTGTGAAATTGCGTCTATTAGCACTCCAAAGAAATTTCACATTAGATGTTTTTTTGTTTGTTTTTTTTTACTTTATCTCTGCCTCGTCCGCATTCCAAACACAGTGATTGGCACATGTTTTGAATGCATGACAAATGCTGTATGCCAACATGCAGAATTACATCTGAGTTTTTAAGGTATGAAACTCCTGTTGGTGGAGCAAACAGGATTTCAAGAATGTACTTTTGCCTGCAAGAGCAAAAGGAATGACATTCAAACACTTCTCTTCGGATTAGAGTTTCCAAAGATTTGTGCCAAAAGCTCCTGAAGCTCAGTTCCAATAAATCCATTATTTCCTACAGCTGGACTGCTCTGTCCACCCAATAAATCCCATCTTAACCTTAACTGGTCTGCTCCTTTACTTTACGTAAACATGACCCCAACTAATTACTTGTCTAACCTTAAAATGACCTTTTATAATGACTAAAATAATTAGCGACTGATGCTTCCTCTCATTATGTTTTAACACACATGCACAGGTTTCCTCTGAGAGGCTGAACAAGTGCTGTTGAGATAATTGCTCCTAGAAACGATGGGTTAAACAAAGTGGGTGATTAAAACAGCAATAATATCGTTAAACTGATGCGTTTTCTTGGTTTACTGAGATCAAACTGCTGCCAGTTCAACTAAATTAAAGCCTCCTGTTCCAGCGTCAATAAAACAGCTCCAGGGATTGTACTTCCAAACCAAATAACGAAACACAATGATAAATCAAGTTTACTTTAAGGCAACCGAGGCCAAAAAGAAAATTCACTGGCGCCACAAATGATAGATGTGAATCAAACTGGGTTCTCTTGACTTTCAATATAATTCAAATTAAGCAAGTTCCAGCATCTGCTGCGTTAGGATGATAATGTGTAACATGCCCTATTAAATGCAGTGCAAGTGTTTCCATTTTAGTTTTTGCAAGAATAATATAAATAGTCTTAAAGTCTTCTAATTTGAGCACATACCACATTTTTTTCTGACATTTGAAAGTCTTCAGGAAATCCACATGATTCCATTCATTTTTTAGTTTGCAATTTCAACTTGCGTGTTGGGCAGGTTAATGTAAATAGCATGAGTGAGTGTCATTCTGCTTTAACATGCCATCCCATATGAACGTGTGCTACTGTGCTTTTACCATGCCATAGTTAATAATTTATGCAAAGTGTAGCAGTACTCTTGATTGGTATGCTGTGTATTATTCTCTTCTGTTTACTATTTTTGCAACAGCAAACCTGTAGTTCTGCATCTTAATATTCAAGGGTGTAAAAGATTTTGATTGTAATTTTGTTCTGTGCAAAATGGCCTTTGCTAAAAATAAGCGTGCATTCTGAAAATAGGCAGTTCTGTGTTGACCATAAACCAAGATGGATCAGCTTTGGCCACTCCTGGACAACAGAAACATTCTCCTGGCCTGTCATTGCAGGAAAAGCACAGGTGTAACTAAAATCATTAACAATAGCTGTGCTCCATTAATGTATGCTGCTACAGTATGGCAGTAAGTGTGCATTACACCAGCTTGCAGGTGTAACTTGATGTAATGAGCTTAAACAGACACCACTTCCCATTTAAGCAACCATTACCCCGTGTTAAGATGTGTTGGGTAAAGGAATGATGGACTGGGGGACTGTGTGCCTGTATCTGTCCTGTCATTTACTGTCTGGATAGAAACCAGGATGCTGTATCTGTACCAATTTGGCCCAGACCCAGCACAATACTACAGATCTACAGCTGGGAGCTTGTTTGTTGTGTGCACTACTGCAGGGTATGCTGTATATCCAATTTAGCACTGTAAAATGCATTACGTGCACGCCTTACGCTTTGTTGTGGTATTTTGGTAAGTCACAACACAACCATGCGTACATAGAGGGCATACTGATATGAGTTTGCTGCATTTGTGCAGAGTGCTGAGCTCATCAACCTGCCTTGGGCATACAGACTCATGAACTGTCAATGATACACAGCCACCAGCAATATTTACAATTAAATGGCAAGTGGAATTGCAGACTCTGTTATATTGGTGTTGGGAGACACACCAACCACTAGCTGGAGCGTGACAGGTTAGGATGTCAGCTGTGGGACAAGTTTTTGATTGGTCTTATTTTTGGCAGTCAGTCAAATGGATAATAAATAATACGAGAACTAAGTGTAACAATTCCTTTGACCTGCTGCGAGGTCTGTGTATTTAAAAGCTCAGGTTAACCTTGTGAATGGTAAATGAGCCTGAGACGGCGCTGCACGGCCTCGTGGAACAGATCTGCTTCACAGCAGACAGCAGGCAAAGCACAGGTGTTACTAATAACATCAACGATGACCCAGTGTCCCAGTAAGTCATGACAGCGTGACAGTGAGCCAGCACAGACACTGAAGCAGCCAAGTGGAATCCAGCCATCATCAATGTTACTATAACTACACCTGTACCTTTCTGAAATCATTGTTCACTCAGTCACCACTCGCTGTAATAGACAGTCAAGAGGTCATACTGAACATCTTTTGAATTTTTCTGGACAGTCATTTTGCCTAATTGGTGACAGGTGTAGATAATGAAATTTTTCACCTTGTTAGAATGGTTTGATGTCTATGGGCTATAATAAAGGACAAGGCAAAGGCCTATAATGAGTGAAATGAACACCATGGCATCACTGAATGAATTAATACTACTAGTCTCATAACAGATTCCAGACAGGCTTGATACAGGGATTTGTTATTGTGTTAGCATTAGGATAGCTGCTAACACTGTGCCAGCATCTAGGCACAAGCTAACATACAAATGCATAAAAGGTGCTAGAACGGAGTCTGACTTGGGCTCAAACATGTTGCTGGATATCTCCAGTGTTTCTTCTAATGCAAACCGTGTTACTGCTACTGTTATAAATGGCTTCAGTTACCAAACTCTTGTCAGCACAGACCACGATTTTGCATTTGCACAGCTGTTAACACCCTGTTAAGCTACTGCATTTTACAGGCTAACAATAACACAAACAACAATGAATAGTAGATTTTGGTGCAGAAAAACTCCTCACTCCTCATCAAACCCCTGAGTCTGTGTCTGACTGAGGCTCAGATGTGGAGCTGAGTCACTCTGCTGTTTCACCTATCAGTCCAGTTTGCAGATCCAGAATTTCTCAGTGAGGTAGTTAAGATAGATGTACAGGCCTTTTTGTGCAGGAAAACAATGTTTAACAAAATATAAATCATAGCAGAGTAACATTGTTAAGAATGTGTGCAGAGGAACTCAAAGATACAACACATGGCATTCTAGGGATTTTATATTAGGTCATTTCTGTCCAAACATACGACATGATGGCTTCATCCTCCAACCACTTCTTTCTGGAGGCAAGCTAACCTCTAATCTGAGCTGGAGGGAGTATTGTTGTGGGCAATTTTCTTTTCATGTCTGCTGTTTGTCTACGTCTGTGTGACTGGGTGGAAAGTCGAATGTGATAGCCAGCCTGCCCGGGGCTGTTGACCTTGGAGGACTACCTTCTGGCAACAGATCTGCTTCCTGCATTGATTTTTATTTTCATGGCTGGGTTATTTGGGTTTCTGCCCTCCAGTCACAGCTCGGCTGCCACCAAGGTCAGCTGAGGAGCAAGGAATCTCTTCTTGTCTCCATCAATTTCACACTGTAAGTAGATATGGATGTGTTGTCTGAATCTTCTTGTCTGTCTACTCCATCTGCTCTTACGTCCACACGCTTTATAGTACCACGCTGTCCATGCTGGCACTCATAGATGTAAATGTACAAACTATTTGATTTTTATTTCTTCTTTCCCTCATATAAAACATATTCCTTCTTCAAAGGACTCTTCTACTTATCTGTATTAGATATCAAAATACAATAGATCTTAAATGAACTAGAAGTGACATCTTGGCCAAGAAGTCATTATTGCACTTTAGTTTTTGTTCAGAATTACTGACTTGTACTTACGAAGATATAAATCATCAAACCCCATTCCTTGCTTTATCTGTTTAATGCTCAGATGATGAGAAATGTTCAGTCACAGTCTGGTCCTTTGTCAGCAAAGCACTTGTGCAATCCAAACACACAGATATAATAATAATGCAGATTAAATCAAATCGATTTCATGGAGCGAGCACTTGTGACTTTTGCTTTCTTTTTTTCCCCAAAAAATTCTTACTTTGTTGTGGGAAGAGTGGATATAGCTCAGACCAGATAGGATGTCTAGTGCCCGTTTTAACTGGACCAAACTTTTGGTTGTTCTGTTTTAATCAGATATTGATAGCTTCAATATATAATTGGCTCTCTATGATTGGCTCTCAGATCCAGTGTTTAAAAAGTGAATAAATACTTTCCATACTTTACTGTGTTGTTAACAATTTGTGAAGAGCCAACACTATAATGTCTCTCCACCAATCTCATCTAACGCCCATCCAGAAAGCAAATAAGCACATATCCTATAAATGTCCTAATACCATGTTAGTTTAGTTTTTTTAAGTGACTATTATAAAACAACATTTTATATTGCTTACATACCTATAATATGTGATCAGACACCACGTGTAATAAGGCCTTCATCAGTAGTTGTGATCTGCAAGATGCAGTCTGACTTTGTGATAAATCTGTAAATCATAAAGTTTTTTGCTGCATATCTTGGTTAGCCAGGTGAGTGCTCATTTTTAAGCTCTGCAGACAGCAGTGCACTTGGAGCAACATCCTGTGTTGAATATCAAGAATGTAAACAACTGGATTTTATTTCAAGGCTCGGGGCACTGCATGCTCTAACTGATCAATACAATGGATTTATTCAAAGTTTCTAGCTGTTTTTCCTGAGTAATGCACATGTAGGTTCCAGAGAGAGGAAGAGGAGATAATGATAGCTCATAGAGGCCTCTCTCTATGTATATAACATCTACTTTAATGACTAGTACTGTGCTACCCGCTTGAAAAAACTCACTTGTCCTAAGTGCACCCTGGAAAATGAAACTGCTTTCATGATTACTGAAGTAAATAAAGTGGTAGACCTTACTGCAGTGCTTATAAATGAGAGTCATGTGAAACCATGTCCACCTCCTTCTTCTGCCTTTGCCACACACACACACGCAGACTCAAACACAGGCACAACAACAGTCCTACTGTTGTGAGAAATTATTTTAAAGCCTTTTGATTTATAAAGTCAAGCCCTCTGTCAACATGAGAATTAGCTTCTGCTGGTGGAGACCCAGACTCTGCATTTTAGAAAAGTGATGAATGAGGAAACAACAGGAGAACATACGATGTGATCCAACAGCAGGCGCAATGACTGAACACTGTGTCTGAGGATGAATATATACATCTTGGGAATCCAATCAAATCCCAAGGATGATGAACTGACCTCCTCTGCACCATCTCACAAACAGCCATCATAAATCTTAATAATGCCAACTGGATGAACTGTTCTCACAGTGGAGTGGCTGACCTACCTTTGACCTACTTCCACCAAGAATCACCAACATCAGCCACAACAGGCAAGATGTCCCCATCCCCCCACCCTGCTCCTCTCCTCAATGCTCTGTCCAGTTAGGTCTAACCTCCATTTTCCACCTGAATAAAAGCTGCCCGAGGCCTCTGTGAATGGGACTAAGAAAAGATCAAAGAACATGCTGCACCAGCATGCATGGATTGACCACAGAAAAAGACACGGACAGATGAGTTTCTGCTCGTCAGATTTCTCTCACACAGCTCAAGACAGTGAAAAATGATCTTCGGTCCATGTCAAATGAGTGCAGCTTCATTTTCTCAGCCCAAGATATACTGAAAATGAAAACATCTCGAAATTAGACAACAGTGTCTGTATTATTACCTGTATTAAGACCAACAAAGTATTGTGGCTGTGTGCCAGGTCTGATTTTCTCCTTACTTCCTTTGCTGTTGTCTGTTTTCTAGTGCTGGTACATTTACCTTCTAAATTCGCTCATTGATCCATGTACTCTTTTGTAACAGAATCAGTCAAAACACAGAAGCCAAAGGACAAAATCAATAGTTTTTACACAGCATCTATTGTAAACTGAAGTTTCTCATTGACTTACAATTGACCTTTTTAAACAATAATATCACTCACCATTCATTTTCTAACCAACAATTCCAGTTGAGGGTGATGAGGGACCAGATTGTATCCCAGCACACACTGGAGCAGACAATAAAATCTATTTTGACAAATTATTGAACATCATTGCTGGTGTTTATGTGTGTTAGGGGGCAGGGGTTGTAACACATTGCTGACTAAAGCACAACAGCAAATGATGTCCCTTCAATAATTAACAAGGGCCTAAAAAACCGTCAGTATGCCCCCCACCCCCGGCGGAAGAGCTCGTTTGTAATCTGTCTGTCTTTAAGCTGCTACACACTCCTGGATGCCACTCCTTAGTGTGTTTTTCATTCTTTACTCTACATGCATATATCCACCAGCACGCATGACTGCATATGCTTTTATACAGTCATAATGTACTCACACACAGTGCTTTATGTGTACATAATACCCACAATGCCCTCACAATAGTACTCACGTCATCACTCCTATACAGTATATGCAGAGTATGTGTGACAACAACTGTGACACATAAGCACGCATACATATGCACTCATGCCACTGCTTGTGTTCTTCAGTGAGAGACTCCCCCGATCTCCTATTTATTAATACACCACTTATTGGGACACAAGTTGTCACACTGTCATTGGTATTTGAATTTTGGCTGGAGGCGACATTCCTGAGAGACATCAGCTGAGCCGGATCAGCAATCTGAGGCTTTTCCCCACTGGGTTTCACTCACATGGCAGTGTTACATAAACATGCTGCCCTCTAGTGGACATGAAATAGCAAAGATGGCTGCCATTTCCAAAGCCGCAGAAATCAATTAAAGGTTAGTTTGTGCGATTTAACAATGCCACAGTAAACATGTATGACTATCACTTTATAATGAGACATTCCTTTGACTGGGGTTTATAGTCTGTAATAAACTGATTTTCAAAGAAGAAAAAGAATATTCAGCACATTATAGTCCATCCATTCATGAAAACAACATTTTTGTTGCCAGGTTATTAAAATCCCTTTGGCTTGCACATGCTCTTTTCCAGCATTACATGATCTTTTTTCTCCCTTTTTTGCTTTCCTCTGACTGTGTGATTTTTCACAAGTCACCACGACAATGGATTTTTTTTTTTTTTTTTTATTGAAAATGGCTATAAATTCATGGACTTATTAAAAAATCCCATCAAAAACATAGAACTGGTGGCTTATTATCAAAGCAATAAGCATAAGAGACATTTCTTAAATTATCTATTAATCCTTATACAGGCTGTTTTGATGGTACGTGAAAGTGAAACACAGGAATGGTCCCATGTAGTTAAAACATAAAGGGTATTTTAATATGAAATGACATTTTACATGAACTACTGTGGTAAAATTCATCTGATTGTGGTACTTTTTGACATAGGTGCCTTAAAGGTAATGTGTAACTGCAACCAAATGTATAATTGCTCACTTGTATGTCACCATTTGGTGGCACTATAGGCACAAAAATCCATCCATCCAGCTATGCTGCTCATCTTTTTGAGGGTTGACGGGGAGGGCACACCCAGGATAGGTACATACATTATCAAAAAATTTAAAACATTTTCATTCATTTCTGGAGTCACTGCAATCCACAAGATGAAAATATATCACAGTACACTTCAGTATACTATACTCCCTTCACTATATGTTAACCTCCATTCCCTCAGTTTAACAGATGAATGGTGGTGAATCATGATGGGAAGGACAAAATGGGAGAAATATTGTGAGGACACAGTGGCTGCTATTGATGTAGTCTGCATTATTGATCTCTTATGGACCATCCTCCCACCTGCGAGGGCTCCCCTGAGGCAGACGTCATGATGGTGATGTCAACGTAATGCCATGACTTATTGGAGGAGGAGTCAGGCAGACTCTCCACTTTAATACAGTCGATTTATGTCTTGTCAGCACCAGTGTGAATATTACCTGCTGTGCAGCATATGTCATATTTCTGTGCATCAAGATAGCAGTGCAGAATGGATTAGTCTAACAGCCACATAATATATAATGTAGGAAATACACAGACTCACATGGATGAATGCAAGCACACATAAAGATGGGTATTTGAAGATGTAATATTTTCTGTGACTGCCAGAATACACTTTGTAGGAAGTGAGTTCTCAGGGTTTGTTTAGTGTGGTACAGCCTAAAATGTCTGTGGAAACCTACAGAACCTTTGATCCACTGATAAAACTCACCCAGGGTCTATGGTGCCTCAGCACTATTTTGACATTTTTCTTTTATGTTCACGCCCACATGTTGTATGTTCTGTCTTTATAGGTGAATTGATCTGGTTTCTTTTCCAGAGCACATGTAGGGTTTCTCGCTCTGTTATATGTCCGTGGTGTGAAAACATTTCATAAATCCTTAAAATATGTTGGAATAACATTTCATGGGGCTGAATAGAGCAGAAACACAACACTGCCTCAGAGCTCTGTAATGATCATCAAATAATCCTATCCACATTGCACAGCTGCTACCTTTAATAATAGTTTGTGGCCTGCAGATCTTGGTAATTAAAGGCTAATACTGTAGTGTGTTAATTGCCTTTAAAAAGCATGTAAGCACCAACAGTGAACATAATACCTGTGAGTTTGGTGTCCTTATTTGAGAGCATTGGGAAAAAACTGAACAGAGTTGGGTTTGGCTTAAATTGAATGCGTCCAACAACAATGTGCTGCAATTTCAGCCCACATGCAGCAGGGGGTGGTACAGCTCTAGTTATAGAACAAGGCCCAAGATAAGATACTGCTGATACAGTTAAACACTCCTGTCAAGTTGAATTTATTGTACCAATTTGAGGCCGTTGTTCAAAAATGTTGAGATGAGTGATTATCTTTGCTTCTCTTAAATGTTGATTTCTTACTTTTTACAGAAATAAATTCATCTCCATAGATTTATTATAGCTCATGCACTTGTATAGTAAATGCAGCATCAAGTTATTTGTGCTTGTGTATTTGGCTTTATACCTTAGGTACAGAATTTTTGTTTGTAACTATATACAACACAGGAGCTGCACAGGAAAATGACAAAAAAATGTAGTGTTTAAGTGTACACCTAATACAGGTCTACCCGTGGGACTCAGTGCAGTGCCTACTGTAAGTATGGTGTAACTGTCAAACCTCATCGCATGAACTTTCCACAATCTAACCTATCATCAAGCATATCATATTTCATGGACATATACACCTCTGCTGTTCAAATAATGACTACTGACACACACACACACACACACACACACAATCATGGGGAAACACACACAAATAAAAATTTCAATGTGCACGCAACAGCGTCACACATGCTGACACTGGCACTCACCAAAAGAAAAATCTTGGCCTGGCTAATGGAGTAAAGGAACCAGCACTCCCAGTGATGTCAACAGGCCAACACATACATACTCTCTCTCTCTCTCTCTCTCTCTCTCTCCATCAGTGGAGAATGACTGTTTTACTTAATTTCTTTTCCTCCCTCCACCCTCCTGCCAGAGGACACTGAATAAGATGCTAGTTTGAAGACAGACCTGCTCATCTCTGCAGCAGCTTTACCAAAATGTGAGCATCCATGTGTGGAATACACACACTGACCACTAAAACACACACTGGAAATTACATCATCACTGGTTCTGCTTGTTGATGGTCTATTATGCTCAGGTGTGGAGGGGGCTATAGAGGCAGTGTGCGTATGAGTGTGTGCCTGTGTGAGTGTGTCTGTGTATGTGTGTCAGGTTGGGGAGGGCAGTGCGGTCACAGGTGACTGTCATGTTTAATAATGATTATCACCACGCACCTGCGCCCCCACGCTAATTAACTGGACGCATATGCAAATGAGTCAGGGGATTTAAAAAAAACAGCTCGTGGAGTGGCAGTGAGCGGTTGTTCAGCTGCTGGATTTGATTAGGGTAATGAATGGTCAGTGATGGAGGCACCAGTGGTGGTAAAAGGCGGAGGGATAAAGTAAAAGGAGCATATTAGGTAGCAGAGTATTAGAAAGAGGGGCAGGAGGAGGAGGAGAGAGAGAAATATCACCGAGGTAACATAATGGGAACAGGTGGACGAGTGGCCTGTTGACTGAGGGAATAAGAGGCGAGACGAGGGGTGGGGGTTATGTTGTGTTTGTGTGTTTTAATTCAACTAATTCAGGGCCACAAAGTCCATCAGCATGTGAGAAAGCTCAAGCATTTCACAGTGTAAACACTTCAATCAATATATGTTATTATAGAAATCAAACGTGTAGACAGGGACCAAGCATTGAGTGAGAATGTACCCGCTGTATTTACACATGCTGACAGATTCCTTCCCTTCCATTTTGCATTTCAACCCAGTCTCTGCTACAGCCTGACTTAAATTGAGGAGTGTGAAGAAAGAGACAGAAAACGAAGAGTGAGCGCTTTTGAACCTCATTCATTTATTCCAGTGCATTCTGAACACGCATTCTATATCTCCATACTGTGATCTGGGCCGCGCATGCATATACACCTACCTCTAACAAAGCAAATTGCGGTTCATCCAACTCGATGGCCCCAATCTCAGTCGGGGGAGGCAGGCTCGTCACTCACACAGATAAGGGTGAATTAGGGTCTCGCTCTGGGTTTTACATTTCAATTTAGCCTCCGGCTTCAGAGCCATTAGGGGCCTAATCTAAAGCTTGGTCCGCAGGGTTCTCTTTCCATAGCAATTGCAATATTGTTTTATTAACTTTCCAGTATGCCGGAATGAAACTCCAAAAGATTCATTACTTCACATTAAGTTCATATTAGGGTTATTTGTGATAGGAAGACCTCTTATTTAAGAACGTGCAAGTAGCCAGTGTGTTTGTAATACAGTGTTGCTGTATCGCCAGCTGGTATATTTGGGCAAGTAGAACAAAGAGTGTGAGTGTAATTACAAGTTGATAATGTGCCTGGACATGCAGAATGACCAAGGCAACACTTGCCAGCGAAGCGTGGAGGAGGGAGGGAACACTGTGCAGGTGCAAAGTCAAAAGGGGACTAGCTCTCTTAACTCTCCTAAAATAACTCTCTGAAGACCAGGCGTGGTGCAGATTGTGCAATACATATATATAGTGTATACTATATATATATGTCCTATATATATGTCCTTTATGCATATGGGAGCTTGTAACATGCAATAAGTTACTTGGAACTTGAAATTCGTTTCTCATGCTGGGAATCATTCATTGAGAAAGTTATTGCATTATCATCAAAGGTCCCTTCAAACTAAGCCAAAGCCTCCACACATGTACATCACAACTTCTCGATTTATTTAACACAAGCAGAAATAGAAACAAGCATCCAGCCAACGGTTGGTGGTATTTACTGACCATTAACAGATAGTTTAACATTAGCCCTTGTGACTTCACGTTGAACTGTGAAGCCACAGTATTTACATACCTTCCAATGATGGTGGTGTCCAGACTTCCCAGTTTGTCCAAAACTATGTTTGTCACACAGAAGACTGGCCACTGGTTGGTACATTTTGAACATTATTTGGAAGTTCAACTCAATGTCATTACATGCTGTATAACTGTAAAGAAACACCTGAATCACATGACAGGTAAAATAAATGATGTTTACCTTATGAGTCATGGGTTCAGACTGACAGCTCGTTCTCACTGAACCTGTTAGTATACTAACAATTAGCCATTATGCCAACGGCAGAGGCTGGTCGGTCTCTTCCAAAGACCTCTTGGAAAAATAATGCTTCCTTCATTAGTTACCCAGCAGCAAAAATACTGCATTCATGGCATCCACATGTTGGAAGCTGTGATCAGTAGGTATATATAACCTCTCCAGTGGCTAACGTTAGCAAGCCAGGTAATAAAGATGACAAAACATATAAAGCAAACAACTTTGGAATTACCTGACACCGTATGTTTTTTGGTAGCAAGGCACCAGTTGCCATGACTTCCTGCCTGGACCAGTTACTCCACTGAGCAGAGAGACCCTAATGCTAACCAACTGCCAATATCTGATAAAACCGTAAACAACAAAATTACTGGCATGAGTATTTGTGATATAATTACTAATTTCCCTTTAAATAATCACATAAATGTACCTAAATAATGTTACTATACTGCCCTGGTGCACCAGAGGCCTGGTCCTCACAGAGAAGCTGCAGAGTTTCAACACCCCCTAACACTGAAGAAAATCCAGCTGGGTTTATCTGTATCTGCTGTTAGTGAGGCAGCTGATGAAGTAAGCTGTAAATAAGACAACAGTGGAGCTTCTCTACACCTTCAGCTCCTGATTCAAGCTAATGCTACCTGGGCTACCAGTATGACCACTGAATGCAGAGAGTGTGCCAGCGTTGTGATTAGTGACTATCAGTGTAATTACTGAAATTCAAATTGGAAACAACTGACATGATTGCTATTAAAAACATAGAGGACATTACTGGACGGCGCCAATCCAGGTTAACACATCTATGGCAGCTGACAATATCAGCTGTAAAAGCAGCTTATCTACTGTCACTGATACGTGAGTGGAAATTTAAAGCTTCTTCTTTGTAAGCCCAGTGCAATGCTTTGCTTTCCTAACCTCCTGCCATAGCTTCTTTCCTTCTCCTCTGCACTCGTCTCCAGTCCAAAGCTGTTACTATTTATCTGAACTATCATAACTACACACACTCACACACACCAGTAAACCCACCCCACTACCCCACAGCCCATTTTTCCCTACACAGGTTGGGTCAGTTTACCCTGCTCTGGGGTTTTTGGTGTGGCCTGTGTTCCTGAGCCCAGCTAGCAATGGTGGAGGTGGGGGATGCTTGCCAGATAGAGAGAGAGAGAGAGAGAGAGAGAGAGAGAGAGAGAGAGAGAGAGAGAGTGTGTGTGTGTGTGTGTGTGTGTGTGTGTGCGTGCACGCGTGAGAGAGAGAAAAGAGAGAGGGGGAACATGTGGTAGTAATCTGGTTGTTTTACTGTCTGGCTCTGGTGGTGAAAGTGTTGGGCAGGGGCTACGAGCGGTCTGGATCGTGTCAGAAGCCGCCGGAGTCAGGTTACCCTGACAGACCAGACTGGGAGTGAGTACAGTGGGGGAGAAAAATGGAGCAAAAGAGGGAGAGCGAGGGAGAGGGAGAGAGAGAGATGAGGGGTAAACAAGTGAGTGAAGGATGGGACTGGAAAGTAAGCGAGTGAGGTGGTGGACTTGTGAGAGCCAACCTTCTGACTCGTTCTGTCCTCCCTCAGGACATTTTTATTAATCTCAGTGTGTACATGTGCTCTTGCGTGCAATACTTCTCTATGTATGTGTGCGTGTGTGTTTGTGAGTGTGTGTATGAACCCAGGCCAGAGAGCTCCAAAAGACGACCACTTGAACTAGCCCCAGCTGAGAAAACAAATGGCCTTGACTCTGTCTCGCCCTTCTCTTCTCCCCTCTTCTTGTCTTTTCATCCAATTTTCATCTTTTTTCCTCGACGATGGGCATTTAATCAAGTAAGGGAGCTAATCAAAGCCAGAAAAGTCTCCTGAACCCTCAGCTATCTCCTCCCTAATCCTAAAGCTCTGCTTCTCATTTGCCATTGACCTAGAGGACCAGACTTGTCCAGTGAACCCCGCCACAGGGACATAAGGGGGAGCAGGATAGCTGGAGTTTAGAGTTAGCAAGAGGTTATACTGCGTGTGTTCATGTGTGTGTACGTATATAAATCCATATTTTAAGGCGCAGTGAAATGAAACATCAACAAACCTTTTCAACTGCGCTGTATAAAACAGGCAGAGGATGAGATGAATAGGGTTCAGGAATGAGGGAGTCGAAGGGGAGAAATGAAGAAGAGAGAGGGAGAGGAGCAGGGAGGATGTAGGAGGCACATGGGGTCACAGGGGTTGAGGTGATAAGTCGCCTGCTGGGGAATTAATAGGGAGCAGATGGCGCTACCTTTACTTAATGTAGGGGTGTGGATACAGGGGAGAGATTTATCAGTCTGTATGAGAATGGAGTCTGCCGATGGCTGGCGGGCTGACTCCCCCACCTGAGGAGGATTTAGCACATTCCTGGTTCGCTGTTAACTGGGAGGTGTCTGTGGAATGGCAGAAGTTTGCTGTCAGAGAGGGGGATTTAAAATAATAAAATGTGTCTTTTTTTTGTTTTTTTGGTATGATGAAATAAACTTGGGTTTCTGAGGGTGAAGAGGTTTGCTATTGTCACTTTGAATATCCAAGGCCCTTCATTTTCTCTACTAATGGATACTTGGAATGTACGAAGGCTGTCGTTTTGCAAAATCAGACTTATCAAGTGCACATGGTTACCAATTGTAATCCACTTTATAAGCTTTAATGTTGATTTTTCTTTCACTTTCTTTTCACTTGATAAAGTTGGGTTATCTCTCAGTCTGATGTAGATAATTAAACTCTGAGGAGCCAAAACTCTTTCATCCCTCTGAGGAACCAAAGTCAAACCAAATTAGATTCGAAAGGAGCTGTGCTTACAATGTATTAAAAATAATCAGTGTTTTATTTTCAGAAAACCCCATCGACCAATCCACAATTCAGTTGCTCATGCGAGGATTTTTCAGTTATGTCACCTTAGTGCACTGTAATTATAGAAAATGGTTTGTCCGACTGCCATAGTAACATCCAACCCAGCCAAAATAGCCATTTTTGGACATAAAAAGCTTCGTTTTATGACCCGCACAACTGACTATGTAATGCCTTCCTCAACTTGACCCAATCCCAGTTATTTCTATGGATACAGCAAAGGAACCAGTGGGAGATGAGTGGGTCTATCACTCTTATCACTTTAGTGATAATAGCCGTCACATAAAAGATGACACAGTGAACTCCACAAATGCCAGAGTGGCCCAATTAGCCACTATGCATTTCATACAATTTGCAAAGGGCAAATGTTCCCAAGCTGTAATTATGTAGTCACATTGCCCACCTTAGGTGACCTGCCAACCAGTCTTGACGTCCATCCCTTGTAGAGGTCGCCATGACAGCGCTGGGAAAAACACAAAGAAAAATGAGCTGCGGGGTCTATCATTGTGTCCGTAATTGGTCAAGTTGTGCTTGTTACCTAGTAGCAAATACATAATGGATAGTGCTGATTGCACTGTGTGATGGATGAGGAAATGTCATTGTGGGGGAGAGATGTGGTGTTGAGTGGGATGCTACCGGTTATGTCTACAGTTTAAAGATGCCAGCTCTTTCATCAGCATCGATTAGTGATTAAATATGACAAAATGTAATTTTACAACTGTTTAAAACGATGAATGCCTTTGATTTACTCCTAGATGCAAAGGTTTGTTCTGTTCTTTTTCAGGCAGGTTGAATGCTGAGTCCAGGGGGATAATTGGTCTGATCTATAAATTATACTGGTTGTCAGCATCAATCCTTTACAGGTGCGGGCAGGAGACAGGGATGCTGAGGAACTGTATGATAAGAAAGCCATCCTTGCTCAGATGACCTATTCAAATCTTTGTATAGTTTTCTAAACTACTCCCTTAAAGCACTAGTCGGATATTACAGGAGAATTATGAATATTGCTTTTATTACTCAACATTAAAAAACAACAACACTTGTGCAGGCTGCAGTTTAAACCTGCAGCACAAAAATGGAGCTAGGAGAAACTGTTAGCGTAGCTCTGAGCTAAAGTTGTAAAAACTGGCAGGCTAACTGTTTCCTTTCACTTCTAGTTTCTTTATGTATCCTAATCTAAGCTTATTAACTATTGACTAGTTTCATGATCAGTGCACAGATGTCATTATTGCATCAATCTTCAAATTTAATTCATAGCAAGAAATAAGTACATTTTACAAAATGTTTAACTACTATTTGATCAATGACAAAATTCTGGGCTAGAAAACCCACTTTGAGAAGACTTCTTCTCAAAAGACATCTCTGCACGCACTGAGCATTTTTGGATTCTATTTTCTATCATTTCAAGTTACAGGCCCTGAATAAGCCCTCTATAAATGATAGTTCCAGATTACAAACAGTGCCTTTAATTCAGAGAGATGACTTGTCTCAGTCTGTTCCAAGCTCTCCTGGTGCTGAGGTCCAGCAGTGTTCAGGGGATGCTGCTGTGAGGCAGACCCTCCCTAATGTCTCCATTGCCTGCACCTGACCCCGGTAGCCAGCAGTGGCCAAATTTAGTTTGGAAACGTGCCACCATGGGAGAGCCGACAGGCCCATTAATCAGCAGGAGTCTCCCCCCACTCATCCTGCAGGTCAGAGAGGGAGCAGTACACACATGCACACACAACCACAGAGGAGAACAAATACAAAGGGATACATATGATACACAACTTTCATGTGCAAACAAGTAACAATGACATAAGCATAACACAGACTGACTGAACAAAATGATTGCTGAAACTTTAAAAGCACTCCAACAGCAACTCCTCTCCTCACCTTATGCACTAGCTATCCTAAATCCTCCATCAACTCTTTACACACACACACACTCACACACACATACACACACTCACACATAGATGCACACACCTGGTTGCGGCCCTCCATCACCCCCAGTCTGATCTAGTCTCATATCCCAGTTCTCTTCACTTTGTCTGAGCCAGGTTTTCTGGCAGCCTGGGGCCCCGGTCGTAGGGGTTATCCACACACCGCTACCCTTGGCTGACACAAGCAAGGCATGAAGGGAAGACACACACGCACAGGCACACTCACACAACCAACAGACACAAACGTAGGCGCAAACACTATAATGACCCTCATGAATACAAACGAAGATGAAAAGTACTTACACACACACACACAGAACATCTGCAAAATATGATGTATCGAAGTGGTGGATCAGAGCTGGAGTATCCATAGTTTTTGGAAGACTAGGATGGATGTGAACTGGGAAAAAAAAACTTTGAATATATGCGGTGCAAGGCCAGGTTGAATGTGACATTTATTATCTTGTCTGAGATGAACTCAAAGTGCTCTCGCCTTTGGGAATATGCACAGAAATCAACAAAGATGTCCAACTATGTCTATGGAGTTCCTTAAATCACCTGTATTTGGAACGTGAAAAATGTAGCAGTCTGTTTGAGGCAGTAGCTAATTGACTTGTAATCAGTGTTTACTATCTCGCAATTAACACTCAGAGACAATGAGATCGGAGGATGCGGCACCAGCAGAGGGCATTTATTGGGCAATATCCCTGAGGTGTGGGAAGATGCCAGAAAGTAACCACAGAGAATGTCTGACAACTGGTAAGCATTTATATGCAGTGTCACTGGTGCACTTATCCTTTCTAATGTGAAACTCTGGAGGGAGATAAATGGTGGGATTGGGCTAGATTAATGAAGGTTACCAAAGTCCCCAGATGTTTCTGTGGTAATTAGAGGCCTTTGTTTATCAGGAAAACAAGTCACATCAAGAGCAAAGCATTCATTATAATTTTTCATAATCTTAATAATTCAAGTGTAGCTGCTTCATTTTGTTCCCAATTTATCATGCTAATGTTATGAATAAATCTACATAATTTCAACAGTGCCTGTTAGATCAGTGAGCAACAGACTTTGATAAAGGAAAATATTGAATTTCAACCTTAAAATCTGCAGCTGAAGAGTACATGGGACAAGGAAGAGGTTCAATAAGTTATAACACAATACAACAACCTTTCAAAAACTACATTGTTTAGCTTCATTGACTTGCATCGCTATTGAAAATTAACCTTTGTCTGCATTCACTCTTGTAAATTCAAGGACTGATTCCACATAGTAATTAAGCTGACAGTGGCAGGTATAGGATGCTCAAAGCAGCATTCAAATATCCACTTAACTAAAATCATCACGTCACTGCGTAGTCTGTGCCAAGTATCTTCATACTGAAACACAAAGTCAATGAGAGTCCAAAAGGAACTATTTAACTTTAAGGTAATTTAAAGGCATTTCTGACTTTCCGCAAGGTCACTTCAGCACAGTGTGCTGTCAGCGCGTGGGACGGACGAGTTCAGCTGGACAGTGCCAGTTGCATTTTGTCTCGCCCCAATTGTCTTGTCAGAAATCAATTGGAGATCACAACGTGGTTTTGCAGCGGGAGGTCAGTCCTCACTACAGCGTAAATATTTCATCCCGGACTCACGTCAAGGGGCTTTTAAAGATGTGTGGTGGACCATGCTCCCCTCTTGCTGCCCTCTGAAAGTGACAGGGCTTGCATTTTAGCCCACTTCAGGACCAGGTTAAATCAATTAAAATCTATTATTCATATGGCAGTGCAGTGACCTCACTGAAAGCCCCTATAATTTTCAGAATAGAAAGAAGAAAAGGAACTGGCAGTGAACTTTGGCTCCGCAAGTTTTCAAGAGAAAACAGGGAATGAGTGAACTTGTTTTAGAACTCGAGGCTTGAAAATAAAATTGCTGCATGAAACACTGTGTGCTGCCTGAACAAGACCTGAGTCACATGTTGGGGGATTTTTTTTTTTTCCCCCTAAAATGCTATTAGCCTTCATACGCTAGATAAATGAATACAGAATTGTTTTGCAAGGGCTCTCATGTTCTGAACCTCATGTACATGTGCAGCAGTTGTTCCATGCTTATTTGGAAGAAAATTGGCTCCACATTTTGGATTGCAGATAAATACAGTCTCACTTAGGCTGGAACATATCATCTTTACCACCAAGCCTAAAAACCACCCTTGCAAGGTCACTCCTAACAGCTGTAGTTGCACTCTCAACCATGGCAAGCCTTCACCTATTGTTCATCAAAGTGCAACTCTCTTCTTCTTTTTGTAAGGAAGATTTACAGTGGTATAGGCTCCATATATGACAGTAGGCTGTTTGGTCAGATAATAAGCAGAGAGGAGTCAGAAGGGGAGAAGTCATTAAGACCTGCTCACATATAATCATCCCAATGCCATCACCATCTCTCTATCTATTTTTTTTTCCTCTGCGTCTCTCCCTTTTGCTCTCTTTCTCCCTCTCAGATGAAAGGGTCTTCTCAGGCTGCATGGCGAATGAAAATGATGGAGAGGCTGATAAAAAAGAAAGAAGGCAAAAGATGAAAAGTGGTTTTGAAGTGGTTCGCCACATTAGTCGGCTTCCCCCTTCTGACCTTACAATTTAAGCAAACAATACGTTGACTCGGAGCTCGGGTATTCATGGAGACGGGAGTGCAGCTCACAGAAAATAGGTAAGAATTAGATGGACGGAGAGAGCAGCACATGGATGGATATGGACTGTAGCTCTCCTTTACTGATGAAATAATGTTTAGACATATACATTCTTCTGTGCTTGTTTTTTAGGAGTAGAGAGAGCCTGGTTATGCCACATTATGATATGGGTTGGAGGATGGCTTTACATGTATAGGCCTATGTATCTTTACATGTTTTGACGTGGAGGAGAAAAGCTGAATGCTTTGCTTAACAAGTGGCTCTCAGAGGCTGCTCTCTGAGGTAGAGCTAAATGTTATCACTAAGATGCTGATACGCTTGCAGTCAGCACATAGAGGTGTAAAATGAGTTTAGCAGTTGTTATCTTTGTCACAGTGACCGTCTTAGTGTAGCATGTTTAACTTACAAACATTTGGTGCAACAGCTGGGGCTAATGGGAATGTCAGTGGGTAAGTTTCTCTTGATGATGGTGCTAAATCAAATGGGATTATGAGTCAATCTTTGTGAGAATGGCAGGCCACCACATTTCACTCAGAGCCACAAACTTCATGCTACAGTGGCACTGCAGGAAATTTCAGGGGATTGCCAATAGGACTCATCAGGAAATATCCTCAGGGGACCACAAATATCTGTTCAAACTAATCCATCCACTGGATACTGAGAATGAGAAGACTGTGAATTTTTGACCAAACTTCCAATCAGTCAGTTCAATAGCTGTTTCAATTCAATGGTCTTTTCAGGATCAGTGCAGGAGACCAACTGACTGACAGACCAATGTCACAGAAGCCTTGTTCACTGTAGGTCTTTATGTAGAGTGATAGCTGCAGTGTGTGCACAGAGGCTATGTTATAGGTATGGACTACATCTTTAAACACATGCCTTGTTTACATGCAGGTGTCTTTTGCCTTGTACCCTCCCCCCAGGGTAGCATCAGTAAGCGACTGCTGTAAATGGACTCTCACTATCGCTTAAGATGGCGTAACACATCAACCAATCACAGGATGCTCTCCCCCTCATATCCTCTGGCCTCAGCTGGTACCATGGCATTATCAAAGGAGCAAAGCAGCCATTTATACAAACATACACACATACTGTACATACACACACACACACACACACACATACACCGCCTTCCTCATACATGGCTTCAGGGCCATTCCAGGAATGTCAAAGATGGTTTCACCCTTTGTATGTCTCCTCTTTCACCAACGCTGAATGATGGTTGCCTGTGTGGTTTGAGATTGTCATGGCCCAGAAACCCATTCTGAGTGCCTGAAATGTAATAAGGCCATCTAGCCTCTGCGGGTAAAATATGATGCCAGCAGAAAATGGTGGTAAAAATCCTACATTGATGGTTGTCACTTCCAGAGTGTGAATTTTAAATAGGTACAAACATGCTGAAAGATGTGGTGCTAGGATTCAAAGCGTAAGAGAAACAGGCATGGTGTGTTGGCGCGGAAAGTCTCTGATTCACAGCCTCATTTAATTTCAGCTTAAACCTAGTATTGCAAGGCTTGCTCTGCTTAAAAGGTACTATCCACTTACTCCAGTAGAGTAAGCATATTGTTTCTATCTAATTGACACTAAGCTCATGGCTATTACCATGTCAACACTGGATTACTGCTGCCTTTGAGCCTGTGGAGTGGTTGACTTGGCCCACATTCAGGCCTTGTTTTCCTTTCCACTCTGTCGTCTGCTGCTCACACACATATAGTTGGACAAGCTCACATGCTCGTAGTGCCACATGTGCACGCACACGCAGACACACGAAAGCACTCTCTCCATCATCTCTCTCTCACCCACACACACACACACACAAACACACACGCACACACACACACGCATACAGTGTCTTTCTTTCCATCCCTGTCTCTGTCCCTCTCACACACACACACTTACACACACACTCCATGTTCCAGCATTAGACGACTGTTCCAAGGCCAATTTCACCACCACTGAAAGTCCCTCTCTCCCAGAAGCTCCTTTGGTTCAGAGGCTATCCCAGCTAGTGATTGGCCGGTCAGAGGCTAGGCTAGTTGGTGATTGGCCAGCGAAGGCCCCTGGTGCACAGTGACAGTAATTAGCACACGCCAACCATTAACAAACACAGATTAGGCATGAACCCGTATGGCAAGCTGCCATCACGGTAGTGTGTGGATGTATGTGTGTGAAGGGTGGTGTTCCCTTGTGTGTGTCTGAGTAGGTCTCATTTTTGCGGTTTGTGTTTGTATTCAAGACTTGGCATGTGTGAATGTGTTTGTTGCTGGTGCTTGCATATGTGTATGTCTTTTTTTTCCTGCTTGTGCATTTATCCAACCTGCCTGCATTCACAAGTTTATGTGCATGCACACCCGTGTATCTGTTTGTCTGTGTCTGTGTGTGTGTGTGTGTGTGTGTGTGTGTGTGTGTGTGTGTGTCTGTGTGCGTGTGTGTTTGTGTTCAGCCTCATTTCCTCTGTGCCTGCTGGTCAATTTTGGCATTTGGAGAGAAAGATGCTGTGCATTCCCTACGGCTCCTTCGCTTCCAGCACTGAATTAGAGATGGGACTATGATATGTGGAAATGATTTCTTAAACGCCACCAATCTCTGTTTCCCTCCCTCTCTTCCTTTCACTCTCATTCTCTCTCTCTCTCTCTCTCTCTCTTTCTCTCTCTCTCAGTCCACGTCCCCCCTGCCCCCCTTGGGCTGGTGAATCCGCCCTGCTGTGTGCGCTTAATGAAAGATAAGAAGGGTCCTCCACCACTGACACTGAGCCACGGACCCTCAGAGGACTGTGCTAATCTGCTTGGCTCCTAATGGGGGCCACTTTGTGTCTGCCGAGGATCATTTCATATCAAACAAATTGTGTCCTGTGAAACCCATTACATTTTGGGCCCTTTGGAGATGCTTCGCCCTTAGCTGACACATAGAGGACATCTTCGGCCTGACTTTTGATGCTGTAAATATTTCTTAAGATGGTCTTACATGAGCATCTCTTTTCCTCGTCAAAGACGGGCTTTGTGCATCTTTAAGACCTGCCGCTCTTTCATTAAACAGCGATAGGGAGGGAGGGGGCTCAAACCATGAATGAGAAAAGCAGCGAGGAGAAACAACAGAGGGATAAGAATGTGGGAAATGGAGGATGGAGGGATAACAGAGAGCAATGAAGGGTTAATGAACTCGGATTCTCATCTTACATGTATTCAGTTTCGTAATTGTCTCTCTGCATGCGGTCCTGCGGCATATGCCATCGACATCAGGAAATTCAAATAATGTTTGACACATTTAAAAATATCTTTATTTACATGTGATGAGGGCCTTGTGATTCTGTTATGAAAAGGTGCTGATGACGCAGAGATCATGAATCACAAGTCCATCGCCTCAACATCGAATGTAAATGACTTATTTTAGGCAGAAAATATGGTTAAAGGTGGTGTAAAATCACCAGCATCAGAAGGTGTGAAAACACCATCACAGACAACATGTTCCTAATACATCTCCGCTCACCCTGCACAGCACAACTGCCACGGTAAGCAGCAGCAGCTGCGACACATGTATAGTAAATTTCTATTTGTATTGACAATAGTGTAATCTGCTGGGACAGTGTTGCCCCTTGTGCAGGTCATCACTCTTAATGTTTACGTTATGTGTCTGTCTCTATGCATGTGTGTGTGCGCCTGTGCACATTGTCCAGTGTGTGTTTTTGTGTGCGCTTGTGTCTCTGTGTGTATGCCATCAGTTCTGCAGGGGAGAAAACGGGGAAGGGGGGGAGTAGAAAATGATCTGGGGGCCGATACATATGAAACAGGAGGGCTCATACATAAACATAGCTCCAAGGCCCCGGGGCCAGGCAATCTACGAGGCAAATTGCTCACCAGTCAGCCATGGAGGCCGCACTGTTTACTATGCATGAGGTCTTGTGACATGCTTTAAAGCCGCCCCTAAAACAGGATGACTGGGCCAGTGGTAGCGAGGAGTTGGCGTTTTCTATTCCTATGGTATTCTTTCCTGTGAAAAATATGTAGTGAGTGGAGAGCGGATCATCGTTTTACTCTGTGGAGCTGTTGTGTAGTACACAACAGTAGTCTGTACAGTACATCCTGCATGAAAGGTAAAATATGGGTGTCAGGGTGTTCCTGCCTGTCTGTGTGTAACCATGTGTTTATTTGTGTATGAGTGAAAAAGGGTGTCTCTGATACAGCTATGGATGGACTCGACTGATGTTTGTCAGATTATATGTTTCGGGGGCATTTCAGCCTCTTCTGGGTGACACTCGACAAAGGTTCATGGTCAAAATCGAATGGTGGATCTTGCAGTTACAAGGTGTGCATTTTAACTATTAGGATACCAGGACAACCCATGTAATGCCGTTGTCTGTGATGGACAACTTGGAATACACTCTGGACTGGATTTCTCCAAAGCTACAATGTCTGCAAGAGCCAATATTCAGATTTCTATCCAAATCTAGCACAGATGTCGAGTGAATTTCCAGAAAACCTGCAAAATGAAATGCAAATGAGCATGCCTTTCCATCCACTCCAATATTAGAAATTGTACTTCGTAAGATAAACATGGTGTTAATTTTCTCACGGCTGCCACTAAACCGTTCCAGAGGAGCAGAGTGCAACAAGATGATGAAATGAAAACAGTGAAATCTCCAACAGTTTGGAGCCCGTAATAGAAATATCCACTTGTGTATTAATTTTAGGAATGTTGCCGTCACTTTCCTGCTCCAAAACATTTGATGTGTTTATCTGGTTTTTGTTTATTCTGTCTCTTTGGAAGAACAGAAGCATCACTGACAAACCAGTCACATGCTTCATGTACGTCAACGCTTATTTGCGAAGTTGGCTTCTGTTACGTTTTTGCTTTTATTGATTTGCCATCTTTTCTACCTCAGCCAAGCAGAAAACTTTTTCATAATATTTGGATTTGTTTTGAACAATCCGATCTGATTAAATATGCAGATACACTGGCAGATGGAAGCACATCCTTTACTCTTCCATTTTTTTCATTTCATGAGATAACATAAGACCTGATAAAGTATTTGTTTTCTCTCTTAAGAACAAACAAAATCTAATTTCCGAACCATTTTCATGTAAGTGACAATTTTGTAAGAATGATAGATGTTTTGGACTGAAACTCTTTAAACACATAAAAGACAACCTCTTTGAAGATGAACTTCAAATACCCCATCATTACATGTGAACATGAATGAGCACAACTGAGCTGGATGGAATAACAAAAACCGACTGGGATGAGATGTTAACATGTAAACAAGCTACAAGCCAGAACCACAGCTGCTCCAGCCTGCATTTACCAGCCCAGTATCCCAGGGGGAGCCCTCCTCAATTCAATTTCAATCTGCTCGACCCCGAGGGTCCAAGTTCAAGTTCAAAGTCAGGCAACCGTGGCACCAACGGGAGAATTGCCCACCCACGAGCCCCAGCCCAGAGTGAACTATTTTAACTATAGATGAGATCAGGACAAAATCCAATACCAGATCTATTCAAATGTCCTTTATAAGAATGTCTTTCCACAAGTGTGCATGTGTGTGGAGGGGTGGGGTGGGGGACTACTGTCACATTACAAACACCTTTACTGCTTCTCTCACTCCTTTTTTTCTGTCTATCTGTCTTTCTCTCTCTTTCTTTCTCTCTCTCTCTCTCAGGCTATAATTATGCTAATAGCATGTATATAGCTGTGGCCCCGGAGGCTTGGGGCGTATTGAAGGCTCCCAGGTCTTTCTCTCCTGTAACAGTATTAGGGTGCTATTGAAAAGCGGACGGCGGGTGAGAGGGGGGGCAGGATAGAGAGATAGCGCAGGGTGGCAAATGGGACATGACCACCGTGCTCTCTGTCACGACGCCGCCCATTGTCTGGCCAAAGAAAAGGGCCTCCGCCGCCAGTGGGACAATAATAAAGGAGCAAGAATGGGCTGTGCATATTAAACAACACAACAGACTGTGCAGACCAACCTGCATGGGTACGATGAAGGGGGAAGAAGAGGAAAAACAGACCAAGGGAGTGAGAGAGAGGCGGGTGTAAAAGAAATGGGAGGGAGTGGTAGACAGAAAAGGGTGGATGATGTGAAAAAGGCACAAAAAGAGGCAGAGGCACAGAGATAACTGTAAAAACTGAAATGTTGCTTTGTTTCTTTAAAGAGATGACACCTGCTACTGTCATAGGTCTTCTTCAGCTGTGGCAACAGAGAGACACAGTCCTGAGGCCGCTTCTGGAAAAGCTGCTGTTGCACCAGCTTCTGTAACTTGTTAACATGAATGTGATGATGTGAAAATTATACTTTTCCTCTGATATAAAATAATCCTTAAATACTATGAATTTCCGTATGATTTATCTGATATTATGTTGACAATACTGCTATTTAAATAAACATGCTGTAAATAACAAAGCTTTTCAGTCATTTTCTTTTTCATCAATGTCCACTGATTTTGCAATATTGGAATTTACACACATGGCAAAAAGGCCTGTGGAAAGAGACAATGACGAGGTGAAGGTAATGTCAATAAAATACATGCAGGAAATGAAGCATGAGCTCAAAAGATATTCAGTCACACATATATGCTTCAAAGGCTGTCAAGTGTTCTGATTATTTGATTGTTTTGATATGCATGTCCATTAAAACACCTGGTATCAGCAGTTGGACTATTTAGGATTTTAACAATTAAACAAATTAATGCTAGTGTATATTCATGCATTCACTGTGCCTACTGTTGGTTTCTTCCCCCTGTAGGATGCCCAACATCAAACACACTCACTCACTTTGTGTGTGGTGTTGTGAATGCTTTAAAAAGACCAGACTGCCAGATCACCCCCAACACCTACTTACAACATCATCTCTTCAACTATTTCACTCAACAGGCCTCATGTCAACATGGTCCGAAATGACTCTGAAACAATGTGTAAACATAGACTTAACTTCACTACATGTTTTTTTTTTTTTTTAAGTTGTTGATCAGAATCCTGATGTTCCAGTTTGACTCTGACTCGCTGTACCCATCCACTCATCTGCTCTCTCTCTACAAACAGACATGCCAGACAAATCCTCCAACACCCCAGCCATCCAGTGCTCAGTAAAAAGCAGCATCCTGCCCCCCCTCCCTCTCTCTCACTGGCTGAGTATGTTGAGAGGTGTCAACAGTAGAGGCGTGGGTGTGGGAGGCTCGACCATAGTTCACGGCTATCGCATGTGCCTCAGTGGCTATGCAGCGTGGGTACCATCTGTCCGCATATCACACAGTGCGCTGCTCTCTCACTTTGTCACTTTCTCTGCTCCCCCCTCCCTGTCTCTCTTTTTCTGCATATCTTTTGCCCTTTTTCACTCTCCCATCCCTTAATCCTTTATCTCGCTTCCTGTCCTCTTTTCAATATCTCTCTCTCGTCTCCTCATACATGGCCACTACTGCAGCATGAGGTTATCAGTTCATTAAAGAGAGACAGAGAGGTGCGGGTATATGAAACACACAAGACTTTGACAAGCAGAGCAAAGACCTGGCCACGTTTATCATGGAGAGTCTGCAAAAACATGCTAGGTTTTTTCTTTATCTTGATTTACTTCAAATGATTAGTGATGAAAAGAAACCCTGACTACGACATTACAGTCAACACAAAAATGTCTCTGTATCTTTTGCTTTATTGTTTCTTTTTTTGGTCTGTTTGAAGTAGAAAAAAATGGAGAGGTGCACGGAGTGTGTATGAAATAAGACGTTGTGAGGAGACACAGCAGCACCTCTCACAGGCCAGTGAGTGGCAGTGTGCCACAGTCAGAGTAGACCTTCTTCGAGGATTACGTGGTGCATGTGTAAGTGTGGTGAAAGAGTGAGTGAGCATGTGTCCGTATCTGTAAAGCTGCTGCTTGTATCTTTTTTAAACGTATTGGTGTGTGTAAAGGGAATTGCACAGCATATCATGTGTATCTTTGCATGCATGTGTGTAATTCTGATTTGTGTGTGTGTGTGTGTGTGTGTGTGTGTGTGTGTGTGTGTGTCCAAGTGCACCCGGTCCTCAGACAGACAGGCAGAGAGAGTGAAGGCAGTAGCCAACTAACTATAATATTGTCATTAAGGAATTCAGCAGATTAATAGCCTTAAATACCTGGAAATGTCCTAAGATCTAGTGTCTTTAGCTTGTAATTTCTTCCCTGGGTCCTAAGCACTAAACCCGCTGTGTTGTTCTTGGCATTCCTCAGCCGGACCAGAGAACATCGCACGGACACTGATACCTTCCTCTGGGATCCATTCTCCTCTGCATTTGATGGAAACCAAAAAAGGGCCTTTGGCCAGGCAGGTCCCATTATGTCTCAATGACAGAGCCCGGGGGTGAAAAATGCTCTGTTCTTTCCTCAGCGCACCTTTGGGTCTCAACGAAAAATGACATATGCCCCAATGAACGGGGAGAAAGAGGTGATTTTCCTGCCAAATTCAGGTCAAGTTGTTTGTTACCAGTCTGCACTTTGTTTCAGCTCTGAAGTATTTTTCTTAGTTGTGAATGATCAGAGCTGTTTTCTTACTTCCATCACCCACTGCCTTTGTTGGAAAGAGTAGGCAATAATGAAACCCTCCTGTAATGTAACACAGTGACAAACTCAGCCTTTTATTTTCCATCATTTTGACCATTTGGTTGGGTGTTTAGCAAGCATCACAATAGCCATAGGTGCTAATGATCCCTGAGTCCAGAGCCTCCTTTTGCTCCCTGTCACATTCCCACCTAATGACCTCATGACTGGATGTATGCATTAAACAGATGTGGCTGCCTATGAGGGGCCTGAAACAGGATAGGACAGCCTATAGCCTCTAGGCTGGTCTTCTCTGGCCTTGAAGCCAGGGGCCTCTGGGTCCAGAGGACAGGATAAACAGGATAGATGTGTGCGCATGTGTGTGTCTGTGTGTGTGTGTGTGTGTGCACGCGCATGTGTGTGTGTATCAGTGAAAGAGAGACAGACAGAGAGAGAAAGAGAAACCCCTTTCCCACATGCAACCCATAAATGCTCCATTTGCCATGTCAGCGTCATGTGAGAACAGTGAGCTGATTTTCAGTGTGAGATGCTGCAGCAATTAGCCTGTGTAACAGTCATACACTGCAAAAATACTTTTATCATGATAAGATACTCCTGAACATTTTACACACAAACAGTCGACTACTAAAGTGGTCTCAGACTTTTGGATCCCACTGTATACCACAGATGTTGTGGACACTGGAATGTGTTTTTCTTAAGTTCAGGCCAGGATTGCCAATCAAGTTATGCATGAAAATGAACCTGCAGGGACAAGTTGTACACAGGTAATGGTAGTCCATATGAAATGAGATCATTCTACTCTCGGGCCTTCATTCAGTGATGGTGGAGCTGAAGTTGCCACTTGACAGTAGGCTGCTGAATAACATTTTACTAAAAGGTATGCCACAAATTGTATGCTACAGACTTTATGAAAAAGAACAGAAATACAAAGTTTTTTTCATTTTCAGCTCTTGTTATATAAAAAAAGTAATACCAGTCCAAGTAATTAGAAGTCATATTCAAGGGTTGTGCTTTCATTTGCTTTACCATGCACTCTTTTTTATTAGAAAATACAAATGTGTCATCTCTTTCTCAGAATTTTATTACAGGCTCAATGCACATTTGTTCCACTTGAGACTAATCCGTGAACAGCGAAAACCTGCTTTACCTGAATAACTTAACAGAGCATTGTTGAGAGGTTCAGTGTGAAAGTGGCAAGCGAGTGTAAAGAAACAGTGAGAAAAAGAAACGTCAGATCAGCTGTGGCTGCAAGAGAAAGATGTAATGCAGTATTTGATGACAACCGATTGAAGCCAGCACGCTAAAAGGCCAACAATTGCTTTGCTGACAAAGTGATGAATTTTGTTTGTGAGCACTGCTCCCCTGGAGAGAAGGCCAGTGTGGCGCATCGCTGTTACATCTGCAGAGGACTTTAGCCTTTCACAGCCATTGTCCTCTGCACCTCCTTTAGCAGACACATTGTCCCTCTGAGTGAAATAAAAGCATTATAACAACAAAATCTGCATAGAAGATGGATAATGTTGCACAATGACTGCAGGTCCAGATGCCGCAGATTGCGCCCCTTCTGCAGCAAGCAGTGCTGCTATGCTAGCGAGAAGTGCTGCCATCAGTGAGACCATCAGCGACCCAGGCAGTACACTCTAACTGGCCCACAGACTCAGACCCATCTATTCTCAATATGCCACATTTTTATTCATTTTTTCCCAAAACCTGACACGGCAATCTGATGATGAACCAGCCCCATTATTTTTTGTACGCCAGCAGGAAGAGATAGATCCCCGAACGTTGTGCCTTCATAGAACCAACATTATCCCTCTATGTCAGAGGTGGGTAATATCCTGGCGGTCTGGGAGTCCAGAGGTGCATACAGAATGATGTCATTAATCCTCCAGGGCAATCTCGCTCGCTCTCTTCCTCACTCTGTCTCTCTCTCGCTACAACTGGCAATGCCGAAAACAGAGCCCCATTTGCATGCTGCATATGTTGCCAGGTGGCTCTGTGGGCTGCGGGTACAAATTAGATTTCCTGACAACAAGGTGTGAGAGAAAAAGAATAGCCGGAGCAAAGGCAGTTTGCTTATTTTCTTCTTTTTTTCTTTCTGTCTCTCTTTTGACGATGTTGTCTGTCATTGTTGTGCACTCTGCTCATAAATTTCAGATAACAACAGTGATCATTTGTTAACAGTTGAAATATAAAAATGAAGAAAAGAAAGTCTGCAGAGATGAGGTCCTGCAGTGTTGATGGGTGCATAAGTCATTTGACTTCAGCACAGGAAACCAGGGGCTTGGATCCCTTCTAGTGGTCAACAGTGTTTTCCTTTAATCAGCTGTTTCTTTTTTTGAAAGAAAAAAAATCTTCCACTTGTTTTTTTAGGACTCTGTGAAACACTCATAGCCCTGACAGGGAAAAAAAATACACAGGTCACATTTTCACTAAACAGTGACCTGTTGTTCAGATGTGACATGCAGCTAGCTTAAGACAGGGGCCACAAACACAGTGGGAAAAAGGGAGAGAGAGAGAGAGAGAGAGAGAGAGAAAGGGCCTTCACCTTGATCCTGAGTAAAGATGGGTGTGGAAATGAAAAAAAAAAAAAAAACGACTGAATGGGGGCTTAAACTTTTCAGACTGGACTTGAAAGCTGAGAGCTGTGTGCCTGTCTGCTCTGGTTCTACCCTGAGGGCTAATGACATTGTCTGTGTCAGTCACCCTGAAACTAGCCTGGATGCTCCAAAATGACTTTACCAGCATTGTTTACTGCCACCTCCTGAACAGTAGACAGGAAGGCGTGTCTCGGCCGAGGCTGACATTAGCATTCCTTATGCTCTTCATGTGGCCAAGGCCTTGATCTCTCAGGAGACAATGAGACGAGGCATCAAAGTGACTGTGTTCATCTGAGTGTGTCAGCACACTCATACATGTGTGCTCGGTCTCATGTTGTCCACCAGTATCAAGAAGCGAGAGCCTCCTGGCTCATTTTCCCCAAATTCAACAGTCTACCGTCATTGATCCATTCTTTCAATTAGAGGCCAGGTTTGTCCCCAATCAATTCCTATCTCGCCCTCTCTCCTCTGCTCCTCTATCTGTCCATCTCTCTCTGCATTCCCCTTTCTTCATTTTTCACATTACCCCCTTGTGTCCCCCGTCGCTCCCCCTCTCACACGCTCCTACCTCACACCCTAAGGTCTCGGGGGTCACTCCCTCCAAGGTGATTCGTAAACAGCAGCTTGTGGAGAAATCAATACTTTATCAACAAGCCACAAGGGGCTTTTGCACTTATCCTATATGATCTTTGTGGTAAAGGCCTCGGAGCATCCATCTCCTCCTCTGGTCCGCTCCCTAAGCTCTGTTGCTAAGACAATCCGAAGAAAAGAGAGAGGGATGAAGAGGGGAGGAGGGGCTGAAGGAGGGAAGGAGAAAGGCAAAGGGAGAGGGGATTGTGCAGGGTCTAGAGGCTCGCTGTTAGAGGAGGGATTTGCTGCTCCGCTGCTTTTAGCTTGATCTGCATCTGATTAAGGAGAGAGGGCAGAGTGTTGTCCTTCACCCCCGTGCTCCCCTGTCCCACCATTATGTACCCTGGCACTGAGATCCATCATCCACCTACCACAGGCCTGGCTGCCATAGCCTGGGGACTTATTAGACCGGCCCTGCTCTGTTCAACACAGCCCCACTCTGCATACCACAGAGGGTAAAAAGCTTCTGCTGCTATAACATACTGTATATTTACCATGCATCCCAGTGACTCACATGAGGTCAAGAGAGCACATACACAGAAAAGTACATTTATGTACGTGCCAGACGAGTGCTACACACTCTTGATTATCAATCCTAATGTTCTGTTTGGGCTCTTTGAGAACCTACCCCCCTTTAACAGCTCACACACACTCTAGGATGTAACTATAGGCAGTTTTACCTTGTGTATTGTCCATAAACACTATTACATAGTGTGCATTTGTGGTGTTGGATATTGTTAGCCTGTTACCATTACCATTACCAGTACCACTGATACTTTTTTGAGTTTCAACTGTTTCTAACACTGCTATATATTCTGTCGTTTTAATGTGTGTAAATGTGTATGTGTGTTTTGTGTTTGCACAATTACTCACCTCACATTGGCCTGCGAGGGATAATGAAATATCTTGAATAGAATAGGATTTAACTGAATAAATGTGATTTTGAACTGGTGACATGTGTCAGACGTCTGCTCCAGAATATGACACATTACTTCTATTTGTAGTCTCAGAGACTGCAGCTGGAAAAATGGCTAATGCAATGGATTTTTTTTACGCTCCGCTGCTATCAGTGATTGGTGTTGACAGTACGTTTTAAGCAGCAGTTTTAAATCTTAAATTCCAAATATTTGAAGTTTTATAACAGTTTATTATTTCACTCAAATTAATTAACACAACCCATATGGTGTCAGGCATGTGTCTGCAACACAGTGAGCTGTGACTGTGTAGCCGTCAGTGACCATCCACGAGTGGTCAGAGGGTTTTACATTTCCTCATGTGGTGCTGTGCAACTGCTCTGTGTCTTGGTGGAATATTATATATTGTTCTGTCACATACTGAAAAACCTTCTCCTGAAACGATGGCAACAGGCCACATATCCTTGTATGGCAATGTTGCTGTTTTATTGGTGATGGCCTTTTTACAAGCTACTGCCAAGCTTCCTGAGAATGAGCATGGTAACATGTATGCTGTCAGATGAGGTTGCGCAGTTGACATTTCTCCATGTGTTTCTGCTGCCTCTGCTGCAACATGGGTGGCAAGCCAGCAGGTCAGTCCTCCCATTCTCTGTTGTTGTAGAGTATGGCAGATTCACTTTTTACATGGCAGGCAGATCTACAGTCAGATGTTACAGACAATTTGCCAAAAAAAAAAAAGTTTGTTATACATACGTATATAGAGCTGGGATCTGAGGCTGATTTTGACAAAATAAGAGTCAAATATAATCAACACCGACATGAAGAGGTCATCCGCAAGAATGTATAACACAGTGCATAATGCAAAAAGTGAACCACAGACAGTAGCATAATTCAATAAGGGTATTGGTTAGGTGCATGTTAGCATCTTAGTGTTAAAGGTTAATACATCAATTCAAACTTTACAAAAGACTGAGGTGCAAAGAAAGATTGGAAACATTTTCTTTCCTAAATGTATTGATATGAACAATAAATGGTCTTTACAAGAACTGAAATGATGTGAAGTTCTGCTTTAATTCAGCTCTAAATCACAAGGTTGTGGAGGATAGTCTCTGTTGTCTGAGCTGTCTCGCTCCCCGTGGGTCTCGTCCAATAAGCCTTCATCAAACCCGTCAGACTGAGAGTGAAAAGTGGAGAAGCCCGGCATGTGCAAACATCAATCCTAAATTTCCAGCCTCAATACCACCATGACCTTGGTTTGGAATGACATCTATTTGCTGGCTGGCTGCACACATCTCTTTGCAAATTGTATGGGCCAGGCTAATTTGTTTTTATGCACGTTTAGTCAAGAATGTGATGCCACGTTAGCTTTTGGGAGCACTGCCAATGTGGTGCGGGGTTCCGAGTGACAGACAGAAAAAGGGTGATTGAGGATGATTGTTCTGCCGGTTGTGTTGATATATGAAAAGAAAGACCCAGTGAACGCATCCTGGAATGAGTTCATGGCAGATAGGAGTCCTTCTGGGACCACCTAAAGCTGAATATCATCATCTGTGCATGGAAATAAACAATGACCTTTAAAACTCAAATCCTAGAGTGAAGACAGGTACTGGGAAGTAGCTTAAGAAATCTTACAATGATGCACAATGTACCGTGTCATAAAAAGCCTCATAAAACATTTTTAAGCATGAATCACTGAGTAAAGAAAATTTATGAACAAAAAATGTACATGAAAAAAAAAAAAACTTGTCAAGCCTGTCTGCAGTGAGCTCCCTTGACCTGCCAGCAAAACAATCGCTGTGCCCTCACTAAACTGAAATGTAAACACAGTTCATGCAGGAAAATATTTGCCTTCCTCATAGCTGAATTGACCTCTCAGCTCTAAGCAGTCAGCTTCGAGCCACTGCTTTATTATCTCTTCAGCACAAAATTGAGTCTCAGGTTATGCTGTCCTCATAAGTACACACTACATCATAAGTTCACATGTGTCTTAATTTTATACATCTATGTTATATGATGTTACAGAGCAGATGGACAAAGGGCAATAAGTTTAAGAAAAAAAATGTTCACCCAAATCATATAAAGTTGTATTTGTTAACTTCTTCCAAGTGCCGTGTAGATACTTTTGGCTGTATTTGCAGTGATATTTGGTTTAATCGGCCTCTGAAACATGTGCCTCCAGCCAATACAATGGAGGTCAAAGGAATTTTATTTGTTCTGCTAAAGGCTATAAAAAAGTTTACATATGAAGAAACTCAACAGCAACATCTCTTTCCATATATAATGTCCTGGTCACTCAGAATAATCCAAGAAGTAACAAAAGAAACAAAATTATAGTGTAAAAATGCCCAGTTACAAGAAAAGGTCCTACTATCTATACATTACTTCCTGCATATAACTGTAAAGTGTTTTTGTTTAAATGTGAGAGACTCATCAAATGTGAATCCCAACTTCTTTTCCCCCTGTGTATGAAAATTCAACATGATCTGAGGTTTGCAGATAATAGATGTCCTTTCATGCATGGCAGGCTTGATAGCCCCACACATGGCCTCACCCTTTGACTGCCCAAAGGCTACTCCTCGCCCACATCAAGTGAAAACATTCAACCAACATTTGATTGAAACTGGAATGAAGAAATACAAGAGCGTGCGGTATGGCTGCAGGGATGGAGTGCAGTTTCGACGAATGCAATCTCACAGATGGAGTGCTATCAGAAATATCAGGTATGCTTGTATAGCCGGAGGTTATTCCATAGGATTAGAAACCAGCATTATCTCTCCGCAGCTTGAATGTGAAAATGGACCATGCTGGGTTTAAGTGTGTGTCAGTCAAAGCACGCTCAGGCATGTCATCCAGCAAAGGCTATCAAATACATTGTTTAGTATTCCAGGAGTCATATGCAAAAGATCCATAAATATTCACTATGTGTAATTCACAGCTTCACCTAAATCAATATCACTGATGAATCATATGTGATACACAGTGTTCACTGGTTTAAAAGATGATGCATGTTAGAAAAAGAGGGAGGAATAAAACACCATGGTGAACAGCAGGTGACCTAACTGCTCAAGCCACAGTGGTGATTTACACACAGCCATGAGTAAAAAGCTGTTTCCTCATGCAGGATTAGGAACATGAACACCTACAGAGCTACCTGCATCTGTGCAATGCACTCATATGGAGAGAATAAATCGAGTCCATATGTTTACCCAAGGACTCAGCCTGCTTGTTCCTCACCTGAGGCCCAGTGGGGTCAAAGGTCCAAAATCAACAGCTGAATAATCACTCTTTTTCTTCTTAGTCTTTCTCTCTCGCGAACCATCGTCTCTTCTCCAGTTTTATGTCTATTTTCTTAGTTTTCTCTTTCTCTGTCCCCTGATTTTACCCTCCGTCTTGACATCTTACAGCCTGTCACTGATTCAAGCTCACCTCCTCCCCCCGACGCACAGCTCCTCCATCCCTCCATCCGTCACTCTGCTGTCCTGAGGCAAGCAGGCAGGAGCTGGGCTGACTGTACAAGAGGTCTTGGATGGGTGACCACTCCCTGCTGTCTGCTCAGCTCGTGTTTGTCCGATGACATGATTGTCCATTTAAATGGTAAATTGGTTGTGAGTGCAGCAGAAGGTAACATATTGTTCATTCAGATCTTTTGCTCTAATCATAATTCATATGAAGACATTAATGAACATTAGGCATATGGTCTGGACATACAAGCAGGACTGCAATCATTTGACTCTTTGGTCCATCACTATTTCCCATTGGCTCACTATAGCAGTTAAAACAGGAAAAACATCAACTCTCTCTTTTTTTTTTGAGGGCCTTTTGTTGACACATCATTCACATGTACAGTTAAGCAGCTAAGTTGTTAATATAGCACTACAAGCTAGCTTATAGATAAACATCGCAGAAGCATAGCTGCATATTAATACCTACATGGACAGACTCGCTGTAAAACCTCTTCATCTGGCAGCCTTTAAAGTGATAATGCGACATCTGAATCCTGTTTTCTTGCTGGTGTTAAATTGATCACTTGGCTCTTGTTCTGCATCTTTTACGTTTGAAAACACAACTAACTACAAAAGCATATGGATAAATACCAAACATATGGTTTGTATCAAGCAAGCTTTGAGTTACCATTAGCAGTGGTTGATTTGCTGTTAGCTTGCTGGTAGTGAGGATGAGCTAAGCCTCCAACCACATCCGTTAGCCATCTCACGTCTGCAGGCTTAGGCCTGCATTACATTTTAAAATGACACCTGCAAGTAACACTTGCTACTTCAGGGCAAGTGGTTTGAGCACAGAACATAACAAATCATCTTTTAATTTCATGGAGCAAACTTATTTGTGCTTGTCACCATATCCGGCAAAGTTGTGTTTATGTCCTGGCAACATTAAGACAACACTTCCCCTCTTTTAGCTCTGCTATTGGTCTTCACCAGCTCCAGATATTAATACCTGGATCAGTAGGTGCTTGATTCTGCTACCTTCACAAGGGTCACATAGTTACTTAATGTGTGCATGGAGCATGGAGCATTTAACTAGCGGACTAAAAATTGGCTATTGAGTTTATCATGTACATGTCTGTCTACATTTGGGAGCTGAGTCAGGTGTGCTGAGTTTTTATAGAGAACAGTAAGCTTCCTAGAGTGGCAGGTTCATGTAATCAGTCTCTGTGTCACATTGTTTTCATATTCTCCTTTGAAAAATTGATATTACAAGAAACATCCCTCATAACTGCTCCAACATTAAAGAACAGTTAGGACTTTGGTCATGTAATAAAGTAAATTATCCTGTCCCATGCTTTGAGTCAGTAGTGACCATAATATATTTTTTTTAACAGTGTAACAATGTGTGTTGTGTTTTCTCATTAAAATTGTTGCATTTTACTGAGTGTCACCAGAGTGTTTGACATTCAACATGAGATGTTTGCATAATTCAACATTTTTTCAGCACACAGACCAGTTGTATGGTGAATACAGAGCAGTGATATGTAGGGGCTCTGAATGTAACTTCAGAGCCCCTAATGTGTATTTAAAGACATGGGAAGAGGAGATATGGATGGATGTTGGATGGATGATTTAATATTTCATCTGCTTTTGGTCAGTAGAGTATGCACCCAGCAATCTTTGTTGTTATGACTTGGACCACTATGGAAATAAGTTGTTCTAACTTGAATGTTTGTATCCTGTGCCATGCTTTGTGGATGTGACGGTTTGCATCATATGCTGCTTGTAGTTTTCTATTTTGTGTCTCATATACATGAGCAAAAGACTGCTCACGTTAATGAATTGTGTGTGTGCATTTCAAGGGGCTGCTGCAGTAAAACACAGAGAGAAGATGTTTCATGGCTTCTCTGTGCACACAGCTTCATGCAGGCATTGGCTTGTCTGTATGTCCATTTGCATTTTAGCCACTGCTGGACACAGCCATCCATGGATGTTCAGCCATTCTTTTTCTCCATCAACCACAATTGTGCATTCTCTCTCTCTCTCTCTCTCTCTCTCTCTCTCTCTCTCTCACACACACACACACACACACACACACACACACACACACACACACACACACACACATATCTAGGTCAAGGCAGCCAGGGGTAATGGGAAAAGCCTGAGGCGTATCTGCCAGGCAAATGATCTTATGAAATGATTAAAGAGTGGTTTCTCTCACTGAAGGCGTGGATAAAACAAGACTAGCGGTGCATATGCAGGTTTATGTATATGTGTCTGTGTGCATGTGTTTGTGCGTGTGAATGAGCAGCGCTAATCCAGGCTCAACAGTATCCACCCAAAGGTTCCCTGGGAAGAGGCAGTTTGGAGGAGCATGGTGGTGTATCATGTTGGAGAGAAGATCTTTCATTTGGAGAACAGGATAAAACCCACATGCCTGTTCTGTCTTGAGGTCCTTGAGTTAGACAAAAAAAAACAAAAAAACAAAAAACTACCTCTGCAGCAGAAGCACCTCAAAAAGCATCATATGCCTCTCCATATCACTTTCACCATGTTGCCAGACAACCATAAAGAGTACTGTGCAGTGAAAGGTGGTATTCATGGAGTGACAATGACATGTTTAATACAGATTTTGATGCACATAATTTAGGCCATCCTTAGCCTGGGGGAGACCATCTCTCTCTTCTGCATGTGTTTGAACTCCTCGTGAAAAAGGGAGAGCTTGGTTGCCAGGCTCTACATAAAATTGAATTGACAGAACCAAACTACATGATCAGAAAGCAATCAAGGTAAGAGAAAAAAAAAAAATATATATATATATATATATATAATAGCTATATATATATATATATATACACACACACACACACACACACACTTTATTTTAAGTCTTGGTAAACAAACCCTGTAAAGGTATAATCCTTACAATTTCAGTCCTGCTTAATTAGCCTACAACTTCCATGTTTCTGCTTGAAATACAGCAACATGTTAGTGTGATAATCAACTGCTTTAAGTAGCTACTCAGGCTGTGAAGATTTCTAAAACACTGAAGTTGTACTGACAGTTATGTGTCTTCTTCAAAATGCTGTGGACCAGCTCCTTCACTCTTTTAAATGAAGCTGGATAAAACATTGCATGCAATGATTCCTTGCCTTGCAAAATTAAATTTAGTATACACACGCAAATCATTTCTTCTCCTCACCTTGTTTATGTATAGGCTGTTCACATCCAGCTATTGATAATACAAAAAAAAACTAAACAAATGATTGCAAAGACATTTAAAAATGCATCCTCAACTTTTGACATTTCTGATTCACCTCCAAAGTTTTGTTTGAAGGCTGACAATAATAACAGATATTTTTCTTCTTTTAGCAAACTGTACCACTTTTTTATTTGTTAAAGAAATCAGCTCGATTGCAAAGTGCTGACATATGCAAACAAGTTGAATATGTGTTAATGACTGCTAGCTTAGTGTGTGAATAGCAAGGTGTTGATTAGTGCCGTTGCAAGCTGCTGTAGCCAAGACAAGCCTGGCCCACCATGTTGAGTTATAGCATACACCCTCAGCCAACAATAACTAACTCCTGTCTGCAGCAACAGCTCTGACAGTCACTTCTGCTCTTGTCCTGACAGAGGCGATGCTGTCTCATTGCAGAGTTGAAGTTTGCCCTGTGGCCATGCGGGGGGGAAAGAGGGGGTGGATAAATGAGACCCTTTTGGACAGTGGTGAAGTGACCCACATGTTATTCTCTGGTCATCTCTCCATCTCTCCTCTTGTCCTCTCTCATTTTTTTGTATTTCCCTACTGGCCATCTTTCTGTCTCTCTGCCTTCCTTTGCCTCTGCACTAATGCCAACGCCCCGCACCATTAGTGCGGCCACAGTGACAGCAGACAGATGTTTGGTGCCACTTTTAGAGCGACGAAACACAGGACAGGAAGTGGAGTCCACACATGCAAATTTATATACTAACATATCACACTGTGACAGCTGCACCATGCTGTGTGTGAGTATCCCTCTGTTACATGCAAAGCACTTCAAGTAAATTCTTCACACAATCACATACACACACGCACACACACATACACATACATTTCCGGTGGCCACATCAGAAGAGAGAGGCTGTGTAGTTGTTCCCGGTGTCACAGGATCACCCTCACCACAGATGACAAACAGATATAATCAGCTCTCCAGAGACCCATCCTGCTGCTGCCACATTCATTACAGCTGGACTAATACATACATCAAACAACCAGGGGCCACTGGCCACCACACTACCCCAACACACACACTCATATTCACACACATAACTTCTACATATTTTACACACATACCCACGCACACACAGTGATACGCACATAATTGCGCGCACTGTCAACAGTCATTGTTGTCACATCAACACATATCACATATCAAAGGAACTGTCCCTTTGACCCTCCATGGCACACAGAGCAGAATAATCGCATAATCTCCAAACTAAGGAGTGATATACATATCTAATTGACTGGCTGGGCCATCCTGTCATTCCATCAGTAAGGATTTGCATGTGTGTGATGTATTTAGTACTTTCTCATGCCTGATCCACCACACCATAATAACACAGCATGTGAATCAAGCCAAGGCAGACCTGGAGCTAATTTATACTCTTACCCTGGCTGGAGGCTCCGTCTGGGGTGTTTGAAGTGACGTGAGTGTCTGTGTGAATAAATGGATGCACATAGATATAGATATAGGTGTTTATTCATGGGTCTGTGTGGGTGGGTTAAGGAGTACGTGTGTGTGTGCGTGTGTGTCTGGGGGTTCATCCGTCTGATGCATGTCGTCTAGACAACATTTGTGCCCTGCGTCCGAAAGGGGTGATTGTCTTATGCAAATGAGGCCACGCTAGCTGTGACACGTCGTCCAGCATGTGGGTCATGTGATGAGAGAGAGCAAGGCGAAGCAGTGACGGTTGATAGCCTGCTTTTTTTATGTATTAGCATGACCATTGTTCACCATCACCTCAATGAAGACATGGGGAGGCATTCAGCGTGTCACCAGCTTTATGACCAACGTACAAAACCCCTCTTTAATTACCTAGATGGGAACTAAAACAAATCTAGTGAGTAAGCTTGGTTTCTTAAATAGGATTCACCTGAATTGATGATGAAAAAAAAAGATTTACTTCCTCAGAGTATCTAGTCATGCAGAAAGTTTCGGTTTCATACTATGTCTGGGTTTTTAGGTATTTCCCTCTGACATCTGTGACCACATTGATACGCTGCAGGTGAATGGAATTTTGTTGTTTTGGTATTCAGAAAAAAATAAAAAATCAAATGCCTGATTTAAAAGAGCAGAAAATCTCATCCTAAAAAGTGCTTCAGTTTCCCTCTGCTGACCTTACTGCTTTGTAGCACTTTGGGAGAGAAGAGTTATAATGAAAATTGATCACCGTGTGTTCTGCACATCATCCTGAAGAACCAGAGCTCTGATCTTAGACAGAGATGCAACTGTTAAATGTTGTGAATGTCATTTTTTTCTTCTTCATTGTGTCCTGGTGGAGATTCAAAGAGACAGATAATTAAAACCAAACCAAACACAAATATGCTCTGAACAGTTGTGTTGTAAGTTGTGCGGTAAGTTGCAGCAACAGTGTGGTTTGCCTGTCCTTGGAGCTCAGCTCTGTGACGTGATTGTTGAGGTTTTTTGATGGAGGGGTTTGTGATTATCTACAGTCAGTGTATTTACCTGCAGTAAATAAAATCAAAACACCATCAGTTTAAGTGTAACTTGTAGTTTGTATATTTTCACTGTTTTATTGGAATTGAATTTGCAACTCAAATGGTTGACCTGCACTGTGATACAGTGTTGTTGTAAACTGGAATATGAAAATTCAGTGTTGTGAAAAATTAGTTGCAAATGAAACAGCGAGATAATGCAGTGAAAATACTCAAAAATATATTTTCAGAGGAGCATTTTTAAGTGACTTTTATAGCTTTTATATGTTTTTTCTGCTGCCTCACAGTCATGCTCCTGTCTTCTTCTCCAAGCTCTAATGGGGCTCAGACATAAATCTACTGCAGGTAAATACACTATGGACCTCACCGAAGACTGAAAGATGACAAGCAGAGGTTAGACTTGGACTTGGATCAATTCAAGAGTTCATGCAAAGTGGCCAAGAAAGAGCCGTAGACCTTTTGAACACATGCGTATATTTCACCTGGACCTCTTCCCACCAAATTCATAACCTCATTATAAAGAGATGTGCAGGATGTGCAAGATTATTTTTTTCATGTTAACTTTGCATAAACTTCTCACACATCATCTACTATACTTATCTTAGTCATGCAACACTGATCAGCAGTGTTTTGATTTGCTCACACTTTTTACTGTACAAGCTGTGTGGAGCATACATGCCAATAGAAAACAACAAAGTAACTAACAAACCAGTGTAAATCCAGATGAATACAGCTCCTCTCTGCCATAAACGCTTACACAGATCATCGTGTATGTTGTATTTCCCTTGGACAACAACACTGTGTGGAGGACATCTAAAGATGACATTCAAAGGCAGCGTCTGGCTGTTCTGTCCATGACAAGCAGCATTTCTTATAGATAATGATGAGGTCCTATGTTCAGCACTGTGGGAGAAAACTCATCTTCATCCCATCATACTCGCCGAGCCCTTTTCCACCAAATGTGGCAGCCATTTTCTTGTTGCTCCCAGTCAAAATGCTCTCTTTAATTATGGAAAGCCAGAAAGGGCTGCGGTGGAGAAGGAAAACACTGTGAGGGTTGGGATATGGGGGGGTTTCTGGGACGGCAGGGAGCAGTATGGACTTGACAACCCAAGGCATGAATCGTGTAAATGGATTTCAAAACAGATGACCTGCATGCTGATCTCATGATCTGTGCCTTCCAGTCCTTCCTAAATGCAAGCTTTTTATTTCTCATCTCTCTCTCATAATTCGCTCTATTTTTTTCTCTTTCTCTGGTAGGAATCACGCCCCCCCCCCCAACCCTTCCTCACATGACACAGCCCGGGGTATTATCATAGGATATGTCCAGAGGTCCATGCTGACCTTTAACCTTGGACTCTGGGATAGAAGGGGGCCCCGTTCTCTGCCTGAGCATAAAGAGTGGCGGGGCCAGCGGCGGTATTGTTGGAGGGGGCTGCTGACTGACAGGTCATTTTTCACCCATTGTTTTTTTTCAAACAGCAATTTTATCTTGCAAAGTAATGCCTTGGCAACCATGAAAAGTGTAGCTTCAATGTGCTTGTTATTGTTAAGTGATGATCTGATGCCATTCAGAGCAGAAAGGTAGCCAAGGTTTTCCCCAGGGGGAGTTTTATTCTCTTTAGCATGAGCCGTATTTACTTACTAATTTATTAGTGTCTGATGGTAATGAAGAGCAGGTTAAAGATAGAAGTAAAAGTAATAAACACAGCAGTAAAACATTTCCATACTCTTCTTTAATACTAAAACAGAGAATACACCAAGCATCCACAGCACAACACATTTTCCCTGTGTTTGTTTACTTGAGGTACCTGTGTGTTTACGCGCCAACACATGCTCAGCGTCTCAGCAGCCGTGGCTCTTCGTCTTGTGTTGGTATCTGGCGCTGTATCGAAGCAGGGGAACGAGACGCGCTCCAAGTTTTAAATTGAATTTCATGCTGGATTAGTGGCACTCCTCTGAAATGCATGTGAGCCTCCCCTAATGACGCGCTCATCTTCACACTCCAGAGACACTCTGTGTAATGTGTGTGCGTACGCTTGTGTGTGTTTCTCCATCAATTAGTACAAGCAGACTAGTGGCACATAACAGATATGTTTGCCTTATCAGTGGAAGTAATTGCTTTGTTGGGCTCTGCTGGCGGACTTCATCAGGCTCTGTACATATTATGACAGGGAAAGGTTGTTGTTATAAAACCCATGTTACATTCAACAAACATATTTTCTGTGGAATATATCAAATGTTTCTGCAGAAGCAAAAGTTACAAAAACTTCAAAGCTGATCTGTCAAATTCTGGAGACTCAAACAAATCAAATCCACACTTTGCTAACAATCAAACATTGAGCACTGCTGTGTTTTTGTCATTCTTTCTCCCTCCCTCCGTCCCCGGCCAGGTCCGATGGGGTCCAGGCAGCCTTGGGTCTGTCTGTCCTTTGCCATGTGTCCTCTTTAGCACTGACCCATGCTGGAGGAGCAGTGAGTGGGGCCTGGAGGCTGAGGTGGTAAAGGAGGGGAAGACGTCTGTGTGTGAATGTGTGTGAATGTGTGTGAGGAGGGGGGGGGGTGGCCTCCGCTAGAGGCAATGGGTGAGCAGAGGGCAACAGCGTGGGGGTTGAATGTAAGCCATGCAAGCCTCTCCTTCCCTTCCATCCACCACTCCACCCCTCCCTCGTGATCCTGGCCTGAATGACATGGATGAATAACAGAGATGTGCAGCGGTACAGGCTGCCCTGCCGCTGACCCTGCCTGCTCTGTCCAGGCCAGGGATGATGTGAATGTGTGTGTGTATGTGTGCATATGTGTGTCTGATAATGTGTTTGTGTGCATGCATGTGTAGAGAAAGTCTGTGTGTATATGTGCTTGCACACTGTCCAATATCCATGTTCGCAGGTCTTTGTGTGTATTCATACTTGTCTGTTCATACATTTATGAATATATATATATATATATATATATATATATGTGTGTGTGTATGTCTATGTGTGTGTGTGTGTGTGTGTGTGTGTGTGTGTGTGTGTCTGTGTGTGTGTGTGTTCGTGTGCACGAGTGTGCACGAGTGTGTATGTGTGGCCAGCAGGGGAAAATAAACAATGTGCTCTCCTTGTCAAAGGCAAGGCCCCAGGGCTGTGGAATATCTCGGACACAGCTCACACAGGGAATGAAATCAAGCAAAGGAAGAGGGAGAAAAAAGTGGGATCACTCCATATGGCACATGGCTGAGGCATGTCACTGTTATGTATGTGTGTGTGTGTGTGTGTGTGTGTGTGTACAGGAGCAGACATTTATTTGGCTTAGACAATATCAGTATATTGATAATCATCTGCATGTGTTAACCCTGTTACTATTTTGTCTCGTGCATACACAGACACACACACACACAAAGGGAGCTCATATCCTTAACTGTTACTGTCTTGTAAAACTTTCTGCTGACAGCTACGAGACATGAACTCCTTCTATTTACGTGTCTGTGGGTGTGTGTTGTCTTTGATCTGCAGATACTGTGCAGGGTCACAATGTTTTTCCACAGTGCTGAGGGAAAGGTCTGAAATAGAAAGAAAGAAAGAAAGAAAGAAAGAAAGAAAGAAAAAAGAACATCAAATATCACATATCCTTAGACAGAGACCCAAAGCCTTTGAGACTCACTGATAAGTGTGAATGAAGGCGAGAAAGTATAAATGTGTGAATACGCACAAAAAAGGCTAGACACATCATCGAACTGTGTTTGAAGAAAGATTAAGGTGGAGGAAGTATCCAGATTCATTTCAGAGAGTATAAACATAACTCTGAAAATGAAATCTTGGAATGTAAAAGTATTCAGAATATTTTTCCCTCAGTGTTCATAGATAGATAGAATAAGGTTGGCATCGGATTAATGAATCACTGCAGGAAGCATCATAAACCTGGGTGGCCCTATGAAGCTGTGGACATGCTCCTTGCCTTCTGCAGTAACCTGATTGCTCACCTGGTGGAGTGTGTGCCATGCTGCAGCGGCCCAGGTTTGGATCTGACCTGTGGTCCTTTGCTGAATGTCACCACCTCTCTCTTTCTCTCTCTCTCTGTCCATTATGTCCCTGTCTCTCTCTCTCTCTCATTGTCGCCACTGAAATGCCCTAGGGAAATATAAAATAGCTGTGTATTTTGATTAATGAATATTTCAATAAGTTTTCTTCATCTACTCTAAATTCATACAGTGAGTTCATATCATTATTTATATAATCTGAGTGTTATATTACATTATGTTATATTCTACTTAATTGTATTTATTCTACTCTAATCACCTCTCCCTGTGCTACTTCAGCACATGCAGTAGCACTGTAAACCTGACTGTGTGGTCTGGTGATTAATGGCACAATAAAGATGGACATTTCCGACAACTGCGGTGACACGTGCAGCAGTAACGATGCTATGCAAATTCACAGCAATCAATCTTGGCACAGAAGTGGTTAAGTTTCAGAGGGAGGTGGAACAAAAAGCCAGCCATATTGGCGGTGTTGTGTGCCAAGTGGTAGTCATGGCCCCTGCCCAGCCCTCCTATTACGAGGCTGGCAATAAGTTGGCCTGCCCGCTGGGGAAAACAGGGAGCTGACACCAGGAACATATGCAGCAACACCTGATTGCTGTGCCACCGCCACAGACCTGGCTGCCAGAGAGCACAAACACAGCACATGTAGATTCAACACACACACACACACACACAACAATTGTGCAGGAGGATGGTACTGCAGGATGTATTATAATGTTATGTCCATACAATCTGCCTGAAAACATGTAAATAATATCTATCTATATATATATATATATATATATATATATAAGAAAACTGTCATCACTGACTTGCCCATGTAGCCTAATACATGTTTTTACTCATCATCACTCATGCTATACAAGTATCACACCCAGTGGAAAACACACGTGCACAAACACACACACACTGACTTACAGAGCAAACCCACTGGGGATTAATTTCCTTATTCAGTGAGTGTGTATACAAGGCTTGGCTGGTGTGCCAGTCGCCCGCGGTGCACCACACGCTGCCATGCTGTGCCAGCAAACAGCACTGATGCCCTCCATTTGCAGTGTCACATATATCAAATGCATGCTGCTATCACTTAGCCCTCAGTAGTCTGAACCCTGCCCGCCTGCCCGCCTGCCCGCCTCGCTGTGCAAGTGTGTGTGTGTTTGTGTTTAGCATCTGGTTTCATCCACTGCTAGGCACGCCGATGAATTTGATTGACGACGGTCTGGCATAATGCGGTGATTGATTGTGTGAAAATCAGAGTGAATGAAAGTGCTCTCGGGATTATCTTTGACCAGACACTCACCCCGCTCTGCCTCAACACAAACTGACATTTCTTGGGGTTTTATCTCCTGTCATTTTTGAGAACTTTATATCAATTCGCACACCCGTGACCTTAACAATCCCGCAAATATGCACATAAATGTACATGCACATTTGAAACTGGACGCAGATCTGACTACCTCTGTGGCCTGGTATACCACAATTAGTGCATGCAGTGCACGGAGCAATGTGTGGCAGAGGGAAGAAAGCTTGAGTGAGGAGGAAGAGGAGGAGGGTGGAGGAGTTGTTAGAGACTAGGCCTGCATTGTCTGCTGCCTCTCAAAAGGTTTTACCGTTGTTCATGGTCACGTTGTGAACTGGATGCGACCCTACAGGTGTCCCTGTTCTCTAAATGTGTTCCCCAGACCCTTCACCGGCCCCCCTCAAGCCGCCCGTCTGTGACCCCTGACCCAGCAGACCCCAGGAAGTATGGGTAATGGCAGGGTTGTCAATAAAGTCCAGGGTCACTAATAGACTAGCTTTTGTTGTGTGATGTCAGCTTCCAAAAAGGAAAAGACGAAGAGAGAAAAAAAAACCTCCCTCTAACCCTCTGTCGTTTTAACATATCTGGGTCTATTCAAATTACAAATGGGTGCTTGTGATTGAAAGCCCACAACCCACCACCTTTCTCTCCCCCTCTCCTGCCCGCCTGGCTCTCCTCATCTTCTTCCGTCTCCTTGCCCAGCTCTTCTAGTCTTTAACTCCAAAGAGGTGCTTGTGCGCTGGGCTAAAAGGTCTTAATGTGTCTGTATTCATGGAGCCAGACCATAGAGGGCTGTTTTTAACCCTGTTTACGGCCTTGCATCCATTTGGCCAGGAGTCCTTCACTCCGCGTCCCTCCCCCTCTCCATATCTCTCTCCATTTTTCAACCTCCTTCACTCTCTCCTGCTCTTCTTTCTCTCTTCCACCCACATCCCAATCCTTTTGTGATAGGATATGAATGCACTTTGCTAGTTGATAATTACACTCTCCTTCTCTGCCCTCCTCTCTCTTTCTGACAGTGGGATCCACAGGCAGTCCTTATTCAGCCAGTAATTTGCCTGTCTCCTCATTCATTGAGAAGGTACAAATTATCCCTCACACGGGCACTGGCTATTCTCCCTCTCAGCCAGTGTGATGAGGACTGCACCAAAGAGAAAATAGCCAAGAATATGCACTTTGTATCTGCTTTAAGTGTAATCGAAAAGAAGAGATTTGTGTTTCATTGAGAAAGTACAGATTCCTAGTTAATATGGCAGGGAAATGGGAAGAAGTAGGAAGGAATTAATGAACACCCGTGATTATGTGGCATTTTACAGTAAAAATTAGATTATGATGACACAGGCGTTTCCATAGAATTGGTTTGTATCAAATGTTTTGACCGAATCAAATGCAAAATGTTTCGCTTGAGCACAATAATTAGAGTCAACAGAGCAGTCAGCCATCTTGAGATAATTTCCTCAGATAATTCATGGTGTTGCAGTGTCCAGGCCTGGGCACATTTGGACATTTGCTCCTCATTGCCTTCTCATCAACACCCATAGCTGAGGTCTCACCGCTGGCCTATAACTGTGTTTAAGCCTCATCCAAAATAGTCAGAGTGACAAACAGATAGTTAGCAAATGAAAGGATTCCATGACAAATTACTCACAGGACTCTGGCTTCTTGAGAGCACATGTGTCTCCAGCCATTTATATCGCCTTTACGAGAGTATAGTTCTGTCAGGATTTACGGCGGGATATGAATTGCGCACAATATATAACAGCCTTCCAGACTGGAGTGTTTTGAATCCTTCGACGGGGTGGGTTTATTTCAGCATATCTGCGTGAATTTAATTACAAGTGCTTTGCTCAGTTAAGAAGTGCGACAGCACCACGGGCCATTTGGGTAATTTATTTATGGGCAGCGTTGGCAGCGTTGGAGCAACCTCATTGGCTGGGAGCAGAGTTCAAGCAGCCGGTGGCGATTACAGGGCAAATGTGACCACTGGACAGACAACAACTGGCCCGGGAAGTCAACAGGAAATGCTTTTTTAAAGACTGCAATCATGTTTTGTCGACTAATTACAGAACCAGGAAAAAATATGAAAACACATGCCGATAATGGGACAAAAGCATTGATCATAAATGTACAGAACAAGGCCTGGTGGTCATGGACAGACAATGGAGTACAGAGGCCCATTGTTCCTTGACTCAATGAACTATGTAGCTCGTTAGGTGGAGCTTCCCAAGATTAAAGAGATGGATATGAGCGGAGGAGTCAAGGCCTGGGGTTAGAACTGGGGGCGAAAATCGACACTCTGCCACAGCAGAATGATCCAGCTCCTGATTCCCTGACCCCACAGCGGGCTGCAGCCTTTGATTCCACTCCTCCTTTTTTCATCCCCACATCAAGAACACACATTGTTTCATCTCTTTGCATATTATCAGACTCCACCCCGCTCTCCTCATCTCTAATAAGGACTATGTGTCTTTTCTTTCTCTTTCCCTTCCTTTTCTTGTTCTCTTACAACTGTTGTCGCCTTCCTCCCTGTGAGGGGTCCGTAATTGATGGATTTCAATGAAGGGTGTAGGTGTTGTATGTATATCTGCCAAAAGCACTGTGGCATTGATATTCTCCCCCAGGCAAAGGAAGAGAGAGGGAGAGAGACAGCGAGGGGGAGAGAGGTGACCCTGCTGGCTGAGTGGCAGTGGCCGTCATGCATAGCATCTCTAAAATGGAGGGATGGGGGTGGAGGGAGGGTGAATGTCACTTTCAAGTGTCTCCTCGGCACTCTCCCTTAATGAGAGATGGGTTCTGCTCCACAGACAGTCAAGGGGACCAAGGAAGGGCCCTCCCCGCCTCCTCCTCATTCCTCTCCTCCACCCCTCAGATCTCCAATCCTCCAAGGAGCTGACAGCTCGAAGATCCGCAAGCCTGCGTCTCCTCCACCTGCACAACCTCATTTCCTCATCACAACAACAACAACAGCAACAAAGGTAGGAGGATTTCTGTTTACTGCAACTCTCTCCTTCTTCACAGCGTCACATCACTCTTAATCAAAATGACCCCCACTTACATTTTCACTGTACTGCCTCATTTCTTGGCTTCCTATCTCACTCTTGTCTTAAGTGAGGGACGCACTCTAATGCTATTTAGCTAGCCTGGCTTGTGATTCATCCATTCCAGCTGAAGGGAAAGGTGAGAGGAGAGATCTCCCAGGACTCCTCGCAGCCCCCATCTGTCAGACGCACCCGGCCCACTGATTTACATTTACCGCAAGGATTTATGGGATGCCCGCCACAGAACGAGTCGAAGCAGCAAGAATCATGGGGCGAGAGACAGAGCGGGGAAATTATTCAAAGCAGTGATTATTTTGGGACGGCCATTACGCATGCACACCTGATCAGGGGGTGTCACCCGTGACTCCCCCCATCCACCATGATGGAGAGGGGCCTCATCCGTGCTGCGCTCTTATTTTACCTGGCTTGCATAAAGGAGAATTCTCTTAGGCACCAGGAGAGCCTACTAAGGCTAAATTAGGCCCCCGGACAGGCAGAGGAGAAGGGAGAGAAGAGCAGATGAGGCAGTTATGTATGCACAGGGGATTGAGATGAGGGATACTGGTCAAATTCACGATCAATCTTAAACCCAACATACTGTGGCTATATATTCACAAATGCATATTCGCCACTTTCTGCATAGTTGTCCCTGTGTGAGGTTATTTCAACATTACTAGGCCAGTTTTACCAGCTTCAAAACACATTACAGTGTTTAAATAGAAACTAAGTGCAGCGAATGACCATAAATGTGTGAATTTCTGTAAGTTTAACAAATGACATTTGCTGGTCCACCTGCGCTCTCTGTAATTCAGAAGCCCAGAAAATGTCACAGTGACAGCCCTCCTTTCAACATGGCTCTTAAAGCTCTGTTCACTTGCCACCTTCGGCAAGGATCATCACTTATAGTCATTACTTACAGCACTTTGCAGTCAGTAGCAGAAAAAGGTTAGCGTAGCCAAGTTTGAGCACATGCTCCTGTGCTGTAACACTACAACTGAGGTCAGCTCAACTGCAACTCTCGGCCCTCCTCCCTCTCTTCCTCTCCTCCCCATCTCCTCGCCAAGTTCATTACCAGTGGCCCCCAGGAACGACCTGATTTCAATTCTGACGCACTTTGTTCAATTGCCCTACATGGGAGAACTTGCCGGAATGGGGCCAGTTGATTATGCTCTACCACCACTATGCTTATTTTATTTAACACCCAAAACAGCAGATAATTTTAAAAATCTAGGCCAACTAATCATGAGATTTTTTTTTCTTGTTCTTTCATTGGCTGCCTTATGTGTCCATTTCTTCCTCGTGTTTTTTCACACTCTGAGGCAACACGCTGAAAATGTTTCATGGTGCGCTTGACGAGTGCCTGAGTGGTGTCAGGGAGCAGCTGAGAAGAACTGGTGATTAGCCGTTAGCAATTAGCTGACCTCAAGATGAAAGGAGCAAGGATACGATCTTTGCTGTAGGGATGAGGTCAAACATAACTGACCCCTCGCCAATGTTGTGACCTGAGAATGATGAAGAGATGACTACAAATCTACACTGAATGATAAGCAGCAGGGCTACAGTCTAAGTGCCAAGTTAGCAGACGTGGTGTTTTAGAGAGTGGTTGTTATTGACTCTGCCACAGGCATTTTCCTTCCCCTTTCATGTTCGCCGTGTGGGCGATGGTCTCCTGAAATTTTGTGAGCCTGATGTCTTAAATGAGCTGTGCCGTGATTTACATTTTTGTACAAAAAAAAGAGAAAAAAATCTCCATTTCCTTAATGTACTCAACATTTTTAATATTTTTGCACTGATTTTGTATGATGAAAGATTATTTTGCAGAGGTCGCACACAGAGCGACCTCTGCAAAACGTAAAGGTAAAGCACCGAGACCAAACAAACAAAGCTTTACTGGAACTTCAAATGTCACTGTCTAATTTACTCTGAATGTTTCATTGTGGCTCCTTTCAACAGCGACTATTTTAGAATATTTAAAAAGAATATGTATTTTATGGCACATTAAAGTTGCATTGCTTCAGATTTTTATGACATATTTTCTTTTTTTCCTCCTCCATGCAGGCACACAGCAGACCACCAATCAGCATTAGGACAAAGTGTGACGCCAATGACAGTTTGACGTATAATATTAGTAACATATTTTATTGGTTATGAGCAAAATCAGATTTTTTCTATAAGCCAACATCACATTCAAGCTTTTTTTGATGTTACATAGATATCCAGTGTCTGCGGGGCTATTTTATGCCAAGCCTTAAACTTAACCTCAATCACATTATTTGAAACCCTCCAACTTTTCTTCTTATCTGCCTTTAACCTTTACTTTAGTTGTTTCAGGCGTCTTTTACCCCGAGCTATATGTGTAGAGAGCTACAGTATTTTTCTTCAACATTTTGGCTCAGGAGGACATGGTCTTTGCTGCAAAGAGTCTCTGTGTCAGAAGAACTGGGGTGTTTTATTGTGCCTCTCTGAGGCCAAGGCTGTGATCCCCTTACCTATGAGACACATTTACAGGCATTACAGAACTGGACAAAGTTCAGTACAGAGCAGCACAATATTTCTGTTTTACTACACACTCTTTTCCCTACTCATCTACTGCCTGACTGTTATATAAGGGTCTTTATTGAGATGAAAAGCAGACTGAGAGTCACTATTTGAGTCCGATTCAAAGAGTCTTACTCGTTCTATGATAGTCTTTTTCCTGGCAGTGAATGATCGCTTGCTAAAAACGGTCTGCTCTTTGTGCCAGCTGATCCAGAGATGATGACTCGTTTCAGCGGGTCCAAAGGAAAGTTGATTTGCCCCCAAAACACAGAATCCTTATTTTGTCTGTTTGAAAGTGGAACACAGAACGAGAATTGACTGTCGTCCATTTGTGGCACACTGAGTCTCGCAGAGAAAGAGGTGTGAGCCTAAAGCCTACTGTAGGGCTTAAAGAGGCAAGAGGAAGAAAAGCAGCTTGGACATGAGAAGCGTCGGACTAGGTGGGCTGATTAGTATCACAAGGATTCCTCAGAGGGATGAAGTGATGATGGAAAAGTCTGCTCTGCATTATATCCTCAAATGTTGCTGCTGATTATTACACTGAAAATCAGCACATTGACAGATTAAAGCATGGCACTGCATTAACCCCCACACAGACAGTTGTTACAATTGAAGGGGACACTTTGCTGGCAAGATCCAACCAATGAACAATAACGAATGTAATGGCTATTAATCACAATTAGCATATTCCCCAGCACCCAGACCCCCTCACACCATTGTCTTTGTCACACATTCATACAAACCATCGGACATGGTGATGGTGGATATGTGGCGTAACATATGTGGGAAATATTCAAAGGCTTTTGTGGCCTGACAGAAGAACCACCTAATCTGTGGCTGTAGCTTTGCCTCAGATAGCAGCTCTGAAAGGCTGTTAAGCGAAATAGGACAAAGGGACTCTTAATTTCCAATACGGTTTCATCGGTTGTCAAACCAATTAACATATCAGGAGGGATCAGTCTGTGACAACTGTCAGAGCACAACCTCAAGACAAAACCACTATTGTTCCTGAAGGAAACCTACATGCCCTGGTAAGATAGAAGGGTAGCGAATAGGTAAAAGCTGAACATGAGGGTGAAGAGCCGGAGTGTGCTTGGTTGAACATACACACACATAAGTTTATTTGGTATTATCCTATTTCGGAATTACGTCTGCAGTCTCATAGACATGCATGTGCTCCTGTCTGTGACCATGCACAAATCTTTATCTCCTCACACTTTTTTCCATTTTATCTCTGCTGCAGCATACACACGCAGCAGACGCCCGCTGCACCGATGGTATTCGTGGCGGGTTCGCGGCAGTGTTGAGGCTAAGCACTGGTGACAAAGAGAGATGCCTGGAGGACTCTTCAAACGTCCATCCTCACACGACATGAAGCGGACAAGACCTGCAGCGGCTCTGCGATGGGATGCCAGTCTCAGCATATGTTACATAGGGACAAAACACGAGGGAGGAGCAAGGGGGGCGAGGTGGAGAGAGACAGAGAGGCAAAGGGGTTAATGCAAGGAATGATAAGGGAGACAGACAGACAGACAGGCAGACAGACAGAGGAGTGTGGGTGAGAGAAATAAGAAAAGTGAGGGGGGGCAGTGGATGTTGAAAGGGACAGAGAGGCTGTGCATGAAAGGAAGGAGGGAGTGGGGGGGGGGGGGTGAAGGGAGGGAGGGGTGAAGAGAGAGGGAGAAGTTTGAAGTAAAACTGTTGGGACGTGTGTGACATTAGGACATTGGGGCCCTGGCAGGAGTTGTGTCATTGGTCCATATGACTTGTGTGGAGCTGGGGTGAAGTAACGCGTTGTAACAGTGGTGGAATGGTCACTGTATGTCACTGCCCTTTCCATCAGATGCCCTGTAATGACATGTCAAAACATTTAGAGGGGTGGTGCGCTGAAATGTCGCTGATGACTAAATGTCCCTTGGCTGCCGGAAATCACTGTTTTGGTCATTTGCTTTATAATTTAAATCAAAGTAAATTTAACAGGAAAAAAGTGTCAAACCCAGACTCTGTTAGGAAAAAATCCAAGAAGTCCTGTCTCTCTAGGGTCTTTGTGATGAAGCTCGATGTGTTTAGTTGCTGTGGGCTGATGAGACTGAACAGAGTCCTTGGGCCATGTAAACAAAACCCCTCGGAAGAGAAAATGCCAGGGTACCCCCGACCCCCATACCAAGAAATCAGACTTGACAAGAAACAGACGCAGGTTCAAGCCTTGGCCTCCAGGCCTCACAGCATTCTTCACCATTCTACAAAACATCAAGTGGTGCGGAAATGTTTCATTTTTCCTGTACTGCACCACAAATTAGTCACACAAATATTAATAATAAGAAGAAAGGTCATCTTGACTTAAAATAGTCACATCATCATCATCATGAATAGAAAATGGGCTGCATGTGTGTGTTTATTCAGCTGTATCACTGACGAATCACTTTCACATGAAAATATTTTGCATTCACATACCTGTGTAGGTTTTGGAGGAAACATATTACACACAGGTGACAGTAACTAACAGGAAGTTATTGGTCTAATATTGTTTGCCCAGAATTGTAAAAGCAGACGATTATGAATTGAATTTTGAGTCATGCCACTACACTAGAAAGTAGATAGCTGCTTTAAAGGGGAACTCCACAGATTCTACACACAGAGTTCATTCACTCATGGGGAGAACTGCTCAGCCTGTCACCACATGTTTCACTTCTGATGTAGCTCTGGAAGGAGTTTTCTGAAAGAATTACCCTGATGATGTCATCAGGGAAATTTTGGGCTGGGCTCACAGAAGAAAAAAAAAAGTACAACAGAACGCCTGAATGGAAATCAAAAAATAGTTGTGCTAAGAAAAGAAAAAAGGATTTTCAGCCTATTCTGCTTCATTTTTTGCTTTTTAAATCATAGAGGTCTTGTGCTAATTGGCCAAAATAACCCTTTAAATATTCAAGGTTAAAGATGTTTGCTGCCTACCCTTGACTATGACTCAGCTGCTACTTGTAGATATTAAACAAATATCAAGTTAAGAAAAGTTACTTTCATATTTTTTTATGGAAAATTTTAAATACATTCATTAAAAAAAAAAAAAAAAAAGGCGAGACAAATGTGTCTGGTAAAAGTCATTACTACTGCTGCTTCTTTCTTTACATAGAAGCACCTAATGGATGCAAGTCATTTTGACAATGGTAGGAAACCACCAGCCCAAGCCAACCGGACAGGTACCCAACGACAAGAAATATTGGTGTTACAGTAAATGTCACAAATCATTTTTGATGTATTATTCTGGTTTCATTTTTCAAATAAAATGTTAATATGAACACAACAGGAATCCTGTAACCAACAGAGTAGTAACACATTTGAGAACTTAAGAACATTGTCAAAGAGGCTGTCACTTGTGGAGTGACAGAGAAAACAAAGAAAGAGAAGGAGGAAACAACATGACATGTAAAAATGAACCTTTGTGCATTTCAGTATTAACCAGAGGGTTTACATCACTCAATCATAGTGGATATTCTGAGGGAAATAATGACTTTTCTTAAAAGATGGCAGTTTAAAACCACATTTCTAGTGCAGGTTGGTGCTGCAGTAAATGTCTTGTCGAAAAGATTCCTCTTTCCGTTATCAAAGCCTGAGTGTCCTTCACTGCAAATTGTTCACAAACCAGCAGCAGTTAATAAATAGAGCCTGGCCATCCCAGTGTCAGGTAAACGGGACTCCAGTTATGAATTGCAAATCGGCCTTGGGTCACACAGCTGGCTAAACTAGGTATTCATCCTTCAGGGTTAAATATGAGGAAAAGATGAACTGAGAGAAGTGAGGGAAACACACATAAAAGCAGACATCTCAAACTCTAATAACTTAAGAGAGCACTCTCCGTAAGCCTTCATGAGGATTAACTCTTTGTTCTCCAAATACCGGCCGATCAATAACCAACAGGCCCAGACATCTTTATTCGCAGACTGCTCAAATGCTGCTCAAAAGGAGGAAAAAGAACAGAGACCCCTATTCTGCTCTCTCTGCATGTTTCAAGGCAGAGTGATATTCCCATCTCCCCTTCTTAATCTGGCCTGCATTCAAGTTGGCCTTCTTTATGTGCACCGTTTGTGTGTGTGTGTGTTTTTATGAACACATGCTGCATCGGGCGACCGAAGATCACGACACCTAATGGATTAGAGTATTAACGATTGCGATGTGTTTTAAAAGGCACACATAAAGCAAAGTGCACCAATGTAAACTAAAGATATACACTCAGAAATGACTCTTTTTATTAGGGATGGGGCAGAAATAATGAAAATAACCAGCTGGGGTGAAAGGAGCATTTGGAAATTGCAGATAAAGGGTGAGAATAACAATAGAGGCGTGCACTAAACATGTGTTTGCCTCCGTAATCCTGTGGCTTCACTCACACATCCTGGCATGTTAAGGCTAATCCGACTGTAAACAAACAACAATCTTAGCAACACATCTAATTATTAGAAATATGACAGAATATGGAGAAACCTCATGATGAGAAGGAAAAACAAAACAGTTTTCCTCTTAAAATGTGTGTCCTCATTCCTCCCTCCCCGATGGTGGACTCCCACAGTCCTTGGGCCTTTGTGTCTGTCTCCTCTTTATGAATAGAGGCTTAACCATGGCCTGAAGCAATGCGTCTTCTGCTCCCTCATTGATAGCCAATGCATTATTCATTTATTTTCATCATATCATCAGATGTGCATAAGCTTCACCCAGTTATTTTTGAGCAGCTGCATTTATTATTATTTTATTATTATTATTATTATTATTATTATTATTATTATTATTATTATTATTATTATATTTTGGGGGGGCTCCATTACTTCTTAGGAACATATTCACACTATTCAATCATTCATGGCCTCTCAACTTTATCAGGAACCCAACTGAGATGAAAGCTAGTCTTTATTATTGATTATCAGAGGGATTAGCTCCAAGTGAAAGTTTAGGTTAGCCCCCCAGTGCTGCTGGTCAATGGAAGAGAGCCAGTGCTTTTTGTCGAGAGGGTGTCACTGCACGCTACCCTCTTAGACTCTTTGTGTCCATCCACAGACCTGAGAAATAATGTTCAAATCATACATGCATTCTTAATAGTCTTGTTTTTGTCCTCAGGACATTCAAACTTCATGCAAACCCAGGCAAGCAATGAAAAAGGTTTTTTCCATCTTCAGCAGACAAAACACAAACCCGGCCAGTAGGTAAGATGAGGAACAAAGACTTTGAAACTCTATATCCTGTGTCCACAGCTCTGTGTGTAAGTCAGCGCCCTAGACCAATTATCCATAGCTCTTTCCCCTACCTTTCTTTACTTAGAATGAAAGACAAACAAAAACCCAAAAGCAGCTGGCTTGCTTGGTGCTTCTGTATGAAAGCACTGCCTCTCTCTCGACCCTCTCTTCATCCAGTGCCCACAAGTCTCCAGCCTTGACCATACATTATCTTTCAGGCTCAATGCTCCTCTTCCTCCTCTCCTTTTTCCTCTTCTCTCCCTTTCTCCTCCTCTCCAAGAATAAAGCGCTCCTAATGACCGTGGGCTCTCAAGGGCCTGCTGGTGCCCGGGTACTCAAAAGTGCGGCACAGTGGAAAGGGGGGCACCCTCCTCCTTCTCTTCCTCCCCTTTTATCACAGGTGAGAATAGAGGGTCAAGAGGGGTTAATGTGCTGCTGTTGCACAGAGGTTTGGGCTATCACCATGGCAGCAAGCATGTCGAATACCAAGGTGTGTTTCCTTCCTCCTATAAGAGAGGTTTGTTTGTGACTTGTTTTTTTGGCCTTTAGGTTCAACTTCATTTTCAAATTGTAGGTTGAAAAGGTTTGGCTTTGACACTTTCAAGTTGAGGGTGAATAGATGACGTTTTAGTAAATGTGAAACTGCTGTTGAACCGACGTTAAGGAAATCTTGTCCAAGTCCAACAGCCCAGCAGAGAGCACTAAATTACTGCAGTGATCCACAAGTTGCTTTTTTAAACACCAGCACATTTGTTCCTCCTGCTGTTGTATGAGACCAGCAGCACATGAACAAAAGGTCACAGGGTCAAGGACTGGGGTCAGTTGGTGGGTTCAGAAGATAACATCTGGCCAGTTGTTGTGAGGTTCAATAGTGCAGCAGTAATGTACACACACACACACACACACACACGTACTGTACGTATAGAAAAAAAAAAGTCTGGCCTTGACACACGTGGCACAGAAACTCTTGGCTTTAATTGTTGAGAGTCGAGAAATTGTTTTGCATGGTACAGACCCGAGAAAATTAATCGTCAAAGCCCCGCAAGGCTCCATGTGCTAATTTAAATTCCACTTCTACAATAAATGAGATTGCTCCTTTATTCTTTCTCCTTCAAACTTGAAACAAATGCAGGCAAATCTAAAATAATTAATTTCAAAGGGTGTGAATTAAAGAAAAATTCCATTTAACCATTCCGATGCAATTTGCATTTTGATTTCTGCGATTTCTGCACTTTTCCTTTATTTTTCACCCTCACACGTACACTCTCTCTCAAGGTTCTCACTTTAATATCAGTGTGGATCAAAAGCCTTTCATTAAGGTTTTCTGCACTCCTTCCAGCATTGTTTGGCTCCTAGGATAACAACAAAGTGCTTTCCCCTACTCCAGGGCCAGGTTAGCAGAGAAGAAAGGAACGGTTATTCCTGGGCTAAGTTCACATCAAACACAAGGGGCTCCAAGTGAGAGAAGATGAAAGCGCCAGGCCTGACCCGGAAGATTAGACCAACACTGCTGCCAGCTCTGTAGCACCCAGGGGCCATTCTCACTCCGGGATCCTACCCCTCCTCTTCATACTGCACAATGGACTTTAGCACAGAACAAGCCTAGAAGAAGAAGAAGGGAGTAAAATATGAGGAGCGAGGGAGAACAGAGGAACAAAGATACAAAAGAAAAGAGCGAGGCGGACATGGAAGGAGAGAGGGAAAATGGATGAGCAGAAGAGAAGAAAAAAAATGTAATATAATTTCAAGAGTGTAAAACTGCAGACTGTTCCAACCTACTTTTCCTGCCTCTGCTGCCGTCTCTTCTGACAGATAGCGGTGAGGCTAGGAATAATGCCGATTATCATAATTGCTTAAAGTGTGTGTGAATATTCATGATTTCTCCAGCCTTATTATAGCAACAAATCCACACCACAATGAATGTAAATGCATTGTGATTATTTTACATAGCGCAATGCCCCCAATCCTTCCCCTCCTTCATGGGTGTGTGCGTGGACTGCAGCTGCGGGTGTCAAGGTTGGGTGCGATCTCTAGCTGGCCCTCATCAGCCAGCCGAGCTGTTGCCATGCACCGTGCAAGGAGGAAAGGAGATTCAAGGGTGATGCGGAAGAAAGGGGTAAGATGTGTGGAAATGGGAAGGGATGAGAACAACCAAAACAGAAGCAAAGAAGTTGCGGAAAAAGGATATGTGAGAAAGTGATTGTTGAGAATAAAAGGCAGGCAAGGAAGGAGGGGTCATTGGTGCAGAGAAGAAAAAGCACTTTCCCATCATGGTTTGAAGTTTGTAGAGAAGGGAGGGGGCGAGAGAAAGAGAGAGAAAGAAAAAAGAAAGTGAATTAAGGAAATCAAAGTGTGGGACATTGAGGTGCTGAAATGGGGTGTGCAAAGGACGTCCAAGACACATAGTGTCATGATGTCAAGGTATACACCCCCCCCCGCACACACACACACACACACACACACACACAGACATACACACCCCACCCGTACCCACACAAACACACGCACACAGAGGCCCCCTCCTGCTCCTGTGCCCATGCATCTGAGGTGCCAGATGGCACAGGACAAACCCTCCTGAGGGGAAACAGCGTGGTGACCCCTCCTTCCCTCACCCATACTTTCTCACACATTGAAGACACATGGAAACAGAGGAGTGTGTGTGTATGTGGTGGTGATGGTGGTGGTGGGGGTAGTGGTGGTGGGGGTGGGGGTTAAGGTTATCAGTGATGCCCATCAAAGCATACGCACACACGCAAGCTATGCACTGACTAACTCCCAAGATGCGGTGATATCAAGGCATGCCTTGACATATTCTGAGGCAGGCGAAGAATTTGAATAGCCTGTCAGAAATTTGGCTACCCTGTGGGCCTGCTGCATCGCCTCACGGACAGTGCCCTACATCAAACATTACCTTCCTTCACTTTGTCTGCCATCCATGCCCTGCTAGCTGAAGATGCTATCTCACCTCCGCCTGCATGCTGCACGGTGACCCGCCCCCAGACCTCTGCCGCCATGCAGCAACAGGACCTGTGAATCCTGTCCAAAAACTTTCACAAGGAGTGGCGCTAGTGGCTATGGGTGAGCTGCTCAGAGACAAAGAGACAAAGAGAGAGATGAGATACAGAAACTTCAGGAATGAATGTGGGTGAAATTAGAAGACCTGGAGCATATTGTTGATCCTGGCAGTGGCCATATTAATCAAAGCACCTCCATGCCACATGTCATGTAAGGGATGGCTACCAAACTGTTACATACTTAACTGTTGAAAACATAACTGCATTTATACAGTATTTTCTCTCAGTAGCCCTGTCACCAAAGCAACAGCTGAGAACATGGTGATGCAGGAAATGAATGGTCAAATAATGACAGAGGTTGTAAACAACTCAGGGATTAATGAAAGAACAGCGAATCTACTTTATTTGACCTCAATGCAAACTGATGATGGTGATAATCAGTCATCAGAGAAACACCATGAAAACTGCACAGACAAACATGACAAGTACAGCAGGTCAAAGATGAATATGTAACTTAGTGTGTCAAATGCAATGGATGAAGGGTTTGGTTGGAGTTTCATTGTTACCTTTCATTTCTCATCCAGATAAACTGGGCCGTCGGACCATCTGACTGCTCATGTTCTGAGCCTTATCTGAGAGTCAAATCACAATTATTTAGACAGACATTACAATTGCAGTTTGAGTCACAGTCATGGTTTAAATGGTAAATCTTGCATTTCAATCTAACTGAAAATTGAATTTAAAAAAGAGAGAGAGAGAGACAAAGGTGTGACCTGTATTGAATAAGCATGTTCCTTCACATGTGGAGAATATGATTTGGTGGATGGAGCATCCCTGTGGCACCATGATGTTGATTTTTAGGGAATGGGGTTTGGAAACATTTTATTTTTAACAAAAGGAAAAAAAAAAAAACAGATCCTGCCATTTGAATATTGCTGTAGTTAACGTCTGTTTGTGTTTTGTTTTCAACACCTTGCTCAAACAACTTTCAGCATCTTATCATCACCAATTGTAATGATTAGGATGATTAGGAAAATCTCTTTAATCTCTCAAATAAAATGCAGATCTTACAAATATTTAAATCACGTTCTTACTAACTTATTTGAATTAATCTGATCACAACTCATTTAGCCAAAGCAGAGACTACATGGTAAAATGAAGATTGTGCGAGTGATAAGCTTTACATGACTTCACAGCAGGTGCATGACATGTCAGCAAACAGCCTGCTATGGTAATGTAACCTTATTATTTTTTCATTATGGGTTATGTTGTTATGTGCAAGTATATTGATTAGATATGAATACATTTATAGTATTTCATGATGTATAGGTTATGTATGTTGTGTTTTAACTTCTGCAGTGTTGTCTAGTCCATAATATATTTATTTAATTATCACTTGGGCATTTTAGTTGTGTAAAGGTTTTGTTAATGTCGTCTTTGAAATGTTTTGGTTATAACTTCTTCAGCTGGTGGATGATTTTGGCTCCACCTGCCCTTGCACTACAGGGAACAGGTAAAGGCAGGGCACTTGGCTCCCCTCTCTGGTCTGGTGTGTTGACCTGCTGTGGCTCCTGTAAGTGAGTTAAATAAACCTGTCTCATTGTCCTGCTGTTACGGTGCACGTAACACCCACAGCCCTGACACGCTATCGGCCGTAAGCCAGGGTTATCCTAAAGGTTTCCTCATCACTTCTTAGACTGTTTATTGTCGTGAGTATATGTTCAGCACATTTCCCTAATTTTACACTAGGAAAGATAACAACGGTGGCCTGGGTTAGTGACGGCAGCAGAGCATGCATTTTACTACATCATACAAATACCTGGAATCTGGACCACAGGACTGATTCTGTGCTTGTAAGAGTGAAGATTTGATTCAAATAGATGATTACAGCTGAGCCTGGCTCTTCCCCCCATGTTTGAACCTTAGTTAAAACCTTAATAGAAAAAAACCTTTAATAAAAAGTGCCAACTGTAATGTCCTCACAGCTATTAAGTGATATTTGGCCACAGTAACAAAATACCTCTGTATTTCCATGGCTAGAGAGTGACCTATTTGATTTCGTCTCATGCCTCTCTCTTGTGCGCCGGCTTGGAAGGAAAGACTGCACTGGGAGGACAAGCCAAGCCGTCCCAACGGGCTCCACCACTTATCACCAGCCTTCTGAGATTCCACCAAGATTCACCCCCGTATGAATAATCTCACCCACAGGCACAATGGAGCACTGGAAGACGGGGGGGAAAAAAGCGACAGATTATTTAGAAAGACACAGGGAGGGTTGGGGATAGTTTGAGGGGGAATGAGAGAGAAAAAAAGGGGAGAGGAAAAGAGGGAGACGAGCAAGAGCGAGAGTGAGAGAGATGTGGGATGGTGAAAATAAAGGACGAGGGAAGGAGGAGGGCGGGAGGGGACGAAGGGGAGAGAGAGAAAGTGAGGGGAGAGAGGAAGTCTTTTGATGTGTTTCCCTCTCCAGAGCGGGCATCAGGGCGGATGGTGGATCTGAAGCTGGCCCTGCTGCTTGAAGGGACTGACTGGTTTATTAAACGCTCCCACCGCCCCCATGCCTCCGAGCATGATGGGATTAATGCTGGCATAACCCTTTACTTAATTCATTACAGGGGGACGCTGGCTAATTTGATTTGATATTATTTTAATAAAGTTCTGTGATGATTTGGAAGATTGTTTCAGGCTATCAGAAATAATTTTCCAGTTATTACCGCCGTTCAGGCAAGTCCTTTGATAGCAGCAGTCAGTCTTGGTGTGCACAGAATACATTAGCTGTAAGTGCAAGTACTTTAGCTACAAAGCTACTGAAGAAATACTAATAATGAGACCACTCTGAATTGCTGAGTGTTGTGAAATGATGCTCAGATTTGCTGTGGGCAGGCACCATGTAAGACAAACATGACAGAAGAAGAAAGGGAGAAGGAGAACAGAGGAAAAAGACAGAGCAGAGGAGAGATATTTTGTATGCATTGAGCTTACACATGTCACCATTGTTAAATCTCCTAGGGATACATGGTTGCCTTTCAGAGGAGCACCAGTGCTTTGTGTTATTCATGTGGTTATTGAAGAGTCTACTGCTAGCGTGGGTGTCTCAGAACAAAAAGATGGACCATTTTCTTTCTTCATGGCTGTGGATTCTGTTTGTCAGCGCGCAAATGATCAGATGTAGAACATGTGAAATGCCACGATCCAGTGTGATCCTTTGAAAACGCATAATTGTTATCTGGACTTTTTAGAGCTATTTGGGACATGTTTCTGATGTGTTTTGCACGTTTTATTTTGAATGTGCTGTGCCTCGTTTCTACAGTCGTTTTATTGTATAATTAGGTTCCGAATCCATCTCAGTAATATATTGGTGCCTCTGTGTGTTTGAATAATCCTGTTTTCCACCAAGCCTTTTGTCCACCTCATGTCATGAGCTGTTGCCAGTTGCATATAATCCCACCACTGTCTCTTCACCTATTTACATATTCCTCAAGATAATTGGAGACACTGTAGATGTCTCACACTATTTCCTTAAGCCTGCGTCCAGACTCTGCAAGTTTTGGAAGAGAAGAGAAACAAGTGAAGGATCGGGGGTTCGAGGAGTAGGGGTGGGGGGGGTCAAACTGTACGGTAGTGACAATGTTTTTGTTTTGCTTTTTCCTTAAACCCCAAATGACACACATTTCCCTCTGAAAAGATAAGCCCTCAGTCAAAGGCCGCGGGAGATGTCTGGGACCCTGTGAAAGAAGTGGGGGAATTACCTACCAGGAGTCTGGCATGAACGGACGGAGGGGGGTGGGGGGTGGTTTTAGGATGGAGAAAGAGGTGGTGGTGGTGGTGGTGGGTTACCCTTATTCATTAGTCCGTCTGGGGTCCAAGGCGGGGTCACACAATGTGACGGTTGTTCTCCAGACCCCCAGACCCCAGCAGACACGTTTAATGGCCACCGTTTCCTCTCCAGACAGAGAGAGAAAGAGGGGGAGGGGGGGTTGGAGTGAAGGTGACAGAGGGGGATGGACTTTGAGAGACTTAAGAAGAGAAGGATGAAAAGAGTGGTGAAGAGAAAAACTATAGAAAGAAAAAAAAACAAGGTGTAGGACGGGAAACGAAGGGGGTAGGTTTAGGGGTGTAGTTGGCCGACCACTCAGAGCATTAGATGCATTTTTGGGTCAGTGAGGTTCTCACTTGGTGCACGTCAGTACCTGCCTTGGGAGTGAAACAGCAGAGAGCATTCCACCTCTGGATGCCTCCTGCTCTGTTTTTTCACAAGCTCAGAGGTTCAGAGGTCACAATTTAGAACAATTATTGGGGTCAGAGGTCATGGTTATCATCGGTAAGTGGAATCACACAAAAGTGGAAATTTCACGGACCACAACAAATGTTTCAGAAAAAAAAAACTCTTGAAAGTGGATGGTTTCCACTTTGCATAAATACTTCAACAGCACTTCACATAGGCAGCTATAAAATCCAATTAAAACTTTTATGTAATGATCGAGATCAACACCTGCAAAGCGAAAGTGAATGATGTGCAACTTCCCCTCACTTACGGAAATGGAATGCAAATCATATGTATATCATGCTGAATTTTTTGTTCCATATGTGCGTTTTAACCAAGGCATTTGATAATGTCAGAATGTCAGAGGTTTCGGTAATAGCTATGCTTTCTTTAAGTTCATTATATCCGCCGAGATACGCTGCTCCAGGTTCAGTAGCATCGCCCCGGGCAGAAATCAATGTCCGCAAAAAGGTTTTTTGATACCACAGCAAGTAATCAAGGTTATAGAAAAGGGCACGCATTAACACAATTTCACTGAAATATGCAGAGTTCGTGTGCATATGTTTCAAGATTAAATCAAAAACTCAAATGTCAAGTGTAAATGCATGCAGATCCAAGCAAATAGGGCAGAGCTGCTGATACTGATACTATGACACAGTATCAGAGGCTCGGCGAGGTTTATGAAAGTGGCTGATGATCAGTGAATGCAAATGAAAAAATGACTAATGCTTAATATTTAGCCTCTCCCACTAATCTATTGCTCTATTAATAAATTATTGTCAATATATAGAACCTATAGAAATGAATAGCCCAGAATCATAGACATACACTAAAGGAGCATATATTCATCAAAATGAACACATGCTGAATAAAGCATAATGGATAATGGCACATGATTTTTATCTAATGGACTGTTTTTTTTCTACCATTTACAATAGCATTTAAGATGGAATTAAAAGATATAGCATTAACTACCTAGGTATCCTTTCCCACATCCATCTCTAGAGGTTCCCTCTTAGTCCCTAGTGTGAAAGGTAGTAATTTGTCACTTTACGCCGGCTCCAATTAGATTAATTGCATTAGACAGGCTAGTTTAGTGAAACCCCCTCCTCTGGAGCTAAGAGACATGGGTTTTCTGCCTTCTTTTCTTGTCTCCGTCCTTTATAAGCTGTTTCTATCCCCACAGGGTTTAGTCATGATCTTGAAAGATTTTGTGAATCATTCATATGGCGTAAATAAAACCAGCAAGGAAATTTATATATAGAAAATACACATATTTGTATATAAAAAATGGTTTTCCTAGCCATGTTTTATCCTGGATACTAATGATTTCCCTGGAATAAAATATCTACATTTTGTTTTCTTTAAATAATTTATCAAGGCACCAATAAAACAACACAAAGAGATACCTGACTTACTCACATGTCTCAACTATGCTTAACACACACAAATAAGAATTTGTGTGCTCATAAAATCCTCCCTGTCTGCACCTTCCTCTTAAAAGTCTGGTGGCCAAAACACATGTTGGTGCTGCCAAAGCCTTAGTTAGCACCGTTCGCCTGCTGACTAGAGCAAGAAGATTAGGGGTCATGTCAGCTCCAGATTATTGGAGGATTTTACATTTATAAACCTGTGCTGGCTCTAATTTAACTGCACCTTCAGGGACCTTAAAGCGCGGCTGGAATGAGAGAAACAGATGTGGGGCCCTGTTAATGGGGAAATAGCAGCACTGGGATAGCCCCGCAGTCACTTGAAAAGGGCCCAAAAAAAGCCGTGGACACAAAGACAAGGCCAGACAGGCTCATTCATGCTCCCATCTTTTCCTTTTTGCTCTTTTTCCTGCTCTGATTTTTTTCTCTCTCTTTCCATCCTCTCTACTTCCAAACTGTTTCTCTGTCAATCTTCTCTTCCCTCCTCTCCTCTCCTCCCCTCCCCTGTGCCCTTTCTCCCTCGTCTCCTCTTCTCAGGTGGATCTTTGCAAGACAGGACTCGGTTTCATGCCATGCACTGTTCAAGCAGGTTCCCTGCCAAACGCTCAGACTCAAGGGATACTCGCCTGGCACTGGCACACTGGCCGGGGCCCAGGCCTCAGTAGCTTGTGCTCTGGTCAGCTGGCAGAGAAGTTGAAAGTTAAATACCTTGGACTTAGACTGTCACTGCAATCAAAGGCACTGCAGTGATTTGACTTGTACAATCTTTGCAGAATATTATGTCACCTCGTCCAAGGGAAGAAGGATGCAATGGAAAGAGGTTATGGGATGTGAGACATTACATCCTGCTGCTGCTGCTGTTGTACATTTCTGAATAAGAGATGGTTTCAGCCACAGGATAGTTGGAGCTCTGCAGGGTATTTCATACCGACTGGATAGAAAGTGAGAGCTCAGAGAACACAGTGACACAGAATTTCTTTGAGGTGTGTGTGGACCTGGTTAACTTGCTTGTTGGCTTTGAAACTGATAGGGCTTTTGAGTGTTAGCACTTTTGAAACACCAGGTGCCAACATATCTGTGAAGACTGATCTCTGGTTTTGTAATTTTCTCAACTTCTGTCCCTCCGCATTTCTGTCTGTCTGCCCCCTTTGAGTAGATAGAGATAGATAGATAGATAGATAGATAGATAGATAGATAGATAGATAGATAGATAGATAGATAGATAGATAGATAGATAGATAGACAGACAGACAGACATTTTATGGTAAAGAGATTTTGATAAAGTGACAGCAGCATGAAGTTTATTTAAGAAAAGAGTGGGTCCAAGTACAGAACCCTGGGGAACACCACAGAAGATGTGGAGTGAGACAGATTTATCAGTGAATATCAGCCTATTGCACATGACATATGCAGGACAGGCCGTTGCAAAACAGAAATGCCAGTTATATAGCTGGGGACATTTAACAATGTGGCATTGACAGCTGTACTTTTTAACTGCAGAATATGTGGCTTACAGTCAAATAAAATTTGGCAAAATGGTTATGTCATAGGTTTGTTATATACTGTGTAACAGTTTTTTGAAGAAAATGAATGTTGAATCAATCTCAGAAGAAAAAGAATTGCTGTAGCAGCAAAACTAAAAGTAAAGTCACTGATGAGCCGCGAAGAAGAGTTCAAGGCAGTGCCAGAAATCTCTGTCCATTAATTTATGCATAAATAGAAATAAAGTTACAAAAGTATGCCTGGGCCTTTTTCTAGATGAAAATGAAAGGCTTAGGACCTTTTGCCAACATATTTTTCACAGTAAGTAAAACAGATAAACTCTCACTCAAAATGGAATTAGACTGTTTCAACACAATGTAAGAAATCCTGTAAGTCATATTTACACAGTGAAAGAAAACGAAATGTTTAAAATGTGGCTCTTGCGTATTTTTCCATTGTGCATCTCTGGGACCATCAGCCTGAGTGAGTGTCATATCATGAGTGACTCGCTGTACAAAGTTGATAATCATAAGCTGTCCCTTTAGATCATCTTACTCATAACAATTTTGGCAAGTCCTCTCACCCCAATACAGCTACATGGAATCATTCCCATCCACATAAAATTACTGCTGTAATTTGCTCCCATCACATGGACACACATGCAGGGACATAACACCCACTCTTGTCACAGAGTAGCTTGGTGTGAGAGGGGCAAAGCGGTGCCTTATCAGTGGCCAATCAGTGCTTCTGTTCCATATGGCACAGATCCGGAAGCATCACATGCTCGCCGGCTTCCCAGTCCGACTGCCAGACAGGCCTGTTAATTGGGCGACAAGATCAGAGGCAATATTATAAGCCAATTAAAGCGATCGGGACAGATTGCCAAGTGATGAGCTCCACTGCGTAATTGAGAGTGTGAAGTGCTTGTCGCCTCTCTCTCTCCCCCTCTCACTGTATCTGTCCCCTTCTCTCTCTGGGTCTATCTGAATAAGTGATGAGACTGCTGAGGACTGAAACTAGTTAGCGCATTAGTGATGTCGGTTGAGGCCCCTTCATCATTACTCTTAGTGGAGGACGCAGTGGATTTGGGTTGGATTTGCCGCACCACCTCATTTTAGCCGTTACAGTAGTGAGTGGGCCCATGGCGCTGATGTACCAACATTAGAGCAGATGGCAGACATTATTCAGTGAAACTAAGGCTCTCTCTAGACCCATCCATTCAAGTTTGAGAGATTTGCTGTTCCATGAATCTCTGTTTGTTTGATTTCTGCCATTCTCCTGTGATTTGAGATCGGTTTTGTCATTAGTTTGTTTTGGGTTGGTTGTAGTTTTTTGAGTGTGTGCACACATGCATGTTTGTGTGTGTGAGTGTGTGAGTGAGCGAAAGAGAGAGAGAGAGTGATCCATACGACAGCTACTTTAATTTGTTCTGGGAATATTGTTGTACTGGTGCAGTCCGCTGGGTAGCACCTGCATGCCAAGTTTGCTTAATCATGCAAAAAGAACAGAAAAATGCATTACAGATGTCAGACTGTGTCCCGATAGAGACAGAGATTTGACAAACACCTTGAACCCTGAGAGAACAGCAGCGCAAAATTCATTTTTGTAGCGTTCAGGTAGATCCCCCATGTCACCACAATATGAGTTTTGCCGCTGATATTTTGTACATGAGCCATGCATAAGTAATTATTCATAATCTCTATCATCCTATTTTGTTTTTCAGGCGGGGGGGGGGGCTTCATGAACAGAAAATTAGGCTACAGCAACATGAAAACAATATAATATATATACAAATGAGACAAATTGTTAAATGCTGTGGTGGAATTTGAAATATTGGATTTACATATGTAACTGAACATGTTGTTTAAATGATGGATTATGTTTAAATGTAATACTCTTAAAGAGAAACTCCCCTTCTTCTTAAACTCCACACCTCCATTTATAACAACTGAACATCCACAGCCATCAGGCTTTTTAATTCTTCTGCAAATGGTAGATGAGTTGGGGATATCTTATCTTATCTTATCTTATCTTATCTTATCTTATCTTATCTTACTGTATCTCAAGATGAATGAGATAACCTTGATGACTTCACTATCAGGCTTATCTTGTCAGATTTGATAATGCTACAGAAAAAAAAGTCGCGACCACAACATAATCAATGAAGTGATCTCAATGTGTGAAATGAGTGGAGTGTCCCTTTTCATTTTATTTTTTAAGGCCAAAATATTGATTGTGGGATACAAAATTGAAATACAATTTCAGTCCCCACATCAGCTAAAAAAAAAAAAAAAAAAAAAAAAACTAGATCACTACTAAATGACTGTTTCTGTGAAGGTTTTGCAGTGGAGATATTCTTCAGCAATAGGACACAGACCAGGGAAGACCAGCACAGTCTAACCTTTTGTGGAACTACAAGAGATTGTATCAAAACCCAAATTACGAACCTCAGCTTGGACGGGAGCCGAGAGAAGACGCTCACAACCTGAAGTAAAATTACAGCTTATTAATATTAATGTATTGAACTGCTGAGGACCTCCTGGGAATGTGAAAACAGCTGATGAAACACAGTAGTTACAGGCATCTGTTTTCATAAACCATTGGCAGCAGGGCTCACTTAAGCTCCTTGTGATTATGTTATGACAGTTATGACACTGAAGACTTATCTTTGGCGATAGCTTCATGTCATGTGTGGTTTGGAGGTAGCTGGTATTTAGCGTAGCTCTAAACCAAAGTCTCTGCCCTTTGCTCCCAGTCTCTCTCTCTCTCCTCCTGCATCTCTATCTCTGTGTGTGTCTCCCTCAGCCTCCACCACATCCCTCCATAATACCACGGTAGCCCTTTAATGTCCAACGGCTGTGATTATCCAGTCAAGTCAGAGACTTTCTCTGATATTTTCCGTCTGATTTTTAAAACTAATGGGGTGTTGGTGCGTGTTGTGCGTATGATACACTTTTTAAAGGATTGCAGGGGCTCCTTCTGAGGGCTCGGAGCCATTTCAAATAGCAGCTAATGCTAGACTCAACTGGCTTTGTTTGTTTTAAAGAGGGGAGAGTGACATTTAGTGGCTAACCGAGGGGCGAGGGAGGGAACATGAAAGTGAAAGTTTCATTTTTAAAAAGAAAATGCCAGCCTAAGGTTTCTGTTACAGGCAGGTTGTCGTACCACACACACCCTTCCAGACCACATGCACACACATACACACACACACCAGTGCAGTCCCAATGTAACGACCATTTTCAGTTTTCCCCATCAATCTTAAAAGTCCTGCAAGGTGCATCCTCGTCACGTTTAAACACACTTCTCTTTAAATGGGCCATAACTTTAAAGGGAGTTGACACTACCTTCCCATTACAAAACAGTTACAGCTTTCACAACCGTTTTTACGAGCTTTATTGACAACTCTGCCTACAACGCTGAGCAACAGCAGTTCAATAGTTGAATTGTCCCTCCTTCCCCTTTTCCCTCAGCTCGTACTGCTGATGTTGTTCTAGTGCTACTCGGGGAATAAGAGACCTCACACCATGGGGACTTGTAAAACCACTGTCATGTTGATGGGGAGACTCAGCAGTGTGTGTGCATGTGTGTGTGCATTCTGGGTGTGTGTGCGTCTTTGGATGTGGATATGAGCACACTGTAGAGACCAGTAAAATTCTGTCTGAATGAAGTCCCAGTGCAGCAGTGGTGAGTAGCGTTTGATGGCCATGTGATTTGTTTGTTCAGCCCCAATGGCCTTTTCTCCTGGCCGAGGGAGAGAGAAAGAGAGAGGGAGAGGGAGGGAGGGAGAGAAAGAGAGACCAGGAGAGAGGAAGGGAGGGCTGATCGCTTCACACCTTCTCCCCTCCTAGTCCCACCAATGAGCCATTTAATCCTCCTTCCTACAGCTAAATCAACACCTCTCACTCAGACCACCGCCGCCGACTGTACGCTGCTCCGCCGGACTGTCTGTCTTGGTGGGAGTTCAGCTGTCGACAGAGTGGTTGCACAATCAGAAATAAAATATATTCATGTTGGTATTGGGAGGACAGTAATGCCTACAAGATGCAGTGCTTCATAGTGAGCCATTTAGAGCATCTATTTCATTAGAAAAAAATAGAAGTTCTTATCCTACATCAGTTGAAGCATCATGATGAAGAAAAGAAGCGTGAGAGAGAAGTGAGGAATGGAGGAAGAGTGTGTGAATGAGACATACTAATAATGGCAAGAGAAAGACCAAAAGCATCAGAGGAAAAGAGGGTTAGAGAGAGTATGGAAGGCCTTTGATGGGTACTGTAGCTTGTGGGCGGCACATTTAGCCCGGTGTGGTAATTGTGTCTCTGGGGTGAGATCCTTGGACCTGATCCTGGCTGAGATCAGAGAATGAGGCAGATCACTACAAAGCAGAAGAAGAAAGAGAAAGAATTAGATGGAAAGATAGAGAGCAAGGAAAAGCTGTGTGTGCTCCCTCTCTCCCAGACAGAATGTAGGTTGATATCATTGTCAAAGTGAATTAATGCATGCAGAGGACACGATCTCCAAGACGATAATACAGAGCTCCAGGTCAGACAAACTTTTCATAAAAATGATCACCTTGAAGCGATAGTTTTGCGCATGTATCTTAATCCTTTATTACAGTTCGATGTTTTGTTCTGTTTTTTTTCAGGTAGCACATTTTTTGGGACTTTGAACACAAGGTCACTTTATGAAATCAGTGGAGAACCACCCAGCAGGTGAGAGAGGTGGTCTTCACCACTGTACGGTCAGAGTATGATGTCGTCCAGGAGAGCTGACATGTCTGGTTACAGTCTGTGGTGTTTTGCCACTCACTCCTGCGTCCACAGTTTTCAGATATGTTATGATTCCATTGGAAAATCAAATTTGATCTGACAGTTTAATTATTTGTCTGAATGTATGGTCAATAAATAACAAACATGTGCTGCCTCTGTGTGAACGACTTGGTGCAATCTATGTTCATTTGTTTCCCTAGAAAAGTCTGTGCATATTTTCCTGTTTTATTTGTTGTGGAACATATTTCCCTTCATTTTTTGTGCTTTTCCTCTTGTTTGTGCTTTGTCCTTGCGGCCACTGTAAAAAAGTAGTCAAATTCAGCTTTTTCAATGATGTGATGACAAGCTAGCGGTGGGGGTGGCCATCTTGGAATAATGTGTGAACACTGTGAAGTTAGAATAACAGGAGGTTCTGTTGTTTTTTCCCATTCTGCAGACATATTGTGAATACACCATGTCTGTTATTGCAAATTACTGGGGGATGTTTCCCTTTTAATGTAGCAGTGAGTCACTCACACCTGGGATGATAGCGTGGCTTAACTGAATCAAAGTAGCCTAATCAGGCCGAAGGGAGCCGATGATTTTTGTATTCCAGGTATCACAGTTGGTGTTCATAGCTAAAAATAATGTTCAGATTCAGATTAGACACCACACACACACACACACACCGAGCATTCAGACGATAATGTGCCACACAATCAACAGATTAATTACCTGTGATCATAAAATGTGAGATAAACAACAATAAGTCCACTTCAGTGCTCCTCATGTACTTAGCGCAGATGCCACACAGCTTAGCTAATGTGTGAAAAGCTGTTCTTGGCTATTTTGTTGCAGGCCGGTGTGCAGAGGGGCCACTACTTTGCTCCCTGCTGAAAGACCAACATACTCTTGTGTGAAACACCTCCTTATCTCCCTCTCCCAGAATGACCAGGTTTGTTTCCCTGCAGGCCCACCGGCACACACACACAAACGCATACACACACACACACAGGGACACCACCACACACACACACCACCCAGGGAGTGAGCAGGCCTGCTCACAGACACAAGCTGATGCACACATAAAAATGTGTATGCAGTCAGACAAATTCAGATAAACAAACGTACACATGCTGGCCCTTCTCCTCACTCGCCTCTCTCTCTCTCTCTCCCTCTCTGTCTCTCTCTCTCTCTCTCTCTCTCTCTCTCTCTCGGTCTGGTGACAGCGAGAGAGCGAGGGGAAACGTGAGCGTTGGCGGTCCAAGTGCCTCGGTGTCGACTGACAGATATAATTACAGGAGCGGTCTCTAAAACCTCCCCCCACCCCCAACCCCTCCTTCCTTGCTTTTTCCCTTTTGCTACCCCTGTAGCCCCCACCACCAACACCACCCCTCCCACCCCATCCTCGAACGCCACTCTTACCCCCTCAGCCCTAACCATTATTTATTTTAGCAGCTCCAGCCCGCTTCAGAGGGCTCAGCAGCACTCACAGGGCCCCTGCCAAAAAGTGGCTTTCTGACTGAAAGCTTTCCAAACAAGCTCCGCTGGTCCATTTGGCCGAGATCCAACGCTGTGCGGTCTCCCTACTACCGCTCCCTCTCCCTCTCCCTCTCTCTCTCCCTCTCCCTAAGAAAGAGGAGAGAGGGAGTCTGGTTTGCATTAGGATGAATATGTGTGTGTGTGTGTGTGTGTGTGTGTGTGTGTAGCCACATGTGCACCCATACTTCTTCAAGTTCATGTGTGTGTGTGTGTTGCTGGCGATCTGACCCAGACCCAGAGTGATGGTCCCTGGAACCTGAAGCCACACCACGCTATATAAACAATGAGCAGTGTATTTACACAGAGCTAAGAGAGCAGGAGACTGCGGCTCCTCCAGTGCATCACAGCAAAGCCACGTCTCTGATACTATGCAGACAACCTGTTTTTATGGCCTTGTGTGTGTGTGTGTGTGTGTGTGTGTGTGTGTGTGCGTGCAACAGGGTGAGAGAAGGAGACCCTGCCTGGACTCCTCTCTGGTCTACCTCACTCCCAGGTATCTTATCACTGCTGGTGAAGATAGGAGCATATGGAGAAGCTGCTATAATGGCCCTTCAGATAAGTCTTCTGTGTATAGGAGAGTGATGTGAGCAGATAACACGTGATTAGATTAAAAAAGGTGGTCAGACACTGGAATATAATCTGTTCCATATTTCTGCAAGTCAGCACAAACATGTAGAAGTGGCGTTCAAAGTAGGCCTGGGTATCATACGAGCCTATGTGAAAGCAGTTACTACATTCACTACTGTTATTATAGAAATCTATGTAAATGTTTTCTCTCTTTTTTTTCAGTCTGCATGAAGACAAAGTTTTTCATGTTGACTTTTGAAGCAGGATTGCAAATATTTAGACATAAATCTGAAGCTCTGTGAACAAATAATATGAAACAATGACATATCTGAGCAGACAGTTGACACCAGTTATTCACACTGTTTTTGACACTCAATTTAAGAGACACAATTTGAATGTACCTATAAACAAGAGAGAGAGAGACAGTCAGGGAGAAAAAGATAACAATTGTTTGTGTGTGTGTGTGTGTGTGTGTGAGTGTGAGTGCTGTCTTTGTGTGTTTCACATCGTGGCATTTGTGTGAGATGTTGCAGCTGTCCACTCCTCCAGGAATCAGGAACCAGACCCCATCTCACCTGACCTCCCGTGAGCACTGGACTGTGACCGAAAACACACACACATATACAGTTCATATGTATATATACACACATACATATACACACACACACACACACACACACACACACACATGCACAAGCCCCAGAGGAACAGAGCAACAGGACACACACTCTTCCCCTAGGCCAGCAGAGAGGAAGGAAGTAAGGGCTGGTGGTCACACAGCACACCAACGGTAAACCTGCCTGTCACACACAGCAAGTTGCCGTCTCCTTTCACCAGTGTAACCTCCAAACTGCACAGATGTTGTGATGAAATTTGCCAAGTTATTTGTGTTTTTAATCATTTTCCTAATCAAATATGAACTGTTTCGATTCATCATCATGAAAAACATTCTCATCATAAAATATGGTCCTGTGACATAGTTATGCAGAAAATCTTTTTTTTTTTTTTTTTTTTTTTCTTTAACTCATACAGGTGAACACTCCAATAGACACAGCTATACAACTCTCGAGGGATTATTGAATGTCGATTTCTGAACAGAGGGTGCAAACATAGAGTTAGGTGAAAGGCGTTTCTGTTTTGAAAGTCAAGAAAAGTCTCGATCCTTTGATAAGTGTTCCTTAAACCTTAACATCTTTATTTGTCTGAGACTGTGACTGCTCTCACATGGAGTCTTTGAAGGAAAACAGCTTCAATGTCCCATCATTTCAAATGTCTCACACCAGAATTTGTCAAAAAAAAAAAAAAAAAAAAAAAAAACTTACTATCAACAGACTGATGAGGACTTAACCTTTAGACTCCAAACACTGTATTTAATGCAAATGTCAAATCATGAAAGTGTTTTCTGGCCACATGTGAATGATGTAGGAGGCAGATAACGGCTCTTTCACTTTTAACATTTGACATCTGCAGTAGTCTACATCCCAGCAAAGTCAAATCTTCCTTTTGTATGATTAAAGTATGTATTAGGGTTTTAGTTTGCAGTGTAATATTCATGATGCTCAGTGCAAATTGTTCCCTCTGTAAGGCAAGACAAAAATGCTCAGCTCATGTTTAAGTGATTGAGCTAAACACACTGTCTCATGAAAAACAGATACAGTATAAAAGACCCAGGCTAAAGCTGATTTTACAAAAACATATATTTTCTGATGATGATTCAGGCCTTTTTTTTTTTTTTTATGAGAAATATCATAATTTGTGATGTCTCCTGGCTGGATGATTATAAAAATCTTGAGTTGTGTTTGTAGGAGAAGACAGATTTTATGAGGGGCTCGGGCCAGTACAGTATGAAAGTTGTCTCAAAAATGTGTTGCAATTGCAACAGTATTTTTGGAGTCCTCGTCCTGATGGGTTCCTTAAATGTCCATGACACAATAAATAAAACTAATTATCTCATAATATTAACTTTCTGTGGTTTTAGTGGTGCATATTTGTCAGGTACAAACAACCACACAACCACAGTCCCCATTTGTCACATTAACCTGTTTATGTATTCAACTGTTCAGACTATCTAATGCTTCTTTCCTACTATGTTTTATGACTGAAAACATTTGTATGAACTGTCTGTTCAGTTGCAGGGCACCATTGTGATTGTATACTGAATGACAGCCAGCAGCAGTCATTTGGATGACTTACTGGTTTTATGACACCAACAAAAAGTGTACAAAACTGGAACAGCTGGTTTTATGTGCGCGAACACAATGTCCATGTTAATAACTGGCGTTTACAGGCGCAGTGACTGAGCACTGTCACAGAACAGAGAAGTGATTGTTCAGCTAGTTAGTCTGCAGTCGCTGTTTATCAGAGGGGTCAAGGCTGGCGGTTATTGTTTGAGTGCAGCCAGTGGTCCTCTGCTGCACGTACATGACTGTAATGAGCAAAAGGTTACCCTCGCTGATAACTGTCAGCAAACCAGAGTGTCACCACATACATCAATCATTCCTCCAGCTGCTCAATTCACCTCTTTGTGTCTGTTCTTTCTTCCTCTCTCTTCCTCTGTTTCCTTTCTTTTCTTTTTCCAGTCTTTTTTTTTTATTACACAGCAATTACAGCTTATCTACAGTGGTAAACTTGGCCCCTCCACTTCCTTATCTCTCTGGCTGGGCAGAGCAAGGGTCTCTTAAGTAAGAAGACGGGGAGAACAGAAGGAAGAGAGAGAGAGAGAGACAGAGAGAGAGAGAGTTGAAAATAAGAGAAATCTTTCAGAGAAGGAGATCACAAGCAAATGAATGGACAAGATGCTCAAAGGAAGCAGGTTTTAGTTATGACCTCCACATGTATTGTCCCAGTCAACACAACACATTATCTTTTTATTTCATACTGTCAGGCTGGTAGCTGGATTATGGTTTGATTCACATCTACTAAATAATGCTAGTTTGAGGTTGAGTTTTTTATATATATATTTTTTACTTCTAAAATGATAAATGTATTTTAGTCTAATAATCTGTCAGGTTAATGCATATTTACATAATCAAATATCAACCCATGTTTTACCATCATCACTTGTATTCAAACCTTTTCTTTTTTCACTGAACCATCCCCCATCATCCTCATCTTTCACTCACTATCACCCCTCCTCACTGGCTCCTCTGTTGTCCCGGCTGGTCAGTGTGTGTGTGTGTGTGTGTGTGTCTGAAGGGCCACAAGGGTTAGAGAGTAGACCTTGGCCTTGTGGTCTGACCCCAGAGAAGAGACTGGTGTCTGGGTCTGAATGCCCTGTCTGACCTCGCTGTCAAAGCCTGTATGTGTGTATGTGTGCGTGTGTGTATGTGTGTATCTGACAAGATGCTTTGTGTGCACATCTTCGTGTGTTCTATATATTTGTGCATATGTCTTCCTCTTCATGTTCACATGCACACACACACACACACACACTCATATGCTCATGTGTGCATCCGTGTACCTCCTCTTTATATGTAACTATTTGCATGTGTGCATTAGTCTTTCTGTGCTTGTCTACATCTTGTGTGTGTGTGTGTTGTGTGTGTACATCATCAAGTCCTCCCACTGTGTGTTTGGGGGGAGCAAGGGAGCAGGGCTCTGGCCAGACGAGACAGAAGTGACAGGTATTGATCATCGTTCCAGTCAAGCAAAGACCCTCTCAAGCCTGTGTGCTTTGGGGAGAGTCCTGTCTGCATCCTGGGAGAGAGCGGGAGATAGGGACAACCACAATCAATGTCTGATCCTCCTCTCAGAGCGGTGGGGTCAGTCTGGATTTACCTCTCCTTTTTGTTCCTGAATGACAGCAGTAAAATAAGACATGTCAGTAAATGAACATCAAAAAAAGCAAAAACATAAACATGTTTTTTCCTTATTCTCTCTGCAAAAAAAAAAAAAACAGTGGAAGAAGGGGAATAAAGGAAACAATGATGACATAATAGTGAGTTCTGCAAAGAAGTTTGTCAGGTATAAAACAGGTCCTGCTAAATGACACTACCTTTTATTTGGACTGACAACACAAAACCACCTCTGTTTCTCCTGACCGTACTGAGCGCTTCTTCATTTGTAACAAATAATGCAAAGGGAATGACATTGTCTTATAGGGCGGGAGGGTTGAATACCTCAGGCTTTTCATCGTCCTCAGCGCTCCACAGTCCCCCATCCCACCTCCTTGCCCTCACCCCTTCCACAGACAAATTGATTTGCAAGGGTCCGGAGCTGGCGAGCCCTCAGAGCACCACCTTTTTTGCATACAGAGCGCTGCGGGGATAGCACAATGACTGGGTCCAACAAAAGATGCGAAGAGAGAGGGATGAGGAGAGAGAGAGAGAGGCAGAGAGAGGGAGAGAGGGGGGAGGTTTGTATGGGTGGTGGGTGTTTGTGTGTGGGGGTTGGTTGCACCAGGCCAAACGCAGCAGGACAGAGAGAACTGACTGGTTCAGAGGTCCACCATATCAACTAACACACACACACACACACACAGGCAAATGCATGGATATCGCCATGGACTCAGTCACACAAGCAAATAAGTACACACACACACACACACACACACACACACACACACACACACACTCCAGTGCCCTCATGCCCTCAGCCCTCCCTCCTTGTCCCTTTATCCCTGTCTGGTTGGAAAGGTCAGTGCATGTCTGGGAAAGGGGGTCCCAGGATCCCCAAACCCTCTATACCACATACACACACACACACACACACACACACACACACACACACACACACAAAGACATAAATCTAACAGCCCTGTCTATTCATTTCTATGTAAATTGGCCATAACTCACTAGCACTGTACACACTTAAATATAGGTTGAGTTGGTGGTGGTGTTGGGGTGGATTGAGGTTGTTATGTGCAATGGTCAGCATCAGCTGAGCCCCCCCCCCAGCCCACTTCAGACAGTGCTACCCTTACTACCCTAACCCCCCCCCCCCAGCTGCAGTGAAAGAAGAGAGTGAACACATTCAAATGGAAAACACAGCCCATTGTGACCAGTGTTTTGTCTCCTCATGATGTAAATAGCTCCACTGGCCAGCAAACAGAAATGTGCAATAGTAGCAATAGCAGATTACAACGCAGCCCCTGTCAGTGATGTCATCATATCACCTGTCATGTGACTCATGGTTCTCATGCTTTTCTTGCTGTATTTTTGTAATGTTTCTTTTAAACAAAACCGTGTCTATGTGTTATTGTTTGTTTGTTTCTCAGTTTGTCTGTGTTTTTTACTCTCTGGGTCAGCGTTGGCTCATGCACTATAAAATCTATATAACATGACATAAGAGTAGAACTATAAAATAAAATCCTATAGACACACATACATGTCTGTGTGAATGTGTGTGTGTGCATGTTTGGGTGTGTACAGGGATGATCTGCTGTCTGGCTCTCTTCCTTTTCCCCTGATGCCCCTGAGACACTGCCCCATGCGCACACACACACACACACACACACACAAGATCGCAGACACACAGTCTACGGTGGAGAGGGAAACCCTCTATATCCTTCATGAACCTCCTGACCTGGAGCTCTCTACAGCCTACCAGGACAGGGAGGGAAAGAAGAGGGAAGGAGGGAGAGACCGTAGGCCCAGCTGGGGTGGGTGTGGGAGGAGAATAACCCCCCCCCCCCCTTCCCTTTTCTCTCTCACCTCACCCTCTGCTCTCTGACCTGCTGCAAGAAGGAGGACAAGCCATGTCTGGTCCACTACACCACCGAGGATGAGTCGTTCAGCAGGAAGCTGCAGAGAGACAGACGTGTTTCTGCACTGATCTGCTCTCCTGCCACTGTGGAAGAGTCTATCAGCACTGAGCAAACACTCTAACGATATGTGAAGCAGTTAGTGAAACATAAGTATCAGACAGGACAACTACCACTATTTAATCCCACATAGAAATGCTTTTCAGGACATTGCATTAAATTCTTTATGTAGCCTCTGGATACATAAAGAAGCTAACAGCTAACAGTATACAATAGTAATATCTATGATTTTTAAACAATAGTGACAATGAACATGTCATCATGATGTGGAGTGATATGATTAATTAAAGTTTAAAAATGTCTGTATTCCCATTCTGGGTTTGCGCATATTGTGCATATAACTATGTATGCACATTTGAATATACACACAGTTGCCCATAAAGTTGGAAACATTTTGTTCCCCTTTTTCTTCCCATTATAAAGGTTAATTGTGGTTTAATTTTCACAGTGATATCTTTGGAAGAGTTTGATCAATAAAGTTTTGAGAAGATCTACCTATCAGAAATAAATCACATTGTCACATCTCATGAGAAGAGGTAAAATATATTTTTTTTAATCCAACTTTATGGTCAACAGTAGATATTAATATTTGTGTGGGCCAGACAATTATGTCAATAAATTAAATTCTTCCAGTTTCCAGTGGTTTTTAAAGATGTTGTTATTGTTTTTATTTTACGTATCAATTAAACATGCACATATATGACATTAGCATATGGGATCCCAGACCAGAGTTTAGATTTGCATGAGACTGTTTCATCTTACTGGTATATTGCATATAGATCCACATTTGTTTCATTTTTATTACATCAAAGCTGTTTTGAATGTTGATTTGACTGGTGACATTTGATTCTAACATGATACATTAGTTCAAGCCATTAACACACTTTCCTGTGTTTAGCAGTGAGCTGTTTGTTCTGCAGTAATTTAAGGATATAATGTCATTTTTCCTTTGCTTATTTCTCCTTAACTACCCCTGTTTCTGTGCCGACTTTTGCATTTATGTGCAAGCAGCTAAACTCACACGTGTTGTTAACAACTAACTTCAAAATAGAGATAAATTACAGTAATGAGCTAGGTGCCAAATCTAGATGCACTGATCAGAAAGCAGAAATTTACATTGTATTACATCATTTTGCTGTGAGGCACATGTGATGAAAACAAACAGGAGATGGTGAAACGGAGGATGTTATGCTGTCAAATACACCATCATCAGGAGTCGCACTGAGGGAAGAAAAGTCAGAACATCATCTGGAGTTTTCTATACGATATATCAAACACTTGTCAAGGATCTTTGGACATGTAGCACTGGTTACAGGTGATGCACTGGCTCTCTGCCAAACTATCCAATTCCATTTTCCATAACGTTGCTTTTGCCTTTCACAGTGTGCCCTTAAGCAAGGCAGGTAACCCTCACCTGTTCTGCTTTAGAAGTGGCAAACAGCAGAATAGTGCTTTATAAAAGCAAACTCCTGGGACCAAATGTCATGGCCATCATTGAAAAGCATGTGTATAAAATAATAGTGTTGCAGAGGTTTGTATGTGCTGTCAGAGACAAAGCTGCTGGTTGTTGACTTCATCTTGAGAAGGGACCTCTTCTTCTTCCTCTTCTTCTTTTTTCATTTTTCTTCTTCTTCTTCTTCTTCTTTAGTGTGATCTGCACTCTAAAAGCAGCCGCCTGGAGGAGAAGCGTACAGACAAAATAGTGACATGACATGGACCGGTGTCAAGGACAAACATGCCGATAAGTCACAAAGAACGACAGCGAGAGCAGGGGAGAAGGTGAAGGCTGTATTGTGTCTGAATCTGTTATTTGTCTGTGACACTGATGGAGTGCTATCGCGTTGTCTTTCCTGTGTATTTGTGTATGCACATGCCTGTGCAAGAATTTGTATGTGTGTGTTTGTATATACGTCTGTGGTTACGCATTCATACTTCAGTACTATAGGACCAGAGGTGATAGTTTCTTGGTTCTGGCTTCGCACACGCACGCACACGCATGCACACTCTCACACACACACACACACACACACACACACACACACACACACATTTCTGCTGGTCCTGCCCCTGATCTGGGTCAGGGGAGACTCCATTCAGGTCCATTCCATCCCCCCAGAACCCCCTGCTGCTTCTGTGCTCCATCCCCATCCCAGCAGCCTCTCACTCGTCCATGCCAGGGATTGTTTCCAAAGATTAGACTTAATATGAATATCCATAAACAGAATGGGACTCCCAGACTGTGAAAGCTATCAAAGACATATTTGCATCTAATCCTCAAAGAACCCCCCTCCCACCCCTTACAGAGAGCTTGCTACCCCCTTTCGGCCCCCCGAAAAGATCCTACTAAACCTCCCCCGAAAAAACCCTCAAACCTGCCATCCCCCCAGCACCCCCCAAAAAAAACCCTCCCCTCTTGCCCCCCAGACCATCCCATCCATTCCCCAACCGTTGGGCCAGACAAGACCAGACCAATTCTGTTGGGGATTATTTGGCTTAGTGATGAATAATGGATGACCATCTCCCCTCTGGCTCTCCACCACAGCAGCACCTCTCAATTGGCCTTGGCATGGAGCCATTCACTGGCCTGTCTGGATGGCTGTTTGGCCGGCTGGCTGGCTACCCAGCCCAGGAGATCTACAGGGTGATTGCAATATTGGGAAAGTATGGGCAGAATATTAGTCATGAATATTGTAAACAAAAAAAAAAAGAAAGAAAGGAAAAAGTTCACAGTAATTAGGTGGTGTCAAATCTGTCATTTGTTGGTTAAGACAGTAATATCAGCTGTTACAAAATTCCTTCAGAATATCATATAATACGTGATTTATGCTCAATACTAAATAACGTCTGTCAACAATTGTTATAACAATAATTTGTAGTTGTCACTTGAGAGAGCGTGTCTCTGTGAAATAATCAGCACGGAGCTGCTCACTGAAAATGAAATTACTGAACACCTTTCAATAAATTAAAATATAAAGTGATGGTCTTGGACACTAAGTAGACCACGGGGGCAGAGAGAGTGTTGTACAGAGCGTGGGAGAAAGGCCTGAACATTGTCCTTGCCCTGAAAAGCAAGGAAGCCACTCTTCTTTTATTCCTCCTCTCATCCTTGTTTTGCACTTTATCTCTTTTCATTCGCTCCGCTCTCCGTCTTATTTTCAATGGAGCACTTGGGGCCAAAGAGATGTCAGTTCTGTGGATATACACACACACACATACACACGCACTCACAAACACACACAAGGACACACCTGGGCATAAGAGCGCCATCTGAAAGGAGACAAGTTCATCCAAAGGGCCTGGCTAACAGTAACACAGGAGGGGCCAAGTCCCTTTGTGCCCCCAGTCTGCTCAGAAGCTTCTTACCCCTCACTCTTCCTGAAGACAGGCTCCCAAGGTGCAATTCGACAAGATGGTTTTTGTACACTCATTATTTGTGACCCTTTTTTGTCTTTCATTTTCTTGTTTTACGGCTTTGTTTGTTTGTTTCTTTCAGCCAAGGGTAGAGTAGCCCTGGGTCTTTTGACGACAGCTGTGCTGCTGAGCGCTGCATAGAAACAACACAAGTTCAGCACAATGACTGACAAGCGCTTTGTAAGACAGGAGGCCCACAATGAATGTGTCCCCACTAAAGACCACCGGTTGGCCCCATAAAGACCAGAATATTAGAGGCTGCCTGGACCAAGAGAGTCGACTGCACTCCTGCAACCCCCTGGAGTAGTTTGGACAACTGCGAGCTTCGTCCTGCAGGACGCCAGCATCTAGTCAAACACTCTAACAGTGAACTTGGACAGGCTGACCGAGGACCAAAAAAGGAAGGAAAAGGTGTGGATGGAGGTGAAAACATGTACTGTCAAGACTGACAAGTGTGTATGTCTGAAAGAAACAGTATGAAGTAAAGGGAGAAAAAGAAAGAACGAGGTGCAAGAAAGACAATGAAATACCAAATATGGACTGGACACAAACTCTAACACTCCCTCCCCTATGACTCAAACACATACTCTTTGTTTCTGACATTTTGTTTACTCAGAGGTAGGTAAAAGAAACTTCCAAAACATACAAGTTCATACTGCACAGAGAAGGAAGTATGTGCAGGGTGTAATAGGGTCAGTCTGGAAGGTCGAGCATGTGACCGCAGCCCTGAAGCCCCCCCCCCATCCTGCTCTCTCTGACCCCTGGGCCTCAGGAATGAACCAGGAGTGAACTAGGAGTGAACCAGGATTGGCGCGGCAGTTCTCAGAAGCTTCCAGAAACTTCCTGAGCCCTCTCACCCCTCAACCTCGACTGGTCTTAGCCTCTGTCACCCCTGCAGCAGCTGGAGCAGCTCAGAGAGCTCTGCTGGCCCCCAGAGGGAGGGTCAGTACCGCTGTATACACCTTTAACACACACACACACACACACACACATACACACACACGGTCTCATGAGAATATATGTAGGTAATTATAGGCCAGATAAGAAAGGATTGAGAAGGAGTATGTAAACATGAAACATCTATGAGAACAGGGTTCAGGAAGGGCTATAGCAAATTTTTTTTACATCCAGTGTCATTGCTTTTAAAACTGTTGTTTTTTCACTATCTGTCCATGACAGCCCTGGTGTGGTCAGAGTCAGGGAGAGATTGTGGTTTTAGTAAAATTATGGTTAAGGTACAGGGTTGGGCAACCAAACGGCTTAGTTCAAGTCAGGAATGGAGGAAGGACATTAAAGGAGCTGTATGTAAGACTGCGGCCACAACTGTTGCTGCAGTCACATTCAAAATACTGAGGACGTTGTCCCCACCCTCAGACTTGAGGTTGCCAGATAGCCACACACTAACCTCTGCCCTGCTCCAGCTTTGTGGCTATGGTACCCCAAGACTCACTCACACAGTCTCTATGCCACTGGAACTGCAGTGATGTAGTAATAGAATGAAATGAACCAGAAAAAGCTGTATACACACACACTGGGGAAATGGATTATTGTGCAAAAAGCTAGGTGTGTGTCCAGGACAAAGTTAACCACATTGACATCCGTCCTCAAGTTCTTCTCTGCTTTCAGCCGTCTCTATCTTTCAAATGTATCTCCTCTGCAGATCCTGTTTTCTTTTCTGTGTTTTTGAGAGTCATAGCGAGGTGTTTTAATGTTAGTAACGTCAGACATAATCCACAATGCTTGTAGCTGCGGCTCACTGGTAACTGGCAACCTTAATGCCGAAATGCTACTGACTCTGTGACTGAGAGATAGCGGTGGTGGCACAACAGGCCAAAATACAAAATCAAAACATAATCATACACACAGAAAAACAATTAAATGCAAATATTCTGGCTGCACTATTGTTGTCAGTTACATCAGTCTCTGGTGACATATTGAGTAATTGTACGATTACTTGCCAGACATTTCTTATATATAGCTCCTTTAATGCAGCACCCTTGCCAATCACCAAAGGGCTGAGATATTCTTGATATAGATCAAACTTCCTGTGCACTTTTAATCACTGGTATGTAAGGGATGGTAAACTCTGTTCATTTGTAGTTAAACAAGTTACCTCCCCCCAACCCCCACCCCAAGAGAGGCACCACCCTGTCTATTTCACCTCTACACATTCACATTTCACCTCTATATATAGAGCCATCTAAAGGTTAGAGAACAAAGTGTGTGACTAAAGTGTTACAATTTCAGTCTGCAGACAGGCAGGAATAAGTCTGGGTTGGAATCAACATCAGTGCGGTGCTCTTAACTCCAGCTGCATCAGCGAAGCTGCTCAGTGGACAGCAGGTCCAATTGCGGTTGCACTGGGAGACATCCATGTAGGAGAGTGCGCAACTGTGTGAATGTGATGACGTAAAAGAGAGACTACCACAAAACCTTAAAAAAAGAGAGAGAGAGCATGTTTTGTATCGGCGGGCTGCTCCAGTAAAACCACAGGCCAAAAGAAATTATGGATTTCTCAGAACATGTCATTTTTCCTTTATTTATTTGTTATTTGTTTTTTGCATGTTCTGCGTTTGTGCATTGAAGTGCTCCAAAGTGATGGTGTAGAGGTTAATTCACATCACCAGGAAAATAATTTTGCCAGAGGAGAGTATGATTTCCTTTAATTTTATGGCCAAACCTTCTGAGGAATAAGACATTAACACAACACACCTGTACAGTAAATGTATGGTTTCATAGGTTTCAGCTATTCTGACTGTGATCGAAGTAAATGAAATGTTGCAGCAAGGATGAATTGGTGGAGTGGACATCACAGACCCCTCACACACAACATGACTAGTCCATCTTTAGTCTACACAGCAATACTGGGTAAACTTCCAGCTTCCACCTCTGTACTCTCTTCTGCCTCTGCGCGGGGACCTGTAAGCTATGCCCCTCTAGGTGGTTACTTTTTATTACAGTGAGTTTTCACAGATCTGACAAAAATTACATTTCTTATTATGCTCCTTGGACATGAAATAATCTGTAGCAAGATCTAAAATGAGATAAATTCATATCCATTGAAAGTGTTAAGGCCACCATAAAGACTGTAGTAAATGAGACGTGTACTTGTTTTTCTTGAGAGGCCATTGAGCTCCAGTTGCTCTCATGTCGTGTATGTGGTGTTTTATGTTTTATTCTGTGTTTCAGTGTGGTGAGCTTGAATGGCTGCTTTCTTGGCCGGGTCTCCCTTGTAAAAGAGATTTTACATCTCAGTTGGACTTCCCGGTAAAATAAAGGAAATAATGAAATAAAAGAACGAACATGTTCCTGAAAAAGTTTGAACCATTTTAAGGGGGAACTATGCAAGATTTGCACCTCAATTAAACAGCTTAGAAATTATGATGGTTAAATGACTTGTTACAGGGAGAATGGAGGCTGTCTGCCTTCATGGTCTCAACCTTACAAGATCAGCGCCCCCGAGAAACATGGACTGCTTTACGGCACTACGACACAAACATGCCACCTCGGTAGACATCGCTCCACATATTGCCTTCTCGCAGGCTCCACTGAAAACAAATGCACATGGCCGGAGTTGGTGGCAGTGAGTTTTTACGTCAGTGGAAATATGCAGTCCGAAACTGTAGGGGGAGCAAACATCAGAAAAGCGACCGGACTTGAATACCCTTAAGGATATTAAAAATATAAAAATCTGACCTTTTGAAAAACTCAACATGAACTCAGTGTCCTCAGTGGCAGTTACAGGCCTGGACACGAGGCGTCAAAGCTTGGAGTAAAAATAGCTTTACCCACCAAAAAAAGACAGTTCCTGTATGTATTGCAGTTACATGTCAGCTGAAGTCAATCACTCTGGGAAGCCCAACTGTCATGCGTGACATAGTTTACAAGCTATAAATGATGCATTTGCTGAGTTAGTGTCCAGCCTTCACTGACACTGAAATATAGTGGCATAAAGAGGCCAAAGGATGAACTTTGCCTCTTTATTCGCAGGACAGTAAACAGGCGCCCTGCTGTCTCCCACTGCACACCGCATACAGCTCGCACACACATAAACACACATGCAGGTGCATTGAAAAGCACACACAAGTCAGAGGGTACTGATAATATGACCCTGTTTTACTGGTCATATAAATTTAGCCAGCGGCATTGCACCTGGAGAACACACACACAGACACACACACAGGACACACACTCAAATATGACCATAAGCTCACACTAACACAGCCATGTGCATGCATGTGAGCGCACCCCCCCCCCCGTGCACACGTTTCTCCACTTTTAACAGAAGCTGACACGCAGGTGTAAACACCGTATGTTTTGCCCATGGCCGAGCACTGAGGCTGTAACAGTTAGAACACGGTGCCACTCTGAGCTCCACACCCCGCGGTTCAAGGTCAGACCAGTCGGCCTGTGGAATCTCCTGCCCCCGTCCCGCCCCACCTCCCTCACCCTCTGACCCACCCTCCTCTCCCCCCAACAGCCATGCTCTGGAATGAGCCACCCCTGCAGCGTGCCAAAGGAAACCCCTTCAGCGATTAGACCAACCACATACTGATACTGTACAGTGCAGCTTTCACTGAAATAGTGCTGACCTGTACAAGGCCGGCCCTTGTGTATTAGCCTGCACACACTGTACACACACGAAGCTGTACAAACACTTGTGACACTGGAGAGTGAGTGTGAAGGAATGTCAGACGTCCAAGAGGTCAGTAATAAAGGCAATACCTTAGGGCTCATATCTGATTGTGCACCACGAAACCAAAAGAGGCCACTCAATTACGGTCGCCGCTGTATTCAAGACATTCCTTCCCCCCTCACCCCTCAGCCCCTGTCCTTCTTTTTCACTCCAGGGTCAAAGTTTTCACCTTATCTGGAAGCCATCAGCAGCAGTACCAGTCCCACCTCTGTGACTCATTTAGTTGAAACTGTTGCATGTCGTTAAAATCCTTCTTTCTATGTCTGAGTAGTAGGAAAAAAAAAAGATTGCACACACAGACATTTAAAGCAATACTTCACAGGCGAGGTAATCCAGGTCCCTGCCAAGATTTTCACTGCCAGTTACAGCACATATTGTCTAGCGGGCAGACTACGACTCAGATGTTGTGAAGGGGAAGGAGGAGGAGAAGGAGGGGTTGGATTCTGCTGTGATCCAGTTTACTATTTTGGCTGGGGCTTTCTTCTCGCTGTGTGGTCATGGGGGAGATCGGCGCAGCCAGCAGGCACTGCATGAGGACACTGGCTGGCCACAGCCCGACACAGAAGCCACATGGTCAGAGAGAGAAAGAGAAGGAGACTGAGTTAAAAGAGGGAGAGGTGTAAGGAGAAAGGCAAGCGGAGCTATAGGGTGAGGAATGTGGGTGAGGTTATTCTGGTTTTCTCTTTCATGTCCTCACTCCCTGTCTCTTCTTCTTCCTCTTTCTTGCTGCTTCTGAAAAACTTCCCTCTTTGCTCTTGCACTTCAACTTCAGCCGTCTCTGCCTGACCAAACTTCAACTTAAGCCTCGTCCCTCCATCCATCCCTCCGTCCCTCTGTTCTCCCTCCCTCCCTCCCCCCCGCTCTCTCGCTCTCTCCTCAGACAGACACAGCTACCCTCCTGGACGTTTCCTTTCTGCTGGCCTGCCCCAACAAAGGTGCTCAGTCATGTGAAACCTAATCTCCAGCCCCCCAAAACCTGACCCTTGACCTCTTCAGTCTTCACACAGCCAGAGGGGGAGGGGAGCCGGGGCAGGAAAGGGAGGCTTTTGGGAAAAGGTCACATTCCCGAGGACACTTTTGTGTACGCACGTGTGTGTCTATGTGTGTGTGTGTAAGTGTGTGAGCGTGCATGCACCAATCCATTATGTGGTTTGTGTTCCAGCATCAGCATGTGTGTTTGATTCTGTGTCTGTGGACAAACGTGCATTAGGGGAAGTTTGCCTGTATCCTGTGTGCTTAGAGGCCTTTTAAGTTTTTGAGTGTGCATGCATGCATGTCTATTGTACAGTAGCTATGAGTGTGTGTATGCATAGGCACACACTGTATGTGTGTGTTTGTGAGAAAACACTTTCAGCCCTGAAGCGTCGCTGCCCATAGACAAAACACAGACTTTGTTTTCTAGCCAGGCCAGACCTGTAAGTCTTGTCTGGGCAGAGCTCCTCGCCTTCCACCCTGCACTGACAATCCTCAGATCTTGTGTGTGTGTGTGTGTGTGTGTGTGAGGCACAGTGTGTATATGTGTGAGGCACTGGGTGTCAGCTGTCCTGGGTGATTAGTGCTTTTATATTGTTCCAAGGAGCCCGGACGAGGCCCCCTCTTCACTGCACCACAGCACAGCTGCAGTCTGCCTCTCCATCTCTGTTCTTCAGCCTTCCTCTACTCACTGACACTCGTGAGATGGGCTTGGACCCAAGAAAAAATGAGCTTGAAACAGAGGCAAGAACTAGAAGAAGAGCAAGGGACAAAGGGACAGAGCAGGACAGAGTACATATGGTATAAGACATGAAGAAAAGGAGGGACAGGACAGATGAAGAGACATGATCCAGTGACAGTTGCCGTGAGGACGAGACAGCAAGGACAAAGAGGAGGAAGGCAGAGGAATACAGGGAGAAGCAGCGGACAGGGAGAAGTGGCATATTAGGAGGATTAGAGAGTCGATTCAATGAGCCGACTCTCTCCTGGACAGGATTTCCCCAGCTATGCCTGGGAGGCCTCCCCTGCTTTAAACACACAGGCAAGTCAGGACAGAGAGGTGAAGTAGGGGAGGAACGGAAAAGCAAAAGAGCGAGAGAGAGGAGAGAGAGGTGGGGGGATCTTTATCTTTTCACGAGTGTTTGTGAACTACTTTCGATTAGCATAATGAACTAATAAATTCTTGCCCTTCAACAGAGAATCAGCGTATCCCCCACAGATTTGCCAGAAATTAGAAGAACAAAAATAACACGTTTCATTTTCTCTAACATCTTGTTTTACAAATGAAAAACAAGTTTGATGAAGAACGCTATTCAAACGGGACTGTGAGCATTATTCCCCACACGGCCAACTTTTTGAAAACTCTCCTTTCAATCAGACACCACGAGTTACGAGTTAAGGACATATGTCTACACGAGGAGGAAGAGGAGGGGGCAGGGGACGGTAGGCAAGGGCCAAGAGTCTGCTATGGGAAAAGTATGTCTGCTATGCATGGGTTGTTTGGTGTCGGGATTTGTGGGCCAGAGCATTGTTGCTCTCTTGACATTGAACTTGGGAGAGACAAGAGGGGTGGGGGCAACCACCCTCCTAAACATCGTAAGTGCGTATATGTGCGAGAACACACACAGGCTAACACATTTCTCACTCACAACACCCACCCAACCGCCCCCACTTCCTTGCAACTCTGCTTTATCTTAACTGTCAACACCTGGCCTAAGCAGGAACCTCTCTCTATCTGTGAACTTTAATCTGGCCCTGCTAGGCAAACAGCGCCAGGCTCGGACAAGGAGAGCGATTAGTCTGTCACGTTGCCCTCCAGTGCTTCAGCGGGGAGAGGAGGAAACAGGGAAGGGAGAGATCGGAAGAAATGAGAGAGACTGGGGCGGAGGAGGATATATGAAGTTAGATACAGTGTTATGGGGAAAAAAAGAGAAAAGGAGAGGAAGAGACATGAAGGCAGAGCAAAGGCTGAGAGGTTGGTGTGGTACAAAGAAAGAAACGACGAGGGGAGGGAGAGAAGAGGAGATGGGAGGGTTGTTTGAGATATAACACAGACACTTAGCTGACCTGACAAGGCCACAGACCAGAGATATGGTGGTGAACTTCCACCCCATGACGGGTGACTAAAGCTGAGCCATGCAAACACACCTGGGCGCCATACATCCAAACAAATATGCTCACAGTGTGCTGAAGCACAGTGAAGCATATGTTATGTGTGTGTTGTGGGGGTTCGTTCTAATGTGAGCAGTCTGATAAAGTGTGGGTGTGCAGATCAGAAGAAAAAATGAAGAGCAACAAATTCAGATATGTATGTAATACTTTTTATTTTTTTCAAGACAAAATGGCCAAGTGAAGAGAATAATGCAGACAACAGCTGAAAATAGAGTGGCATCTCCGTAACTGAAAAATAACAACAACAACAAAATCTGTAAGTCAAGCAAGAACTCATAAATGTTGGTCAATGACCTTTGGTCATCAAACAGAGAAATTAAGCCATCACAATTCATCAGGAGGGAGAAAAATGAACTGATTTGTTTTGCAGTGACTCTGTTCTGAACAGAGTGTGTGTGTGTGTGTGTGTGTGTGCGTGTGTATAGTCATAATAAATAATGTCGACCAATGCCATAGGTCAACTTCAAGTTCAGTTCAGAACAAATAGCTTGAGAGTAAATACAGAACACAGGATGAAGGCAGGCTGAAGACCTAAATGTACCTCAATACCATCAGCAATGATAACATGTACCAAACCTTTTTCTGTCTATGATTTCACTTATATTTAGAATATGCCTTGCATATGACATGTACCATATTTAAATTATAAAGCACCATGGTTCTTTTGGCAATGACAAAACAAAATAAGGAAAAAAAACAAAACAATCTGTAGCAAAAAAAAAAAAAAAAAAAAAAAAAATGCTTTTCAGATTGATGTTGGATTGATTGCATATGACAAAAGGTCTTTTTCAAAACGGCTGGAATGTTATCAGGTGGTACATGTTCAAGGACAGTAAAAATTTGGCTACCGAGAAAACCCAACAATAGCTTGTATTACTGCATATAAAATGGCAGGAGAGAAAATATATAAAACAAACTAAAAAGATATGTACAACCACCTGTTTTTACCTTATTGTGGTCACCACAGCGGGACTGCCTGAAAAGGCCATTACATGACCTCTCACCCTTGGGGAACACCACAACATTTTATTTTTCAAAAACATACTTATTTTCAAGCATACAAATTATTCACACTATATTATCCTGCCAAATTAAGAAAATATACGGTGGCAGCTTGTTGGGATTTTTTTCACTACAGAAAAAAAGGGTACATTGAAACCTTTAAAGAGTACAGGCAAAACAGTTAAAAATACAGGCTCCAACATAAATACTATAAGTGCCTACACTAAGTGAACATTAATTTCAAATACCATTCTAAATACAGGAAAAAAGTAGACCATAAATGTGTTTTGAACATAGGAACTTACATGAGTGTGCATTTTCCTATGTGTTTTAAGTTCTCTCTATATATTTATATATCATAAATCTCTCCCCAATGCAATTTTTTGTTCAACCTGAAGTCTTGTGTATAGTAAAGGCAAAAAAGATGAGAGACATGTTCATCACAATTCATTACATAGTGATCAAGTGCCGGATGTCACCAAGACAGAAAAGAGAAACAACAATAAACAATAAAAAAAAACCAAAAAAACCAAAAAACAAATTTAAATAAGGTTCTCCCCAAAAGATATCAATGTGTTACTTTTAAAAATCAACAACACAATTTACTTATCTTTTTAAATCAAATTTGTAGAATTTTTATCTTCCTGTAATGAGCACTATATTTCTATAGTTGGTATGAAGCAGGATATTTCTATGGCGGTTCCTGCATTGATGCCCCTGAGAGGCTAAACTGATGTTCAGCTCTCAGGAGGAGACATGGCTGGCGACAGTTTTAGTTCAACTCTTTTTTTTTCTTTTTTTCTGTTCGGTTTTAATGCAAAGCAATGACACCACACTAATCTGTCAGCATAAGAGCAAGTTTTCCCTTGAGCGTCCAACTGTAAACTGGGAAAATTGAACAGTGCACGTAGGTAGTCCCAGATCTGAAATCTGGTCCTCATTTTATACTCAACCACTGTACCTCCGATTAGAGAGACAGATACAGAATCCAAGGCAGAGTGACAAGTGCTATATCATCAAGAATGACAGGGGATGGAGATAAAGATATAACTACCACAATGAGGTCTAGAGCATGTTAACGTAAAAGAACACATAGTGTGAACATTTTACTCTTAAAAACTTGTGTGGAGGGGGTACTTTGTTAAAAAAAAAAGTATATTTTTTTTAATTTTGTTTTATGAAATTCTGATTCTTGACTTTTGATTTAAGATCATTTCCAATGAGAGTTAATAAAAAAGTTTTCAGATTACTTAAGGGTTTCTAAGATCTAATGCAGTAAAGAGAATAAGCGCTATAAGGACATAAACATTTGAATTGTAGAGACACCTGGTCAACCCACTCCCCACCCACTAGTCTGACCCTCCACCCACCCTTACCCTCATACACCCAGCCGAAACCCCCACCCGACAACCACCCCACCTGACCCCTCACCCAAAATCTGTCTGGCTTAGAACAAATAAAACCCACTCTGTGGTCTTCAAGTGGCTGCTGGCTACACTGCCTGCCTGGCTGACACCGAAGAAACGTAATTCTGTGCTACTTACAAAAAAAAACCTGCAAACTTTTAATTTTCAAAGAAAATAAACACTCTGGAAAATTAAGAGCTTTACGTTGGTTAAACGACTCGTCAGAGTACCCTCTCAGTACGGTACACACGTACCAGAAAATAATAAACACCTAAATCAAAATTCTACACACCAAACTCCTACTCCTCTTTAGCATGTAACATGCCAGTAAACAGAATCATAATCTGGAGAATAACAATATACATGAGTCAGGCAGATAAATGATTTACCAGAGATACACATCATCTTTTTTTCGTTTTTGTTTCAGCTGGTTCCTTATGCTCTGCTAAGTCACAAAACGACAGGGTCGTACAGGCGCTTGATGCAAGTACCTGCTTATTCCATATGTGCACAAAAATGTCCTGTAATCTTCGATAGCTGAAACTCCGAGCTTATAGCAAAAAGGAGGATTAACTAATGCAGGTAAAATATCCAAGGCACTCTTTGTTGTCATTTCACACCATATTGTTAATTTCATTGCTGTTTGTAAAAGAAATATTTCATGGCGCCAGTGCCTAGCTTTTCATAGGCAGCCCAATTATTTTCATATATATATCTCTTATCTCAATCTTGCATGGAAAATCTTTCACAAAGATCAGTTTTACGTGTGACCCTGCTTGTCGTGATGTTTTGATAATATGACACTGTCCAACTATGTTCCAACACAAAACTGTACATGATATGTAAAACAGTAGGTACTGTATGCAGCATGGGTTCTCATTACTAACATTGTTTTTTTTTTTATGTTGAAGAAATCAAAAGTATCAACAGCAACACATGTACAACCAAACCCACCAGCCGAGGACAATTTTCTCTCTAAGTAGCCAAAACACACCGAGCATGCTGTCCAGTTACAAAAAATACAAAACGTGGAAATTATTGCACAATAGAAAGGCTCAAAAAGTTTTGCGTTTGATGCAATAGTATTGCCCCAATGATGGATCATGCATTCAGCTTTTTCCAGTCGGGGATTTTAACAGGGCTGTACTGTGTACTGGTGTCTAACCCTGTTGTCCTTTCCCCTCACTTGTCGGCTAGTTAGCCAGGGTCGCTTTTTAGCCAGGGGAGCTGAGAGAGAGCTGCCAGCATGCTGCTCTCTGCCTACTCAGTCTTAATGTCATTAGCCAGAGGGCGGTCGCTGTGCCACTTCTTCATGTGTTTCTCCAGAGTGCTGTATACACTGAAAGGCATGTGGCAGATTTCACATTTGTACACGTCCTTGCCCATCTGTCCGTGGGTCTTCATGTGGCGGGTGAGCTTTGAGCTCTGGGCACATGCATAGCTGCACAGCTCACACTTGTAGGGCCGCTCTCCAGTGTGACTGCGTCTGTGCACTGTCAAGTTGCTGCAGTTCTTGAACACTTTGCCACAAAACTCACAAGTGTCACTGCGGCGGCCATCCTTGGAGCTTGGCCTGCCATTCCCACTGCCACCGTGAGGAGTGCTGGCCCCACTGCCGGTGCCGCTGCGTCCTGAAGCGGCTCGCTCCCCGTCCAGCTCGCCGGGAGGGGTGGAGAAGCGCAGGCTGCCGTTTTCTGACGAGTGCTCAGATGAGGAGGCGAAAGGCGATTGTCTGGAGTCCCCACCTGTGAAACTGATGAAGGGGTCCTTGAGTTGTCGTGAGGCAGCGTAGCCAGCGAGCCACTGGGAGTAGACGTTCTCTGTGTTTGGGATGGTGGGCATGGGGGGGTCGAGGTCCTTCTCTACCTTGATGCGCTTGGACAGGGGACTGAGGGAGCCGGGGCTTACCCCTCCACCCAGCAGCTTTCGGGACAAGTTGTCAGAAGATAGAGGTCCCAGGCCGTTGATGGTGGTGGTGCCTCCATCTTCTGCCCGGTCTGACTCCATGGCTGAGTCCTCATCACCGGGCTCCCGGGACGAGCTCCGGCGGCGTGGGTGCAGGGCCTCGCTGTTCTGGTGGTGGCGGGCCCCTTCTAGCCGCAGGCTGAAACGATAGTCATTCCTCCCCTCTTCTTCTTCCACTCCAGGCTTACTCTCAATTTCCTCCTCCTCCTCCTCTTCTTCCTCCTCCTCTTCCTCTTCCTCCTCTTCCTCTTCCTCCTCCTCCTCTTCCTCCTCCTCCTCTTCTCCATTTTCAGGCATCAGGCCATTGTTCTCACTCTTGAACTTCGCCACCACTGACTTGAGGGCGTCTGTGGCGCTGCCCATCAGCTCACTTGTACCAGGTTCAGGAGAGCTGGCGGTCGAGAGGCCATCATCTGACTTGGTATTAAGTGCTGACGACTTGTTCTGACAGTGTGTCTTCATGTGTCGCTTCAGTTTGCTGGCCTGAGTGCAGGCGTGGTTACAGAGGTGACACTTGAATGGCTTTTCCCCCGTGTGGCTACGCCGGTGAACGATTAGGTTGCTCTGGAACTTGAAAGTCTTCCCGCAGAACTCGCAAGACTTTGCCTTGAGAGGTGTGCCCGGCTGGACTGCATTAGATACGGTATTAGGGGTGGAACGTGAGCCAGAAGGTGACTGAGAAGTGGAGAGGGGAGGTGTAGCTGAAAACGGAGGTTTCGATCCTGGCTGGAATGGCTGCAGCAGCCGTTGCATAGGGTTGGGCCTGTTAGGGGAGAGAGGTGGGGAAGCGCCAGTAGCGTTCCCAGCCAGCTCACGTAGACGTCTGGAGAAGTCCATGCTCGGAGGTGGATCTAGTGGCACCGAGTTGAGCCTCATCACCCTGTCAAAAGCGCTGGGATGGTGGGTTGCCAGGGCCAGGTCATCAGGGCTGAGATGATGCCTGGGTGGTGGGCTGAACAGTGGCGGGGTCCGGGGGTAGCGGCCTTCACGAGGTGTGGATGCTGAATCCCGGCCAGACCCTGAGCCTGGCATCCTCAGGAGGCTGTAAGGACTGCCATCAGCTAAGTGGACAGCATGGAGGGGAGGCTGCGAGGAGGCACAGTCACCACCCATTCCAGGAGCAGCAGCGACACGGGGGGTGAGGGGGCTGCCAGGCTCGCTCTCCAGATAGATGCGGAAGCCGTGGGTGTTCTGGGCATGCTGGAGCAGGAACCAGGCACTGGTGAAGGGCTGCTTGCAGGTGGTGCAGGTGTAACTGCTGGGCTCATCTTTATCTGAAGAAAACACAGAGAGAGACACAAAGTTATTATCACCCTGACAAAAGACTGAACAGTGGAGTAATTACCACTGACAGTTAAAATGATTTTAAAGTGTATGAAATATCCAATATGGTCATCAGTAATTGAGCAAATTTGTACAATTTAGAAGCAAACTCTTTTGCTGATGTCCACAAACGTGCTGACGTTCATCATATGACCTGATGTTTCCGACCGAAATGACTCTTGAAATGGTATAACTTAATTGGATGAAACTAATTATAACATGCACACGCTGCACAGTGCTGTTTAAAAATTGTGATTACAAATATGTGCCATCCTGAACTATAACATATGTGAAAGATTAAATATGCATTTTTAGAATTTCATCAAACCAGCATTACCTTGCAGTGTGTGTTCACTCAACAAAAGAATGAATAAAACAATCACGAGAGGTATCTCAGGCAGCAAATACACAATTTACACAGTTGAGAAGACACAGGAATATTTCAAACAATAATTGACTTTCAATAGCACTTGCACGCTGACCTGAGATTTGCCTGACAATGCACGCCTAATCTCGTTAAACACACTCATCTCCCCTCCAATGCCTTGTTTACAGAATTAGCAAGGCTAAAGTGGGACATGTATCTGATGCTGCATATTAACGCTGAATACAAATAAGAGGTCACATGTTAATAAATTGTACCAGCGTTTATCACGAAAAACACACATTCACAGCGACAAGAAGCGAAGGGGAAAATTGTGTATGTGTGTTTGTGTGTGGGTGGGGAGGCTTCTATGAAAATGCATTTCATGCATTACTTTTCTATTTCTGATATTTCATGCTTTATGGATTTATTTAAATCCTCTCAGGTGAATAGAAAAGGAGAAGAAGGGGAAAGCAGAAGTGAGAGATATGCAAAATAAGAAGCATCCGCCACTTGCAAATGTGCTCCCTCTTTCATCTTTTGGCTTTCTTATCCTTTCTTCTCTTTTTTCTTTTTTTACTGGAGGGCATTTTTCTGAAGTCATTTGCAGACACTGAACCCAAAAACCATGGCCACACTGTGCTGGAGAGGGAGAACAAGGGAGAGGGAGGAAGGAAGATGGGTCGAGCGCGTGTGTGTATGTGTGATTGCGACTATGAGATTCCTAAGATGGTGGATGGACAGTCTTGCATGTTTTAAGCCTGCTGTGGCTCAGAGACAAAGGGGTGAAGAAGGGGCAGAAAGAGAGGACGGCTGCGGAGAGAAAAGAAGGATGTTGTGGATGAGCAATAGAGGGAGCACACTGGTGTTTTGTGGTTCTTCTTTCTATCTCATGTGTCCACGGCCACCGTGCCCCCTCTGAACAATCTCACTTAAAGACCAGAACACGGCATAAAATGTGCACCCAATCAGACCTACACGAAAACCTTTTTCTCTTGACTGAAAAGAGTTGGAAGGGGGGTATACTGGTAAATTATGGATCATTACAATCTGCAAAAATTACAGTTAATTGCTGCCACCTGCAAGGGGCTTTGACCCACTATGGAATTTTTCCATCATAAAAAAGCCATTTGCCCATACACGTTTTTGCTCCCTCTCTCATAAGCACAAATAAAATGTGCCCATTACATTGGTTTGGCTATATGCATGTTTCCTGATTATGTGTGTTTTTATGGCTTTAAATAGAAAGCCCCATATCACTCGTAAAACGGTTGTAATAACCTGGCTTCTCCTGTTCACTTTCCTTTGATTTGCAGCCTGTACACACTTCCCTCTGCTAATGTGTGAGCAGACAGTGTATATGCACAAGGAGGAAAATGAATTTTCTGTTGTTGTGAAGGACGAGATAGGGAGATGGTGGGGAGGAGGGGTGGGGGTGTTGGCTCGAATGTCGTCTTCTCCTCCGAGACACAGCCCGCGTCCGTCAGAGAAAAGAAAGCACTGAGGGAGAGAAGTAAGGAGGCAGGGAAAAAGGAAGGGAGTGAAGGAGAGAGAGAAGTGTGGCGTGAAGGGGACATGCCTAATGACAACCCACCACATTTCTGAAGGACACCAGAGCCACAACACAGCACTTCAAAGGCAGTAGTCAATTCATTTTCTTATGTATCAAAAATGCAGTGTCTTGTGCTATGCAATCACAAGTCCATCTGTGGGCATTTGACAAACAGTGCTCATGCCACAGGCAGCGACAATAATTGTTATACCCATGCAAGAAGTGGACACATTGATGGGCATCAACAAGCCGGACCAACGCATGCCCATGAATCACCACAGTGACAGGAGAGATACCTAAATAAGGCCACCATTGTCCTTAATAGCTGTCCTCAAAGGGATGGAAGGACAGTGATTCAAAAGTAGAGAAGACATTTTACAAGGCGTTTGATGGTCTTGCAGGCTTTTTTGCTAATATAGAAGAGCAGAGAACTGTGCAAAGCAGGAAGGATCATCTTATAAACGAGTCTGTCCTCTAATGGAATAAAGGAGAGTTCTCTCTCACTCTCTCCGTCTGCTCCTCTCCTTCCACTAACTCCAAGTCTGTGGTGAGTTAGGGCTGGAGAGCAGGAGAGCTGGGGCTAATACTGGATCTCCAGGTCCCTTTGAAATAGGATCAGCAGAGAGGAGAAATCACACTGACAACCCCTTAGCTGCCATTTCATGGCAGGGGCTGAAAGAGGGGACTTTGGGGAGAAAAGACAGAAAGCGCAGAGTGAGAGGGAGCAGGGGGATCAGGGTCAGAAAAGTAGGAGAGCGATAATCAGAAAAAAGAGGCAGAACTATACTGTAAGAAGTATAGAAGCAGAGCACAGAGGAGAGACGTCGAAGGGGTGGGGGCTTAAACAACTTCTTCAAAGCCATTTCAGCACATTGCAACACAAAGCAGGGGGAAGCTATTACAGTGTCTAACGGACATAGTGTGCTGCTATCAGGCAGAGAATATGATCCAGGGCTCAAGAACAAGACCAACTGACGCAAGGGCAGAGGGGAAATTATGGCGCCTTGGACAGCAGATGTGTTCGCCTGTAGCTGCTGACTTCATATTCACACCACAGCAGTGTTGACCATACAAACACACACAAAGCAAATATGGTGAGCCTGAGGATTCATGTACACTTTGTTCATACATTGCCCCTGACAATGGAGGCACTCTATTGTCAGGGACACAACCCCCGAACACAGTCAAACACACACTTCCTCACACACACAGACACACACACAGTATCCAGCAATGGCAGTTTAATGAAAAAAAACAACAACATCATTGTCTTTCTTCCCTGATCACTATATCATCCATCCACCTGCTTGCTCAAACTTTCCAGTCATACATCCAGAAGTTAGCAGACTTGGCTTGACCCCAGTCTTTTTTTTCCGGTTTTGTCCTTGACCAACCCTGATAGTGGGCACAGGCCGTCCTGGTGTGACCACGCAGCTCTCACTGATATTGGTCATTTAGCTAATGGAGGAACGAGCTAACAGGATTAGCCCGCAGGCCTTCCAAAAGCAGAAGGAGGAGGAGGAGGAGGAAGGCAGAGAGACACGGAGACACGAGCGGACACAGCATGTCACTGCCATTTCCCAAAGTTATCCGTCGCCCGGGCTACTGAGCACTCACACACACCTGAAAAGTGATTATGCTAATAGCAGGTCTTCGCCAATATTCATAAGTGTTTATAGGTGTTGGAGTGAGTGCCTTGGGAAGACGGAGGGCTGTCAATACAGTACCTCTTAAGAGTGCCTCAGCCGTAACTGGCGTTAATGTGATTACTACTCTGTTTATGTCATTAGGGTATTCACAGTCAGGGATTGGACAGGGGTGAAGGGTGAAGCAGGAGAGGAGAGGCTGAGGAGAAAGATGGGGAAGGAGTGGAGGCTCCCATTAGAGCTCTTCTTCAGTTTCTGATTTCATCCTCTTGTACATGACTTTCAGCTGACTTAGCTGGCAAGGGCCTTGGTGGAAAAACTTTGAAACAAACAAATGAACTGTAATTATTCATCAGCTTCCATATTAGAATGTTGTGTGGGGTGTGTCACACAGATATGCTGTGGATCCGTCTCTGGATCAATTTGCATTTGTGAGAATACCTGATAGAGCAGCTGGCATGCACTGACCTTCCTCCTTACTTCTCTATCTCCCTCTGTTTGTCTGTGTTTCAGTGCCACAGCCAAACACACACACCCCGGCTCATACACTCACGTCTTTGTCCTGAGCCAGACTTGTTGTGGTGAGCTGAGCCACTGGCCAGAGACAAAAGGCTTGTTTGACCAACACTTGTCCCTGAGACAAAGCTGGATGCAGGAAATACGGTTTACTAAACAGAAAGCCAGCCAGGGAATAGAACAGGCCTAAATCCCAGCCTTTTACAAGTCCGGTGTGGACTGGGGCCTGCAATGCTGGCTGGTGTTGGAGTCACACATTACACAATTGGGAGAAGCTGACCACTAACCGCTACACACATGGAGAAAAAGAAAAAAAGAGGGAGGCATAGACAGAGGTGGAGAGGAAAAGAGAGTGGAGGACTCACAGAGCCAAAGATGCAGACAGAGAGAGCTACACCAGGAAAAGAAAAGCCACACTGGCATGAACAAGCAAGGGGAGGGGGCAGATCTCCAGATAAAGATGCATGGTGGTCTTTGAGGGCCTGTGCCCAGTGGAAAGTAATCTGCTGGCTATGGCTTTGTCTCCAATCAGACTTTCACACTTCTTACCTTTCCTTTCCGCCTCTCCTTCTCCTGAAAGTTGATAAGAGCAACAGTGGAACTGGGGCGTCTCTGAGCCACTAAGAAACCATTATGGACAGATGGTACCCACACAGGGGCCAGTGAATGTGTGCACCATACACAATAGACAAATGTGTGTGAGTGTGTGTGTGTGTGTGCATGCTGGAGAGGTCAGCATGTTTTTCATATGCATGCACTTTTGCGTGAGTGAGTGTATCTTTAATGGGCTTGCATGCTCATTGTCAGCGAGTATGACCACATGACTGTGCCCATATATCCATGCATTCATGTGCATGTGTGTGTGTGTTTGTGTGGGTGTGTGTGTTTGTATTTAACACACTTGCCACAATCATTTTAAAATTAGAATCGCTCTATGTTGTCTGCAACCTTACTCCCTTTGATCTTTTCTCGGTTGAACTGTATTTGAACTGACCATCCACCTACCCATCCGTTTGTCTGTCTGTTTGTCTCTCTATCCCTCCATCTATCTATCCATTCATCCATTCCCACTAAGCCCAGCTGGACAGCTTCGTGCTTGGGTGCGGCTGGGTCCGGCAGACCTTATAATAGGCTGGGCCGGCCGTGTCTCTGATGCAGATCATTATTTGCTCTCTGCTTACCAGTGACGGTGGGAGGCCGCACTCTGTTGTTTCTCATCCTAGCTCTAATGGTACAGTGAAAAGACCTCTGGGCTTCTAAGCTTAACCAGTCTAATTAAATGGACCATCGCTTATGTAAGCATCCGCAGAGATTATTTATTGAGTTGGGATCCGCTTCACAGGATCAAACTGCCGTCAACAAAAGCCAACACTCAGTAGAGTAGGTATTAAATAAAGGAGAGGAATCAAAGAAACTGCAAACTGCCAAGTGTCAGTTTAAGCACACATATCCAGGTACATAAGAAGACTTAATCAAGCAGGAGTATTTTTGGACTTGGGCAATATCCCAGATGGGCAAGGAGTCTCTGAGCACTTCAGAGGGGAAATGTGAAAAGTGTTCTGTCAAAGAAAAGATATGTCTCAATAAACTGCAGCTTAGGGGGAGGAGAGTAGAGTAAAGTAGGCTAATGAAGAATCTAACAGAATAAAAAAAGAACTGAATACAATACAGTAGAGTAGAGTGCATATTTATACTTTTACAATGCAGCATTCAGACAAGAGCATCTGCTGTCTTTCCTTACAAGCATCATCCCCGTTTGAAGTGCACAGACAAGATAGCCTCAGTGAGACATGAGGCCAGCAGCCTCAGCTTCACTATCTCTGCATAGCTCAGCTTATGACAGGCTGGCGTCCCTGCAGAAAGGATGGAGGGGGACCAGGGAGGTCGACTAGCTGCACATTTCTGCATAAATCTCCAGATAGATAGCATCAGGAGAGGAAAAACAGGGTAGGGAGGCAGGCAAGCAGCGAGGGATGATAAGGCCCCCGGGGCAGGGCATTCGACACTGTCAAAACTGTTTCGTCTCCGGCTATTGGACGAGTGGAGCGCGTTATGAGCCTGCATACCATTTGCCGGGACGCGATTTGGCTTCACCGGAGCATACAGGGCCCTGTATCTGACCTCGCCGCTTTCCCCCTCTTCAGTCTTCATAGACATGCAGGGAGATGGACAGAGCAGCACAAACACCACATGGAAAAACACTATGAAGATCTGAAGTGAGACTGTTTTTTTCTAAGATGTTACTGGTGAATATTTAAGCAAGATGAGGCCAACATGTCAGTGGTTTAAGCTGCCATTTCATTTGACAAGCTTAGGAGTTTGATTCAGAACAAGTCAAAGCCCACTAACAATAAGGAGCAGGAGTGACAAATCAAGGCTCACAGACAGTAATGAGGCGCAAAGGTCAAAAGATGTTTGCTAAATGTAACACAATGAAGAATCAGCACCTCTGTGAGATAGATCTAAAAACATGTGCACTTGTATAAAATTAATTAATGAAAACTGCTTCATGTGAGCTTAACAACATTGATCCATGCCAGGGGTGTCATTTTGAATCACCTGTAAGCAAAGACCTGGAGCCAAATCATGTGAACTGCTAAAGTGCATTTTTGTTTTAACCTTGGAGCTATTTAATTTTTTCTTCCATCATGAATTCATGTTTACAGACAAAAACCAAGAATGCCTTGGCTTTATTTTGCACATAGTTAATATATTTTATTTAACCTTAAATAAATGATTCTATATTTTCCCTCTGGCAGAGGTATATCATCGGCAGCACTGTATCATCTTTGCATTAAGCACAAATCAACAAGCTTAGACAGGCAGGAACAGCCTCCATTTTATAGTAAAAATGACTGAACCTTTTTATTAACGGTTCTGTGCTCTCAAGTGTGATAGAGATTTTCAAATTCTCTGATAGAGCAAGGTTCTCCGCAAGAAAGGGTCTCATCGAGTCTATTGTCAGCTGCATAAAAACCTCTTCTAAAGGCAAAGGTTTCACATCTCTGCAGTATAATGTTAGTGTTTGTGTTATTTTGGCCACCTTTTGTGACTGTAGTCCTGAATTAAGGACTAACTACTACTAAGTTAAATGGTTGGGTTATGTATAAAGGAAAATCAGGGGTCACAGTGCGCACTCATGTTGAGCCTGCACATCACAGCATATATGACATAATTATAGGTGAACTGCCATACATTAGTCATGAATTAAAAAGTGCAGGTAAAACAAAAAGCTGCATACACTGTTGGGAGAGATGAGGGTAGTGTGAGAGTGAGTGAAGAGGAAAGAGAGAGCAAGTGCTGGGAGGGAGAGAGGGTGAGGAAAAGTTGAAGAGGAAGAGTGGGCAGTGAGGGTTAGAGACTTCGCCTGATCTACAGGCACAGACCTGTAGCCGGGGTATGTGAGCTGACGAAATACACACACACACACACACACACACACACACACACACACACACACACACACAGAGTCTATCTGGACTGAGTAAACACTTCAGTGTCTGGAGGATAGAGTCATTGCCTCCCTCACTTGCTCTCCGTCCCTCATGCAGCCTGCATGCTCCTTCGTCACTCCTCCTTCCACCATGCTATTTCCTTAACATGGTCTGATGACAACACTGAGAGAGGTTAAAGTGGGTCTGTCTCACACACACACACACACACACACACACACACACACACACACTCATATGATCTCCCTCACACATTTTCCTTTACCTCTAAAATCTCTATGCTTGGCCTATAACACACAAAACACACTCACATAGTCATTCTTTTCTGAAGCTCAAAGGGACACTATACTTTTGGCCATAAAACACCTGGGCCACGATATACCTCTCTCATCTTCTCCACCCACTCATTTAGTGGCGGGCTGATCTCAAAATCCATCCATCAGGCCAGTCTTTTTTCCCTCCTACCTTTTGCCTGAGGTGCTCTGTCACTGTAAATAATATTTCCAGAGAAAATGAGACGCATAGACTGGGGAAAGGAAAAGGGAAGAGATGAGACAGGTGAAGATACTCATCATTATCTTAATCTCTGTGGACTGCACTGCAGGTGGAGCACTTTGAGGGTCCATGCATTTTCTGGGTTCCAGATGCACGTAGATCAGCAGTAAAACACCATATTTTCACAGTCTGGTGTTTAAGCGGAAGTGGGGAGCAGTTAGGAAAGACAAATTTACCACTAATGTTGACCTCTGTTGTTTGTTCCTGACACACACACACACACACACACACACACACTCAGAGTAGGCCCAGAAGCTCTCAAGCACGGGCCATCATTTAGATACCAGTGAACAAGGGCCGTTTTAAACATGCAGTTATTTTTCACCCTGTCCTACCACCTCAGGGTGAGAAGACCAGGGCATGTGAGCGTGGGCCAACCATAGCAGCTCGTTATGCATATGAGCCTCAAGGCATTGTGGAGGGACATGGCACTTTAAAACAAGAGGGCCAGTGTGTTGGAGTGTCCCGTGGCCCGGAGCTGTGGAGGCTGAGGGTTTAACACGCGTCCCATCTGGTGTGTGTGACTGTGCGCACGGTGGTCGAGTGGTTTTAGAAGCATCAATAGCCGGACTCTTTAGATCAAGGGCTATCTCAGGTCAGATGTAGCTCACAAATCTGTTTTTCCTTAGAAACGTATAAGTGCCAAGTGGAGAGAACTATTGCATGTAAAAATTCCCTCAAAAGTTCAGTGTATTTTTTAATGTGCATATCATACATCCTCAATTCACCAAGTTATACTCACTGCAATGGTATCATTAGTGAAGGCAAAGATGTGAAGTTCACTTATCCTGTAACAAGGACACAGCCACTTGCAGTGGGACCTCAATGCTCCAACCGACCGACCACTATCCGTTCATCCAGCCCTCCATTTCCTGTGCCATTATTAATTCATGGAGGAGAAAACAGTGCTGGGCCACTTCTCAACTCAGACTCTTTCCAAAACCTGATTAAAATTGCAAAATGGCCTCCTGTTCAGCCCTATTTCATCCCCTTCAAGACATTCTGACAGAAGCAGGAAGTGACACAGGAGAGCGAGGAAGTGTAGACACTGTTTCTGCCACGACGACCCTAGCAGCTTCACACCAACAAGGGCTATACCTTACTATGGACAGATATCTCACAAAAATTGCACCAGTCAAGGTTGGATTGTACACTGGGGGGGCAGTATTCTTTCCCAGTGAAACAAGTCTGGACTGTTCATGCCATGGAAAAGACTATAGGTTTAAAATGAGCCAGCTAATACCTACATGTAACGTTTACCATCAATAAGAGTCCATAAGATGGATGGGCCATATGCTTGGCAATGGCAGGCCACGCTCCACACAATTCTTCATCTCCTGGGCTCGCCGTACCAGATTCCTGCTTACTAATTGAAGACATGTGGTCTGATCAGCCACCATAGCGACGCACAGGAGGCGGGTAAAACGGTGGACAATAGGACCTAGTGCGGCCCAGAAACTGAACACCCAGATCCCCAGAAGACAAAATCTGCATTATATCAGTTTAACATTGTGAAACCGTGTAAGAATCATTTGAAATTATATCTAACAAAGATACTTGTGTCTTTTCAGTCTCATCTTCTTCTGTCACCATCACTGGCCTGTTAAAAATACTGCGTGCGGACCCTTCTGCTTATTCTCCCTAGAGGTGTGTCAGGAACATGCATAGGTCCAAGCAGTAGTGAGTGTGATATTAATTAAGGTAGCCAACCTGTAGGTTCCTTTGTGCCCAGCTGTAGAGCATAAATCAGGCTTTTAACGAGGCTAAGGCCCTAAGATCTCAAACCGTGCTGGAATGCTACCTGCACAGCCATGCCAAAAATCTGTCTGGGTCTAGGGCTCCTATAGATCACTATGTTTATAAGGGGGGCTATAGCGACCTACCCTGGGGAGGGAGGGGGGGAAAGAGGGAGGGCAGAGCAGAGGAGCAGAAAAGGCGGGTGGCAGAAGGGGGCATGAGCTATTTCTATTGGGTCATCAGGTTTAAGTAAACATGTGTGGTGTTGGTATGTGAGAGTGCGAGGGTGTAGATGTGCTGCACCACAACAAATTCTCCCGTTTTTAACAGGATGTTAAAAAACAAAGGTAAGCAAGGAAAACAAGTCACAGACAGAGCTAATTGGAGACAACGAGATGATTACTTGAGACAGAGAAGAAAGGGCTGCAGTAACAGGTACAAAGTTCTCTGGGTGATCAGCAAAGGTCAAAGAATCATCAGCAAAAAAGTAAATTAAGTTCCTTTTCTAAAAGTCAAGATATAGCTGTTAAACATCTGAGAGAAACTCCAAAAAAGAGCTTCAGGACCTGAGAAAGCGTTCATGAGCAGGATACGCGAAGAAAGCCTGTGTTCCTTTGGTGACAGAAGGATTTATTCACAGACAGCTGCAGGACAGGACACACGCACATATAGACTGACTGACTGACTGGCTGACTGTCCGACCGGCTGAGTGACTGGCTAAACAACAGGCTGAGAGTCCACCTCAAAGCCACTGCTTCTGCACAGAAAGGCTCCATGAATTCAGACATTCCACAACAGGCAGTGGCAAGACACTTACACACACAAACACAAGCATGATTCAAATACACACTCATTTTACACTCACAAGAACTTAATCACACAAACACTGTAGTGTATTTTCATATGCATTAAATAAGTGCAGTAGCACTTTCCAGTGCGATGCCAACACTGCTGGAGAGCTTATCAGCTAACCAACCGTATATAAATAAGTCAGAGTGGAAGTGCGGAAATTTGGATTAATGGCTGATCAGGGGATGGGTAGAGCTGGTTTTTCAGGCTACACTCTGCAGCACCACCTGAGATTTATGGGCCAGATGTTTGTGCTATTGCTTCTCTAACAGACTATAAAACTTCATTTACAGAAGGCAACAGTCAAGTCTCAATGTAAAGTGCCGCCAACAAGCTAAAACGTTGCTGCACTGATGCAAATGTCAACTGCAAATAATTAAAAAATGTAATTAACAAACAGCTTTCATTACAGGGAATTCTTGCACAACCCTGCAGTTTGTCGTTTGCTCTCTCTATTTGCTTTCTATATCACTCTTTCTCTCTCTTTCTTGTGTCGCTTGGACAATGACAGCCCTGACTGAAATGTAACTCCACTCACTGCCAACATGAACCCAGGTTCTCAAGATCCACCCTGTCAATTTGAGGGGGGCTGACAACCTCTGAGTGACACAGGGGTCACAGGGGCATTGACCCCATTGGACTGCTTGTGTTGCATTCTGAGAAATGACCTTTGAGAATTTGCACAAGGTCAAACTGTAAAGATCCTATACACTCGTTCCATACGTGTCCAGCTGATATGCTGGAGGCCTACAGAAAACCCAGAGAGGGGAAAGTGTCTGAGAATGACCCAGCCCATATCTGCTGTACCTTTGACACTGCCATATAGATATATAGAGACATAAAAAGATATATTTGCTTTTAAAACACATGGCCTTTTTTGCTCTCATCCAGTTTCCTCACCTTTGCAGTGCACCGAGGGGTAGCAGATGAAAAGAAGAATTAAGGGCAGTGAAAGAACAAGGATATTATCTGAAGAGGAAGGGGTGTAGTTGCAGGGTGTCAAGAATGGTGAAAAAGCTGTGGAGAGGAGAAGAAGGGAAAAACAAAAGAGTGGTGGACAGCTTCACACTGCAGCACCCCATTCTAGATTACATTAGTGGCAGCTGCTTCCTTTGTGCGGTTTTATGGCCTGGCCCCAAGAAAAAGCTGCTAAAATTTCATTTAATCTGCTGCAGAAACTCAAGTGTCTGTCAGCCACGCAAACAAGGGGCCTAAAAGCACTATGCTCTCAGATAACGGAGGCGAAATAACACTAATAATATCTCTCTCCGTGGCCATACAGGCAGACATTTTGTGTAACCAAAGAGGGCTTGCTTGTGCCACCGGTGCATGGGAAACTGGCCCGGTCTGGCAGTCCAGGGGCAGGCCTTTAATGGCCAGTGAGGGAGCCAGACAACGTCCCCCTTCTTCCCTCCTCACCCCCACCCCCTTTATCTCCACCTCCTGTTCATCCTTCCAAGTCATTAGCTTATGTTAATCACTAAAACTACCAAGACTGACCCCCAATTTCATTTAGTATGCCACTACACTTAACAGCAGATGACAACGCAGCTGCTACAACTGATTTATTAAAGCAGAATAACTGTAAGAGTAAGCCTATATTTTATCATTGTTAGGAGACTGTTATTTTTAAAATACATGTAAGATCACATAAAACTTCACAGTCTCTTTTTTCTTAATGAAATACAAATAAATCTATCAATTCACACTTTTTCTTATGGACAACAACTTTGATTAACTGCTTGGTAAGAAAATATCCACACCCTGTAAACTCTGGACTCTGGCAAATTATTTTGCCAAAACCTTAAGCAGAAAATTGCCCAAATTTTAATAGGATCTAAACCAAAATTGAACAGGCTATGAAGAACATGAGCCAAAAAAATGGAAGTGGCCACATTATCCTTTAAAAACAAGGCTATATCTCAATTGCCTGGTCAATATCCTGCTCCCAAAGACCCAGATACCCATAAGTAAACACAAAAAAGCCACACAACACTTTGCTGGCTCTGTTAGCCTGACACAGGGATGGAGCTTTGACAGCGGCGGTAACTGACAGAAAGCAGCAGCACAGGCAGTGGTTAGGGGCAGCTTCCTTCCTGGGCTTTGGGTTTACAAAGCGTCATGTCGACATACTGTACGTGCATATACATTTTGTTCAGATAAATTGAGAGGAAGAAGAGAAGGATGGGGAGATGCAAACAACCCCCCCCTCCTCCCTTTGGCCTCTTGGATAAAAAGATGGTAGGAGTGAGGCGATTTCATGGCATGAGCAGGGGAGAGGATACAGGAAAAGGCCCTTCGCAGAGATAGAGGCAGAAGGAGTTATAGCAGTCTGTCAGGACAGGATCTCCTCTGCTCTGTTTGAATGGGGAAGATCACAGATGACAAATGTAATGCTTAGGACTCTACATCCCACAGGAGCTGGTCTCAGTTGCACAGTGTTCATCCTCTAAAGTGTAAGAGACTGACACCACTGTACGAGGATAATGACAATGAAGCATGGCCTCCACGTAAAAGGAAAGCACAGATTATTCGGATGTTACATTTTTTTTTACTACTGAGCATCCTGAGTCAATATCTTTATTAAGCTTTGGGAGCTGGTAACTTCTAGTTAGATTAGAAATACTTGTTATTTTGTGTCTATGATTAACTGAATGATGGCACCTAACTTGGAAAAAAATGTATTTGCTTTCTTGTCAGGAGAAGACTGATTCCACTCTTACATCTGTCAGTTCAAGGTGAGGCTACAACTAGCAGGTAATTCACTTAGTTTAACACAAAAACTGGAAATAGGGGGAACAAAATGTCAAATTATTCTTATGCTGTCCTCCATCCACCAGTGGCACTGGTCAGTTTAATCAAAGGCAAAAACAGTACTTTTGAAACCACTGAAACTTACTGGCTCAGAAAACGTGTGACAGCGGAGATTCATCTTTACATTCTCTGTGTAAAACAGTGTTGACGAAAGGCAACTAAAAGAAGAAACAAAACAGCAAGGGGAAAAGCAACACAGACTCACAAATGAGTGCTAATGAAGACATAGCAAGCTGTAGAGGGGAGAAGGCGGAAGAGATGGGCGAGGGCAAATTAACCTTTTTAATTGGAGATTGGTAGCCCTCTTTGGACCCTGCAGTTGGATCCAGAGTGCTGACAGATGATGAGAGGGAAATGGCAGGCCTATTACAGGCAATCTGGCCCTGCGACTTGGCAGACCACAGCAGTACCAGAGCCTGGGGAGAACAGGGCATGTCCAGCATGGAAAGCATTCCCTGCCAGACCGCTCACTCGCTGGCAGAGAAGGGCTTGCCTCAATAAAGGTATAAATAGAGAATGGTTATCTTGGCACTTTGAACTACAGGGTAAAGGGTTGTCATAAGGGAGTCTGGTTTCTCGTCTGATAACAAAATACTACCTGGTCAAGAAAAAGGAGAAGGGCTTTTCTTTAATGAAAGAGAGAGAGAACCAGTCTGACAGGTAGGAGAGAAGAGAGGGGTCGGGGGGGGTGTGAGGGTGAAGAAATGCGCACTGAAAAAAATCACACATCATTTGGGTTCACATGATATGCACTCATGCACACATCCATTTTCAAACCCAAAACATCTGCACCAGGGTTCACCAAGGAGCCAGATGTAAGAAAAAGACATCAGAGAGGATGACTTCCTGCCTGTCTGTGTGTCTGGATGCGAGAGCCATGTTTATGTCTGAGGATACAAGAAAAACAAACATCAAGGTCAGAGAAGCTGGAGTCTGTCCAAGCAATAGATAGCCCTTTCTTAACAGGGCTACAGGCCTGTTTTAACATACAGCCCCAGGGGGACATCAGGATTTAGATAGAACCCTTAGGCAAAGTTTCATATCGAATATCAGGACCCTGTTAGAGCTGCAGACTTCTCACCTGACATCTGAAATACACTTGTAAGTTAACAGCATGAATGATGTCAGAGTAGAAAGCTAATACCATATCTGATCTGAAATTCACATACAAACAAACATATATAATGTGTAAACATCGCTGCCAGTGTTTCTTATCTACACTTGATGACAACCACCTTGCTCTCAGTAGACAGTTGATGTAAACATAATCCTGACGCCTCTTTAATGCTGACCCCATTAGCCAGACGTCCATGGACATCTCGGCAGTAGGTCAACAGGGCTACAACAAAGAATCACCAGTCCTTTGACACCCCCCCATACCTTTTTCTATCTATCTCTGTCTTTGTCTATCTGCTTTGCATTGTGCAATCTACTGCATGTAGAACAAGGCACAGGCAACATGGCAGACCACACTGGGTTGCTTTTAATTACACCATGCAAAGCCATTTGAGAGATGATATATTCAAGTGTCTCACAATCTATATATGCCCATGTGCATGCTTACACACACACACACATGCACACACACTATGTCCCTCCATCAGCATCCTCTGCCTGCACCTCATGCACATACACACTCTCGCTTGCAAATTTCTCCCTCACTCTCTCTTGTACACACGCATGCATACATACACACACACACAACAGACACATGGCCGAAGAGAGCAGACTACCATCTGGAAGTAGTGGCCGGCTTTGTCTGGGGGGGGGGGTGAAAACGGCAACACGACCCCCCTTCAATACACACTCACTCACACATAAACTATACACACAACCCTTACAATGGCCCCCATCGCCCTCCCTATCCAACTGCTCTAAGTGTGAGAGCTCTTCTCATACAATCTGTGCATATACATATGCAAATTTGCAGGGGGGCATTATAAAAACAGCCATCATCACACACACACACACACACACACACACACAGAAGCGAGATATTTTGTTGGCTTCGGCACCAAAGTAGCCATGCAAGAGTTCTGGAAAAGAAAACATGTTTCTGAGAAATAGAGCAAGAGCTGGAAGGCTGCAAGAAAAAGGGGAGATGAAAAGAAGAACCTTCTTTATAAATAACAAATTAATGTGAGCATGTGTGAAATACATGCAAATGGGATTGCATGCATTTACATGGAGACACACATAAACACATGCACACACAGACACGCACACATATATTATCCATGTTTGCCCTGCAGCATGCATGTGATGAATTTATACATGAAAACTCTCTGTGTCAATTGACACAAGATGTAACACAACTGTCCCACAACATCCCACACCGCATCTGACCAGGCATCCAGTGCCAGAGTACAAGTGAGACCTCTATACAGTCGTCAGAAACATATACTAGATTTCAAAGAATGAAACGCAGTTAATGAAACAATGACATCTGATATGAGATGAGTCAAGTTCTCTGTGGTTTCACTTGAAGTTCAAGTCTTTTGTCTAATGCCCATTTGTCAAAATCTAAACCCACAAGAGCTTGACTGAGGACAGAAAAAGACACAGAGAAAGAGAGACAGACACCTGCACAGCTAGCTGGAAAAAAACGACACCTAACCCTCTCCAGTTGTTATATAAACCTCACGTCTTCACACACAACTTTTCACACTAATTTCCCCCTTTTAACAAATCACTGTTCTCACCTCAGCAGCTCATGTTCACGTTTGTCTCAGCCATGATCATATTTTTTCCTTTCAAATCAGGGACTTTTACTTAAAAATTCCACTCAAAACTTAAAAAATTAAAATTACTCTCAGAAACAGTAAAACCGAGATGATAGACAAATAATAGCTGTGACCTAAAGAGGGACTCAAATTAATAAATCCCACAGTCCTACAGCAATAAACTCTCAGTTCCTTGAATTCTTTAGATGTTCATGATGTGACAGAGCTTTCTGATCTGCCATCTTGAGGCAGGGTTTGTGTGTGAGCTGAAAGCATTTGAAGTGGAATAGTGAACAGCCTGCTCTCAAAACTCAAGGGACACATCCGAGTCGTAATTAGGAGAGGAGCTGCGTCCATATTTTATGGCGTTCACAGACACAAACACATTCAAAGACACAATTTCTTCTATGAGTACATGTATGAAATATGGATCTGTGGATCCATATGCATGTTAGAGCTGACACAGATAGAAGGCTTCTTGCCCACACAGCACAACAGTCCATTATGTACATCTTCCATATCAAATTCTCTCCCCCAGTTTTCACCACTCTCATGTTTGCTGTAATGTTTTCAGTACACAATAGCAGCAGTGGTGTTAAGCTCATGTTGCCCCATCAAGAGGAGAGCACCAACAACAACCAAACACTTTTCCCTCCTCTTCCCACCCTGTTTACGACCAGATCCATTCCTTTCTCACTTTGTTCCCACGCTCCCTCCCTTCTTTTTTCTCTCCTCTGCATTGTCCTGTGCCCTCAGGTTAGAGGTTCTCTCTGTTTCCTCCACTAAAGCCTGGAAAACAGAGGAGGAGGACGAGAGGAGGAGAGCAGCAGAGAGAAGAGAGAGAGAGGAGGGCCGGGCAACGAGGCCTGTCCGTCTGCCTCCTTCGGCCTGGCTGGATAACCGGTCTGAACTGGTTCTGACATAGGTGAACCAGAGACGTGTCCTCTTTCGCCTCTGGACAAAAAACCATGGTGGCATTCCATCCGTGGTCAGCAGGTACCAGGGAAGTATCCATCCATGTGTGTGTGTGTGTGTGTGTGTGTGTGTGTGCCTGTCTCCCAAGACCTTTGAGGCCTGGACCATTGCCAAGTTCATCTGTTAATGGACAGCTACTAGGAGAGCTGCCCCATCCCCCTCTTTCCCTCCGCTCTGTGTCTCCAGCAGCCGTGCCTGCTCACGACCCCCCCTTAACCTCCCCAACCCCCAGCCAGGCCTGCCCAGATACAGGCCCTCACTCTCCCTCTCCCTCCTCCTCCACTCCCTTTCTCTCCCTTCCCCTGAAAGCTATATCATTCCCTTTCTCCTCCTCCTCCTCCTCCTCACTGCCCCCCAACACTCTGTGCTTCTCCTATTCAAGATAAACAGAGTGCTTCAAGTTCAGGGGACACCCTGGGACCCTTTAACAAAGCCATCTATCATGCTGTCTGCCTGAGACTCCTTTGGCCATAGCGGGCTCTGCTGCTGCTGCTACATCTCTCTCTCTCTCTCTCTCTCTCTCTCTCTCTCTCTCTCTCTCTCTCTCTCTGTCTCTCTCTCTCCCTCTCTCTCTCTCTCTGTATGTGTGTGAGTGTGAACACACAGGCTGGACATAGACCAACCAGCCAGCCTGCAAACCCTACTTGCTCTAGCTGATCCTGAGCTGGACAATTTCCCCATTGTGTTTGTGGCCCCTCCTGGCCCCTTCAAGACCAAGAGCAAAGACAGACCCCCCCCACCTACCACCCTCCTCCTCCTCCTCCTTCTCCTGCCAATGTAAGCCCCCCACCCCCCCTCTCCCCTTAAAATGAAACAAACTCAAGACATGAAGGCATGAGTGAAGAACAGTATGCACACGTAGGCCACTTTCTCTCCACACCTCTGAGACAGACTCCGCTGACCCCTCTCCAATTCCCCTGAAGTCAAACTGTGGGACGATTAACCAAACTGTCAACAGCTTAATAGTGTGGGAATAAGAGACTGACAGTAGGCCTATGAGCTGTGTGTGTAAACACAATGGAGATAATGAACAGAACATGATTGAAAGAGAGAAGAAGAAACAGGGAGACACCCCATTCACACTAAGATCCTGCAACATTTATGGATTCAATTATCTGGCAGGCAGTTTTCAGCATTTAAGCATAGGCCTTTGCTACTGTACATGGAAATACTATAACATGACAGCAAGTGGGAAAATACGTGCACGACAGAGGAAGAGCACTGTGAATCACCACACAGGCTAACTAAATGATTCATTTCAAAACTTACACTCAGCTGAATCTCATTTAGAGAGACTTTAATTGAACTTAATGCTCACTTTGAAGCCTGTAATTTGACTTGGCATGTGCTGAAAGGTGTTTCTAATATTTAGTTCAGTCCATTTACATCAGCCACAGTGTAGTAAATATACAGTGTATTCTTGCATAGGTGTGCCTTCACTCTTATGGGTTAAGTGTCCTTTAGTGCTTCGTCCTTTAGGCCTGACAACACACCAGGCACCTCTAGTGGCTATCAAGCAAACAAAATGTTGCGACATTCACTGTTCTTGCTCAAATTTATTTTTTCCTTTAAATGAGTTGAATTAAGATTTTCCAGAACTGCCTGGACCCCAGTCCTGACAGAGGTCTGCACATGAGCAAACTGCTTCAGGTACTGTTCCCACATACTGTACTGTAATGCTGACAAGTACTACTGCAGGACTATTTACATATTAAGGTGCATAAACAGCCTCAGAGAGTAAGAGAGTTTCCTGGATAACAACAGCTGCCTAACTAACTCTTGATTCTTGGTATAGGTTATGGAGTAGGACTAGGTCACACAAACACACATGCATTTTCCATCCCTCCTCCCCCGTTTTTCACTCCCTCTCTTTTTCCCGCTTTCATGCTTCTCTCCGACAAACAGCTATGGCCACGGCCCCAAAAGCCCAGCAGCTGCTGTCCTCTCCAGCCTGCCATCGAGTGGGAGCAGCCTGCCGGTTTTAGAGCGCTAAATTATCCATTAGATGTTATCAAGTTGTAGCAGGGTGATGCCATTCTGCTAGAAGCTATCAATCTTTCATAAGTCCTAGGCACTGCATGGATTGGGATGCACTACCAGGCCCTCCCCACCACTCCCGGCACACCACCCTCCCCATCCAGCTTGACGAACTGCACGCAAACTTGGACATGTACACACAGAGAGGCGGACACAGTCAACAAATACACAAGCTGACGTAAATGCAGCCAGGTACACGTTCTTGCACTCAAGCTCGGCAGAAACAACCTGGACGGAGTTTGTTTAGGGAACATCCAGTTCTACAATTCTTGCCCCGTGTCTTTCATCCTCCTTTTTCTTCCTAAACACAACTAACATTTTGAGCCAAGCCTCGAAATTTATGCTGCCTAAACCGTGTGTCCATGCCCTCACACTAGCTCCCCGCGCACGCTCTCCCTTTTTTCTCTCCTCCTCATCTCTCCCTCCCTCCCTCCCTCTGCTTCTTGCCGTGGCCTGGCAGCCAGGCAGGGCAGACATGTTCAGAATGCGCTCCGGTAATGGGCTAATCAAAAATGCAAAACAATTGGCAATTACCGCGCAGGGCCCTAATGGTCATTAGAATTTACAACAAGGTAATGAACTGAGAGTCAGCTCAGTCCATGCATATTCATAAAGCAATCAGGCCTTTGAAGATTAAAGAAGCGCTTCAAATTTAAATGAGGGCGCCAGCATGTTATCAGTGAGATTCAGCCTGCAAAAGTAAAGGGTGCCTGGGACAGGAGTGTGCATTTATGAGTGTGTGTGTGTGTGTGTGTGTGTGTGTGATGAGGGTTGGGGGTCAGTTTGGTGTGGGGGATGGAGTGGAGGTGTAAGTATGTGTGTGTGCATGCATCTGTGATGACAGTGTGTGTCAGTCTCACTGGTGTGCCAAATCGTGCTTGCATGCATTCAGTGCAAAGCAAACGGCAGTACACAGAAACCAGTATATAGCCTAAAGTGCCTCTAATAACCAAATTAACACTCTCTTAAAAATGAATGAAGGCCCTATCTTCTGATCATCATTTATAAGATGTGGGATTTGAATCTGAGATCAAATGTACAGTTAACTTGAGCTATTAGGAGGCAATGAGCTTTTGAATACAAAACCCCCTGAGGAATACAGCAACCTATTAGTATACATTTATGAAAAAGTGCTGCTGCAGACATGGTTTGCATGCACATGTACACGCTAAAGCACTGTAAGACTCTCTCTCTCTCCCCCTCACACACATACATACGCACATGGAGGGCTGTGAGTTTTCACAAGTGTAACGTCAGACACTGGGGCCCTCTCTGTGCCATATCTCTCTGGTGGAGATAAGGCTGGCGAGACACAGCTGTAGACGACCACCCACCAACATACAAAAGGTACAAATAGACTAGCACACACCCATAGACAGACCAAGCCCAGCACTGGGACCTGCAGTGGGACAGATAGTGGAGGAAGAAACACTAGCTGGACAGATAGTGACCAGGATCAGTAGGTTCAGACTAACATGGGGCCCTGGTCTATGTGCTTCTCCCATGGCCTCAGCATTATCACTGTGGGTGTGAGAAAGACAAAGCAACAGCCCTGCAGCACCACATCTATAAACACTGCAGTCATAATAGGAACATAAGAGGTTGAGGCGACATACCGAGTAGTGATACAGGTTGTGATATTGTGACACAGGCTCTTCAAAATACTGAATCAAAAAATCTGGATGAGTGTCAAGTGATGAGATAAATCAGACCTTAAAGGAGGGAAAAAAACAGGGGAGTTTTTTAGAAAATGAAAATTTCCATGTTAAAGTGTAAAAGTCTCTCTTCCTATTCTCACCCAAAACTAACCTGCCTTCCTAAAATACCACTTCTGTCCCTTTTGCTCTCATCCGCCACTTCCTGAGCTACAGCTGTATCAAAGACACTTTTTCTTCTCTGTTTCTGTTCTGTCTAAAAATAAAGTCATTAACCTGCAGGTGGTGAAACCGGCGGCTGGTGTGACAGGCCCTGACGCTGTCAGATGACCCCTGACCCTGTGATGTGACTGCCTGCCACACTATTGACAGGACAGCGGCAGGACACGCTTATTTCTGAGGATACTTTTTCATTCCGTGTGATGCGGCTGTGGACAAACAAGGTTGTTTCTGTTGTGTAGTTTTGCTTGACAGTACGTAGAGAGGATAGAAAGAGGCAGGGTATGTGTGTGTAAATGTATATATGTGTGTGTGTGTGTGTGTGTGTGTGTGTGTGTGTCCTTGCTTGCTCTGCAGCCAAATCTGTGAGAGTGAGAATGAGGTCTAGAGTGGATGTTGGAAGCCTTTAAGAGGTGCAGACACGCTAATGTAGCCAAAACTTAGAGTTTCCAGTCCCTTGAGACAAACTACTGGAGCGATGTGTGGAGAGAGAGCGTGAGTGAGACACAGAGAGAGAGAGAGTGAGAGAGAGAGAGATGAGGAGACTGGGGAAGAGCACAGAGAATGACGGGGGTGAGGGTGTGTGTGTACGTGTAGGGGTGATTGGAGGGGGCTAAAATAAGGATCATATGTTTCTGACAGATCTCATCAACTCACAACACATCATGGGGCCTCTGCCACAACACATTTACTACAGACAAAACACAGTTTCACAGGAGGGGGTGTACATGTGTGTATGTATGTGTGTGTTGGGGGGTACATTGTTGTGTTCATAAAACAGGTGTGTGTACATTTGTGGGTAAGCACATGCATTTGTTTAAGCCTCCTGTGTGCTGTTGTGTGCATGTTTGTGTTTTTGTGTGTTCTATGTGTGTGTGTGTGTGTGTGTGTGTATGTGTGTGCATACTTCAACTAGCCTCCACCTGAATGGCCTGAGGCTGTCGTACCAGGTTGTTAGAAGACAAACAGAGACACAGGAAGCCCAAGCTAGGAGCCCTGGACAGGACACACACACACACACACAGTCTCCCGCATACCTACCCTTAAGTACACACACACTCCCGCTGTCAGTCACACACATAGCCACCACCTCACCATAAGTCCTGCTTCCTAAGCCCACAAAACATAATTTGAACACACACAGATACACCTCTTCTACCTCTCTCTTACACACACATATTTAGGCCCAGCCCATCCCTCAGGCCCTGTGTTCTGTGCCAAGTCTGGCCTGGCATGGTCCACAGAGGGGTGTCCTCAGGCGAGGCTTGCCAAGTCAAAGACCCTTTCATGTTCAGCCTGCACGCCCAGGGTAGTAAAGCCTTAACAAACAGCCCACACACACACACACACACATACACACAAAACACTCTCTCTCTCTCTCTCTCTTTTTCTCTGACACACACACATGGAAAGCTATAAACAGCTTAAGTGGTCAAAACCCACACTCATACACACACATGCACACATATACACATACATTAGTTTAACACTGCATCCACACTTGAGATGTAAACATCCGCTAGACCTCAGTACTTGAATGCAGCCAAGGCCACTAACACTCAATCCAACAACAAAGGCTGACGAATCGCCGCCGACAACATTTGTGGATGTTTAGAGCTTGGCTTCAGAATACAAAAATGTCCTCTATGAAAAATTCATCCTAAAAACCATTCCTGTTCACCTTCATTAAAACTTAGTGGAGCCCACAGCCAAAAATAGGACTGATTTTATCAGAGCCCGGAGCAGCTGTAGGATCAAATTAGAGTCAGTTTTTACAGACAATGGAGTTTATGTTGAAAATATTAGCTGGTATCCAATAATTACAATAGCATGCATCTGGGCCTTTTCAGTATCAATTAAAGTGATCACTGAAACAAAGGCACACGCCACATGTGAACTTGCACAGCGACCCATATGCACGCACAGAAATACTGGACACAGGAAAAAAAGACATCACTACCAAGGAGCCTCTTACCCCCAACCATTCACACACACACACACACACACACACACACATACACACACACACATACACATACACATGCACATACACGCAAACACATGCATGGCCCAGCCCCCAGTTCTGCCTGACAGATACCCAGTGTGTATATGTGTGCTTATGAGGGAAGGAGGGGAGAAGTTGAGGGGGAGGGGGGCTGGTGGTTTGGAGAAAGGTGGCACGGTGCCAATACAGAGGCTGCTAAATACCTTTGTCTCCACAACACACAGGGACAAACAGGACAGGCAAGCTGCTGCACGAAGACACACTACAGCCACAGAGAGGTGTTACAAGAAATACCGCTCTGTTGTAAGAATGTTTTCCTTCTCATAGAGGGAAAAAGGGGAAAGGTGGCTGCCATAATTAACTCAGTATCGATTCAGAGTCCAGGTTACAATGGAGGCAGTGCGCTGGAAAGAGGCAGAAGTGTGAGATGGTGGTCGATTTACGCTGCTACAATGGCCTCATTACCACACACGGCTACACTGGCGAGGATGCAAGAGGTGTTAATGCTGGGATGGATAAATACAGGCCACAGTAATGCAGCAATACGAGCACGAGAACATGGCACCGCACTCATAAAATGTAACGAAGAGAAACGATTTGTAAAAATACTAATTATGGTATGTAGGACAAGATGAAGCCTTTACACAGTAGTGTGGTTGCGCATCCTAAATCAGACCAAACAAACACGGTAACAATTCGCATTTAGTCTGTGGAATAATGAATGTGAATGTAAATAAAAACTATGAATCTAATTCACCACACTACCTCTTTATTAGGAATGATATCCTGTGGAATAAATGCAGTTTTACATGACACTGTAGTAACATAGTTTGTGTGAGAAACTGTCATCTGCTCTTTTTCTGGGCCATCCATAATCTGGAGACAAGCTACGTTGTCCCTATGCATATCTTAAATTGTTTATCATGCAAATGATGGCACGCAGGCTGCTCTGCCCTCTTCTAACGGCCCAGAGCTCCAGACTACAGACCCCAGCCCCAGCTGCAGCCATGAGACTCCCAGACGGCCTCAGCTGTCCCGTGGATGGAGAGTGAGAGGCAAAGCTTCATCTCCAGTGCTGGGTGTATCACAGACAACTGCCCCCCTCCCCAACTCACAGTTCAAACATCGTGGGTGTTTAAATCCAGCAGCTTCTTTCCTACACCTAACCCAAGCCCCCGCCTGTTTAAGCTCCTCTCCATGCAGAGATCTATCTGTGTCGGCTGACATTTCAGGAGGAGGGCGGGGAGCGTAGGGGTCACATTCATTTGAGTGTATGCAGCACAGCAGCATACGCTAAATCTTGTAACATGTAATAGACTCCACTGGAATGAACTGGACATGAAGCCAGTATGGCACAGATACAGTGTGTGGGGACAGTATGTATTGAGATGCCTCAGCTCAGTGTCAGCCTCTAACTGAGCAGGGTGAGGGAACATGGCAGCTAGCATATGGAGAATGGGGTGGCGCGCTGGCACTGCCAGTCTGGATCCATCAATCTTGGACACAGAAAACAGAGATGTAGGAGGGGGAGGGCTGACTTTTATGCATATGTGACTGATGTGTGGTCTGTTCCGCACAGTGGCTGCATCTTCACCAGTTTGACCCCAAATCTCTTGCTGGTTTCTCCTTTTTCTTATCTCCAGTGTTCACCTCACACGCTCACCTCACACAATCAAATGAGGCATCACAATTGGAACAACCTCACTCTTCATTCAAACCAGGTTAATCTATTCATTATTAAGCCAAGTAAAATCTGGCTGTTACACAATGTGCACAGACATGAGTCCTATAAATAAAGCTCTGCTCACAATGTTAGTGACCTTATGATATCATGTGAACTCCACTGCACGATGAACTAAATGAGCAAAGAAAAACATGGTCAAACAGCTGACAGGGCCAAGAGGCATGTCGAATGTGTATGTGTGTGAGGTGTGTGTGTGTGTGTGTGTGTGTGTGTGGGTGTGCGTGTCAGTCCGTGTGTGCGTGTGTGTGTGTCTTGCACACAGATGTTTAACAAACTGCACACTAATGAACAGTGGTCATTCTATACGATAGAGGGCTAACTAGCTAACAACAGATAACAGTGGTCCCTTTACAATGCCATCTGCAAAACTGAAGCACTGACTAATGCAGTACAGTAGTGCACATTGTTGAGTGCTACTCTCCATGCATTTAGCCTGAATTGGCTTCAAATTAAATCACAACTGCCCAGACAATCAGTCCAATCTGGCACACGATATTGGATCTGTTAAAGGAAATGAATAAACATTCAAATAGGCTGGTCAAAATCAAACCCCACTCTGTAAAACCAGTCATGAGGGACCCATGCTTGTTTGCACAGCGACTCATGTTTTCACTACAGCCTCATTTAGCCCCGGTGGACAACCGACAAACCAAGCAGCTGCCTTAAGAAATCCTTAATTACTCAAATCAAGAAAAAACACTGACAATTAGTGGCTGTAGGGCTCCTCAAATAAACGCTTCTTCCTTGATAGATCAGCATAATTACATTCTTTTCTGTCTCTTTTTAATTTTAGCATCATAGTGAGCCTTTGCAGGCACATATTTGAGGGAGAGGGAGATATGACAGTGTAATAAGCTGGGGAGGGATGGAGATACATCTCTCACCACCACATGAGAGAGAATGTAGAGGCCACAGGATCTAAGCACATCTGTGATGCAGCAACAAACCAGAAGAAATTCTTTTTTACTCTCTCTCTCTCTCTCTCTCTCTCTCCATGTGTCTTTTTCACTGTCTGTATATCTTTCCATTTCTCACAATCATTTTGAGGACAGCCTGTTTTCATGTGGCTTAATGGCTCAGCTGAGAGAGATTCACAGCTCCTAAATGCAGCGGCAGATATTTCACACCCTGGCTATGCAGATTGGATACATCGTCACAATCAGTGACAAGAAAATCTCAGAGAGAAATTTTCAATTGTTCTGGTTTGAAATAAACTCTCTATGAACCTTGCAGAGTGACCCACTCCACACACCTTCACACCTCAAAGACTCACTCCCCACGATTCCTTTCCTGCTCATTTGCTCACTCTTGCATGGCAGCCATTTTAAGCTCCCAGTGTGTTTACCTGTGATATTCTCCAGCTTGGGGATTATTCCTTGCAAGGGTGCAGATAAACAATCCTCATCCTGTGGTGACACCTGAACAGCCACCTCCACAGGGTGACACACCCTCCGCGGGTGCTGATGGTGGATGCGGGAGTGCGAGGAGGACGTGGAGAGGGGAGAGGCAAGTGGGGAGGATGGTGGCCTGTCCAGAGGTTTGTCTGTGCAGAGGCTCCCATGGCACTGCCTCCGTTTGTGTTCAATGAACAGCAAGATGTCAGCCAGGGGGAAGCGAGAGTGGCACTGGCCGCAGGTCAGCAGGTCCTGGTCCCCTTTTAGGGGATCACCCTGAGCCACTCCCAGCCTGGGGGAGTCCTGAGAGTCTTCTTCTGGTAGAACACCTGACAGCGGCTCAGCTGGATGGACAGGCAAGAGGGAGAAGTGTGAGATACAATACAGAGAGGCAGTGATTCTGTGGTGCTTGTAAACGATTACATCTCAGAACATATACTGGAATAAGGTCAGGCTGCAAACAATGTTTTAAAGAGAGACAGACAGAAAGACAGAGAGAGAGACAGAGAGAGAGAAAAGAAAGAAGAAAGAAAGAAAGAAAGAAAGAAAGAAAGAAAGAAAGAAAGAAGAAAGAAGGAAGGAAAGGAAAGAAAGAAAAAAAGAAAGAAAGAAAGAAAGAAAGACAGAAAGAAAGAGTGCACATAGTACTTCGATAAGGACTGACATGTTCAGCTTGCAGCCAGCAGCCAAATGATTAAGTTGCTTGACCCTCTTTATTGTGCTGCCAATCTCGCTTTTTTAATGAACCTAACACCTCTGAGAATCAAAAAATAGATTCTAATTTGAGTTCAAGATGATTGGACCCCATTTCGTTAAAAGTGCTGGGATCTCGTGAACCAAGGTTAGACATTGAGGGGTTGGATGTGGAGTAGGTCCCTGAAGTACCGACAGAGAGAGAAAGAGAGAGAGAGAGAGAGAGAGAGAGAGACGAAAGAGGAGAGAGAGAGGGCATTTTAAAAGAAGTAATCTAGCCACACGGTAAACGACACTGGGCGCCCCGACTGGGATGTTGAGATAAGATGTGATGAATTCTTGCCGCTGGTTCAACCTTTAATTCCGTGTCGGGTCAGACGAGAAGGTGGTGAGGGACTATGCAAGATAGGCCCTGTTACTTGTATGTTCAACTGCATTAAAGATGAGGGAATTCGCCCCTATTTTACTGGAGCTTATCTTAACCAGCTTATGCCATGGACATAGGAGAGGTGTGTGAGGCTGGGTTAGGTGGAAAGATTTTCTTCAAACCAAATAATCTCATTTTGATGCCAAGCAAGAGTGATGTGAATAACTTTGAAAACTAAAATATAATCCTTTTTTCAGACATTGGAACGCGCCAGAATTTCAAGTAGTTTAGGCCAATGTTTCCCACTGGGATGCTGAGGTAGGTCTGTTCCACTATCAGGAAAATCATTAGGCCTCTTCGTTTGCCATTTTAGTCTATTATGACTTCCTGTAGATCAATAATTTCAGCCAACTCACTCACAGAAAAATGGAAAATCTGAGATGTTTTTTTTTTTCTTTTCAAATCAGTGAATAAAAAAAGGATGTAGCAGACACATACAGAACATTCATGTCCACTCTGCTCATATAAATATGTGATAAAGTGTGCCAGTTCATTATCGACCCTGCAATAAAATTATGCAAGTGTGATCATGCAGCCGTAAGTATTGTCCTGTTCAAATAACATGCACATAGAAAAATGTGAGTGTTATAAGTGAAACTAAACTAAATCTGAGTGAAAGCCAAACACTGAAATTACAAAGATTAAATGAAAAATCTGCAAGAGGTTTAAAAAATGTCTAATTTATGTAAATTGCTCATTTAAAAACAGGCCCTCAGCTGTTGTTTTTGAACATTTCTCTCTTTGAATAATCTCAATATTTGACTTAATATTCTCTCCAATAAAAAATAAATATATGAGCGAAGCAATAGACATGACATACATGCTGCAATCTCTTATTTATGCTAAACCGGTCCTCTTGGTCAAGCAGCAGCAGGATAAAGTGGATCAAGTTCAAGTTCAGCAGTGGCCTACAGGACTACAATCATATTGCGCCCCCCACTGGCAAAACTTCTGACAACTGTCCGGCAAATGAAAGGGTACATGTAGAGAGAGCGTAATTGGTATCGAGAGAAAGGGGAGCAACCGTGCAGATAAAGGTTTTCGACGGAAATAATGAAGGACAAACGGAACACGATGAGTCCGCATCTCCAATTAAAACTTAAATGAAGCCAGTCTGTGTATCTGGAGACGTCTCCTCATTCACTGACGCGCGTGAGAGAGTATTGATGAAGCGGTTCCTGCTGGCATCACACAAATGGTGGGAAAATATTCTCCTGCAAACATTAACGTATCTTAGTGCTTTAAACCCCATCGTGCAACCTCAGACCGTGTCCTGCAATTTTATTACACACGTGCGTAAAACCCACTTTCCTGGTTTTCCTCTCTCGTGGTTGTAAAACACCAGTATCGCTCGCGTATGTTCCCGTGGATCTGTGCAATATATGGATCTGTTAATGGTGAAAGGTATCATACTACACATTACATACACTGTGAGCAAGCGGCTGCACAGGAACAATATTCCTTGTAACGCACACGCGGTCTCCGCGCTGTGGACAAGTGGGTATGTAAACAGCACTTCCCTGTGTCCAAACCAGCCCAAACCTCTGGAAATACATTCACACAACAAAAAAAAAGAAGCTCGGTTGTAGAGGTGGAATAGCTTTACAGGCCACACCTGAAAACTTCTCCGCGGATGGCAGCAGCAGTATGGACTGTCTTCATATAGGCAAAGGTCTCTAGCCATTAAGCCCATGCATGCCCTTTAATGGCGAAAGAAACCTTGAAGGCTGCGTTATACAACACCTTAACCAACACAAGTTGTAGCTGTCACGTTGTTTCAAAACTTTCTCCGTATGCTATAAAGATTTAAAATAACCCTCTGCCTTGGATATGTTTGCCTTGTTTTATTTCACTCAGGACAGTGACTCCGTACGTGGCCGTATCCTACCTATTAAAATTCCCCAAGGAAGTTGCCCTGAACAGAGAAAAGAGGTGGCTCGCTCAGAGGTGAAAAGCAGCCAAATGAAAACAAAATGCGATTTATCTCCACTTACGCGAAAACTCCCGTTTGCTCAAGTGCTGGGGTTTGCCTTGCTTGCGGCGAGACATGTTGGTTTAGTGGCAGCTTTTCAGCTGAGTTCACATTGGGAAATCCGTTCCTACAAGGTAGACTCCAAACGAAATATCTTCATTGATGCGTCTGACATCCAACTAGGAAAGAAAAAACACACCAAGTGAAGAGCGGATCATACAGAGGCTGAGGCGTGGAGCGCTACGGGCTGTGCGGAGCTCTTCATGACTTTTTCGCAAAGACAGAGTGATGGGGGTACGGCGAAGCCCCCCTGAGCTGCAAGTTCAAGTGCGGACGTGACGTTCCTGCGAACTTGAACGTCAGGAGATGGACGGACTGAGACATACAAAACATGGGCAGGGCAAAGGCAGCCAGTGGGAGGGGGACAAGCCATAATAAAAACCAATGGACACTCATTATGGACTACCTATGGAAGGAGGAGGGGGGTGGTGGAAGGAGAAAAGAGACACTGAAGACACCAATGGACAGAGGGGATCAAGGGGGCTGGGCTAAGGGAGAGAGAGAGAGAGAGAGAGAGAGAGAGAGAGAGAGAGAGGAGTTATCTAAGGAAGTCGAGGAGCAGCAAAAAGCGCACGAAGCAAAGAGCGGACTGTGGAGGATGAATCTGTCACTGGCTCATTCATGGTTATCACAGCTTATTCTCTGTCTGCACATGCACCCATTATGTAAATTAAAAATGTAGACTGGATGGTGTATTTTGACACTATTACGTGTGGTGTGTACGTTTTTATTATTAGTAGTATTATTATATTGTGATTATTAGTTACTCCTAAAACGTTCTGTGTGGAAACAGAGGAGACTTCCACTGCTTACTTTCCTCTCAGTGATGTTCAAACTTTGTGAAAGGGACACTCTCTACTCTAGATGTAGACGTGTGGGCTACAGAGTAGACTCTGGTTGCACAAATGCACTAATGAAATGTGGTGGCCTTAATGCAAGACAGAAGAATGAAAAAACTCTGCTAAATTCAGGTCTGTGGTTCATGTTCATTTGCTCCAATAGGCTGCATGAGCTGCGTGTGTTTGATGTGAGGTTATGGGGGAAACTAATAGAGCTCATTATTGTAGATTTTGATTTACAGTACCACAGCATTTGGTGATAGGGTGAAAGGAGATAAAACACTCGTCTGTGTGTGAACCATGTGTCTGGGTCTGTTTTCAGTGTTGTTTTAAAACTATAAAGTCAAAAGGTGATTTGTCTCCTGCTGTTATCTCCATGTTTTCACCTGTGGGCCAGATAAGCAGAATCTTTTCTCTAACAAAATACAACATGCTTATGATAACAAAAACAAGCGCCCACATTCACATGGAGCCACGGACAAGTGACAGTATATTCTGTTGTGATGTGATATTTATTGAGTGAAATCTCGCGTGTTAATGTAATTTACAGCGTCGAACTCAGTTTTTTACAGCTGTGTTTTTAATGTAGCTCATTTTGGCCCAGCCTTCACTGTATACGGCAGCACAGACAGCAGACGGCTCCAGATTTATAGTCACGTGCGACCAGGAAAATAATGTCATCTTTACAATTTGGAGCCAAAAAATCTGAATGAATTAAAATAAAGTCAAATGAATATAACGACAATTGTCATAGATCAATATTTCTCCCTCACCGCCGTTTAGCTGCAACGCAATTGTTTATTTACCATAAAATCCTGAGTGAAATAAATGTTGGTGTCAACACCAGCGAGGACCGGTGCAGCGCTGAAGTGTGTCGCTCTGCACGTGATGGGCTGAGTGATGGAGCCTCTGAGGGAGTCCAGTAAAACACTGAGAGTCGGTTCAAGGAAGCCTAACACACCTTGATCTTCTATCTCCGGCCACGAACCCATTGTTGTATGTATTTATTAATTTTCTAATAAGCAAGCTTCATATCGCCATCACGTTAAGTAACAGGCTGCCATATTATGTCTGAGCCACATTAGTGACAAAGCCTACAGTAGGTTTCCGACTGTAACATCTTAATTTAATACAGATGAGGGGCCCATAAACAAAATCAGCTGTTACATGCGTGAGAGATAATTCACATAAACCCATCAACATATGAACCTATAGTGCTAAAGTCCTCATGTAACTGCTGCTGCTCTGAACACTGTAGCCTGTAAGTGTTTTAAATCGCTTTGATTTCCTATTTTTAACTTAAGTGTCAGTAATTGTGTTAGTGCCATGCAGCCTCAGACCAACCTGAACAACTGCAGCTCGGCAGCACCCACATTACAGAACAATACTCTGGCGCCATCTTATGTTCTGATTTGAGACTGACTCCAGGTCAGTTATTATTATACAGCATGGCAGAACTTTCCTCTCAGACATTTATGAGAGCTCAACAACAACAACAAAAAGATGTATGTCAAGTTGATCCAGCTTTACTTATTTCAACACCTTGTTTGTCCTCATCATTGTTTTCTCTGAGACCAAATTGCTCTAATACAACACACAGTGTTCACTTATTGCAGCTGCATTGCAATGCAGCAATGCTCCACAAGGCTAACGTCAGTTTGTTTAGATGGGGTTACTCATATTATGAGCTGGGTGCTGCTCATAACATTACTGTCCTACTGGTGTTATACCTCAGTCCGTCTCCATTCATTTTCATATAGCGAGTGTACAGGAGGCCAAACGTCACCCCTAATGAGCTGCAAACTCAGTCAAATGCAATCTTAACAACTACACTAGGCTTTTGCTATAGGCCTCAAAATATTTGACAAAGTAGAGTAAATACAAAACTGTAAACCTCCTACACTATAAGACCCATAGTGCCAACAATTTTGTCTTACTTTGCAGGATCTAAATGTGTTTTCTGCTGGAATGCATCACTGTTACTTCTAGAGAACACAAGAAATACACAGCAATCACAGTTACAACAAAATGATAGAAAAATGTCTTAGTATTACAAGGATGATCTATAGGCCTCTGCCAGGTCTGTAGGGGGAAACTTTCCTTATGCTCATGTGTCAGTTTTTTTTCTTCTTTGTGCTATTCATTGTCTGCAATTCTTGTCATTCTTATTATTTTCTGTGACTGCAATGTTTTTCATTCTTGTCGCATAGTATTGTCTGTCACTTTTTGTATTTGAAGTAAGCATAAACATATGTCCTGACTATTACACCTGACATCAGGCCTACACTAAGACTTTTGAAGTCAAGTGGGAAATATCTTGTGTTAGAAAAAGTTTTAAAAGTAACAACATTCACACAAGTGTGATTTCTGGATCTTTAAAAGAAGGAGGAGATGTAGCATATGTTTGACATCTCTGTCAAACATATGCTTGTGTGTGGCACAGCCATGAACTAGCTTAGCCTGCCTTACAGCTAACAGCTAAATTAGCACTAACTACCCACGATTCACACACAATAAACACGATTCAGCTTTGAACAGTTGAACAACACAACAGGAAATTCGTCACAAAATAAATTAAGTTAAAAAAAAGTCCTTTTCTCACCTCAAAATGATCTTTCCCTTCAAAAATTGCTTGTTAGCTCCAGGATGCTCCTCGCTCTCCTGTGCATCAGGACTCAATGAAGCAGGTAGAGGTGTAAACAGGTGTTTCGTATCTTGTTCCTGATTGGAAGCGTTGCCCTAGTTACAGTCATTCACAGTCTGCACTACTAACTTCAAATCAACCCAATGAAACATTTCATGCACACCTGTCTCTACGTAGGGCTATACAGGCAACCATCTGTTAGGCCTATAGGGTCACCATCAAACACTCACCTCATACGGGTCACTTTGGCCTACTATGTATTGTGGTTGTTGTTACTATACTATTACATAACCTCATGTGCTCTTCCTATATGAGCACGCAGCGCCACCGTGAGACGCAGACACGGTACTGTTGAAGGAGCTGGGCTGGGCAGCGAGCTGCGGGGAGCAGCCGGAGCGCTCCTCATAATCCTCCACATATCGGATGCTGATTGACCGCAGAGCTCTTGGTAAGTGACATGTTCCTCTGCTTATTGTGTGAGTGTGTGCGTTTGTGTGTGTGTGGCCTTTTTTTTTTTTTTTTTTTTTTAACAAGTCGGCCCTCGTGCCTCTTGCTGCCTCCTCTGCTCTGAAGATGGAGACAGTGAAGTGAGCATCGCTGTGTTTGTGCGACAAACCCCAGCCTATATGTCGTCCATAACGGGGAGCTTTGGCTGCACATCGGCAGACAGGCTCCATAACCTGATTTACAATAACACGTAATAAATGTTGTTGTAAATCTGTCTAATTTAGCCTGTAGTTTGGTTTGGAGCGTGCGTAAATGAAGATCGTCAAGGATCAATACGCTTCAAATGACAAGTCGGTAATCAGCATCCGCGGAAGATGCACTGTAACTGGGCATGTAGCTGTTTAACCACAATGTGCATGATTTCCTACAACATGAGGCTTTTTTTAACCGAATACTCCTCACTACAATGATGTCATTGTGAAATGGCTCCACGATAAACGCTGGACTGAGACATGGCCTAACTGGGCTAATTTTCAGGCTCTGTCATTGGCTGTAACCCATCAGCCGCCGCCGCTTGCAAGCACAGTTGATGTGTTGTCATTTGCAGAGGAGGTTCATATCTGAGAGTGGATGGTAGCCGTGTGCGGCCAAGAGGAAATCTGGGCCACTAGGAGCCAGGCCACAGAAAGAGTTAACCACGACCATCCTTTCACCAGGGAAGAGAGGGGAGGCTGTCAAGTCCCATGGGGGTTGAGTTGGTGCACAAACGCGAGCCCCAGATATGACAAAGCGTACGTAATTAAATCCCATTAATTCACCTATGCTTACTTCGGAGCGTGAGTCAGCACGGCCTGTGAGCGGATGGTGCTCCTGCAGAGGGAGGACTGGCTGTGTCCCACTGAAAAGAGCTGTTGTGCTGCCTTCAGTGCATCCACCCTGAATCATATGAGAGAATCATGGGTAGCAGAAATGTGGGTTTTCAAGACAATAATGTTGTTGCTCTCTTTATCTTCTGTCTCTGTGTGCCACTTCCTGCCTCTTCATGCCTCATGTGTTCTTGGTGTGTGAATTAGTGTGGATCTGTGTGCTCTGACTGTGCATCCAACTAAATTAGCTGTCCTAATGCACATGGATCATTATCTCTCTGTCTTTCTCATAATTCACCCCAAGTCATTCTCAGCCTCTCTCTACCTCCCCCTGTAAGATATCTCTGACTCCTCCTCTTCTGTGTTTCAGCGGTGAAGCACTGGATGTGGTGACTGGAAGACTCTGCTCAGAAATTCAATTTGGGAGTTTAATAGGATGCCTGGGATTCTGTAAGCTGTTAGTTGATTTCCACACTTATAGTTCTTCTTTAATGTTGTTAGCTTAACTACAGGCAGAGATAAGCGTGACACTGTCCTCGGGTGATACCTGAAATAGCTACTGTCCATATGAGGCGCATGCACAGATGTTGAAGTAATGTACTGTAACTGTATGAAGCTGAAGGCCTCATTCACGACTGTTAACTGTATAAGAAGTAATCTTTTTAACTAATCAGACTGACTTATTATAAGACACAGCCGAAAGATAGCTACAGTAGATGTGCATAAAGAGACATCTGCGCAATGTTAACACCGTTTCTGTTTTCAGAAGGATGATTTAAGGGTCAAAGGTCATCTAGTGAGGCAGAGATGAGTCTGACTTCCTGGTTCCTGGTGAGCGGCGGAGGGACACGCCATCGTCTCCCCCGGGAGATGATTTTTGTGGGGAGGGATGACTGTGAGCTCATGCTGCAGGTACAGTGCTGTAACTCTATTTGACACCTGATCTGAGCTGTCATTCTTCATCCAGCTGGATTGTTATCTGAAGCCCTGCAGATTAGCATGGATTACCGTGATTGATGGGATTTTGTGTGATTTAGTCCCGCAGTGTGGACAAGCAACACGCAGTCATCAACTACGAGCCAAACACGGATGAACACAAAGTCAAGGACCTGGGCAGTTTAAATGGGGTGAGTGTGCTGTGTCATTACTGCTTTATCAGTGATCTCCTCTCTGATCCTATAACAGATACAGCACTGTGTACACTTGCACATGGTGACAAAATAATTCTGCAATTTTTCTCAGAACAATACACATATAAAATATAAACACTACACACATGTATTGGTTGGTCATTTCTCTTTGTCTTTACTGGGCTTTAATAGATCCCTTCCTGATGATGAGTGATTCCAGCGTTTAAGAACAAAGTCTACAGTCCTGCTCTGTTTGAAAACAATACAAATATATGATGATTAGAATAATATACAATAGAATTGTATATTTTAATTTTTATGATAATATAGATAGAATAATATATCGCAATGTTTTGGATAACCTTGACTTTTGAAGCTTCATAGCTTCTGCTGAACTCATGGAGGACTATGAATGTAATGAAATTGTTTGTTCCTCATCACATTTGAATAATGTTAGATAGAGATCTATCTAGAGGACCAGTATGGACAAATGATACTAAGACTGTTTCAAAGTTTATATAGGCATGTGAGTTGATGAGTGTTGTAACAAATAATTAATAATAATATTAAGTTCAGGATATCACTGAATACAGCATGTTGTCAGTGTACTCATCAACAAGAAGACATGACATAACTAAGTGCTGGTGTGATACTTGTGTTTTCTTGAAAACTCTATTCTAATTTACAGTTAAGGTGCAACCTCTCCCAACACAGACCGCTGCCAAAATAAAGTGTAAAAATAACAAAGTTGTGATTCAAATCAGGAAGTATCTGTCGAAAGTAAACCAGGCAAGGACCTAGACCAAGCATCTGGTCCAGATTTTGGGTAAATGGTTGTTTTCAGTGTTAGGTCTTCTTCAGTCACCACACAGACACTTATGAGATTCTACACCAGTCATAATCTCTGTCTTGTTGTTTTTAACCACAATCTGCTTTTATCTGCAGACATTTGTCAATGACGTCAGAATACAGGAGCAGATCTATGTCACGCTGAAAACCGATGACAAACTGAGGTTTGGATATGATATCCTTTGAATATGGTCTTGTATTATCTGTCTAAACCCTGTGACACACAGCACAAGGTCAGTGAGCATGGACGACACAGTAACTGTATCTGTCCTAGTGGTGAATGGTCTCTGCACTCTGCCTGCTGCATAATACATAAGTCGATCAGTGCATGTTTCTCTACCCTGCAAAGAGCTCACTGTCTTTTACCTTAACCCGCCTCACATACCAACCTGTTCACTGTGGTCCGAGGAGAGCTGCATATTCCCGAGGAGGCCCTCAAGGTTAGACGCTAGGTCATGCATGTAGTGAGAAAACTTACTGCATGTTGTGAGTTCATATGTTAACTGAAAGGTTTAACATATCTGCTCTAAAGAAAGAAACCAGAAACCACTTTTTCTATTTTGTTCCATGAGTTTCTGAAATCGCACGGAGAGGTGGATTTTTATGAGAGCAAACTGTTCTGCTGAGGTGGTAAAAAAATGACTTCTTACACTTGATGATTCTGCTGTTTCATCACAGCAAACTGCTCAGGTAGCTGCAGAAAAGACAAGATCTCATTGTAATGAGCTACATGAAATTTCAGCATTACCATTCAGATTGTCCCCTCAAATAACTGAGATTAAAGAAATCTTTATATCCCATATTTAGCACTGTTTGACCCTCGTGGTTTGCCTCCATCTGTGTAAACTCTCCTCGCTCTTATCTCATCTATCAGCATGAGAAATTCAGCAGCCAACTTCAGCTGAACCAGAAGAGGCCTGCAGAGGGGGAGCCATCTAAACCACAGGTTAAACCCACAGAGGCTGCAGCAGCACCGGTGTGTGAGGGGGCGACTGCTAAGCCTCCTGAGGGCAGCAGGACAGAGGACAAGACCGCAGGTGAGCCTGGATATCCAGAGAGCCGGTGACACATGTGAACTGTTCGTCTACAGGTCGCAGCACCAGCAGAGCAACAGAGAGGTCAGTCTTCTGCTGCCTGAACCTGCACCTGAAACTGCTGGGTAACATTTCATAGACAAATGAGTAATACATTAATACATAATTGTAATAAATAATAAAGAGATAAAATAATTATCAGTGACACCTCTTAACTATGTTGTAAAGGCAGCAGTTACTCCAGCTGCAGCCAAAGCTGTTCGACAGTTTGGCTGATGGTGTTCATTTGACTGAGTTTCTCTGGCTATTTTATGCCTTTATCTGTCAGAGGTGACAGTAGAGAGATAAAAGGAGAATGAGATGGCAGATGGCACACAACAAAGGTTGGACAAAGGCTGGAAGCAAACCGGGGACAGTGATCACACAGCTCCTAAGTCCCTATGCCAAACCTTTTAGCAGTGGCAAATATCTGCATGTCTTGTTTTGTAAAGACTAAATGACTGGTTGTTTTTGCCAGGAGATGTAGCAGTGCTGCACAGGGGTACGCCCCTTTATGGCCAGCCCGCCTGGTGGGGAGATGGAGACACTGATGACCAGCAACCAGGGAGGCCTGAGGAAAAGAGCTCAGACAGAAAGCGGGAAAAACCTGAAACAGGTATTAACATTGTTGCATAAAGATTACCTGAAAGACATCAACACTCGATGGGTTCTTCTTTTGTAGTTAGTTAGTCAGTTAGAGTGAATTGTGTCATTGAAAAAAAAATACAATTTCAATTTGCCAATTAGCGATTTTGAATAAGTTTATATAGATATCAGTTATTACTTGCATTAAATGTGTTCATTCTGTGTTCATATGTTCATTTTGATAGACACCAAGAAAACTGCAGAAGTCCCAAAGACCACCCAACAAACAACCTCCAATCAGGAGCCCAGTTATTTTGAAATCCCAACCAAGGATACTCCACCAGCAGGCAAAGTGAGTGGCGAGGCCCCCTCACGAGAACCAGAGGCAGGTTCTGGAGCTGCTGCAGAGTCAGTCCATGGCCATGCCTCCTTCACAATTGAATTCGACCCTGGAGCGTCAGGCAAAGTCACTGTCAAAGACAGAGCGGGGAAGGTCGGACCAGAGACCAGGCCACGTCCTAAACGACCTGTTGGGGAGGAGCTGAGTCCACTTCAGACAGCCATGGTAGCAGCAGAGGTCAAAGTTGCTGATTGGCTGGCCCAGAATGAGCTGCCATTGGCTCTTAAAGAAACGGTTGCAGAGGATGACGGGGAAAGTGTGAAGAGTGATGTTCCTGTACAACTGAAGAGTCTTAAAGGTGCGTGAACGTGCATAATCGCTACAGGTTACTAACATTTTACAGTAAGATGTATATTCGTGGGTGCCATGGTCTAAAGTTATGCATAACAGGTGGATTGGCAACTCTAAATTGCCCATAGGTGTGAATGTGAGTGTGTGAGGTTGTTCGTCTCTATATGTCAGCCCTGTGATAGACTGGTAACCTGTCCAGGGAGATCCCCGCCCTCACCCTCTGTCAGCTGGGATTGGCTCCTTCACCCCGACCCTGCGCGGATGAACGGTAGAGAAAATGGATAAGATAAGATAAGATAAGATATTCCTTCATTAGTCCCATGATGGGGAAATTTCCAGTATGGCAACAGCAGACATCAATGAAAGGAATAAAGAGCACTAAATAATAAATATAAAGCAATAAAAAAAAAACAATAGTTGTAAAAAAAAAAAAAAAGATAAATGTTGGCTAGATGGATATTTTCTTGCTCATTTAGATTAATTTCTATCTCTTTCTCTAACTTCTGACTTATGACCTCCCGCTCTGCTCCTCCCATGTCAGGCAGTAAACATGAGGACGGCACACAGAGTGATTCAGAGAACGCACTTGGCGAGCAGCGCCGGGCTGCAGTACTTGAGGAACGCTCATGGGGCCTTTGGGGCGGTGCAGGGATGAAGATTAGAGAGGGGCGTGCTAATGTACCAGAGGGTCTCTTCGCAGAGGAGGACAGTCCTGCACGCCGTCGCAAATCTTCAACTTCCAAAGTGGCAAGTGGATTCGTGGAGAGGCGACGTGGCTCTGCACCACACCAACAGAATGGACGCGACGAGTGCCATCACCACGGGGATGATTATAGCGACAGAGGGACGTACACCATTGAGCTGGAGAACGGAGATCAGGAAGAGGAAGAGGCCAGGAAAATGATCGACAAGGTAGGAGATCTCCTTTATCTGCTTAGGTTCTTGTTAGATCACAAAACTATGTTCATACATGTGTATGTGTATGTTTGTGCACCTGTGTGTTTGTTAAGGTGTTTGGTGTGGATGCACAGGAGGCTGTGTGTGTGTCGAGGTTGGGTGGTGCTGACCAAAGAGAGAGGATCACTTCCCAGAGGTCTGGAACTGGAGACAGAGGGAAACCTGGACGCATGGAGACAGAGGTGCATAAACTGAATGCATCCTTTTAAATTCCAGTCAAAAAGTCACCTGCTGTCTAAACTGACAGCCAAAAAAAGAAAAGCAGTCTGAAGTGTCTCATGTCCTCATGACCTCTGTCTTTCATTAGCATAAAACCAACAAACAGCATCTGTGACTCTGTTTAAATACTATAAGTTTTCTCTCGTATTCCTGCTGCCTTTGCCCAGGTACTGTCTGAGGAACTGGTGGTAGGTGGTCCTCGCTGGGTCTCACAGTGGGCCACTCTGGCTGCAAGTCACATTAGGACGGATCCTGAGGGCTCTGGAGGGGAGTGTCACGTCATGGTCACAGAGGACAGAGGTACTTACAGAAACCCTCATGTGAACAGAACGATACAAAGACTTGACTGATAATGTGACATAGTAGGGCTTTGAAGTAGGAGACACAACACAATTTTCCTCTTAAAAGTGAAAAACTGTAACAAAAAAGTTGTAATATCTCACGCAATCATACACACCCTCCCAATTTGGTGGTCTGTTTGAGATGGGTGACTTACCCATCGTCTTTTGCCTGTCTATGACACAGCAGCAATGCACAGCCTACTCCATTTCTGCCCCACCACCACCCCAGCATCTACTTGTAGGCTCCAGGTTAAGATAGTCACTCATCACTCCCATATACTTTAATGAAATCTGATTCTCAGGGAGTGATGAGGTTGGAGCCTTGATGCCAAACTAAAATGCATGACGAAGCTGCAATAAATATTTTGATCGCGAGTTGTCTGACTGAACTAATATTGTCAAATTCTAAATACATTGCTAAGTAACTGTCAGTTTGCTGATTTTATGGCATAAATAGTTTCACTCTCAGCAAATGTTTCACTTTAAAGTATTGTAGGATATTATACATCAAAGTTTTCTGTTTTTATAACCAAATTAATTTTCCTATTTCTTTATCCGTGGTTTGCTGGCTTTCCCTCTCCCAGCGTCCACCCACTAACATCTTATAACAAATGAACAGATTCATGTCAGTGCTCATTGTAAATGATCCTTGCTGACATTTTTCAGCTCTATTAAAATGACAGACTGTTTGATAATTTATAAGTGTATGAAGAATGAAGGAACTTTTCATGGTTTCATCTGGCAGACAGAGAATCGTTGAATGGAAAACACAGCACAGTTTTCTACTTGTGCATCAATTCTTCTGGCATACCACCCACCACTGATATGTAATACATTCATCTGAGAAATATCTTTGCTATTAATAGATTTTCTCTCTTTTCAGCTGAAATAAGTGAGTCCAGCCACTCAGCCTCCTTTGCCTCCTCAGGCTACACAGAACGCAAGAGGAGAACCCTGCCCCAGCTGCCAGGGGAGGAGCTTGTCCTGGGAAGGAGGACTCCGGGCTCAGGCCTGCGCACAGATATGGGAGAGAAACAGGACACTGAGCTACAGGAGAAGGAGAACCAGGGGGAGAAGGTGGCCCGAGGAAAGACTCGCCCTAGTCAAGGCGCAGGAGGTGTGGGCAGTCATGGTGGGAGTCCTAGTCGCTCCTCACCAGCCAAGTCACAGGACAGTGGTGGTGGGAGATCAGGTCAGCCAGGTGGGCTGACGAAGCTCCCTCCTCGTCCTATGACCAGTGGGGAGAAGAGGATGGAGGAGGCACGGAGGAGGAAAAAGGAGGAGGAGAAAGCTCGGGAAAGTAGTGGGAAACCACTGCTGAGGCAAGAGAGTTTCACTGTGGAGAAACCCAGCTCCAATGTCCCCATTGAGCTCATACCACGTATTGATGGGCTCCCAGGCAGCAGGACCCAGAGTAAGGAGACCAGTGTCGACAGTGTCACACTGCAGAAAGACTCTGAAGCAGTGGCAGCCTTTTTAGAGACCACTGTTTCAGACCAAGGTGATCCACCAAGTCAGTCCATCGAAGGCTCCATGTCGCCTGAGTCAGATGTGGACACAACAAGCACTGTCAGCCAGGCTGACGGAGCCAGGAAAGTTGTCCAGAAACGCCGAACCCTTGCAGGACAGCAGAAGGAGAGAACAATAGTGTGCTCATCTAGTAGGGGGCCTGCAGGGGGCAGAGAGACCCAGGACAGGAGGCCCAAGACCAGAACGTCTGGTGCTCCACAGCCCAGCCGACCCTGGACCTCCCTGGACCTCACTGATGACGATCTCAATTCCAACTCCCTCCTTTCAGACTCGCAGCACACCTCCACACAGGACTCTAGAAGCTCACATACCAGAGGCCAGACAGGAAGCACAACAGTGGGGGCAAGCACCAAGTCTAGTCGGGCTAAGGTCACCCAAGCACCTGCCTCATCTGCAACTGGTAAAACCGCCAATGTTGCCAAGCCCAGGCCAACCAGGGCATCTCTGCTGAGACGAGCCCGGCTGGGGGATTCATCAGACACCGAACCTGCTGATTTTGACCGCATGTCAGTCGCGTCTGAGGCCTCCACTGCCAGCTCCACATCCAGGACAGGGATGGCAAGGAGGGGCATGTCGAGGATAGAGGCTTTGGCACAGCCGCGGAGGCCGAGGGTGGGGTCCCCATCAGCCCAGAGCGACTCAGAGGCCACTGTGACAAGGAGTAGAGGACTGGGGGCCCGGAGTGTGGCAGGAGATTATGCCGTCAGACAGGGACTGAGAGGAACCAGCGCAACCTCAGTGTCTGGACCCAGAGCCAGGGCCAACAGCGCCTCCAAGCTGCCTGACAAGGGGAAAGGGAGCTCCTCACATGGACATGTTGCTTCTGCATGTAAGTATTCTGTTCATCACAAAATGTGTTTTCGCTGTGTTAACACTATGCAATCATCTACAGCTCACTTTACTGTACTCTCTTCTTAGCTGGCACTCGATGGCGTCGCGTACCGGTGGAGTACGCCTCCACCTCGGAGGACGAGTACGGCTCAAACCGCCACATGTCCAAGCCATTTCTGTCTACTCGAGTGGCCCAGCTGGGAGGTTCAGCCCCAGCAACGCCTAATCCTTCGAGCCTGGCCGCCCTGAAGCAGCACTCGAGGGAACAGGACGAGTATATGAGAGACTGGACAGCACACAGTGAGGAGATAGCCAGGTACGTAACAGATAGGTACTCCAATGAGGTTGGAGATCAGCAATGAGCCACAGTATTCAGATATCACATGTCTGAGAATGATTTTTACCTTTTTATTCTGGGTTGTGATGCTTTCACTTGATGATATGAAGTATATGGACATATAACTAAAAGTACACATATACTACTCATGATTTTTGTGTCCACTAGGATCAGCCAAGATCTTGCCAAAGACCTAGCCATGCTTGCCAGAGAAATCCATGACGTGGCAGGAGAGATCGACTCAGTCAGCCCTGCAGCTACTGATCCTGGAGCTTTGGTATAATCAACACATTTTACAAAACCAACCAAACATCCACAAAACATGATGTCTCTATCTGCTGGATTAAATACAGACAAAATATATACATTCTAATTATCCTTATTATACTGGCACTGCTCAGGTTCAATTTTATGATACATAGACACATTGATATAATCAAATTACTATTCAGAAGGTCAGAGAAATTAAAGGATATGTAGAGACATCATTTTTTAAAATTCTTTTAATTCTGTTTTTAGCTGGAGGAGAGAGTATTTGAGGACAGCTTGGACCTCGGTGGTCCCTCCACAGAGCGGTCTGTGGAGCTCCGACCCCGAGGCTCTGGTGGACAGAGCTCCCGCTCCATCCGCCGACAGACATGGAACAGAGACGATGTGAGTCTGCTTCAATATTAAACACTAGTCTGTCATCAGAATACAGTGCTACCCTACAAAACATATAGCTCTATCCATTCTTTGTTTGAGGTGTGAACATAGACACAGCATACTGTAGCATACACATTGTGATATGTTTGAAATGAATAATTAATTTCTGAAATTGTCATATGAAGTTTAAATTCTGCCTTTACTATGTAACTGGTTAGTGTTGACAGTCATATACAGTTAGAAGATGTTGAATAATTGATTAACAGGTCAGCCACTGGAGGGCACTCTCTCCATACCAGTCCTTAACAGTCAAACTGTGCTTCTAACTGGAGCCAGAGCTCCTACCTGAGCCAAAGACAATAAATGTAATAGTCTCTGTTCTATTGCTAAATTCAGGAACAGCATTGAAAAGGTTATTTTAGTTTTTTTTTTACTTTTTTTACTGGTTTCTCTCATGAACTCTTCAGTATTACCATTTTTATCATCTACTGTACCTCTGTTAGACAAACATGACACTGATATGTTACTTCATATCCTCCATCAGTTGGTGCTTGACAGTTTACTCCTAGCATCTGTCAATCAACTCTCAACCAGGATTCGTCAGTCTGTTGACAAAACAAGCTGCAAGATCAGGTGAGCACTTTGCTACGGAGCAGGAAGATGTTCTGTAGCTGTAATCTGCTGCAAATTTAACACTGTACTGTAAACATGGGAATATACTGTATGTTGTCTGAAGATTTCTGACTGATTCATGTTGAAACTGGGCCAACTAGCAGAGTGTGAGTGGCACATCACAGGTTTGCTCTGACATCTCCCTACACATCCTTACTCATTATAACTCATAGGATGGCAGCTCAAAGACCTATTTCACTCCTACAATCTGCAGACATGAGCTGAATTCAGTCAATTTAACAGTCAACTAATACTTCTACCAAGAGCTATATTAAGCATGTTTTCATGAGTTTATTTTAATCTATTTTTGTAACAATCTGGTCTCCAGGATCCTCTTCAAGGATAGAGAACGGAAATGGGAGGAGATTGAGAACAAACTGCAGGCAGAGCACGACTCTTTACTACTCAAGAGCTCCAACAAGGTGATGAACACTTCCAGCTCTCACACATTGTCTCTTCTGAGGTAGAGATATTTTTAGCCACACTAGCAGCATGGGTCGAGGAATGACAGTGTTAGTTTGTCATTAGGTTGGTTAGACTAGAAAAATTGCAATGAAACCTGTTCCCAGAGGTCGAATCCCAGTGTGTTCCTCTGTGTTTTTCTCTTACACACATTGACATAAATGAAATATCTCAACATCTATGGGATGTAATGCCACTGATGATCTCTAAACCTTTTCTCTTGCATCATCACTTGATTTAAATTTCATTTTATCCAATATTTGGTGCTCAAAATCCTAATCCCTTCTGCCTCACTTATTTTTTGTTGTGTTGTAATGGTAATCAGGATATATTAACTGACTAAACTGGCCTGGCAGTTGCTCTAAAGAAGGAAGGTCATTGGAAAAGTAAATGTGTGCCTGTATATCAGTGAATAGTGATTATCAGTAACTACTGCAACTCTGCATCTGCAACCACTATATATCTGACTTCACTGAGCCAAAGGACAGCACAAGGTATTGACTCCTAACTCTTGTGATACTAAATCTACTCAGTCCCACTTTTTCCAAGTGTAAAGGAGTGCAATGTGGTGAATTGAGAGGGATCTTAATTTCAATCAGACACTTGAGTTTCAGGCAGTCTAATCAGCATAATGTTTCCTGTTTAGCCTCATAATTCAAAAAGACAGAAACTGAAAGGCATCTTGATATGCCTACAGTAACAACACATTTTGCCTAAATATTATTTATGTCAGTAATCCATTAGCTTTTCTTTGGGCTGGACTATTGCCACACAGTCTCAGATCCTTCCCTACAAACCAGACGGTATCTGATTACTCACTGAAGCAATCATAGAGAGTGGTGACAGTGTTACAGCTGCCCGAGGGATCAAATCCACGACACCTCAGTTTTGTGCATGCCTTTTATTTACTCGGTAAATTCCTTTTTTGGAGAGCAGAGTGCACCGGAGATGATTGTTTTGATGGAGAAAAAACAAGACTTATGAGCTGTTGCTGTGGTGCAAAAAGTTGAGAGTCCACAAAACTTCTGACTCTCCGACGGGCAAGATCATAAATTCTGCCTTTAACCCAGTCTGACCTCATCTGAACCTCTCAAGAGATATGTCTATTCACGGCACAAGTCACAGTGCTCGTAAAGCATAACTGGGTGTGCACGGCACAGATCCAAACTTATTCCTGCAGCAATGAATATCTGAATGGAGCTGATTTATTTGGTCTCTGAACTTTCACTTCCTCAATCACATCCTAGACCTGCCTTAATTTTTTAGTTATATTCTTTTAACAGGAGATTTCAACCATTATTCAAGATCTGAAGAGAGTGGAACGACAACTGCTAGGTAATTAATACTTCTCTTTAGTATTCAGGACCAAAACTAGCTATGTGAACAGGAAACAACTATCTTTAAACTCCTTTCTCATAACTTCAGTGATCGACATGATGGTGGACCCAGACGGCACCCTGGACGCCCTGTCCAACCTGGGCATCACCAGTCCTCTGGCTGATCCGAAGACCAGCCCTGGGACGCAGCAGGGGGCTTTGCATCCTGGATCCACACTCTCAGCCTCCAGGCCTGAAGGACTGACCTCTGAACCTCGTGCATCATCAGACCACTCACAGGTGGCAGAGCGAGACCCCGGGTCTCAACAGAACTAGGATCGTACAACTGAAACACCACGGAAACAAGTGAGTCCAAGGAGCAGACCTCGGTGTCGGGTTATCTCTTAGTGTTTGGCTTCAGATGAGATGAAGGAAGGATAGGTGATGCCTGCTCCATGGTAAAGACTGACTCTCCTGCCTGCCAGTCCAACCAAATCATGTTGAGACTGTAAAATGTTCTACATTCTCAAATAGCAGCTCCTGGGATGTCAAATATACAATACTAAAAAATTGCAGTATTAATGGGTGAGCTTATGAAGCAGCAATGACATAACTTACAATAACCCATCTGTGTTTTTGTGTTGCAGTTCATTCTTATTAATCTTAACAGCATTTAAAAGAAGAGCAGATGTAAAAGAAGAAATGACATAATGTTCAAGAGAAACTTTCCAAATGAGATTTGAAGATTTTACGACTGCATTTTGTTCTTATATCAGAGCATAAAACTCAGTCTTGCCATTTGATTAGAAGCCTTGAAATCTGTGCTTGAGAGTCATAAGCTTACCAGTCAGCTGACCTGAGACCAGCGCAGAAACTCAAACTAGAAATGTGCAATGGTGTCAAAAAAAAAAAGGATTCAGAGGTGTGTGTACGTATGTGTGTGGAAAGTGTTCTTTTATCCTGCCATAGAATTATTTATAAGAAATAATATATTGTTGGCCTGTTGCAGTTGCAATCCCCAAATTCATCTCAGTAATGATTTTCCATCAGAAAAGGTTGCAGTGCCTCTTTACTGGGAAAAGAACTGGGTGTGTACAGTACGTACCTGTGTAAATGTTTATCATAGCTAAATTAACAATTCCCATCCATGCCTTTTTTTCTGTGCCGATGTCATTTGAAACCAGTGTATCAAAGATAGACCCTGTGTGTTGATGGATACTATGAAATCAAATGTAGCTCCCAGAAAAGGTTTTCCTCTTCCAAATGTATTTTGTCACAAGTGCCCTGGATCAAACAATCATTAGCGCTGGAGATGAGAGGAGAAAGTGTATACGATACGAGATGGTGAAAAGGTTAAATTTGTTTCTTTGCACATTACTAAGCTGATCTATGTTAATGCTCATATGTGAGGGACCAGGATATGACACTCCGCCATCATGTTGATGTCCTTGACCAAAAACAAAGCAGGGTTTAAATCCAGCTGTCCATCCATGAACACTTTGTCAAATTTCTTTACGCTCACTAACAAAAAAATGTCATGTTTGAACCAGCATAGACAGGGACTACCTCCAAGTCCTGCAGCTGCATTTTACAATTAACGATGCAAAGGAAGGGAGGACGGTGTAATGACTGTGGGTTTCCCAATGTCTTGCCTCATACCAATGTTTACACATGAATGTAACCTGATCAGAACTGTTGAAAACATTTTAGCCAAAACAACTTTAATAAAGATTAATAACTGCATTTTGTGCTCAGCGCCTATTGTAATTGTCTTTTATTCTGTTTGAGCATTTGGATAATTTTTGTTTGGATGTTTTGTATGAAGTTTTTTGTTTTTTCTTCTTTTTTCTTAGTAATGATGTTGGGTTAAATGTTGACCTTGCAATACCCGTGTCTCATTTCCAATAAAATGCATGGTAATCATGAGATATTCTGTTTGTTTGCTTTTTCTTACCTAAGTTTCTTTGCTGAGTAAGTTCAATGTTTTAACAGAAACAGAAACTTTGTTTACAAGAAAACAGAACATGACCATTTTCAGATTTTATAAATGATTGAACTATAAAATGTTTCTGTGGAAAATTTGATTTTGCAATGTAGCTCATAACTACCGCTGACAGATCAATGCCGTGGAGGTAGAAACTTAGAGGAATGGGCATAAAAGTAAAATACTACTGTAACCTATACAATACTTTCTTAATAGAGTGGCTGCTGCATGGTGTAAACCCTTGTTTACATACTAGCAGGCCTTTTCTCTGCCTTTGTTGTCATATTACTGTGAGTAATGACATCTTACAGAATCAGGTTTATCAGTGGGATATTGTGAAATCATTGTCTGGAATTTGCCTCACTCACATGGACAGGTGTTTATGAAAGCAGACAAATTGTGGACCCACACAAGAAAAGAATACTCTTTGTCATTTAATACTGGTCAAACAATCCACAGGGAAATCTTGGAGTATATAAATCACACAAACAGCACTTCATAGCTGGTGAATATAGAGAAACATTTAGAGCCAGTTATTTCCCTCAGGAGTGGGTTGACAGCAAAAAGTACAGTCACAATTTCCACATTCTGAATTACAGCATTAAATAATAGACAGAGGGGTCTTTGCAAAACACTGTGACAGTCACAGTGAAACTGACGTTTAACCATCTGGATATAAAGTGTTATCCCTTTATCATTTCTCCCATTAGGGATTTCACTTCTGTCATAAAAGTTAATGAATTATGGCCAATTATGTTTTGTGAGGTCAAAATCACCTTGACCTTTGACCTTTGGCAACAAATTCAACACATCATTCATTTCAAGTGAATGCTTGTGTCAAATGTGAAAAAATTTCCCTCAAGCTGTTCCTGATACATTGCCCAGACAGCAGGACGGCTGGACATCGGATGGACAACCTGTAAAACTGATGCCTCCGGCCATGACTTCTGCAAGTGCAAAAGCATAAAGATGAGTGAATACAGGACTTGAATTCACTAGATAGAAAAAAGCACAAATACAAATTAATCTTGATGTTCTCTTCTTTTGGCAGGAGTGTCTACACAGGAAAGTTGTATGCTAACTTCAAAATATCAACTCCTCTGTCCCCACTCACAAGAACACAAAAACCTCTTATTGTGGGTTAGAGTGAAATTCTGAATGTAAGACTTTGCTTGTCACTTTGGTACTGTATTTTAATACCTCTTCCACAAATTATCTTCAATTACTTAAAAAAAAAAAGTTAAAAAAAAAAGTAATATGAGAAGTCAAATGTGTGTGGCCATTAAAATGTCTTCCTCCTTGGTATTCATCACTGCAGAATCTCCTCCACCTCCACAAGCAGCCCAACCCCTCTCCCTCCCTGTCTGGCCTCTCTCTCAGTCTTTGCAGCAGCAAGTACTCGGGGCAAATTAGGTTTTAGAGGCCACACTGTTAGAGCCACTGCACTTCTAATTGTATGTCTCCAGATATTCTGCTCCACTTCCTTAATCCTTAAAGCTGTGTCAGGGTTTTTCTCCCTTGCGAACAACACTTAGCGCAGAGCCCTACTGGTGTTCATCAGTGCTTTGCTTCTGCAGGTGTTCACCTCGGTGGGAACAGATTGGTTGGATTGTTCCCGTTTAGTTTTATTACAGTACAGATTCCCTATGAGCTTCGTTACCCCACGTTACCACACTGCCGGAGTTTATTGCATTGAAATAAATAAATATTCAACTCACTGCAGCTTTTTTTAAACCTTCGTAACTCTGATGTGAATGTGGACCTCCTTTAAAATAAAAATGATGTGTCTATTTTCTCATGTGGACGTATTAAGAATGAACATTAATATAGACTACAATGTAGCCAGGTGATGCACAGCATGCGCTTTATGTGCTACTCAGTATAATTTGAGCTGCCACTGATGATTTAGCACCTATGTGGTCTCAGAGTGAATATGATGTACAACACTACATCCTCTGTGTGTGTGTGTGTGTGTGTGTGTGTGTGTGTGCAGGACACTGGGGGCATTTACATACTGTGTACTGCACCTCCTCATTGATGAACCATCATCGCTCATGGGCATTTGGAAGGAGAACAACAGGAAAAAGCAACAAAAATGCTTGGTCAGCAAAGATATAACCATCCATTGTCAGGTGGTACACAGCCAGGTTGTGTAGGTAAGTACAGTTATGTTATTTAAATGATAGTTCATCATTTTATTCAATACACACACTTGCTTTCTTGCCAAGAAATGAGAAGAATGACTCCTCGCTCATGTCTGCATTGTAAATATGGACGCTCAGTCATGAAGCATTTGGTTCAGCATTAAAGATATTTTTAGTTTTTTGATCATGGGCTGCTGGCTGTAGCAATATTTTTTTTTTCCATGAGAACACATACACAGCAAGGTGTATACACACACACACACACACAGTCAGCTGTATGTAGAGCTGTACCAAGAGCTACAGAGAAAACAGCTTCAGTGATCTTATTGACACTAAACAGCATTAACATCTTGAGCTCGACCCAGAGGCTTCCTCTGGTTCTCACCGACTCAGTATGTTACATCTCCTGGGAGGGGTCTTGCAATTTAAGCAGCACTGGTATGAAAAACTTTGGGATGATAGGTATTGATTTCACCACCATTACTATAAGTATCTGTCAGTTTGGATTCCTTCAGTGACAGTGCTTCACTAAATCAAACAGATTATACCAGACAAGAACACTAAATAAAAACAGGTTTTCAATGATGACGTCGGTGTCTGGCTGACATACAGCAGAGACGAGTGGCTAACCTTTGTTTCCATTGTGTTTCTATGCAGATGTTCAGCAGGTATTAAGCCAAATTATCCACAGAGCAGTGTCCTCCTCTAGATAACAAACAGAGAGGATTTTAAAACCAGTAGAAGAACCCGTACAGCAGTTTCACCTTAAGACATTAGTAAGTGATAAGGGGCAACTCATCTGGTAAAGCACAGCAGGTGAGTAAAAAAAAAAAAATCATGTGATTCACTGACACACTTTGGCGAACAGCTGACATCTCAGAGTAGCTCAAAACTTACCCTCATCTCTTTAATGACTTGTCAATTAGAAAAGTTTTTACCAGCTTGCAAATTTCTTGCAAATGTGTCATCTTCTCCCATAACAAACAGACAGGGGGATTAAAACTGAAAAAAAGCTGTCTCACTTTAAAACATCACGATAAGCCTTATATATGCTCTTCAGTGAACACAGGACAGGACGTCTCCAGCAGCTGGGAGCTGTCTGACTTGTTTCTCTGATAAATGAAGACTCAGGCATCCAATGATAAAATCCTCCATCTGGTTGAAATATAAAGCTGAACCCAAATTTGAGCTCCTGGCAGCTAATCACATCACCGACCCATGTGTATACAGGGGTAAGATTTAACTGACAGCCAACCAAATGAAATGGATCATTAACTTGATTTAAATTAGTATGTCATGTTTTATTCCCCCAAATGTTACAGATGGCTGTCTGGGATAATGTAATAAATGCATCAACAGAGTTACTATGTACTTTTCCAGTGTAGTTTTAAAGTGCTGCACATGGACCGCCTTGATGAATCTAAACAACCACTTACACTAGCTCTTCTCGTATTGACACACTGGCCACAGGGGGACCTGTGTTTTGAATTCAATCAGTGTAAAGTCGATTTTTCTTACACCAGCACCTTTTTCTGCATTCATAACAAAAAAATGCACAGGCTATAACAATGTCTGTTCACCTTCTTTGTGTGACAGCGACGGTGTGTGTTCTTTCCACAGCAGGCACGTGGCAGCTTTCCCATCCCATGCTCAAGGTTTCTTAAGGTGAAGCTACAGTTTCTCAGGACATTCTGTTTCTTCATATTAGTATTCTGTAAGTGGGATCCAAATGGAAGAAATTCAATTCCAGAGAGTTGTCTGTGTGGGTGTGTGTGTGTGTATCTTCATGTCTGATAGTCTCGCACTTTCTCTCGATTAGATTACCCCCCTCCAGTGTTGGCTTCTCCTGTGCTTGTCCAGTGTAGCAGCTCCTGTTGCACCTCCTCCTGTCCAGAAGCCCACAGCAGCCCACTGCCTGCTCCTCCCATCCTGCCTAGGAGGCTGTACTACACACACACACACACACACACATACACACACACACACCCTCCCCAACAAGTGTGCAGGAGTGTGAGGACGCACTGGTGCTCTGACCACAAACACAGGGTGCACACTGTGGCTCAGGCGGCAACAGAGACCAACAGGATGCCTGAGACAGAAAAGAGGAGAGACGCAAGTGACAGCATCTCTGGGTGTGTTTGGCTCTAAGTCTGAGTGTGCTTTTGTGTGCATCAGTCTGTGCCTGTGCCCCAGCAGACATCGGCACACAGGTCGTCAATGGAGCTGTCAGATGATCCAAGGTCGAGGGGGCAGGTAGAGGCTCCCCCGGCACACCGGCCCTGTGTGTCCCAAATGAAAAGCAGCAGCTTCAGCGCTGTCCAACAGCAGGGCTACTCCGCATCCATCTTCCTCCAACGCAAAGACAAGCTGGAACAGGTGAGCCAACTGTCGAGTGATGTCAAACATCATGCCATGATTTATTTGACTGTACATCTGCCATTTGGAAAGTGAAGCGGTGAAGTTAAAACTTGGAAAGGTCAGCCACTTAATGAATGATCTGATCTGTTAGATATTCTATGGCAGTGCTGAGCGGTTAATTGAATGATCTAAATGGCAATATGGCCAATACTTCCCATTGGCCACACAATGGTCACAACATTGTGGTGCCACAGATCCTACAAATCATATTCTCCAGACAAAAGGAGGACTCATCCTGACTGCAAAACCTATTAAAATAATCACTGTATGACTTTTTTTGGTTTCTTGTTAAAACCTAAAGAGATACAAAATTTACCAACCTCTTAATCCAGTGTGCGATATGTCAGGCAGTGAAATCTATTCATTCCATTCATTTTCATGAGCTGTGGGATAAATATTGTTGCTGGAACTATATCTGTATTCTACAAATAAACACTCGAGCACTTGATTAATTTACATTTATGATTGTCCCTTAGTCTTTGAAATGCCATGCCTCACAGTTTTAACATGATTGACTTCTTTGACTTATATGTGTGTGGCCTGTTTGATATGAAATGCCATAACTCTAAAATGCACTGGGCCAAACTGCGATGGCATATCATACACATGTCTATTCCTGTCACATTTAATGCTGTTATACCTTGCTATACTGAAATTTGATAAATGCCACTTGTTTTGCCCAATTCATACTTGTACAAACCTCTGCTCCCCAGAAAGGCCTCAGGTCTTCTCCAGCAGTTATAGCCATCAGCAAATTAGATCCAGGTACAGATGTGATTTCCTTTTTACAGTTTGCTCAGCTAATATGATTGGACAGCTGTACAGGACTAGTGGAGGTATGAATACAACATATAGCAAAAGTAATGGGGGGTACATTGAGGAACTGAACCCATGCTTTTTGTGTTTTTTCTTCTTTCCAATTTCCAATCCATTGCATTAAAGCATTACAATAAGAGCCATCACATGATGCATTACACTATTCATTACTCCTCTCTAGTTATAGAGACGGAACTAGTAGCTCCAGTCCTCTGCTCACTGATGGAGGTTTCTGAACAAAACAACTTAACAGGATCATTTTTCACTGCTGGATCCCCATCTGCACCCCAGCCGCAGCCCCACTGGCACGAGGCCCAGCTGTCTCCTGTGGCGCTGCGCCCAGTCAGCCTTCACTCAGCACATATCACCCTGACTACGGCTTTACGGCAAAAAAAAAAAAAAAAACATGTCCTGTTCACAAATGGAAACCTGCTTTTGGTGTGAAGGTGAAACACATATTGTACGCTGAGGCGTCCTTCAGGGGAGCTCACAGAGGTGTGAGATAGGAGGAGAGGACAACATAATTCATGTGCATGTAAATAGTGGTGCAAGTGTCACACTGAATGATGATAAATATGCACCAAGATTAGTCAGCTAAGGAGGGTGATATTGAGCTTAAACTGGCTGGATTTTTTTTTTTTTTTTTTTTGGATTCTTCGGTTATATGACTGCTGTTTGAACAACACTACAGTTGGAATCACTCCACTCTGAGGTACCTGAGACCAAATCTGAAACAATCGAGTCAGCAGAACAAGAAATAAATAAAACATTAAATTAGGACCCACGGTTTTCTCACCACCATATTTTTGTCACTTACACACACGCTGTGCACTCAGGCCCCCATCTGGTGCAGAGCTATTGTTTTATGCTGATTCGTTTCATTTGTGTGTAAATGCAGTGTGGCTCTTAAAGATGATTTATAATTGGCCCCTCGTGTTGAGGAAGTTAGAACCAGATAATGATGTCCCATTCAGAGTCATGAGGGACTGTAACGGCTGCTGTGACCTCTGAACTCTCCTGCAGAAAGTGCAGAGAAGACAGTATCATCTGAATAATGCACAGATCAAACAGAGATTCTCCAGCTGTTTAAAGCTTATGAAGAAAGTGAGCTGGTCGGCATTTCATTCATTTACATTCACTGTTGCGTCATTGCAGTGATTGTGCAGTTGGCAGTTTGTTTATGTCAACAGTTTCCTGGCATGACAGCCAGTCAACATTAGCTGATGACTTTGTTGATGTTGTTGATCAGCTAAAAACTGACCTGTGGTGTAGTCTCAGCTGATGCTCTGTACTGGTGATGGTCAGGGAAACAGTGAAAGCCCACTCCTGTTTATGCTTTTGACTCTCCCCCACATTTGAAAGTGTGTTTGTTTGACCCCATATCTGCAGCTTTAGGAACATTCACCCCTCCTGGGAGGTGACTCAAACATTTCTGTCCCCTCTGTCTCTGCTTTTTTCACTCACAGATAAGGTGACCTGGGGCACCTGCCCCAGACAGACACAGCAGGTTTCACTGCTATGACTTTGTTTCGCTGCTACTAATAATTCTCTGTCATCTTACACGGTGATCCAAAAGTTGTATAATTAAAACCCACGCTGTCTGTACTTTTATACTCTTAATCCCTGTTTATTTATTATGAGTATTTAAATGAGACACATTAAAATATGTAATCAGATTCACTGGGATCTTTCACATTCTAATGTAAATACCATGCAAGTGTCACAGTCTTGCAATGCTATGCAGCAGTGGTCAAAGCTAAGTGCTTCTGACACTGGCAACAGTGGAAACACTAGCTAGCATTCTGATGTTTAGCAGGTTCACTGAACAAGTATGCAAATCTGCTGACACTGACATTGCTTTCATGTTGATATTGTTATGTGCAACATCATTTAGCTTGCTGTTATTCTGATTTGCTAATTAGTGCTTAAAACAATACATCTGAGGCTGATGGTAACTTAATTTGTTTTGGTCATAAGCTACAGTGTTAAAATTAGATGAAAGTAGATGGAGACTTAGAGGAACAGCAAGTGATTCATTTGTTATTTTTACTTGTTAATATCAAGCTGTTTGTACCATTGCCATCCTTTCAGTAAAAAAGTCTCATTTAAAACACACACATGCTAACACCGCTAGTGTGGCTAAAAATAACACAGTTTGGCAGACTGCTCCCTCTTGTGTTTGTTCCACCTCACAAGTCCAAATATAATGGTGACAGACACAACAACCAACAAACTTTTGAAAAAGGAAACTCCTCCACCCTCCTTCTACCCTCCTCTCTTTTCTATCTAGATCCTTATTACTCCCAGAGCAGTGCTATAGTCAGACAGGGCAACAGCTTGCCTGCAGTCAGCAGCATATGTTGTTTTCTGCTGTGAGGCATCACTATATTCATCTGAGAGAAAAAAAGGGCAGGGGCAAGTGAAAGGCTGGAAGTGTGAAAGTATTTGCACATTTCATTTTTCCTCACTGAGTAATTAATTGTGCGCAATGTGAGGAATGAGGCAGAGCTTTAGGTTTGAAGCTGCAAATGACTTCATGTAAATCAGGTGCACATTTGTTGCAATGATTTAAACAGAGTGGGAATTAAAGCAGACAGTCCTGCTAACTTACAGTGGCTAACATGTCATCAGTTCAAATTATAAATGGGAGATATGGGGCTAAATTCTTTCTGTGCAGAACTGTGTGTGTGCGCGTGTGTTTGCCTTAATGAGTTTAAAACAATTTGTCTCGCTGCAGCTGTCACTCACAGTGGATAACCAATGACATGTTTCAGTATCCCTCCCCTCACAGCCAAGCCCAAGTGCTTTGTGCCACGCAAGTTTTGTTCGTCAAGCAGATAAAAGAGGAAGATACAGAGGAAGAGGAGGGGGAGTGGAGGAGGGGGTTGCTGGGGCTCTGAGCTCCAGCTCTGTATTGGCCATTTGAACAAGAGGGGCTGGTCTTTCTCCATCTCTCCCACTGCCTCCACTGAGAAGCAGAGAGTGAGCACACACAGCTCACACAAACACAGACAGAACCTCGTCAGGACGCAGGGTGGGCCAGGAGCTCAGGGGCACACACACATACCGTCCAGGACACTGAGGAACCAGCAAGATGAAGATGATGGTGGGGAGTGAAGACAACAGACAGGGCTGCTGGGTAGTGAGGGGTGGCTGAGAGAGAGAGTGAGAGACTATAAAGATGTGTGAGTGAGCTGCTGTTTCCAGCTGTCAGAGAAGTTTGAAGGAGTGCTGCTGTCATGGCGGGACCGACCACACAGGAGCCTGTGAAGGTGATGTTTACAACTACACTTGCTTCACTTTGCTTAAATCTCATCTGACAGTGTCTTGTGGTATTTCAGTGCATGTTTTCCTGAGGCTTTTCTTACTGGTTTCCATAACTTATATGTTTTACTAATCAATTCAGATGAAGTCTTCAGTTAATTCAATGAATGTCTGAAGACTGTTCAATTAACCAGTGAAAACACAGATGTGTTTAATAAACTCACTTACAGCATCATCTATCAATTATCCTCTTTATTGGCCAGTTAATCAATGATATTAAGTTTAATGCATGACAAACACAGAAACCAGCTAATATTGTAGATTTTGCTGAACAAATGGTACGGACAATTATACTGATTATCAAAATTGTTAATAATTAATTTTCATTTAATATTTTGTCTATAAAATATTAGAAATTGTTTTTAAAAAGATGTGAGACATGTATATAGAGGGAGGGGCAACAGAGTGTCTTCAAACTGATGGCTTTGTTGAGGCAGCAACCATCAAACATTCACTGCATCTTTATATAAAATACAATAGAAAAGGATCATCACATTTGAAATGCTCAGACCAGCTAGTGTTTGTACTTTTTGCTCAGTAAACAAATTCAGAGATTGTACTGATCATCAAAACTGTTGCCAAGTAATTTGGCACAACTTCAGATGTTTCTTGAGTCCAATCATCAGGACAAAACTCGACGATATAAAACCCACAAATGAAGAAACAAGCAAATGTTTGGCATTTTTGCTTGATCAATAACAGTTATAAAGATTATCACTAATGTTGCAGATTCATTGTCTATCCCCAGCTCGTGGTTACAGCAGCAGATTCAGCACAAACTATGTCAGGTTACTTTTATGCCTACACCAAAATGTGAAATATTGTATCTCACTGCATCATCTTGTGTGCTGTGCATCAACTGACCGGTGTCACTCTGTCAGTCTCGCTGAAGCTTTATTTCCTTGCGACCATGTACACATCCACTTGTCAGGCCTGGTCCTTGACTCTGTTAAATGAAATGAAGAGCTCCCTGGTCTCAGTAGACAGCAGAGTGGTGTAAGGTGCATCCGCTTGACACCAGTCTTTCAGCCTGATTGCCCTAGACAAACACAGTATAGAGATCCCCCGCATCCCAAGTTACTCTTTTGTTTAAGAGTAAAGAATTTCATTAAAAAGCTCTAGCTGAGATTGATCTTTTAGAGAAAAGCTTTTGCTTACATGACCAAACTTTACAGCAGGATGCAATTCATTTGATTGATTGAACACAAAATATATGTAAGGCGATGTTGACGGCTCAAGAAACCGACAAAGCCGAACAGGGCAGGGAAAGAGACGGTGAAAATCTGTGGTCGTAAGCAAAACAGAAACGCCTGCCTGCACTTTTGAAACAGTTGAAATCAAAACTCCTCGGGCCAGATCAGGGCTGCTGCATTATAACCCCTGATCACACCGTCAATCCACCCTTTACAATATACGGCGCACACGCCCATGCACACAAACATAGCCTTTAATATTGCTTGTCATATATGGGTCTGTCCGTCCTGGCACAGAGGTCATAAAATCTCTTTCAGCTGGGATTTGCCTGAAGCAGACAAAGAAGGCATTATACAGAAAAGCATAAAAACAGAGCTCTCCAACATTCCTTATAGCTGGGTATCAATTTGCCTTCTGCTGGGGAGTGTTCCACTTCACTTGCCCTCTGCTCTGTGGTATAAAGTGAGATTTGTGAATGTGGGGGATTTTGGCTCCAGGGCTTTGAATTTCTCAGCAGCCTTGCTGTCAAATTAAAGGTTTCCGATGTCTAAGGAAGACATAGAGCTGTTGTTGCATTGATCATGAATCCTAACCTCTAATCAATGAGGACATTAACATTTGATGACTGATAATTTCCTTTTGTACACCCTGTACTACCTGCCACAGTGTGTGTATGTGTCTCTATCTCACTTGTCTTCCAGACCCAGCAGAAGTGCATTGCTATCTTCGCCCTCCTCTGCTGCTTTGCCGTGCTGGTCGCGCTCATCTTCTCATCAGTGGACATTTGGGGGGACGATGAGGATGGTATCACAGAGGAGAACTGCAGCAGAGACTGCCGGTAAGATGTTCTGCATGAGCAATGTCAGAGCAGAGAAAGGTAACAAAAAACAGGGTTTGCATTCATACGCCGATCTACCTCACTGATTACTTCACGAAAGCTTACTGCACACTGAAGGGCGCATGGCGTGTGTATATGATATTTCCAAATATTCACACTGATTCTATTCCACATGTCCCTCTTCCTTGTCAAAACCTGGCACCTACATTTCCCATAATGCAACTTGACATTTGACATTTTGTGTTATGTTGGGTGCAACCTTAGTTATTCCTGTAAACAGACTCTGCTATGTAAAATAGGTGAAGTTCCCCTTGAAGGCTCCTTGCACTCACACCAACATATGTTACTCTCAGCATCGTGCTTGTAGAGAATATTCCAGATGACCTCCTCCTGCCCGTGGATGGCAGAACACACCTCCCTCTCTCTGCTGGCTTTCACACACTGTTGGACCAGGCAAAGCGCTCGGTTGAGGTGGTGTCACCTGTCTGGGACTTGAACTCCTGGGACCTGGAAAAAACACCAAGCACTGCCAAACAGGTACAAAGCCACAGCAGTCAGTCTGAATATATCCTCCCTACATTCCTACAGAACATGAACCACATTTCCCAGGTGTCCTGTAAGAGGAAATGCAATTATTTTCAAGTAAATCTATATGTAGCGTCTTAATGAGGTTAGTCCTGTAGAGATAGAAGTATTGCCCTTTTAAGAGACATCCAGAAACATTGCTCAAACGCTCAACTACAGTGTTACAGAACAGCGCTCTCTTCCTCAGGGTCAGCTTTTGTTCCAGAGACTGCTCAGCCTGAAATCTCGTGGGGTTAAACTGAAGATTGCCAGCAGTCTGACTAACTCTGCTGAACTGAAGACCTTGGCAGCGAACAGTAAGTGGCTGTCAGGTTCTTATTTTCTAAAAACAGTTTGTTAAACCAGTGTAGCAAATCAGAGCAAAGATTTATATCTCCTAGCACCATCACACTGACAACATTTTGTGTGTGTGAATCTCATTTTAGAGATTTTCTTAGGTTGGTGAATCTTTTAGCAGCCTGTTATATAGAGCATATATATTGTGTATATAAAATAGATGTGGACTCATTTACATCATGCTGGCTCGTCCGCCACCTCCACAGCACGCATCATACAACCTTCATGTCAGCCAAACTATACAAGGTCAAAAAATTATGAATGTGCAAATGTACCTGACTGGTTTTCTGTCAAAGCCTTTGTCAAAGCCTCTCTGGCTGTCTGCCCATGTGACTCACCAGTTCAAGGCCGACCTCCATGATTCTTTCCATTTTATTTTTTCAAACTTTTCATGCTCTCCCGCTCTCTTTTCTCACGCTGTCTAGATGCAGAGGTTCATTTTATTAATATGACAGCTCTAACCAGAGGAGGACTTCATTCCTCATTCATAATAGTGGATCGGAAGCACATTTACATCGGGAGCGCTGATATGGACTGGAGGTCACTCTCCAAGGTAACAACAAGCATCAACAACATGAGTCTGCAGAGTAACACAAGGATAAATGAGCTTGCCCAGGTCTGCAATTCATTTCGAGCAGTAGCAGTAACTTCTGGTCTCTCAGAAATAAAAGCTGCACATATCCACGCACATTTAATTAAATGATAACCTTTGCACCCCACAGGGACTGGAAACACAACACAGAGTCTAGATTAGTTTCACTCTACACCTGTACCTTTTCATGCAGCTCTCCAGCAACTCTTAATGGGCACCAGGGATGATTTAAGATGGCTGTCTGAGGCGAGTCAGGAAGAAACGTAGCATTTCACTTTGCATTTAGCATTTAATTCAGAATGGAGGTGGACCCAGGGAGCATTAGCATACTGTAACCTGAAGTGATTACCTGGCACTTTTCATGCTTCAGTGCTGGCTGGAGGTAGAACTACTGTTGAGTGTAATTAACTAAAGAGCCAGAGGGAAGAAAGGCATGGACACATATGAACGTGTGTGTGTGTGTGTGTGTGTGTGTGTGTGTGCAGTGGGCACCCTCACACCGGTAGCATGACAGGCAGGCAGGAAGCAAGGCAGAAATAGTCAGAAATAAACTTTACTTGGATTATAATAGTTGACAGGAACCTATAGCTCCCTCTGTGTTGCTCACTGAAATAAACAGGAAAGAAATGTCTGCTGTTACTGAGCAGATGAGTCTCTTCACTTTTCATTTTGCTGTTTTCCAGTCAGGCTAGTTGATGGTTGCTAGGTCAGCCACTGATTCCCTCACACTTTGATATAGTTTACTTTATGACATTTATTAGTCGTGGACAATGAAAGGTATCAGTCCACAGTGAGGAAAGATGTAACCACTAGCTAACTCCCTCCACTGTGATTGGTGCTAATTAGCCGATGCCAACCAGCAGCAAGAATTCACCGTGCTAACCTTACACAGTGAACAGTAAACCTGCTCAACACCAGCTTGTTAGCACTGGCACTGCCTGTGAGCAGGTTAGCATGCTGATGTCAGCATTTAGCTCAAAGCACCACTGTGCCCCACCGAGCCTCTGGCCTTATACTGGAGACCCTTAGCTGCTTGTTACCCTCAGAAACAAACATCCCATTAAAGTCTTATAAATTACTAAGACATCATCAAATTCTCTGACAGTGTACTACTATTTTCACACTAACATCAGCATAATTTTAGACTTCCATTAAACTATGCTGTATCTGTGTATAAGCATGTTTATGAAGTGAACGAAGCTGCACTCACAGTAAACTACAACTTTTCTGCTGCATCACTTTTTTCCTGTGTGCTCCTGTCTGACACCCCACAGAGGAAAGAGCTTGGGGTTGTGGTGTATAACTGCAGCTGTCTGGCTCTGGACCTCCATCGAGTCTTTTCATTTTACTGGCAGCTCCATGAGAAGGACTACATCCCCTCCATCTGGTCAAAGAGAGTTACAGCCCTCTATGGAAAGAACGACGCCTTGGAGCTACAACTCAACACCACCCATGCCACTGCTTATCTGTCTGTGAGGACTGACATTTTACAGTGTTTACTGCATGCTAACACACATCACCTCTATAAAGGAAAGAATGTACGTCTGCGAGAACTGGTTCATATTCCTGTTAAGGCACCGATTTTCTGCCTCTGGACTTGATGGTTACATCTTTATGAAAGTTTCATTACTGACTAATAACAGACACACAGTGGGTGATTAATCATCTTAATATCACGCTGAGGAGCATCTTGAGTCTCACTATCTCAGTACCTCAGCCTAATTTGACAGTAATGAATCTTGCTACCCCCTAAGCGACATGATGCTTACCACTTGCATTTGAGGCATTTATCATCCTATAGGAATTAATGGAGCCACACTGTCACTGGCTACCGGCAACTCAAACCTGCTCCTGTGTCTCATTTCTTCTAGCAATGATACATTATGGAAATGTGTTCTGTTGTTCCTTTCTTAAAATGTTACAACGAGACTTTCAGACATTTGGGGTCATTGTACTACTTGGCCCGGTCACTTTCAGTGTAACATTTTTCATTGGAAAGCAAGTTGATATACTGTTATGAACTCTTGTCTGTTGAAGTGAAGCAAAGTGGATATTAAAACTGTCTTAGCCTCTCAGATTTTCAAGGATCAGTTTTTTTTGCTGAGTTTAATATAATTTTGGGTGCAAACTTGTCCATGTGATGTATCGTTTCTACAGACCTCTCCTGAAATCTTCTGCCCGAAAGATCGCACCAGAGATGTAGAAGCCATCTATCAAGTCATTCAGAGTGCAAAGACATTTATCTACATATCTGTGACCGACTACCTCCCGCTGGTGAACAGAAGATTCAGAGGAAACTCAGTTACAAGGTACAGAGTCTGACAGTAAAACACTGAATGTGTAGGAGCTTGGGCCTTATCTGTAATAGACGGCTTCATATGTGACAACAAATCCCAATATAAACTGTATTATTGTTGGTCTGTTAAGGAAAAATATAATCTTTTCATGTTCCCTCCTACTTTAATTTTAGGCATACATTGCATACGTATCGTTTTCTTTAGATTGCTAAATCCTGTCTGCTAATAATGGTTACATCAAAAGGTATTGGTCGCCTATCGATGAAGTGATCAGAGAGGCCGTGGTACTGAGAGGAGTCCGAGTTCGCCTGCTGATAAGTTTCTGGAAGAAGACTCACCCCCTCACCTTTAACTTTGCCACCTCCCTCAAGTCACTCTGCATGCAGCTGCACAACTGTTCTCTGGAGGTGGTACGTCAAAGTTGTGGTTCAGTATTTACAGTGAACATCTGGACATTCTCTATGATTTATTATGCAAATGTGCAATATTCTACAGATATGTTTACATACCTGTTTTTCTTCTTATCTGCAGAGGTTTTTTAGTCACAAAGAGCAAAGGGATGATATTCAATATGGACTCAACCACAACAAATACATGGTGACTGACAATGCTGTCTACATTGGTATGTGTCTGAAATTCAGTTTTCATCTTTTTTTTCTACTTTAGAGGACTGGGAGATCAGTTTATCCACCTTGCATTTTCATGGTATTTTGTTAGATTGTAATTAGTAAATGCTAATTTGAAAACATTTGACAGTTCTCTTAAAGTAGCGCATTTAACATTGTGGGAAAATACACTGCTTTCCTATTTATGGGGCATTAGATGCAAAGATTGATACCACTCCTACATCTGTCAACCAAATAAAAGTTACAGCCACAGGAGACATTTATCTTAGCTCTGCATGAAACTGGGGGAAGCAGCCAGACTGGTTCCACCTCAACAGAAAAACATCAAAAGGTTAGAGTTAAAGAAGGTAGTTACTATCCACCATTGATATATAAAGACAACAACCTCACACAGTCACATTCACACCTTCCACAGTTAAACGAGTTGTTATCAACCTCCCACTGTGGGAGGAGATCCCTGTAGAGAGCCCACACAAGCACAGGGAGAACATACTGTACAAACTCGACACTGAGATGGCTCAGGCACGGGGACCAAACCCAGAACCGTACTGCTGTGAGACAACGGTGCGTATGACCACAACTGCATGTTTAAAATGGTATGTATCATGAAGAAGAGAATCTCAGAACTGGAACCAAAGTTATCTTTTCTTGAGATAAAGCCTGTCAGACACAGTGTCTGAGGTTTGCTCTTTGTCCACAGGGAACCTTGACTGGGTTGGTAGTGACTTTGCCATCAATGCAGGAGCTGGGCTGGTGGTCCAAATGGAAAACAGTCCCAAAGACAGGGGAGTTACAATCCTGGAGCACATCAAGGCTGCTTTTGAAAGAGACTGGAGGTCACGTTATGCTAAGAACCTACAAGGAAGCAAAGATCATCAGGGAAAGTACAGAAACCTGCAAGTGAAAACTCATGAGGAGACTAAGGAGGAGAACGGATGGAACAGCCCCATGTCTCTATAAGCACAGGATGTCTTTTAAATCCTCAGACCTCACAGGATTTTACAAATACGTAGACAATATGAGAAAGTATTTAGTTACACTTTGATTTGTGACGTTATTTTAATAGATTCAGTTACAGTGAACAAAAGCAACATTGAAGTATTGCTTTGATTCAGAGATACAGTAATAATATTTAAATGCATATTCTTTGTCGACTGTTATATGAGCATGTACTGTTGCATGAATATTGAAAGCAATATTCATATACAAACTATATACTAGGACAAGCAATATGATGAATATAAAATCATTATGCTCTGTATGTCAAATCTATAGATGTATCACATCAAACTCACCAAAACAAATCACATGGAGGATTTGTGAATGACACAATGTTTACAATTTTATTTTGTATTTTATATACTTTGTAATGCATTTGAATTTGCACAGTATTTAGGGGTTTTGATGTTACATGACTTTGCCTGCACTTGTAATGACTGAACCTCTTGAATGACACACACAGACAGGGTTACGCTGTAGCATCATATATGCAACAGCTGCTATAATCTCATTGCAGGTTTTCATCTGTTTTTATAAAATGTACATTTTTGCTTATTTGCTGTCGTCAGATCAGGTGCTTCTCAATGCATAATTGCAAGATTGTCATGGCTGTAATCTACCTTCTCTTAAATTCCTGCAACACATACAGTATATGTGTGCAGTCAGGCATACATAATGAAGTCACAGCATTTGACAGTCTTCCCAAATTGTTCCCATCACCCGGTGATGAGTCACCTTGTGGTGAACCACAGCAACTCTGGTAAGTCAGAGAAATAACTGCTACACATACAGACCATAATATGAACTTAGTTTGATTTGAAGTCCAACTGCTCTGTGATCAACTCACACTGGCTGCATTGACAAAATGTGACCACCAGGGGGCAAACCCCAAGACAAACAGGACAAACTCAAAAAGAAGCTGGCCAACAAAAACCTGACAAGGTGGGTCAAAGGCCAGTCTTCTAATAAACACATCAAAGGTCCTGTGTTGGATAAAGTAGGATCTCCATGTCTTATTTGATTAAGAAGCAGGCAGGTCTATATGTTATATTAATATTAATAATCAAATGGAAGAAATGTATACAGGTAGTGGGGGGGGGGGGGGGGGGGGGGCAGCTAGTAGATGCATTAAATATGAAAGGGGGGTAGACAAGCTTGAGATTTACACTGAACAGACATGTCCTGTGATTTTCAGCCTTCTATGATTATATTTAACCTACTGTTTACAGCTGAGAATATCAGGTATTGTTCCCCCTCCATTAAACACAGTGCCATGAAAAAGTATTTGCCCTCTTCCTGATTTCTTACTTTTTTGCACATTTGTCCTGCTTAAATGTTTAAGATCATCAAACAAATTTTAATCTTAGACAAAGATAACCAAGTAAATACAAAATGTTATATTACTCTGTATTCTGCACAGTGAAACAATAAAGAAGAACATTTTGAATTTGGTCTCTTAACAACTCTCTCTTCTCACCACTCTTTCCATGTTCAAATCACAAATCATGAGCCAGTGTTACTGGTCTGTTTAGATGTCACTGAGTGACAGACCTATCTGAAATGTCTTTTTGAAGCCACACAAACATTTCCAGCATCTATCCTGTCACTCTGTGGCAGCCTAACCCTAACCCACTTCTTGAGCAATTATGTGGCCTGTAGAAGAGGAAGAAAAAGCTTGTTTCAGTCTCAGAGAAACAAAACTTCATCACTCAAATGGTTTGATTCAAGTGATTAACTTCATTCAGTGCACAGAGAGCATTTGCTGGTTGTCAGCTGAGTGACTACATACCTTGTTCAATCTCTGCTTTGATGACAGAAAAAGTGGAAGGAGACACGTTGAATGCAGTGTTTTGCTGAGGGTAAGCTGGGGTTATGACGGGCATGTGATGGAAGCAGTCAGCCACATTAAACTGGAAATGCAGAGGAGCACAGACTGTCAGCTTACATGCATTACTTTACATGACTCTGTGTTTGTAGCCTATAATGTTAATAAGGCCTGGGATCCCAGAAAGGGAGGTTACAGTGGCGGTCCTCCACGACTCTCAGGCGTACTGAAGTGGGCCACTTCCTGACAGACAACACAAGATTTCAAAGCCAACTGATCCTCATGTGCAACCTTTGAATGCAGACTCAAAGTTTAAAAAGCCCTAGATCCAATTATTTCCAGGTTAGTTGGCCTGACGACTGTGGATCTCAGAGGAACTTTTAGAAAACCCTGTGTGATGCTTTATCGCTTCACAAAGACAGCAGCAGTGCTGGGACGACTCACCACATGGAGTAAACTTTGAAGAATTTGAGACTGTGGCGTTTGGATACACCTGACAGATTCTGGCCACCAGTATGGCCCATGACCCACCATCCAGGAAGCCCAGCTTGTTTGAATATATGTTAGGGCCTGAAGGGAAACAAGAGGACAGAGATGTGTAAGACTTATATCAGAGTTAGATATTTCATAACTCTATTTCATTTTACATCACCTTCACTTCCACCTGTTATTGATTGAGTCCAAGCTCAGACAACAGATGGTTAGAAGAACAAACAGAATATCCATGGCTACACAAAACATAAGCCTTGGTATGAAAAAGAGAATAATATGACAGTTTATGACAGAAACACTTCCTGTGGACTCTTTCTCCTTCACATTAACACTCATCACTAATCTCTGCAGTGAACGATAAACTGATTTTGACATGAAGTCCTGTTTGAAAGAAAGTCAGCACCATCAGCCACTGTACAGATCTGACTACTCTGTGTGCTCAGCTCACATTTGGCCCAATGTTTGATGACGCTCAGTACAAGTCTGAAGTTAGGAATATTTGGAGCCCCAGAGCTTTAGAAATGGCTTTATAAGACTTTCCAGACTGACAGACGTCACTAATTTGGTTTTTCATCTGTTTGAAATCACAGCATGTGATGCTGTGCTTCACACGTGTTGGTTTTTGAGATCTCTTAGCCTACTACAGTAAACATAAACAGAAAAACAAAAACTTTGACACATCTTAGATCAGTATTCTATATGTATCAATAGTAACCATCCCCATTATTTTACTCTCGGCTACTGTAAGATTACAAGCATTTTACAGTACAGTGTTAGAGCAATGGATGTGAGAGAGGTCAGGCTCCAGACATCAACACGGGGTGGCGCTGTTTCACTGTCACAGCAGCTGAGGTGGTGATGAGCGTGGAGGTTTTGTACTCACAGAGGAGACCCTCGCCACGGTGTTGGACCTCTGAAGACAGAACATTTCATCACAAGTTCCCTCCTTTCTGAAGGGAGTCTGACCTGTGTGCAGTCATGCCACGCCCCACAGCTGAGGACGTCGTCTTGGTAAGACATGACAGTGCGTGAATGACTGTGGCTGTAACTTTGAACAAGTTGGTTTGGAAATGAAAGAAGAACTCTCAGGTGCTGAGTGTGTGCTGCTTTTGTTGCTGCTGCTGCTGCTGCGGCTGCTGGGGAGGGGTGGGGGCGCCGTCGTCATGGTAACAGATTAGAGGCAAAGATATTTTCAGTTCGCTCTATTAGCGCTTTCTGTCTGCTGCAGTGGCCTCCAAACCCACCACATCAAACGATTGTTCGACTAGATCTTATGAAGGGGGGAGAAGCTTTAATGCACCGAAGAGTCACTTTTGGATGTTTGATATTTCTAAAATCACTTCTAGGCCAACATCAGAGCTAACTCTTTCTGTGTGACGAGCAGGGAGGCTGTGAGGAGGGGGAGGAGGGGGTGCCTACTGACGGCAGATGCCTTTGCAGTAGAGGACCAAGGAGGATGTGAGTGTGTGCCAGTGTGTGTGTGTGTGTGTGTGCGTGGCTTTTTTCGGGACAAAATGCGGATGGGATTTTGTCTGGACGCTGACATGTCGCCGTTTCAACTGTCAGATTGCACGGATGCAGAGGAGGCAGCGAGTGAGTAGACAGACGATCGAAGCCGCAGTGCCGGGAGAGGACAAGCTCAACTATTTTTGAAACGAGATGGATGGGACGGCCTGAAGTGTGCACTCCTGCAAGGCCGGTCCACTTCTGAGGAAACTGTAGCGCTCAGGTTGAAGCAGCTCGGATGTTCCGTTGAGATCTTTCACCCATCAACCCCGGTAAGGATGGAAAGTGGAGTTCTCCTGCCCAGCCTGGACCAGTTCATGCTGAGCCCACTTGTCACTTGGGTAAGTGATGCAGAAAGCTTTGACTTCCTGCCAAACACCATGATCTCATCTCATCAGTCTGTATGCTCTCTGTAGGTGAAGACATTTGCGCCAAATGATGGAGGCATGCATTTGGACTTCTCTGAGTTGCTGGATGGAGTCTTTCTCAATGACATAATGACACAAATGTGAGTCCTCGCTGTGATGTCTGTGAGGCCCTGTGTGCCAGCTTTGTTCTCACAGCTTATATTTCACTTGTCACATCTCCAAAGCAGGTTGTGTGCAGTGTCCAGATGGATATTCAGATTAGCAGGGCAGTGTTGTGGAGCTGCTGACTGTTGCAGACTTGACACAGCATCTGTCATTAAGTTATGATTAACAGTGATGTTTACAGGTGCAAATCAGTGCAGGGAATGTCGGTTGTTGTTGAAATGGAAAATCAAATGGGAATGCGCATCACAGAACTGAGTGTTTCATTGATAACGTGTGGTATCAGCTCTTCGCGATACAGTATCGGGTGTCTGTTAACATTCTCATCCAGGCACCAACAGTACTGGCTTTGTCACTCTGGAGCAATAAGGAGGATCTTTGTTGTCTGCAGCAGTCTTTAAATGTCTTCCTCATGACTTACAGGTTAGGATCTCTCTAGAAATGTTAGAATTAGCATACAAGTTATGGAAACAGAGTCCAGACTGAAGACTGTCACAGTGAGAAAAGCTCAAATTCTGCCAAGACATGGGGGGCATCATATAGACTGTCAAGAGGCTACTTAAGAGATTATGATTTGGTTGCCTTATGTTCTGAAGGAGCTTCCCTCACCCTCAGCAGACAAATGGTCATCTGGCAGTTTGGGTCTTTGTCAGAGACATGAGCATAGAGGTGGGGAGCCCCTGGATTTAGCTTTCAGGGTATAAGATAGTAATCAAATCCCAACTGAGAGTGAACAGTTGCAAATAAAAGATAAAAAAAAAAAAAAACTGATGACCCACTGCACTTGTGGATAACACCGTCTAGCCACCCCAAGTCCATAGTATCCATTCATCCCACTTATCCCCCCAGGGTCACAATAACCAGCTCCAAATGCAAAACAATGCTGTGCAGAGGGGAGGGGAAGAGGCGGGATAATCTCCTGGATTGGGAGACCCTTTGGGATTAGGGCCTTGGTGCTGCTGTTTAGTGGCACTGGGACGCAGATGGGAGGGAAGAGGAGGGATGAAAACAGGACAAACAGCAGAGAGACTGACACTGGAGCTAAACAGTGGCATCTCTCTGTCTCCAGTTGTTTATGTCACATAATATGGATCCTCTTTCCCTAAGCAAGGTGAGGTCTGACCTAGATATAACTGCACTGGGCTTGTGAATGATGACATTGTAGCTTTAGTATGTCACTGTTCAGTGCCAGACTACAGTAGGCTGGAGCCAACAGCCCCAAGAATCCAGCTAAAGGATTTCTTTGGGGTGGAAAGTCTAATGCCACCCCATTTGGCTCAGAAACACCCCTGTCTGGTGTCTGAAAGGAATGACGTCACTCAGCCTAAAGTTAGGAATGAATAGAGACCTCATACATGTTTTCATGGTGATCTTTGAGCCAAGACTTTTACCAGCTTGTAGCTTCCTCTCACTCACAACCATTTGTGTGTCTGTGAACAGCAGAGATGTCAAGTAAAACGCCTCTGTGTTGTTTCCCATCCTCAGAAATCCCTCAGCTACACCTCAGAGTGCAAACAAAGTGAGCAGGGATCCAAGTCAGAGGATCCAGAACCTCAACTTTCTTGTCCAGCAAATCAAGACATATTATCTGGTGAGTGTTGGATGGTGCCTCTCCTGGTTTCTCAACCATATAAAATGTTATATAATGAATCCAAGCTACAGGCTGCTAAGCTTTACATCTCTCTCTCTCTACATCGGATTATCAACATTTGATTTAGATGTTTCAAATCTACCTACCAACAGTGCATAACACACACAGTCACGCATGCACACACTGCAGATACTGTACTTGGTGGCACTTATGTTCCAGGACATCAACTAGTTCTTCTTAAGATGCATGGCCTAAATATCAGCCATGTAAACATCTGTGTAATCAGCACAGTAGCGAGGTTAGTGCACAGCAGAGAGACACAGTGAGACCACACACACACACAAACACACACACAGCTTTAGATTGACACATTAAATCACAGGACATGTGGGTGGACACCATGGCTGCTAAGCGCTCAGATCTGTGAAGATCACAAGAGAAGTAATTTCCCTGAGGAGGGGAAAAATTGAGTTTCTATAGATCAGCACAGTCAAGGAATGATAGCTCGCTTACTGTTTTTCTTACCCCACCATATCAACAGTGTTCCTTCTCTCGACAATCACACGTATCATTAATTCACTCTGATCTCATTGAATGCAACTGTCAGCGACCAGATTGCTGCTTCTTTGAAAAAAATCATATGTTTGAAGCTCATCTTTGCAAGAAAAAGTACAAAAATACAAAGTTTCGTTGTACTGAAGCAATTTAGATTTTAACTTGATTATGGTTCCAGATGAAACCTTCATCACCAAAATTACTGAACCTTAAGTTTACTGCAAGGTGATATGTCTCTGACATATTGAGCTACACACCAATGCCTAATTTTGTGTTTTTTGAAACTTCTAAAGAGCAGAGACCTGCCCTTCATTCCACATCCTCACTGTGTCTAAGCCTAGGAAAGGAGAGGATGTTTGAAGCTCTGTGGACAGCCAGTGAAACTTTTTCCAACAGAAAATGTGGCTCTTGAGTTAGTTTAACTTCACTACATCAGATGCTAAATGGCGACACCAGTTTAAAGCTGCTGTATGTGCACATTTTAACACCATGAGCCATTTAAAGCTTAAAACCGGGTTGTACCAAACAGTTTTAGAGGATTTCACCACAGCACCAAGGAAACTGCCCCCCCTCAGAGCACCCGTCCACTTGTTGGCCCTGTTTCTATACATGTGTTGAAGCAGCTGCTATGTGCTATACATACATACGCTCCTGTTCTTTCAGGCAGTTTGGCTCAACCCCAAGAAATGTTTTCCTGAGTTCAGCTCAGCCCGAATGTGATTATCTTCCCTTTTCTCAACCCCTCTCCCTCGTCTCTCTCTGCTTCTCTTTCCTCACAGGATAATCTGAGACAATTGATCATGATTCCTTTGCCAAATGTGTTGCTGCTTGGCAGGATTCCTTACTGTGGTATGCTCTTTTAAAGACAACTCTTCTGTATTGAAGCTGCTAATTCACTATATGGTTGGAAGCCTGGTTAGTCTGTTTGCTGATACTCAATATGTCATGCATTGATTCCCCATAATTTTGCTATGATCAGGAGCTAAAAGTTAAAACTATATATCTGTAAGTGGAAAAATTGAATTAAGTGAATTAAAGCCAAATTACTAGTATTTAAGTAAGAGTTAAAGGAACAGTAATAATATAGAAAAACTCATTTTGTTTTTCAGTTCAGAGCAAGTGATTCCCCAGCTCTTTAAACTCAAATTGGTTTGACAAACTGCCTTAGTTTTTGCTGATATGGTTTTAATTCAATTGCACACTATCAGTCTGATAACGGCTTGTGTTGAAGCTTTGGCAAATGATGACCCAAATTCACTAGACAGGGCTTCAGTCAATTTAAATCCATGCCAGCAGCTCTCTGGCTCTCAGTATTTCAGTCTGATACATTTGATTTCAGATAATGAACTTTTTTTTTTTTTTTTACTCCCATCAGAACAAAGTTTGGAAGAAATGAAGAAGCTTTTGCTGTTACTGCTTGGATGTGCAGTCCAGGTAAATACTGGCTGACGTTCGGATGAACCTGTGGTTCCTATGTCCAGGACTTAGCAGATTGATAACTTTTTTTCTGCCAGGTTCAGGCTACGTGAGCTGATTTAATGGCGATGAAAATATTTCAACAATTTCCATGTTCATTTCAGTGTGAGAAGAAAGAGGAGTACATTGAGAGGATCCAGATGCTCGACTTTGACACAAAAGCTGCAATAGCTGCTCACATTCAGGAGGTATCTGATGACACTTGAACACCACAACACTATTTGATTGTAAATCACTTTGTGTACATTTGTGCTGGTGATAAATAAAGACCACTGTAGACTTTTGTATCACAGCCAGCAGAGAGGGCCAAATGAGTTGCAGGCAAACATATTTAAAGAAACCTGATGCTGTGTGTAAATTCATGTTGAATCATTCGTTCCCTCAATATCCTGTCAATATCCTCTCCCATGTTTACCAGTTGACCCACTCTCAGGAGAACGTCCTGGATCTGCAGTGGTTGGAGTCCAGTGAGATGAACCCGGATGAGGTGGAGGCCATAGCGAGGAACATGGCCACGCACCTCCGACACATGCTGGACCAGAGGGACGCCCATCTGGAGGTAGTATGCATGTTCATTTTAATGATTCAAAGTTGTGCCATTTTATTTTATTTAACTGCATGTTTTGAATGTGAAAGGAATCGTGTTTTATACATTAATTGTCCATAAAGTGGATACAGACAATCCATATGATATAATATGACTTACTGTGAACATACCTCATCATCACAGTAGTGAAGTTCCAGATCAGTTTGTAGAGCACAGATGTTTAGACAAAACTGGATATTGACTAATATGTAATCTGTCTGCTACATCCCTCGTTGCCTTCCTTTCTGCAGACTATAGCAGAGCTAATGCAGGAAAAAGATGGCGTGGTTAGCTTGCTCAATAGCCCCTCCAGCCCACATTCCGGCAGCTACTCTCCCAGCATTCAGCAGCAGCATACCGGGTCCCAGCAGCACCTGGCGGTGGAGCTGGCTGACTCCAAGGCCAAGATCAGACGACTCAGGCAAGAACTGTGAGTATATGTGGACAAAGACGTGATAATAATGATTAAGTTTAAATGTTTAAAAATGCTGAACAGTAAAAAATTGTTTTGGGTTTGAGGATAATACAGAGGAAAATATTTTATGATGTTTTCAGTGGAATAAAAACTGAGTACCAGAGTACAGTACAAATGGAATGAGGTCAAAAATCCATCAAGTTATTTTCAGCATAATAATTGAAAAAATCTAAGAAATAAAAACATAAAGGTCTAAAGATTTGGATCAGATGATTCTCTTAAAAAATGTCTGTATCATTTTGCTCAAACTACCATATTACTGTACTGTTGTCATCAATATTGAATTTATTTGTTTATTAATTCATTCAGTTGTTTGTTTGTTTGTTTTTTTGACTGGGCTTTTACATTTTAATGAACGTCTAGCATAAGTGCTCATTTATATTAACTGTCCCTGGACACGTAACGTGAAACAAAAAACATTACATCACATTGCACTAAAAATAATAAATAAGCAAAATAAAAGGCAAATACACTTTGCTTCATGCTGAGTTAAAGACACTCTACATGCAACTGATCAGTCTTTTCCAAAATGTGTTTTTGGCATATGTTTTTTTGTTGTATGTTTTATTGTTTTTTGTTTTTTGGGGGGGACAGTGAATCAAACAACAATGTTATGCTAAAGTTTGGTTACTGGTAAAGAGTCGGCCTGGCTTTACTGGGGAGCAGCCTGTAAAGAGTGAATGAGAGAGATACTACAGCAGAAGAGAAGCCCTGGGGAGTTTGGCCCACATTACTGATGGCTTGGCAGGTTCCATGGCTGTGCACTACAACTGACCCACATTGGCTTTGGATCACTGCAGATACTACATGCGCACACACACACATGCACACTAACCCTGATCCGATCAAGATCTCAGTTCCATCTTTGCCCTCCATCCCCATCTTCTCTGCTGTATTGTCCTCTATTTGCTGGGATGCTGAGATTCACACTGTCGCCTCTGGGCAACCACAATATCAGTTAAAGCATCAAGTATGGCTTGACTTCAGCGCTTTGAATGGTAATGGCTTTAAATCCACCATATTTTGGGTTTAAACAGCAATGACTGCTTAATTTTTTTTAACCTTACTTTACTCATTTTGGTTTAACCACTAAGCAGTTGAAATATATACGTCGTGTTGTTGTCTTGCAGGAGTCAAGTGAAATATGAGACACGTGTGCTTACTCCTGCAGTTTTGTCAAATGTATCTATAGTTGTATATATTTAAACATATATTAATCAGTGGTGCACTGCCCTGCTTGTTTGTCTCTGCATCTCATACTTGACTCCACCAGAGAGGAAAAGAGTGAGCAGATGTTGGACTGCAGACATGAGCTGGGGAACATGGAGGTAGAACTGAAGAGGATCCAGCAGGAGGTTTGAAGACAAAGAATAAATACAGTTTCTTCTGATGGTGACACACAGTAACCCCTGACCGCTGTTTAGATTATACAGATTAATGCACAGCCTGCTTTGCTGTAGAGCAGTGCTTAATGACAGCAAATTTAAACCTCTGAACTCTGACTCAGAGATACAACTAAAGCTTGTATGGATTTGTCTGAACAGGAGATCTCAGTTTGTATTTCAGCCTTGTGTCTCAGATCTGCAGCACTAGGTTACATGGTTCATACCAAATCTTAGCTGGAATTTAGGGCAGCATTAATAAATGTTTTTGCCTGGAGTGGAACAACCTAACACAAGATTGACATACTGTAGATTTTGAAGTTATGTGAAACATGTTGGCAAACAGTTGTACTAGACATGCATCAGATTCGCATTAGCACTTATTGGATCCTTGTTTCTGGCCTTGTGATGGAAGTAAATATTCTGTTTCTGGTCTCAACCAACCTCTGAGAAAAATATCAGGCTCTTTATTAGATTCACGATCCAAAAGCTTGTTGCTTCCTTTATCCATTAGCTGTTTTAGTACAGGCCAGTAGCACATCAGGAGGTTACATTTGCTTTTTTTTGCAAAATTGGCTAATTTCTGCACCACAAAAACTTTAAAACTGAAACAAAACATTGAAAATCTCTAAGACCAAAATACTGAGCTGAAAGACACTGAAGTGTTTCACAGAGCAGAGAGGAACTGGAGGCAGGTGATGATTCTGTGGTATCATCACTATGTACAACTCAAACTCACATGCACATGTTGTCACTTGAGCCAGTGTAAATGTAAAAAAAAAATATTAGTGCAGCTATAGAATTAAAAAAAGTTATGTGATATAATATATGATGAAAGGCATGATGAGCCCCAATTAGATTGAAAACATTCCCACAACTGCTGAGAAGCTACATTTACTTAAGTTTTAGTTTGGCCCTATGAAATCATGCCTCTGTCTGAACCTTCACCAGAACTCCCAGCTGCTTGTAGATGCCAGAGCAGCCCGCACCTACCGAGATGAGCTGGACGCCCTGAGAGAGAGAGCCATCAAGGCAGACAAGCTGGAGAGTGAAGTGGGGCGTTACAGAGAGCAACTACACAAGATGGAATTCTACAAGACCAAAGTGGAGGTGAGTGTGGTCTCTAATGTTATACCAATGAACATGAATGTGTGTGAAATCACTGAATGCTATGATGTAACAAATAATTTACTGTATGATAAGAATAAGAGATATAATATGTATAAAATGTTCAGTATATAAAGGGGGCTTCATATCAAATGAGGACATGAAACAGACCATTTTAATCTGTGGAAAGTAAAACCTAAGAATCTGAGTGGTACTTTTTGTGTATGTGTGTATTTCAGGAGCTAAAGGAAGATAATCGGGTGCTACAGGAGACCAAAGAGGTGTTGGAGGATCAGTTGGAAGGCTGGAGAGCACGCTCAGATAAAATCCACCAACTGGAGAAGCACAGTCTGATGCTGAAGGCCCAGATTCATGACTTAGAACAGGTTAAGAGATGTGTATCAGTCATTATGTAACCTCTATCATGTAGCAGTCATCATGTGATGCCTCAGCTCTTCACTTGTATAAACTGAAGTATATTTAGTATATTTATAGACTGAATCTGTGTTGATAACTTTGTGTTTTCACTTTAGGAGCGGGACACTGATCAGAGGCGTATTGAGGAGTTGCAGGAGGAGAACCTGACTCTGTGTTTGGCTCAGAGGAGGAGCATGGAGGAGTCTCAACTCCTGGGCTGGGAGTTAGAGCAGCTCTCCAAGACCACAGAAAACTCACAGGGTAAGAACTGGTGCTATGGTGAACTTACAAAATGCTGTTAATGAGTGGGGATATATAGAGAATAGATCAGAAGATGAGAATGTAAATTATGTAAGCATGAGAATCCATGATTATATTAGATTTTTTGATCTTCTTAATAAAGAACCTAGGTTGAGAAGTTGGCCTTGAATTCCTTTGAATACATTTTGTATGAAGGTGAGGCAGTAAAGTCTGGCTCCCATACATGGCTGGAACTCATGTACTGAAAGTCAATTGTGTTCATGTGTGTGTTTAAGGTCCACAGACTCTGAGCGAGGAGGTAAGTGAGAGGACGCGCAGTCGGATGCTGAAGCTGGAGAAGGAGAACCAAAGTCTCCTGAGGACCATAGAGGAGCTCAGAGCAGCCCCTGTTAGCAACAACACACACCACCATCAGCATCAACATGTCTGCCAGGTGGCCTGTAGCACCAACAACTGGACCTCATCAACAGGCGAGCTCTCAGAGATACAAACCTCTGGCCCAAATACAGAAAACCACAGTCAGGCATCCCCACTCAGAACAGTACCTCAGCAGGTGCTGAATGGAGATCTAAACTCCCATCAGCGACTGCACACAGCGGAGCTGGAGGGAGTCCAGAGTGAGATTCTCCTCACAGACAATCCAGACCTTCATATTCAAGAGAAAGGACAGCTCGAGGATGGAGACAAAGGAGACCATTTCAAAGAACTGATGTCTGATCTGGAAGTTTTAGAAAATGCTCACAACAGACTCCATTGTTTTGTTGGATCATGTGATCACTCCCCTGGCTCCAACAGCATCTTCACAGGTCTGCCAGCACGTTCCTCCTATGCCAGCAAGCACACACATCGGCTGGAGGCCAAGTGCAAGGCTCTGGACACAGTTAATCAGCATCTACAGATGTCTCTTGACAACTCTGGTACGAAGTGTAAATCAAATTAAAGGTAAAGATTCATATCTTGTTTAAACTGTTACTAATGAATGTATTTCCCAACCTTCACCTTTATAGAAAGGAAGATTCAGCGTCTGGAGGCAGAGGTTCAAGAGCTGGAGGCAGAGAATCAAAGTCTGCAGGCCTCTTTAGAGGAACTTCGTATCTCGGCGAGACGCCTCGAGCAGTTGGAAACAGAGAAGCAGAGCCTGGAGCAAGAGACTACAGCTCTGGAGAGAGACAAGAGGCAGCTAGAGAAGGAGAATCGACGACTCCGCCAGCAGGTAGTATTCAAAGAAACAAGGATAATGTTGGTCAGACCTACACTGCCTTTGCATAAATGGACTACTTCCTCTGGTACAGGCTGAAATCCAGGATGCCAACTTAGACAGCAGTAATGTCTGCATGGCCAGCCTGGAGAGGGAGATGCGTTTTCTAGTGAAGGAGGCAGAGGGGTTAAGAGAGACTGCTGAGAGGGTCAAAGGCCTGGAGAGAGACAACAGGGAACTGAGTAAGCAAGCTGCTATCGATCAGAGGACTCTGGCCACTCTCAGAGAGGTGAGACCACTTTCACCCCTGTTCTGTTTGCCCTAGGATTTTTACAGCGGCAGTGTGAATGTGTAGTGCACACTTGCACACATACATCTGTATACTCAGGTCAAAACATTTATCTGTCAATAAGCTGACCCCAAACATTAATTTAACAAACTGGAAAAAAGATCAAAGCAAGGTAAAATAGATTATGGGATTCTGTTGTTGACAGTATCCTTAGTATTCTCCTCTTCTGATTGACAGCTTCCATTCACTTTTTGTTCTAATATGAGTAGAAGTGCTTTCACCACTCACTACACAGCTAACTTCATGTCACATCCTTGTCCATCTAGAGTCATATAAAATATTAGGCAATTGTTGGACATTTTGTAATTTTGATGTATGGCTTTTGAGTAATGGCTAGAAAGTGTTTTGTGCAGTCACACTAACTTCAGCCTTGACCTACTCCTTGAGTCCCAGTGGACATATGGGCCAAAATGTAATATTTGCCTCCACAAGACCTCCACAGGCTTGACCATTGAGTTTGACCAAAAAATCAGTTCCTCCGGGAGTTCCAGTGAATGTTTGTACCAAATTTGAACGAGTACCGGCGACTTGTTATTGAGATCATGATCAGCTGTTGCTGGTGCGGAGGCATAATAATTCGATAAATGGCCAGACTTGCTGACTGCAAGGCATGCTGTCCATCTGTAGGAGCTGGTGAGCGAGAAACTGAAGATGCAGCAGAGAGACAATGAACTGGAAAGGCTGAGCCACGAGCGAGAGATGAAGATCCTGACTCAGGAGAGTGAACAACAGTCTGACCAGGAGACACCAGAAAACAGGTATTTACATTCTTCTTTGGATTTTAACCTTCCACTCCGTAGCCTGTAAAGAGGACATGATAACAAATAAGGAGTGTTATGATGACACATTCCTTATTTCCTCCATGCAGCAGGTTCAAGATGCTGGAGTCAGAGCTTGAGTCATCTCTGAAAAAGTCTCTGCAAATTAAAGAAGACAAGATGGCCGCTCTAGAAGCTCGTCTGCAGGAGTCCTCCGCCCTGAACCAGCAACTACGTCAGGAGCTCAAAACTGTAAGTCACCAGGACTGTTGAAAAAAAAGCTTTAAAAATACATCATACTTTGTTACACATTCAAGTGTCGACCTTTTACCACACACAGGTGAAGCTAAGCTATGAAGCTCTGCAGCAGAGGCAGGAGGAGGAGAGCACAGCGTCATGCTCCACCCCTCCATCCGAGACCGGCAAAGCAATGAGTGAATGGCTGCGAGAAAGCCAGGAGGCCACCAAGGAGCTGCTGAAGCTAAAAGACCGTCTCATTGAAGTGGAGAGAAATGTAAGTTGAGGGGCTTCCTCAAAGTAGATGACCCAAAGAATCAACCTAGAAAAGATTGGTTAAAGGTCAAAGGTCATCTCCTCCCCTCTTTTCTCTTCTTCCCTCCTCTCCACTCCACTCCTATGCAGAATGCGACACTGGAGGCAGAGCGCCAAGCTATGCAGGCCCAGCTGAAGCAGCTGGAGAGTCAGTCTGACAGCCAGCAGGCTCAGATCCTCGCCCTGCAGAGACAGGCTGCCTCACTGCAGGAGAACAACACAGCCCTGCAGACACACAACGCTAACCTGCAGGTACTGTTACTTAATACACAGTATTCTCCATAGTACACTTAACATAATAGCTCCTGAATATTAATGTATCTTAATATATTTCTGATACAGTCCTATAAGGTTTTTTGTTAAACACATAAAATCCATTTATACCACGTAACCTCCAAATCAACTTTTTCTCCTTTCTTCTCCAGGTGGAGAAATCCACACTCAATTCACAGAGCGCCTCCCTCATGGCCCAGAATGCTCAGTTGCAGCAGCAGCAGTCAGGGACAGAAAGTGAACGGGACAGCGCCATACGAGAACGCGAAGAGCTGCGTGGTGTACACGAGCAGCTGGTACGAGATCACGAGCGGCTGGCAGCTCTGCATGAGCGGCAGGCCATGGAGTATGAGGCCCTGATGGGCAAACACGGCTGTCTGAAGAACGCTCACCGCACACTGGAGCTGGAGCATCGCACACTGCAGGACAGGTGGGACAGAGGCACAATCAATGAATTGTCAACCAATGGGGTGTGAGATTCTTGTACTTGATGTGTGTGTTTGTGTCCGTGTCGGGGGTACGTTCAGATACAATAGTCTGCTGCAGCAGCGGGCCAAGCTGGACGACCTGGAGAAAGCCCTGAGGGAGGAGCAGATGAGGATAGCTCTGGAGAAAGAACAGCACAAGACAACAGCTTCTGAATGCTGCAGGCTACGTGATGAGAAGGACTGGTGAGGAGGCAAACCTAACACACCTGTAGTACACACACACACACAAACACACTCACTCATGGACACCTGTCCTAGTCATCTGATTCACCCCCTTTCAAATTTTGTCATCTTCACTTCAGCAAAAGCACATGCATAGCTACACTTTCTAACACTGACATCACTGTACATAAATTTTTTTTAGGTTGAACCAGACTTACCATCAGCTTCTTAACGACAACGAGTTGCTGACAGCAGATCACAAGCAGCTCAAGAGCCAGCTGAATGAGGCCAAGCTGGAACACACATGGCTGGAAGTGGACTTCTCCAAACTTAAGAAGGAGTTTCAACAGCTGGACATCACCTCCACAAAACTCAACAACCAGTGTGAGGTACGGGCACGCATCAGGTGGTACACTGCCTCATTGTTTCTTAACATTACTGTAGTATTTGTATGTGCTTTGTATACTACATTTATGCATGTTTGTCTGCTACATGTTCAGCTGCTGAGCCAGTTAAAGGGCAACCTGGAGGAAGAGAATCGCCACCTGCTCAGCCAGATCGAGACCCTGATGCTGCAGAACCGAACGCTGTTGGAACAATCTATGGAGAGCAAGGATCTGTTTCACGTTGAAGAGCGGCAGTATATGTAGGAAAACAGCAATCACATGACACAAAGATAATGTGGCATTAAACAGGGCTTTATCTGTTCTTTTAGTGTTATGTTATTATCTTAATGAGCTGACACATTAAGACTCAGGGTTTGATACTATGCACTATTTACAATGCCCCAAATAACAGCAAAGTTGACTTTTCTCTGCATGTCTCTGTTCAGTGACAAGCTTAATGATCTGAGGAGGCAGAAGGAGAAGCTGGAGGAAAAGATAATGGACCAATACAAGTTTTATGAGCCCTCGCCTCCTCGTAGGTGAGTCTGGATCCATGGTGTTGAGCACAATTTGTCTTTTTTACCATTACTAATGACGACTTACTAATGACTCTCGCTACAAATGACATGGCCAGGTCAAATTTCTATTTTCACATTTACCATTTTCTGTATGTGTGGCACGTGGTTAATTAACATTGAGTCTGAATATGAATGCACTTCACTACAGTTCTTAACTTTTTTTTATTTTTCACTCTTGAATTTTTTTAACACAGCATTGGTGTGTGATCCACTTTCCATTTGATATGGTTAACTGGTTAGCAGCTTGTTTACTCTTTAATACTATCTTTCATTTGGAGTCATGTTTATATCTACATGATGAATGCATCCATTACTCATTCATCAGCTATAATACTTACGTGTACAGGGTTGCTAAGGGGTTGGATCCAGCCCCAGCTGACATTGGGTGAGGTTGGGGTTCACCCTGGACAGGTCGATCATCTATGACAGGGCCGACCAGCACCAATGCCAGTTCAATATTCACTCTCCATTTAGCTTTGTTTTGGTCTTTACTAACTCCCTAGGAAATGCTTAACTCTATAGTTGTGAGATGCTCTTAAGTGTTAACCTAACTAGCTGCTGATCAGCTTGTTTGTTGCTAACTTAGTCTGGCAGAAAACCAAACAATGAGAATGGAGAAGAGGGAGGGATTTGGAGAAAGAAATCAAATTTTTAAATGCTCCTCTGTGTTACGTCCATCAGTTAGTCACTATTACTTTGTCTGCCTGCTGTTTTGTGCTCAGCAGGTTGTACACAGTACAGTTCATAGGGCACTGGAAACAGCTGCCTGCCGTGGTAAAAACAAATGTGCACTTTGAAGTCATAACAGTAAGCTGCAAGATGCTAAAATGCTCCATAAAGCTTAGACTTACAGCACAGATGATTAATAACTTTGTATTTAATACCTGGGTATGTCACAATGAGCATCCACTTTCACATACACATGGTTATTTGCGGGTGCAGAGCAGCCAGGCTCATGCTGTGCCTGATGGACCGTATGTGTCTCACTCAGTATGCCGTGTCATTTCTCTACAGACGTGGAAACTGGATAACTCTAAAACTGAAGAAGTTGATGAAATCCAGTAGCCGAGACCACGGATCAGAGAGGCCCCCCACACCCACACACTCAGGTGTTGCTGAGCCACACCTGTCCTCTCACGACAATGGCTCCTTCATCAGCTCAGATGGTTCTGGAGGCTCGGCCTCAGCAGGTGACGCCATCTCCCCTCAACGCAACAACAGTGAGTATAACCCTCATGAATCCACCAGATCATCTCCCACTGACTGAGCAGAACCAACCTCATCAGAGCACCACAGTCGCCCCTTCACTCCTGCAGCAATAGACAACGGAGTGAGATCCTCTGAGGCAGGGTGCAGAGATCATTCATGTGCATGTGAGATCCAGCCCACAGACAGAGGACAGAGAGACGTGGGTGAACTGATAACCACGGCAGCTTCATCTGTGTGTGTGGCTTCCTTCAAAGGACAGACATCTTCACAAAATTTAACCAAAGTACCTGCTCCACCACGTTTTTCAAGATGATGCAAGAACTTAAATACATGCATTTTGAAGTAAACCTGTTTCAACACTGTTGTCATGTGGGTAGTATCTTCACATGGTGAGTGTGAAAGGTCAACAAAGGCCAGAAATGAATAAAAATGACTAAAAACTAATGAAATCTAATGAAAACTAATGAAAACAGTTCACCACTTAGTGTGTCCTCATGAAAGGCGGTCATTATGAGAAACAATGGAGGTATTGCTTCATAGTTAAGATCAAACAGGTTGTGTGTGTCATGTCCAAACTGTCATTCTTCCTGATGCATGATATGTGTAAAATTTCCTCAACAGCCCTTAATGTCTTCCCTGTGTTTTTCACTTGTCTTTATGTATTTCTTCACACCCTCCTTACCTCCCGATTACATACTTCCCTTCTCCCCTTCTTCCCTTCCTATCCTCACCTTCCCTCACTTTACTCTCTGTGCCTGCTCCGTCACCTCCCACCCATCCTCTCTGTCGACCTCTCATGTGGCTGTACTTGCCGTGAAAAAAGCCACACTGAAAATGTTTCCCCGTATGAGGAACAGGCTGAAGGACAGAGACAAAGTCAAGTCCATCTTTCGTCGATCCATGTGTAAGAAGCCCTGCGGTCCAGTGTCTCTAGCCTTTTATTTAACTCCTAACTTGATTGTACTGGCGTGTCTATGCTTTGTAATTTTCTATCATCCATCACATGCCATGATGCTACTGTAACACTGGCTTAAGTAGGATTCATCATCAGGGGTCATGTTAGTAATGTGTGGAGTTATGACAACCTCATTCCCTCACACTAACTTTGATTATTTTTAGGATATGATAGATTTAAATCACAGCAGTAACTTTCTGGTAGACTGGTTATATTTGAAGATACTCTGGGCTATTTTATTAGAACAGAGGAGGTCAGAGAAATACTGCAATGCAGGAGGCATTGCTGCATAAGCTCTGCCCCATTTGTACTATACTATATATATATATATATATATATATATATAAAACAAGGATTTTAGGTCATTATGTGATCAGTGGAGAAAGCTGGATATCTACATCTCCATGTTGTCAACACCATATAAGAGCTACCTCATAACTTCCGTCACTCCCTCACCTGTCCACCTCCCTCACCCACCCCTCACAATTCTTCCACTCCTCGCTCCACCACTGCAGCCCTGAGCAGCTTGGCCTCTCCTTTGGCCCAGTGGGCAGACAGCTCAGAGCAGCTGGAGGGGTCAGAGGCTGATGTGGAGGAGGACAGGAAGGACGTCCTGACCTCATCCCTCACCACCTCCATCTTGTCCATTCTCCATCTTCATCATCCCCCTACTCCACCATCTGGCCGTCTCCACACTGCTGCCACTGACATCACAGACACTGCTCCGGATGTTTCTGAGCTCTGGGTGACAGGTAGTGGCATCCACGTACCACTGTTTTGTTGATGTCAGCTTCAGTAGCCAGATGTTAGAATAAAGTGTAGAGGAGAGGAGAGCAAATGCAGCACTGTGTGCTTTTGTTTTGAGTGTAGAAGACAAAAGTGTTGAAAAGTGTTGGTCAGTGATTTTGCATTTTGTGCTCCACAGACAAGAACTCAAATGATAGTGCTGCCCCACTTGGATACGAGGACAATAACGAGGTGCAAAACCACGGTAAAGCACTGTTGATACTCATTTAGAGGATTCAGCAAGCATACAGATGTATTACCAGCTCAGGAATTAGAGTAAATCCATCAAATCGCAATCATGACCTTGTTTTATATTAATCTCTGTGCTGAGCACTAGGGCCTGTAACTGTTGCAAGACTTGACTCTGCTGCCCCCTGCTGGAAATGAACAGTATGATTTAAATGTAGCTGACAAATGATTTCATGACAGAGGTGTATACTGTATACTGTACTGTAGCTCTTTGATAAAATATCACCATCTCTTCCCAGGTCTGAACGGCATCCAGAGTCGAGCCCACAGTGAGAGCAGCGGTGAGTTCAGCCTGAGTCTGGAGAATGAGCCGTGGTCTAATGGCAGCAGCCCTATCCAGCAGCCCCCATCACGCCGTTCCTCCTCCTCTTATCAGCCACCCAGTGACACCTCCACCCCCCAACACAAAGCTAAAGCTTCCAACATGCGCATTAGCAACAATTCAGATCTCCAGTCTGTACCAAAACAAAGGGATCTTGGGCTGTCTCAGGATTTCTGGCTCACAAGGGGGACAAGGAGCATCCGAAAGGGGTCAAGAGGGAAAGTGGCACGTCGCTCATCAGACTCAGGGGGTTCAGTTCAAATAAACCCAGGCCTCAGTGGGACAAATACTAAATCAAGCTCAAGCAAAGCTGACACCACCCAAGCTTTAGCTTGTTCACCCATTACAGTTTTGTATGTCCAAGGGAAGTCATCCTCGATGTCTGGGTGCCTCAACTGCTTCTCCACCCCTCTGGGGAAAGAGGGACGTTTGAGAGAGCCAAAAAGTCCGAAAAGTCTCCCCCGTGCCAGCAGTGTCATTTCTACAGCTGAGGGCTCATCCAGACGCTCCAGTGTCAACAGTGACTGCAGGGTAAAGACTGACTCTCTCCTGGCCCGTGCTTCAGAAGACACCAACAAACAGGAGGAAACAGTGACTAAGAATCAACAACCAGAAGCTGACATTAAAAACAGTGAATCAGAGCTGGTTCCTCCAGTTAAACCTCCCAGAGACCCAGCAGTTGTTGTTCCTGCAGATCGCCCAAAGTCCCTCGTGCAGGAGTCACTTTGCGGCTCCTCGTTCACTTTCAGTTCTGTGTTCTCAAACACAATCTTCAGTGATTCTGTGGTCACGACCACAACAAGTCTGGAGGCGCTTGACAATAACCAGACCTTCCTCAGTCTGAATCCTCCTCTAGTGCAAAACTGCCCAGTGGAGGGCCAGGACTCGTCTCACAACTCAACACAGGCACTGCTCAACGTGGACGATGAGCAGAGTCCAAATGCAGAACATGCAGCTGGGCTGGAGGAGAAGGACAAGCTGCTCACAATTGCATGAAGGCAGCTGTCACATCATTGAATATTGTGTCTTTCAAATACAGCAAGTGGCTGAAAGGCCCCAAAGCACACAATTTAATTCGCTGAAAATAAATTGTATCCACTGACAGTATAATTATACAGTTATCCTTAAAGTTGTGTTGAATAAAAAGATGTTTAGATGCTTTTGGTTCAGATTTCTGTCCCACTGCTTAAATAACATCAGCACCTTTTACTACAGTATGCCTGAACAAAAGGCTGTTCAGCAGTTCACTCTGTTGTGTTTCTGTTCAGATTTTGCACAGGTTCTGTCGTGTAAAAATTGCGATATTCTGTTTTGACCATGAATAATTAGATTGTTGTTGTGACTCAGCTGGTTTACCTTGACTTCACCTCACTGCCACTCCTGTGTTATGTGTAGTTGTGTTTGCCAAAACACTTTATTTAAGCCCATTAACTTATTATAAGTTGCCCTCCGTGTCCCATAAATTTGAATTTAGGTGTGAGGGAAATGTCATATTCATGTGAGAGAAGTGTATATCTTGTAAAATAGGACGTGCTCCTGGATGCTATTTTCCCTTAAATAAAGAACCCCAATGTGTAAAATCTGCTTTTGCATTGTCATTCTTTTGTAACTGTGGGGAGCACTTGTCCCCGCCCACTGTTCCTATTGGTCGCAATAGAGGTCACGTGAGTGAACGCGGAAGTGCACCATTTACAGTGGAAAAACAAAACATTCGGGGGTGGTGTTGAGTTGAGTAGTGAACCTGGAGCGGCGTTACTCAGGTTTGCTGCAGTGGTTGCATAAGCTGTACCGGATAAGTCGACAGTTATACCCGGGCTTTGATACGATGCTGAGCGCCGCCGCCGCGGAGAGGAACAAGGAGCCCATCCTGGCGGTGCTCCGGGAGAGCGTGAACACCGGGAGACCCCTGCAGGCTCTGGAGATCTCCTCCGGTACTGGGCAGCATGTCACACACTTCGCTCAGGCCCTGCGGAATATAACGTGGCAGCCGTCAGAGTACGACCATCAGTCACTGGACAGGTAAACGCAGTTTTTTCAGTTAATAATACATGTTCCCAGTGAACTGCAGGTATTTGTGAAAATCAATATGTGCGCAGTAAACTTGCCATCAGCCATTGAACTCGGGTATTATAGTGTATCATTTTTAAGTGGGGCAGCTAAATACCAAATATTCCTTTTAGCAGAGGTGCAGAACATACAGGCAGACTCTGATGGTAAGTGTATTGTTGGTGGGTGCGTGCATTAACAATATCGTCTTTTGTCTCCACTCTCAGTATAGAAGCGTACAGAGCTCACTACCAGCTGCACAATGTGAAGCCTGCCATCCACCTGGATGCTTCTCTGCCCCACCAGTACTGGGGAGGGATCCCTGCTGAGAGCCTTGATCTGATAGTCAACATCAACATGATCCACATTTCTCCAATAGCATGTACTGAGGTAGGACGCCCACATGCACCACCTGCTCTCATTGGTCCTTTGTGATCTGTTGATAAGTTGCACATCTGTTTGGTAATAATGAATGCACCTAAAGCACAACATGTACAGCTGTGTTGCAGGCCATGTCAACACCTCAGTTATTATCTATTCTTAAACCCTATGGCCTTAGGGGCCTTGAATTTCACAGTAGCTAACTCTTAATTATGTTATTGTATACTGTCTGCTAAAATAACACATTTATTACCTCCTCAGAGAAGGGAGGAAGACATTTATATAGATAGATATATAGGCCTTTCATGTGTCCAGCATAGTTATAATGATAATACTAATACAAGTTGATATACAATAATAATTAAAATTGGTCCAGTACAGGGGTCCCGCCCCTTTCTTTTGCAGAGCATTATACAGCCTGATGGTAGTTTTTAAATTAATTTGATATTTGTCCCTTAACTTAAAGCAACTTTTGCAGCACAATTACAGTATCTAACTTAAGCTGGCAAAGATTAGCCATCATCATTTATTGCTCAGTCCAGACTGAGTAAAGCTGTAGCAGTGAAACCTGTGAGTGCATCTACAAGCACAGAGGATTTTATTCGCCATTTGTGGGAGAAAATTGTGTCATTTCTTATTTCAAAAGTTGTATGATGCATCTTTTTAGTTTTTTTTCTGGTCCTGATGTTCCTGTTGCATGAAGTGGAATACAAAGTATATACTTGTATATACTCTACTACCATTTTGATTCATAATTACTGTAAGCAATAGCCCATTTACAATGTCAGCCTCAGGTCTTTCAATGTATGAAAGAGACCAAGGCAGTTCAGTTGTTGTCTTCCTACCACTCAGCCACCACTGCATATTATGGGATGCTAGTGCCTGAGGCCATTGCTATTTTCTTCTAGGGTTTATTCAATGGGGCTGGAGCACTGTTGAAGCCACAAGGTCTTCTATTGACATATGGGGTGAGTGAAAGAAGCACATACAAGCTACTATCAACAGTAAACATGTGGTTGTTAACAGTAAATGGCAGGTCACATATTTGGTTGTTACTGATTCTTCAGCCCTATGCAGTGAACGGACAGATCACCCCACAGAGCAACATTGACTTTGACTACAGCCTACGGCAGAGGTAAAATACTCAGCAATAAATGTTTCAAGGCTTCAATGTTTCAAGTTCAGAAGAAATTTGAAAAACATGATGTGGTCAGAATCTTTTCTTCACAAACACATGACTAACCATGAATTTCTCAGATGTTACTTATTTTATCTAGATAAAATTAGAATAAACATGCATGAATGAGTGTTCGCTTTATAATAGAGACTAAATGCTGAATAATTGTGATTTGTGTTTTTGTCATCACTGATAACTAATGCAGCTGTGACAGTGGGTATATTTCAGAACCATGTTTTTTTTTGTCTTACAGGAATCCAAAGTGGGGACTCAGAGATATCTCCCTCCTGAGCTCTTTAGCGCAAAGAAATGGTTTATACCTGGAGAGGCTTGTAAGTAAACAGCTCAGAGTATAAACACTGTAGTTATGGAATTATTTGTTTACTAATGCATTATTTATATCTTGTCTTTCCAAGGTGGACATGCCAGCAAACAACAAGTGTCTTCTGTTCAGAAAGGAGAGTCTGGTGTGAAGTATCCTGTTGCCTCCCTTTTCTGGATGGGGACCATGTTTGGAACAGGATGGTCAAAGCGCCTTAACTTAGACTTGAAGCTCAGATACATTGCCAAATTTTCCAGAACTGTAACTGAATCATGTTTCTCAATATTCCAATGCGCACTGACTTTAGATAAAAAAAAAAAAACCATTTAATCTGAAATGTGACACTCTCATCTATTATATTGCACACGTGAGTAAAATGAACAAGGCTCAAACACTGGTTGTGTTCCATGTTTAACTTACGACAGCCACCCTTCTCTGTTATTTAAATTCTTCATTCAGTTTGCAGAGACTAAAACTACATTAGCAGAAGTGCTTTGCAGAGAGATGTAACAGAGGCTATGCTGTAGATTAGATCTTGACAGTAACAACACAAGGGAATCTATATGAAACGCCTATGTAAAAGTCTAATACAAAGAGCCCAATATAAAACAAACATAATACAATAAAACAAACAGTAGAAAAACACAATATAGATGTGACATACTGTAGGTGTCTATTTCTTTAGCATCACAAGCTAGGTGTTTCTGCTCGACTTGTGTGGCTGCTATTCTGGCTACAGTCTTCTTTTTACAAACATACAGAGTAGATGTTATGAAAGAATATCTATATTTCAACTTATTTAAAAGCGCATTTCAGCACCAATATAAATGGGCTCACAACACATCTGGAATGTAGTACAACCTGTGTTGTAATGAATATGTATTGTAAATACAAAAAGATCTCTGGATGTCATTAACATACAGTATTTAACATTTTTGTCTTTTGATTTAAAGAATTGTTATTAAATTACTTTACTTGTGGCAATGCTGATGCTTATCTTCAGTGCTTAAGGTAAAAGTGGCCACAGATCCTCTGTGGGCAAACACGTTTATGTCTGTGGGAGGTTTATGATGCCCCACAGGCCTTTTTGGCCAGAACTTCACGTAGCCTCTTGAGCCGGCGTTCAGTTATGGCTCTGACATAGCTGTCTGATTGGATGATGGCCATCCCATCATGCACCACTCCCATCACCAGCAAAGGGTTTTCCTCCATGGTGATGTTGGGGCAGGGGCAGCTCCAGTCAATCTTGGCAATAGTCACTTCTAGGTGTTTGGTATTGAAGAAAGTCAGCCCCATCTTCTCATCTCTCAGGACCTCGTCCAAGCTGAAGCGGGCCAACCCAGAGTCCAGATCCTCCACCAGCTCTGTCAGCCGCCCCACAATGGCAAAGTCACTGCGACATAAGCTGGGTACCATTTTCCCCTTCACTCGACAGGTCTTGCAAGGTTTTCTTTTGGCTTGTGGGCAGTTTGCTTCACACTCTTTTTTTGTGAGAAATTTGTTGGCATTCCCATGGCAGCCACCGTAGACGAAGGCCTGGCACTCTTTCATGACAGAATTCCAGGCCCATCGTGCCTCCCAAGACTTGCAGGGGCCCTGAACAGCAGGCAGGGAGCAGATGCCCATGCCCTCCCTCTGACAGGAGGCCTTGCACTCCTCGTACGTCTCAAACCGGTTGCGACTGTCGTCACATCCACCGTTGCTGAAGGCCATGCAGGTGCCCAGCTTGCTATCATAAAACCAGTCCACGTGGCGCTCTCCACTGCACACTCTCATGTCCACCTCAGCCAGGCAGTCTGCTGGAGAGAATGGTCTCCCCATGGGCATCTCAGGATCTTCAGAGAAGTCATCATCAGCTCTGCGGATGACAGACAGAGGGTAGTCTGCACGAAGAACTCCTGCAGAGTTGCGTGCAATGCAGGTGTAGATACCAGTGTCCCACACCTGGGCGTTGTAAATGACTAGCTGCCCTATGTTGGTGATGACCACATTGCCATACATCTGGTCAGGCCTCATGACGAGCCGTTCTCGCCGCTCACTCTGTTTCTCCCATGTCACATCAGGTCTGGGGACTCCAATGACATCACAGTGGAAGCTGACTGTGCCGCCCACATAGATGGACTGATGGTGAGGGTTTGAGTACAGTGTGGGGGGCATGGGGTCCTCCTGGGAGGATGTTGGGGTGGGATTGGCGGTGGTGTCCTGAGGCAGTGGACTGGTGTGGGGCCCGGCCAGGTAGAAACGACAGGTGACCACAGTCAGTGTCACCCCACGGATGCAGGCCTCTGCATCCATGTAGCAACGGTTGAAATAGGTGAGGCCGTCTGAAGCACAGGTGAAGTTTGGCTCCTTCTCACATCGGTCCTGGCACTTGCAGATGGGCTGCCCATCCCAGATGTCACAGGTTGCTCCTTGCTGGCTGCAGATGAACCCCTCACAGGTAGCAGTGGAGGCGGGGGCGTTGTCTCCCTTTCCTCCGGACAGCCCATCTGGCTGTGCAGGCGTGCCGTCAGAGAAACGTGCTGCCACACAGCTGTTGAGACCACACACGTTGGTGCAGCACTTCTCAAAGTCGGCACAGTCCTACACACAGAATGCAAAAACACACAGCAGTCATGAAAGCTTATTGAATCAGACAAAACAGAAAGTCAACCTGATGATACGCATGTCTGGTTGTTGTGTAATCATCACCTCGTCGACGCTGCATTCCCTCTCGCAGGTGCTTTGCGCATCAACCCACAGATTGGTATTCAGCTTGTTTGGACAAAGTCCCTCGTGCTCAACTTTGGATCCTGCCACACTTGCGCACAGTGACAGCTCGGGTAGTTGGCAAACCAGCAGCATCAACAAACACACACACATCCACCCCGATCCAGGTTTAGTAGAAGGAGCATTGCGCATGTGTGTGTCCTTTTTACGTCTATCCTCCAAGAGCTGTAGACGGATTTTATACATTGTCGCCTTTTTGCATGAGTCGACCACCGAGTAATTCCATTCCTCCTTTAGGTCTTCAACAAAGGAAGAAGACTGTTGTGGATCCGTTTTGCGCGTAAATAAAAGTCACTTTATCGTGTGCGGTGGAGAAAAGTTCATACATCCGACCGGTCAGAGCGAGTTTCCGCGCGCTGGACATTCACTGACCAAAATATATCCCTTGGAATAAGAAGGGAAATAAGCTGGATGGCCACATAGAGCGATCGCCGTGAAAATCAAAACAAAAACTGGCAACAATGGGCAAAATCCCCATTCAAGCCGATTCCCCAGAACAGCGAAGTGCGCGGGCGAGGAGCTGCACAATGAGAGCGAGACGCAACATCAGCCTTTGAGAGTGTGAATGGAGGTGGAGAGGGCAGCCCCTCTGACCGCCCCCGTGGTCGTCCAGTGTCTGAAACTTTTATGAAGCAGCACCATGCGCTAAGCAACTGGACAAACATTGTAAAAACATCAAAGGAAACGTGGGGCCACGGTGGCAAGCTGTCCCAACAACAGAGCGCGGAGCCAAACAGTGCGGTGAGAAGTCCAACTTTACAAGAGTCCAGACAGGATTTTACAGAGGTGGCGTTCATAAATGAGCGAACAATCAGATTCCCTGCAGAGTCTGTTGTAGTGGCTGGTTTTATTTCCAAAACAGGTCGCAGTCAGATTTGTCCACATGTATTCACGCAGTGCAGACTCGCAGAAACGCTTTCTGATGCACAAATCAAAGTAAATGTGAGGTAGTCCGTAGTGTGTGTGTGTGTGTGTGTGTGTGTGTGTGTGTGTGTGTGTGTGTGTGTGCAGGCGCGGAGTGTGAAGACCAAACACGGAGGCGTGTCGCAGCACGTCTTGCAGAACACGATGTTTACGTCCTCCTCGTCTAGACGTCGGTCAATTTACCAGCGTCCCTCATTCACACGGAGCTCAGAGATGCCACGGTCAGGTGGGAAGACGTAAAGCGCCACATTTTCAATGGTGCGCGACTCATCTTTGTCCCGGCGCAGCTCCGAGGCGATGAGAAGCAGCTCCCCTCATCTTTTCATCGAGGGTGACCCTGCAACCTTTGGGTGACTTTTGACCGCGCTGCATTCAAGGCGCGGCAGCGATGTGCCGGTTATCCACGACTGGCCAATACAGAGGGAGCAGCTAATCAATTCAGAGCCCCCCCACAGCTTTTATTGCACTTGAGCAGCCTCGGGCCCGGACTGGACAAAAGGAACAAAACATATTCCCACAATTCGCACAATGACCTTGATAAAGGTTTGAATGAAAAATCATCGCAGCGGAGCGCACAAGCTGATGGAGACACAAAGCCAGCCTTGTAGTTTTAACCCTTTATTTCTGATGGGTGGCTGTTTTCAATGGAGACAAAATTAGAAGTATAATCCCGTATCCAAACCTTTGGACACACAGCTCTGATAGCAACAATCGTAATCAAATATTACACACAGTGCTTTAAAAGTCCACTCAGGATCTTGTGTTAGCCTATTGTACTGGTCTCACATCATACACCACATGACACAGGCGCCAGCAGGAAACATGCACCCACTTTTTTATGCACTCATTGACCTTAATACATACGTACATACATACAGCCATGACACTGGGAATGTTGAATTGGAAATACAGCACGTGTTAATCAGAGGTGGAAAGCAGAAGGAGGGTTTACATTTGTGTTGATTAATTATTCAATTATTAAAAGAAAAGTTAAAAAATATTTGGTTCAGACTCAAAGACAAGGCCAGGGTTGGGAAATAAGAGTTCGTGTAAGTAGCAAAAAGTACAAATACTCCGGGAAGCAGCATCGCTGATAAAAGTATTACAGTAGCTGATGACTTTCCACCTCTGATTCCTACAGTCCCACAGATTAGCACATAGCCACGGCAAGGTAGCAGATGAATATTGTTTTACATTCATAAATACATAGCATATACACAAAATATCCAAAAAGCGAATCCAATTAAAACGTCCAGTGTCCTGTGAGCTCCCACCGTCCTGTTAAGGACCGAGACACCGCCGCAGGAGACTGTGATGGCAAAAACAAGCTGTACATGTCAGTTTGTACAAGGTTTCCTTCTCAGCTCCGAGCAGCCTTTTCACTGCTCCAGGCGTCAACAGAGTCAAATCGATCATGCTGCTGATGGTTTAAACCATTTAAGGCATAAGATACAACTAAGAGACTGTCAAATTTAGCTGCATGAACGGCCTGCGACGGTCGACAGATGTCTGAACCGATGACTGATGGAGATGGAGGGTGAATTCATTTGGGCTGGAATCGAGGGGCACCACAAAATATCTCACAAATGAGACGACTTGGGTGGGCTCTGCTGGACAGTTTCACAGAACGCGTGGAACTAGACTAAGAATGTTTTCAGTGGTTTACTCCTCTGAACTTTCTCAAGTCTGGAACTCTTGTACCTGTGAAAAGTAGCCCTGTATGCTCGTGACATTCAATTAAAGCCGGTTTTCTGTAAAACTTGTCTGAGTTTCAAACAAGTAGCTCGGTTCTCTTGTGCCTATAAAGGGAATTTTCAACGATAGGCAAAAGGCATAAGACACACAAATTAGTATTGTACATCAAAGCTCCCAAAACATTCAAGACAAAAACAAGCGCATGAAGCTCCTCCCCAAGAACGACCACTACACACACACAGACCGAAACGACAGCACGAACAGGATATTTACAACTTCAAGTTTCAACTTCAACTTTAAATACCAACAAACAATCCTGATCCACATAAAACTAGCTAATGTCCCTCCACTCGTTTGTAGTGTTAACAGGTGAGTGATAATCCTTGAATTCACATCTGTTGGTCCCAGGGAAATCTTGTTCTACTTGATCACAGTGAGCCTCTGTAGTAAGAGTACGAGTGAACGGACATCCACAAGATGGCACCGGCAAGCGCAGAGGAAACAGAAAAACAACCCAGCCGTCCAAGTCAGTTCCCAAAGGTCAATGTGAGTTTGCAGCTAATCTGTTTCTGATGAAGACAGCTGGCAGCTCTCCATGCTCCTCTCTGGCCTCATGGCCTCTGGGAGCAACAACACTTTCATATCGGTCCTAAGGAGGCAACCATTAGTCCTTGTCTTCACTATGAGATCTTACAGTTCCCTTTGGAGGAGGACGACGAGTTCTTTGGAGGACTCTGTGGTGGCCTGAAGGATTTTGAGCGTTTTAGGCTGTTGGCTTTGCTTCCACCGCCGCTGCCGCCCGAGGCAGCGCTGTTGGCTACTGAGTAGGAACGTCCATGCATCATGACTGCGTTCATGCCGTTAGCCATCGAGAAAGACTTGAGGTGCGACTTGATGGCGACAGGTAGAGGCAGTTTGTCAATGAGGTGCACCGGTGTGCAGGAGACTATCGAACGGCAGCACAGGTCTTGGAGGCTGAAGACTGTAGAACAAAATGAGAAAGAGGAATATGACTCAAAATCAATAGTATCAATACAATTCTTTGCAATAAATCGTTCTAGTATGCTCTTACATGCTGCTACTCGGACATCACAGACCAAGCACATGCTCTGTGCCAGATAAAGGTTTAGATAAAATGACCCCTGAGCATTTCCTTCTAGCTGCACTACATATTTTGAAGCTTCCTCCTTATTATCAACATTTTATCTTCATCTTGTAAAACCATTCATTTCTCAGTGAAATTTGAGATAGTTTTCATTTACAGGCCCATCTGTCTGACAGCAAGATATTTAACAGAACACAGATTGTGTTGTACCCCGTTACACACTGAGAAGGCAAAAGGTACCTGTGACTAAACAACTGTTCACACTGTGCACACTGTTCATTTACAGTCTACACTGTTTCAGGAGTTCACACTGCTGTGAGGGGGAACAAATGGAATTTCATTCATACCCAATGCACCAGATTAGCAAGAGAAATATCCACACATGGATTTAAGTATACATGTGGACATCCTTCATCATATGCTGAACGTTACGTGAAGAAGACTGACGTTAGTTTTTTTTTTTTTTTTGCTTCAGAGGTGAATATCTCAACCTGGACAAATAAAACTTAACTTCCCCCAAAAAATAAATAAAACTGTCATTAACGAGAATTGAACATGCTGCCTGTTTTTTTAACAGTAGAAGAAAAAACACACGTATTCCTAATCAGACAAATCCTAAGAAAAAAATGATTAGTCAGCTCACCTCTGTTGGGCCTCCAAAATTTCTCCATCCCATGTCTCATCAGCACGATGCGTGAAAGCTCAGTGAAGGATTCGATGACGTTGAAGTTGCAGAGCGGACTGACCTCAAAGAAAGTCATGCTGTTCTTCTCTGCGTACGCTCTGGCCTGCTCAGTTGGGACCTGCCGCTTGAAAGCCAGGTGAAGACGGTTTCCCACCAGAATCCTGGGTACACCTGGGGCATGCTGATGGAAAAACAACACTGCTGTAAAATCTGACACCTGGATTTTTTTTATTTGCTTGCATGTTTTCAAAACTACATATTCTCCATATCCAACTCTTTTGTGTACAAACTCTGTAGCAGAGGTAGAAACAGCCAATGACCAGTCTCAGCTGAAACAATACAGACACAGGATGTGCCCCTGCCTACAGGTGTTTCCTACATTTCTTTGTCCAACAGAAATTAGGTGCAGGGGATTACCTCGTCGATTTCCCGAATCCAGCGGTCAATGCCATCAAACGACCAGCCGTTAGTGATGTCATACACGAGCAGGATGCCCTTTGAAATAAAATTCAAATATGTTGACATGAGCACAGACATAGATGATGAGGGGAAAACACAAAAATCGCTCTACAAGTCCTCACCTGTGCTCCACGGGAGTAAGACCTGAAGATGGTGCAGAATCTACCTTGTCCTGATGTGTCCCTGTTGAACAATACATGATTTTATCAGCAGGTCAATATGAAACCACTTTGTTCATTACAGCAACCACACACTACCAATTTAATCACAAAAACACTTACCACAACTCTAACTTGACTCTTCTTCCGTCCAGGAGAATCGTGGTGGTTTTATAGTCAATCCCTGTGATTACACACAGTTGGTTAGAGCCTGTCATTCTAGCCCCTTTAAGCAAAACGTAAACAACTGGACGGAGCAGAATGTTTACTCACCACTGCTGTAGGCGTAAGGAGACTCCACTGACCCATCCTGCAAACTTTCCAATATTTCGCCCTTTCCGACATCGCTGTCTCCCACCAAAAGAAATTTCAGGAGATAGTCATAACTCTTGACAGGGCTACTCTGGGTCCCCATCATCCCACGCATTGGATCCGATTCACAGAGAGCTTTATAAGCTCGCCAGACGTCCACTGTTCGGGGTTAGGGACGCACCAGAGGGTCCCCGGCAGCGATAGCGAAAGCTAGACTGCCGTTTGACGTTAACGTTAGGTTACCAGCTAGCTGGTACAATACTCACGGTCTACATCGACGGGACCATTGACTTTAAAGTTTCCACCACAAAATAATTTCGTATTCCACTGGACTATATGGAAAAAAACCTTTAAGTGTGTATTCGCTCTGGCAAACCGAGTTCAGACACCGTCGATGTAACGTTGGTCTTCACATTAATAATCAAAACAACCTTAGCAGTTAGCTGGCTTGTTAGCTAGCCAGCTAACACAAACGACAGTCACGCATTCTCACACAAACAGAGGATAGAAAGTAAAAACGAGGCTGTTTGGTCCCATATAAGACCACACTCCACCAAACCAAATACAACCGTTTCGCTCTGTTCGAGGAGAAAAAAGACAACGAGGGATATTCAGCTTCCGTGCACAACGTCTAACCAAGTGGGCTGTGTTGGAACTTCCTGGTACTGACATCATCAGAGGCGTAACATCCGGTTTTCACGTTTAAAAAAAATATAAAACAAAAACGTCATCGATTTTGTGAATAAATTACATAAATCACAGTTATTTTTCCTATGAGTTATTCATATTATTTGTCAGATTCACAATTTATTAGCCAAAATGTTCATAACTAATCTTCTCAAATATCAAAAAAGTATTTTAGATAACTATGCCTTTTGCACGTTCATATTTTTAGCCAAATGTAGCCGCTGTCTCTCTTTATTTTTTATCTATTATAGGCTGTATTTGTAATAGACCTATCACTCACTCTTATTCTTTGTATGATACATGTTTTACTGTAATATGAGGGGAAATCCCTGTTGCTGCCTGACCAGAATGAGAAAAAACATATCCACCTACTGACTGAATTGAAAAGGTCAACTTTTTTTTTTTTTTTTTTTAATGTGAATGATGTAGCTTAGGTAAGGTTGTAGGTTGTAGTTTTCAGTTTATTAGGAACACTCAGCTAAAGAGATGTTGATTCAACTGGACTGACACTTTTGAAGGATTACTTCTTATAGTGTTGCTGAATTGCACTGTGTTATGTTGACAGGGATCCCTATCATTTTTGTCCACCCCATTTGAACCAGCGTGAACAGGCTAAACAACAGACACAGTTCAGTACCACACAGAAGGATAGAGCTTGTTAAGGTACTTGACCTTCTCTCACTGGCTGTCCTTGATTGGCATTTCAGCAGCTGTGAGGAGTCTCACTTGATTGCAGAAAAGCCAAGTGAACCACTGTCATTCTCAACCTGCTCAGTGAAGGGTCAGCTTCAGTGAGAGACAGCAGCCAGAGAGAAAATGGGGCTGATGCAGACTGGGTTTCTGTTCCTGTTGTTTAGTTCTGCCTGGTGTTATCAGTTTAGAAGTAGAGCGGGACATGGAGTGTCTGTGGACGATCCTGAAGCAGAGTGGGCGAGACTGGAGGAGGTGATAGCTGAAGAGACGGCCCCAGCCCCTGAAGCCAATGCTAAATTCTGGAGGAGCGCATCAGGTAGTGGGTCTTCAACACCTGCATTGCGCTTTCCTGAGTACGTACGGATCTTGTCTTCTAATTACCCAAAAGATACTTTCAAGCCAGAGAGGGGTGCCAGACCTCTCCCTCCCTGGGTCAAAGAAATGTTACTTGGACCTGCTTCTACAACTGCCAAACCATCAGCAAAAGCAGCAAACAGAGGAAAGCTGGTTGAAATCCTGTGTCACGTTGACAGAATGTATGTAAGAATCAGGAGGGTGGTTTTTAAGACTAGAGATGCTTATAAAAACTTGAAACTGGGGACCTGTCCTGTTAACCAGGGTACCAAAGACCATTATTACTTCCTGTACCTTCTGAAAACTGACTGTGGATTCAACAGAGAGGTTGGTAAAAGTGCCCAGATGTCTTAATTTTCAAAAATGACTTTCTAATTCACTGCAAGAAACTAAGATCATCTGAACTCTTTATTTCCAGAGTAATACAAATTATCTGTCCATCAGTAATAAACTCCACTACCAACCACCCACTGTAATTTTACGGGAAATGCCATTTGATGTTTCTCTGCAGTGTAAATTTCCCAGGTAAGACTTAATCTAGTTTTAGTATAGTTTAGATTTAGAGTATAGATTATTAACTTTTAAAACACTCTAGCTAAATGCATTTACTAAGTTTCCAAATTTAAGGGTTTTATTTTCAGAGGCATTTGTCTGAGACTAAAGAGTAATCAGGATTATTGTGCTTTTTCAATATGTATAAACTCCATGACTGTTGCAGGTTCTTTCACTCCTATAAAGTCGGCTTCTATCCCAAACTACAAGGAGGAACAGTTTACAAAGCACTCCAACCAAAGAGCAATTATGTCCTTTCAGCTCAAGATGGTATGTTTTTTTGTTTGTTTTTTTCTAAATTGTGACTTGATTCCTCTTTGTTACCATGCAAATCTGTTGCCCAGTCCTTTGAGCACAAGGCCTTTCCTCCAAGGTTTCTAGGCTGCAAGGACAGACCTGTTGTTGGATGAATGGCAAAATGAGCAAGACAAACTCTGGTTAAAATGCATTTTTTATTTACAGTGTTAAATGGCTAAAGAACTGTTATTTGGCCTTTCATCACAGCAAAGAGTTCTTGAAGGGATCAAATATTTTCACATCACTTTTAAATGGCTAAATATGTGGCGTCCTCCTGAATTTGTATCTGAAGCTGCCCAGTAACTAATCTTTCTTTCTTTCTCAGGATCAGGAAATGAAATCACAGGTGAAAAAAGCTACATCTTGGGCCAGCCAATGTGCTTTGACGCCAAGCTACTGGACAAAGCTGCAGGCTCTGAAAATCAAAGGATATACATCAACAAGTGCTTCATGACTGCCTATCAGGACCCCAACTCCAGTCCCAAATATTCTGTCATTGACAACCAAGGGTCAGATTGAAATAGTCGCAGAGCTGAAATGGACCCTTCACTTGGTTCATAATTAACATGCATATTCTCTCACTGCAGCTGTATGATGGATGGTAAGGCGAACCAACAGTCAAAGTTCCTCACTGGCTCCTCAAAGATGGTCCAGAAGTTCTGTGTGGGTGCCCTGATTTTCAAGGACTTGCTGACCCCGTCTTCCACATCACAGGTACTGTCAGTCAAGTGAGCTTTGTATTGTCATTATGTCCAGTCTGTTGCACTGAAATCCAATGTCTTTTCAGCAACTCTACATGCACTGTGAGATGTCAAAGGGGTCACTCACTCCAACTCCCACCTCAAAGGCTTGTAATTATGATCCAGTGACCAAAAAGTAAGTGTTGTTTTTATCTTTAATGGCTCATGGTAAACTGACACACACAGCTTGCTTTTTGTGGTGTCTTGATGTTTTGTTGCTGGCATTTGAAGACCTAATATAGTGAAAATTGTTTAGGTGGAAGGAGCTGTATGGTGGTGATGACTCTGTTTGCACCTGCTGTGAATCAACTTGCCCCTCTGCGCAGCCAAAAGGTATAATGCTACTTTTTTTCCTCTTTAAATACACATAACAGACATTGGTATCATATGCAGTGGCTTTACACATGATTTTAATCTTGACATGACTTAACTTGCACATCAATCAACTCATGAAGCATTCTGCAATGTACAGGCAATATTATGTCCAATGTGATAGTCCATTATTTGATTTTTACAGTATCTTTAGATGACACTGGATCAAAGCTACTCTTGATCTTTGCATTTTAACCCCATTTTCAGCAGCTAAACTCATCACCAGTCACTCTTGGAAGGTTGATTTGAGTAGCAAGGATGAATATGTGGATATTGCCCCTCGGATGAAGTCATTTGATGCCGACCAATTCAGATCTGAGGACATGGCAGAGCACAGAGACTACCTATACAACTGGGAATATGATGACTAAAAACATGTGCAAATCAGACTTTTAAATAAACTTGCACTGTTTCACAATGTCCTGAGTCATTCATTCATTAGTCAAGATTAAAAACCATAAGGTTAACTTCATCTTAAAACCGCATTTTTCTCAAATGGCTGACACTGGTCAACATGATCACATATCAGCAAGTGTGCATTTCTCAGCATTTCCTGGAAATGCATCAGAGCATTTCTGTAGATACAGTCATGCACCACAAGGGGATGGAAGAGGTTCACTGGTTTTGCTTGCACAAATTCAGCAGGGAGTTGAATAACAGCCTGAGTTAGAGGGCTCCCAATAAAAACATGGTGCAGGCACTTTTTCTCCAGGCTCCTCTGCATGAAGTCGAGCAGGTCTCGCAGCCTATTAGCTGCATGGTTGGGTTTCCACTGTGATGAGTCTTTGGTCAGCAGCAGATGTATTAGTGCAGTTTTGAAATGAAAATTCTTCAGTGCACTAGTTCCAGACAGTGCTGTCTGTCTCTTGTGAAGGAAAAGTGCAATTTCAAGAGTTTGATTGTGGCAGGAATTCAAAGGCAGGCGTTTAGAGAGTTGTTCTAGGAGTTGATCTTCATACACGGCCAAGGAGAGCATCCAGAAAGTGTCCAAACTGATTGGGGAGCAAGGTGTGATGTAGAAATGAGCAGCACTGTTGAATCTAACTACGGGATTCATGCTGAAGCTTATCTTCTTCCCTGATCTGAATCGAACAACCAGGGCACCTGGAACATCAATATAACGAATGCTGAGCTCAAACTCATACTTGTATGAAATCATTGCCCAGGCTTGTTTCACAATTCTCTGAAACCACCTGGTAACCTGGGATTTTGACAGGAAAGGAGTATTCTTTGAACAAAGAAGGCCATCACAAACATCAGTAACCTCTGTCTTTACTTTCTCATTTTCACAATGCAGCAGGCAAACCATATCATCATCTGCATCAGAGGACTGGCAGTGGCAGCCATTTTGGATTTTCTTATTTTCCATGACTTTTATTTGACCACAGATGGGCATATCAGGCAGCAGGTCATTCCCTTGGTTATTCCTAAGTAGGCACTGAAAGCTGTAAGGCTCTCGGGGGGTAAAAGGAACGATTATATCACATGCATCCAACATCTGACAGTCCTCGATCACCATACCTCTGTTTTTGTCACAGATGGTCCTCATGGTCTCCACTAGGTCATTTGCAAAGCCTTCCAAAAAATCATCCTCCCATTTCTTATTGGATGAGACTTGAACACATTTCGAATGAAAACTCTGCAGAGTGTCATTGTCGGGCAGTTGCACCTCACCAGCAACGCAAATACCTGGGAAAGAGGTGCGAACTTCACTTTGTTTCATCTGGGAATTTTTGCTCAGGTATTTCCTAATGAAGCGGATCATGGAGATAATGGAGAAGGTATTCCATATGTACCAGAGGTAGTCCTCCCCCCAGTCGCTGATTACCTTCCCTGAGGTTTCATTTTCTGAAACCTTGATGTGGCCCCCAGTTTGAGATGATGCTTCCTCTTTGGAGCTGATGTCTTCCATCTCCTCAGGCTTGTCTTGTTGTCCCTGTGGATCAGTTTGAATGTCTTCTTCCCACTTACTCTTCATGTCAAATGGTAAGTTTCCCTTTTGCTCATGTTCAGTTTGTGACAGTTCATCTCTGGACTTCTGTGGCTGACTTGGATCAGAATTTGCTGGTAATGTTTGATCAGCATTGTCTCCCTTTGTGTCTTGTTTGGTGACAGTCGCATCTTCTAAGACTGATGTTTTATGTTTGTCAGTAACATTTTGTTCCTTGGTCATTTTTCTCGTGTCATTCTGAGGCCCCCTGTCATCAGTATGTGTCATTTTCTCACTGACGGGTGCCATTTCCTGGTCTACTTTTTCTTCTTCCCTTAGCAGCTTCTCTTTCTGCTTTAGTATTCCCATGGTAACAATATCATCCAATTGCTCCTCCACCCCAGGGTCATCCCTTGGTAACATTAGGAGACCCAGAGTCACCAAAAACACTCGCAGCAAAGTATCTTGCATTGTCAATACTATGAATGAAGAAGACAGGCAGAAAAAAGAGTTGTCAAATCATTTCAGTGAATTTGAAAAATGCATTAGTGACCCATTCAATATGTAAAAATAAAGGCTTGTTTTATTATTATTATATTATGAGAAATGTTCCTGCCAGTACGTTTCACAGTGATGCAAAGCTAAAAAGCAATGAGCTACTTCCTTGATTGCCTAAAAACATCCACTTTAACTTAGGATTGTGTTGTATATTCATTTAAATATATCACTGCAAATCACATTGGGCTAAAGGAGAAGAGTAGGAATACACATCAGAACAAATGACTGCTTACCTCAGTAATGCAATGTTCTAGTAACGTGTGAATAGGTACTAAGGAGGAAGCAAGTGAGTGTAACCTTGCACAGCTACAGGCTCAGTTATCTCTTCCTATTTTAGATGTAGGTTGTCGTTCATGACTTATTTCCTGTACACCCTGCCCATGTGCTCTGCTGTGACATTTTCCTGTGCAATACACTGAAGAAAAAAGTCAGCACTGACTTCCTGTAAGTTTCACTGCATGTTCTGAAAAGGTTCAAATGAATCATTTACTGAGTCCCTCAATGAAGCATGAACAGTTTGAATGACACTATGTTACACAGTGAAGAGGACCAAACATTAGGCTGCATACCACTGTATGAGTCAAATAAAACCTAACTATGTGTAGAAAATGGTTTGCACCTATGAATACAAGAGTAAGCCCCTGCCTTTTATTCTCTTGTGGTCTTCCAACTGGTTTGTCAAGCTTTGCCTCATTCAGTGGGAGCAGTTGAGTTCAAATGGCTATGTGAAATAAACCAGAAGTTGAAATAGTTATTTATTTTGCATGTAAAAGCCATCGCCCCTTAATCGATTTGGTTCCGATCAAGTGGCAACAGATTCACCCTTCACCTCTTAGTCAACAACCAAATTTTCCAGCCAAAGCCACAGGTATTTGCATGTTTCGAGGGAGTAAATTTTGCATGTCTGGATGGTAACAGCTGAAGAGCACTCACAGTTCAAATATCCTGAGTTAACACCACAATTTAATATGTTTGCCTAAGTTATTAACAATATCAATAAACTGTGAAAGCGTTGACTGGAAATTTTGTCAGTGTTTTAGGAGCACTGTGGCAGCTTGACTTTAGGGGAAGTGTGGGCTGAATGTGAATCTTCTGTTACATCACACTAAACACAGGTGTCTGTGAAGGGAGGGGCAAGATGACAGATGATGTGGTCAGCTTTGAAAATCACTACAGAAAGCTCGAGAAACACCTTTCACTCAGGCAGAGCTTCAAAACCTCTTTAAGTGCAAGCTTGTTGTTGTTTTTTTATACTATGGGCATTATCATTGCATGAAATTTATCTTTCAATTTGTTCACCCACTCTTCAAAATACAGGTAAGTGTGTTTGTCCTGTTACTTTCTGACCAATATCTGTAAATTGTTGTATTCTCACTAGATACACTTAGAAAACCTCAGTCTGTGCGAAAACTGGATGAAACCTTATAGTTCAATATGAGCAGGTGAGACTCAACAACTCTAATAACATACATTAATAAAGCATATATAATGGCCTTTTTTTTTAGCAGTTAATAAATTGTATCCAAAATCCTTATTCAACACACGCCACATACATCACATATACCATTAACATGGTTTTGGATTGCTGCTTTGTGAAAAGACTTTCTAGCTGTTAAACCGTACCCAGGAAAAAGGGGAGCAGAGTATTTTATAACATTTACATCTACAGACTCATAAACATTGTAACCACAGGTTAATTTTGACTTATTAACATAATCACTGCTGATCATGGCTCATTACTGACACTTAATAATGTGACAACTGTGAAAGATATTTCAAAATCTAGCAGTCTAAAAATGATTTGCATTAAATGGCTTATGAAAGAACTGTAAGACATCACAAATCCAGTTATTAAGTATCAATAAAACCATTAGTTATGACTTATAATCACTTCAAAGTGAAGGTTTTGTCAGACGGAGGTTAAGTGATTCATACACACAATGACACAACAATCAGAATGCTTCCTTTTCTCACCACTTTTGTATACTGACTGGTTTGAAACGATCTAATGCACTTCTTTCCACAGGTTTGATTTCATCAGAGACAAAGATCCACCACAGCTCCCAAGATGGATAAGTTTCGTATGATGTTCCAGTTCCTTCAATCCAACCAGGAGTCCTTTATGAATGGGATCTGTGGTATCATGGCACTAGCTAGTGCACAGATGTACTCTGCTTTTGAATTCAGTTGCCCCTGCATGCCAGAGTACAACTACACCTATGGGATCGGACTGCTTTTTATTCCACCGATATGGTTCTTCTTGTTAGGTTTTGTGCTGAACAATAATGTGTCAGTGCTCGCTGAGGAGTGGAAAAGACCCACAGGCAGACGGAGTAAGGATCCTACAATTCTTCGCTACATGTTTTGTTCAATCACACAGAGATCCTTGATAGCACCTGCTGTTTGGGTGTCTGTCACTCTCATGGATGGAAAGAGTTTTCTGTGTGCTTTCAGCATCAACTTGGACATTAGCAGGTTTGGGAATGAAAGTCTTGTCAGGGGGCTGTCAGAGACGGAGAAGTTGAGACTACTGGCAAAGATCCCATGCAAGGACCTGTTTGAGAACCAGGAAGTAAGAGTGGCAGCATCACGATACATCAAGTGCATATCCCAGGTTATCAGACTTTTTTTTTTATTATTATAAATGTTCAGTACCTAACTGTTTTAAACCAGGAGGTCATTAACCTGTTGCCTGAGGCAGAACAGGATGTTTCCCAGGCCAAACATCAGTCAACACACCCTATAGGTTGTGAGTGTAAAGGATGTTTTTAAATAAGGCCTGGGCAAAAAGTTAGGGACACATGCAGAGGGCAGTTTTTGCAACTTTTATCACTGAAAATGTGACTCAGCAAAATTTAATTGTCCTCGCTTTATTCCTCAAAAACTGTATTTAACTTAAATCCCCACAGCCAGACTCGAACTCACTTAACACTTTGAGTTCACTAAAGCTTTACTGTTCGCCTATCAGAGGGACAGATAAGCCTCCAAATTTATCATTCATGGAACTGAGACCTATTTCAATCTGCTCAAAAACACCCACACTCTTATTTGGGTCTTTGATCAGTCAAAGGGTAATTATACCAGCTTAAAAGTAACATGTCTGTGAAAAAAGTCTATTGATATACAGATACTGTTAATGAGCTCTGGAGGCAGCTACAGAGACCTGTGTCTTTTCCATCCTGTGTTCTTTTATCTAGAATTCCTAGATTAAACATGGTGTTCAGTCACACTCAAGATTAACCAGGTTCCCTATTGTCTATATTCTGACCACAGGAAATTATTTTGAAGACTCAAGATAGCAGTACACTAATACGTGTCTATATTTCACAGGCTTGTGGATGGATGTTTTTGCTCATGATGACCTTCACGGCCTTCCTGATCCGGGCTATTCGACCATGCTTTACCCAGGCTGCTTTCCTCAAGACCAAGTACTGGTCTCATTACATTGACATTGAGAGGAAGATGTTCGATGAGACCTGTAAGGAGCACGCTAAGAGCTTTGCCAAGGTTTGCATCCACCAGTACTTTGAGAACATTAGTGGGGAGATGCGCAGCTTCCACCGCCATCGCTCCTGCGACGACGACAGTGACGACGATGAAGACAGTAAGAAAAGTGATGAAGACAAGCTTCTGGGTATCAGGGCCCAGGATGATATGAACAAAGTTTTGTGGAACTGGCACACCTGTAAGCCGGCGCTGGCTCTGAGAAAGGACCAAATGGATGGTGAAAACAATGGCAGACTGAATGGAGAAGCCAATGGTGTACTAAACGGGTTTGTAAAGGGACACACCCATGACGTGGAAAAAAAGGAATGGGCAGTGTATTACAGTAAGGTCTGAGGAGTTCAAAGAGACAAGGGAAAAAAGCCTCAACTGAATGATATAACTTTCAGACAATTACATTATTTCAGAGTTTGAGGAATAATAACTCTACTTTCAGAATTTGTAAAATTTAGTTAGAAATGTAACACTATCATATATATAATGACATGTTTAACTGATGAAGCATGACATGCACTAAAAAAACTTTCCTCATATGGGATGTGTACAGCTGGGAGAAGCCCAAATCTTGTTTGTAATGTTTTATCTCTAAGGCATGATTTACAAATGAGAACTGTACACACTGTCTGTGGGGCCGAGCTTGGCGAGAAACCTTGAATCCTGAAAATGTTAGGCTGCACAAGTAGAGCAGCTCTATCAGGAACGTAGTAAAGCATTACTACAGCACACTGGAGAATTCTCATTGATAACAACAGTAATGAATGTGTGTGTTGCTCACAAGTCTGGGGCCATTATAAATATTCCCACGGCACAAAACTGAAAGTGTTGACGTAGATCATATGAGCTGCGTGCACTTCAAACTCTCTGCTGCTTCATGTTTCCAAGAAAAAAACTATGAAGCTTTTGAGATACTAAACTAAAGCTGAATGCATAAGGAATGAAAATACATTCATTCTTATTTCAACACATGTGAGTCAGAGACAAATGTTTGATCTGTACTGGCCCGTGGGTTTATAAGAAGCCTTAAAAAAAAGATCAGCTCAGCCAATGAAACATGGAAATGTCTGTATTAAAACAAACATGATCTGTGATCCTAAACCTTGAGCAGATGACCCTACAGGGCTACTGTATTTCCAGTCAGACAACCCCAAAAAAACAAAAGGTTGCGCAAGCTGAAACAATTTACATGTCACTAAGAAAACAAGGTCAACATTTGCATCTCTCTCTCTTCTCTCAATCAGGTTCGTGCCTGATTTAGTCTGTCATTTCCTGATAAAATCTTTTCATCACGGAAATGTTGACTCATCCATCTTAGAAAAAAGCCTTTTGAATATCGTTGCATACATAACGTGTTCATTTGCATTGCACGTCTTCAGGAAACTGTTGATACAGCCGTGTTTATGCCACACTTCACAAGAGGGCGTGCTTTCACCAAAACCGGCAGCCTTCACATGCTAACAACACGACCCTATCGCAACAGCACTCATCATCTTTGAAACCTGTAAACACCCAACATTGCATGCAGTGTATTAAGCACTGTATTTATGCTCATGCATCTGTGCAGTCCATCCAGCTGTTCCTCAGCACTCAACACTAACATCATTACTAGAGCAGGAGGGTAGGAGGAGGAGGGTAGGGTGAATGAAAATGGCTTGGATCCCATTGAAGCCTGTCCCTCCCTCCCCCTGGGGATTAGTGGAGCAGCACTCCCCTTGACCGTCTCACAGCTCGCCCAGTAGCCCAGCAGCTGTTCGCTCTCTCAGCGAATTGGCAGCCAGGGTCGCTGGTGTGGGGGTGGACGTGCATGAAACGTCTTTGTCCAGGCTGTGATTTTTCTGTGTGTCTCCCTGTTTTTCTCTTGATATCTCCTCGTCATAGGCAGAGGTGCCTCCTCCTATTCTCTTTCTATTTGTTCTTCTACTTCAAAGGAAGTGACATGGTGTTTATATATAGATCAAACAAAGAAAACATGAGAAATAAAGTGCTGCAGCTCAAAATACGATCTGCATACGAGTGAGGGAGAAAAAGAAGGAAGAGATGTTGCAGCATCCCTTCCTTCGCTGACCTCCACTTCACACAAATGGCTTTGTTTTGGTTGTCAGGGCATCAGCCATGCGCATGTTACTGACCGGGGCCTCCCTTGACTTTGCTGCAAGTGTCTCTCTTGTCTCCCTCTCACATATACATGCACAGGGGTGCGCGCATACAGACACACACACATCAGCATGCTTGCAGGCGTCCTATTCGTCAGTGTCTGGCTCATTCTGCCTTCCTTCTGCCTACAGATTGGAGGACAGAGGTAGCGAGGGAGGGCTGAGGGAGAGGAGAGTTGCGAGGCAAAACGGCTGGTCACATGAGCAGAGATCTGTTTACAAACCCAAGGCAGAGCAGAGCAAGAGCAAGGGGAGGAAGGGAAAGGCGAATTGCAGACTCTCTCTGAGCACCATTATGGATTGAATGAGGAAGAGGGGAAGCCTGCCATGACAAAGCCAGCTGGAGGTGGAAGAGACTGAACACAACACACGCAGACACACTTGTGCACACACGTCGCCTTTGTCTCTGATTTTTTTCTTTTCTCAATTGAAGGAGCAGATGGTTAGAGGGAGAGTAGGATCCCCCCCTACGCACACACACACACATGCACTGACTGACACACATACACACACTCACCAGCAAAATACCAAACCCAGCTAGAGGACTGTTGTTGACTGCATGGAGCTGTCCTCACTTTGTTTGGGCTTTGAGAGAAGTATATGTCTGCCTTCTGTACTGAGGAGGAATACCCACTGCAAGATCAGAGGACTGGAGGAGGAGACAACAGACCAGAAGAGAGGGGGATGAGACTTGTGAAAATCCTCTGTTAAAAAAGCAGCTTTGGGAGGAAGACAAAGCGGAGATTAATGCCAGATAATTACCTTCATTGGACAAGGACTGTCATTTTGAACGGTGGATGTGACTGAAATTGGTGGAGGGACGAGACTGCAGAGACAAAGTGAAGTCAAACAGGCCTTTTTCTGCTGGAAATGTGAGTATTTCCTGTTACAAAGCAGCCTGTGTTGTTTATACCACAGTGGTTAAGTGAGACGCAGCTTCTCACAACAACCACTCCTGAATAACATGTTATGAGGCAACTGAAAAACAATCATTTCTTGTCAACAAGATTTCTTTGTCTCTTCTTTTCTCTCTCTCTCTCTCTCTCTCTCTCTCTCGTGATGACATCATTCTCACTGGGATCCAGGAGCACATGAGGTCTCCAGTCCTGGTCCAAACTCCAGTCCCAAATCTCCCAATCTTTACACAGAGTGGGTAATCCAGATTTGGGAATGCTGGGCAGCACAGACTGCTGAGCCAACATAACCACATAACCACCAGGATTTGTGGAATCTGAGCAAATCTGAAAATCTTGATGGTTGTTTTTTGGAGGAGCAAACACAACCCAACAAAAGAGCGATCCAGCTCGCGGTGACTGAATCCAGGCTCCAAACAGATTCAGCGTCCGGAGTTCCAGCCCACGAGCTTGGCTCTCATCCAGCCTGCTCCTGACAGGGCCTGAATTTACTGCTGCTGCCCTGGGAGTCAAATTTCATGCAACCATTCCAATGGTGTAACGGTAAGTGAGTGGATTTTTCTGCCGTCTGCCAAATACATGAGAGGTGGTAGCACATACTTACTTGTATCTCATAAACTCACTTACTTAGTGGCTGGCTACAGGCTGATGGGATCCACATAATGGATGTGGTGAATCAGTGAGAGAGTATAGAGGGCTCGGTTTTGTTTTGGGAGGGTGAGGGCACTTCAAAGAAGTTGCATTCAAGGTAATGTTTGTTTGACAGCTATGACAACTGAAACTGAAGATATGTTATCCTCTGACCTCTTATTGTTTTGTTTCTGCTGAGTACATCCATGCCAGGGTCATAATTGTATCCCTCATTATGCTGCCCTTGGTCTTCTCTAGACTACAACCCCCCCCACCCCCCCCATAAATCCCCCAACCCCCAGCCATGTCAAATTATCCAGCCCATGCCCCCCACAGTGTGCAAGCTGTACCCATTCATTCACCATAAAGAGAGACACTTAGAGGCTGGCAAAGAGCATCCTCGCCGCAAATTAATAGGAACACATGTGGCCTGTGGAAGTGGGGCTTCCTCTGCTATTGTTTTACCAAATGGTCCTTTAGTCCCCAGAGTTCATTCTGTTTAATATACCCCACCCCCCACCCCCTGCCACCTGCAACGCACACACATTTCTGTCTTACAAATACATGCAGACAGACACCGCACACCCCTCCCATCCCCCAGTGCTGTCACACACACACACACACACACACACACATACAAGCACACTCTACCAGTCACCTCTATAGAGTCTGTGGAACAGATGGTGGTGTGGCGGAAGTGGTGTCTCTCCTCCATGTTTGCCTTGTTCAGAGACAATTAACACACAGTCCTATGAACGCTTCAGTTGCCACCACTGTGCCAGTCACTGCTCTGCGGACACACCAACCCAAACAAACACAAACTACTACACTGAAGTCCTCACTAAATATTTTATGCCGATAAAACTCGACTGCCCAGCAAACATAAGTTGAAGTTTTATTTGTGTACGCACTCAGAGACTCAAAGCTTGGTGGCACTAGAAGCCTGAGATGGCACAATAACTCCATGTTCTAGTTAATGATCAACACACACAGATCTCATAGGCTTAAGTGCTCTCTAGCTTCACAACAGTACAATTGACTGTACAAATGACACTGTCTGATGTTTATGCTCCTGATGTAGACTGAAACTGTCTAAGGGCAAGGTTACAATAGGTGATCATAATGGGAAGAGTAAACACTGAAGTTGTAAGGCAGGCTTTAGCAGCTCCCTGAAAAGTGCAGTTTAAAAGCCCTGAGGCTGTGAACTTAATATATAGAAACCAATGAAGTAAACACTTTCTGTCACGAGTGAAAGATACTGTTTAAAGAACACAAGGCATGAGATAGGTTTAGCTCTGTCATTTGATTAAGTGAACTTGTAGGTAGGGACTCTTACCAGACTCTACCAGTTAAAGACAACGTGGTGGTAAAATGTGTGGTAAAGGTGAAACGTGTGTCAAATATGTAATGTGCACTGCAAACTCTTACTGACAGGATGCCTGTGTGGTTTGGGCTCTCATCGCTCTGAACACTACTGCAGCATGACGTCTGACATCTACCACCTCCCACTCAATGTGTATGTCATTGTGCTGGGCATCGGCCTCTTCGTCTTTATGCTCAGCCTCATCTTCTGCTGCTACCTTTTCAGGTAGGTACAGAGGTGACTGAAAGTCTGGATAGCTAGAGGAAAGGAGAAAGATGAAAAAGCACAATAAGAGACATGACACTTCATCCAGTTAACTCCCTCCAGAGATTTTTTTTTTACATTTCAAACAAGCATAACAACACAGTGTCCCACAGCAGGTTACAATTAATTCAAATCTAGCTTGGTCATAAGATTTTAATATGTGATAATAGAAGCAGTCATGATGCAAATTTATGGAGGGTTGCTGTGCAGAGCTGCCAAAGTTGCCACATGTAGTCTATGAATGTTAGAATAGGACAGAAACACACACGTGTTTGCTAGTGTTAACATACATATATTAAAGCAGTTTTGCTAAAATTAACCGGTGATATGGAGATAAATTGATCACTGATTGATCAGGCAGACCACTATATTGGTAGGTACTGCATGTCAGTATCTGTGTTTACAGAAATGTCGGAAGATTTCATTGACATACTGTCTCTTCCACTGAAGGTCACAGACAAGTTTATTTTGCAGCTTGTCATACTTGTTATGGCCTAATTAATATTTTTTTTCTTTGTGATGGATCAAATGTGCACCGTGAAAATAGTTATTGTATAAATGAGGCCAAAGTTGTAACACCAACTCTGCTGTTTCCCAGTTTTGGTTTTCTGTCCACAACTTTACTCTGCTGGTTGACTCTCACAGCTCTCATCAGCGTCTCCCGTGGACAGAGCTAAGCTAGGCGTTTCCCCCTGTGTGTAGTCTTCATGTTAAATTAAGTTAGCCAGCTGCTGGAAGGCTATTCATACAGCGGGTGATTGACTTGACAAAAATTACAATGATCTCAATTGGCAAATGTTTACCAACATGTTCACCCTGTCTGCTCCATGTGGTGATACTGTGTCATCATTTAATGCAGGTAGAAAAGCCAAATTTTTATCATCACCAAAAATGGATATCTTTTGATACTTTTAGCCTAAAAAATCCAACACTATCCAGTTATGCACTGACACTTAATGTAATTAAAAATTCATTAAAACTATTTACCAATTCTCTTGCGAATGCGAATTAAACTAAATCAGGGTGGAGGATTTCTCCATAACTCAGGCTCCTATTGCAGTGGTAGGAAATGGGAGTATTGATTGATAGTGTGCCTGATTGTAGTCACAGCTCAGCCACTGGTACAAATGTTCTGTCTCTGTTCCTCTCAGGCTGAAACAACAAGGAACAAGGGAGCAGTTCAGCTACAATGAGGTATGTTGACAAAATTTCTGACGCTGCTGGTTAACATGTAACACCAGCTTTCGAGGCAGGTTATAAATACTACTATAGCATTTCACACCGTCATCGTCAATTGTGAAACCCAGCACCACTCTTTACAGATGACCTTGACTCCCTGCATGTGTCTTACCCTACACTCTGATTTTAAAGCATTAAGCATTAATATACAGGTAGCAGGGAGTGTCAGTGGTGTGTGGTAGGTGTGGTGACAGTGTTGTTGTGTTTTCAGCTTTGGGGAAGGTTGAACTGAGGCTGCAGCTGTGTGTATTGGCAGTGCTCAGCATGATTTTTAAGCTACAACAACACAACTGTACACACTACTGTTGCAGATATTTTTAGCCAGTCAGATCAGGACATTGAACCCATCTGAAGTGTTTGTTTTACACCACTGCTTTTCTGCCAACATAATAGTGCTGACACATCATTCTCATGACTATACGCTTCTCTCTTACGTCCCCCTTTTCCCACTGTAGGTGGTGCTGAAAGGAGCAAGCAAGAAACTGAGCCTTCTAGGAGTAAGTTTCACTGTCTGTCATGCATGTACACATCACCTGGGTGTTAATACATGTATGTAAAATCTCAAATGCAGTACATATTTTGTGTTACCCACGCTGTTTCCGTGCCAGCTCAGATGATCCATTATGAGCTGGGAGGGTTCACTTGGTTAACTCAATCAATTTCTCCACTCCAATGTGATTACCATGCTGAACTCACTCACTGTGGAGATGTCCCGAAAATATCTTGTATCTCAAATGCAGCTATTTTAAAAAATGTCAGAGTGCCTGCCTCACTCTCTACTTGTAGCAGAATTTGAGACTCCAGGAGTAACTGCACTCATTCAAAATGTATAATAAAAAAGATCTTTTCCCGTCTCCTGTGATTCCTAAAATGACTGCTTGCTTTCTTTCTTTCTCTTCTCTCAAGGCAGCTACGGTGGTTAGGGCTAATTTTGGTTTTCAATTCAATGTGCAATCTCTGCTTGTATAGGATGAGGTTGAGATAGTCCTATTACTTGGGCAAAGAGCTAAGATAAAAAATTAAAAAAAAAAAAAAAAAAAACACTATTTCAGAAACATTGGCTAGTACTTGTTTCATGCTCTGAATCTAGGTCACATGCAAGTAATCTACTTGACCTACGGTGGCTACAAATGGTAATGTTATTGGCAGAGGTGAGGTAAAGATGGGGGCAACAGATAAGCTAACCTTGCTGTTATTTTTGTTCTTGTAGCAAACCTGTGCGGTGTGTCTGGAAGAGTTCAGGACCAGAGATGAACTGGGAGTGTGCCCATGTTCACATGCATTTCACAAGAAGTGAGTGTTAATAATGATAAATCAATAGTTAGACACTTAGTGTCATTAGTGTTTATTTACTTTCCTAGTTAAAGTTATATGAAAAAATTAATATCACTCTCATACGTGTGTGGCAAATATGTAGCTAGCTACACTAGCTTAGCATAAAGCTAGGAAACTGGGCCAAGTCTCCAATGGTTGCTAGGTAACCTCTAGACAAGTAAACACCAGTCACATAACCCTGCCAAAATTACAATATCATTTCCACACAAAACAAACAAGACATGAAGTTTTAATTAGTGTGTTTAGAGGTGAAGGTACGTAGGTTTTCTTACCTCAAGACAGGCGCTAACACTAGCTGTTTCCACTCTTTTTTGCTAAGTTTAGCTAGTTGGTTGGTGAAAAATCTCATTTAACATAATGAACAGTTTCTCAAAGTGTTGACTGGGCATGTAATATAAATCCAGTGGGTAATAATTTGCATAGTTCTATGTTGTTTTACCAGTGCAAGGCCAAAGTCTCATTGAAGGCTCAAAGGGGAGACAGAGGAAGTTAAATGACTCAGCAAATTGAATAGTTAATGGGAAAAGCAAAAGCAGCAAAATGGAAGAAATGGAAATACAATCAGAAAGGAAATTGCCTTCCTGAATGCCTGATTAAAATCTGTATTCCTAATTTAATTTCAGTTAAAATATGAAATAATCAGTTACTTTGTAATAGACTTTCGATATTTACCTAACAAATCTAATTATTCATTTATTTATGCTTTCTCAAACATTTATTTTTTGTCAGATTTATACATTACCTGAGAGATTTTATTTCCATCCTCACCGAAACACAAAACTGTAAAAAAAGAAAAACTAAAGTAGCCACAAACCTTCATTATTAGATTCTGGACTGAACCTTTGGCCCTTTCTTTAAAAATAATAATAATAATGATAAAAAAAAAAGCAAAATAATGCGTAGAGTTAGGTGTTATCTACCAGTGCTACCAGTGACTATTGTCATGCAGCATTATTTGTAAGCTGACTACTGTTTGTGCTCTGTCAGGTGCCTGCTTAAGTGGCTGGAGATCCGCAGTGTGTGCCCCATGTGCAACAAACCCATCCTCCGGCTCCACACAGACGCTCCCCAGGGTGCTGAGGGTCCCATGGACCCAGAGGAGGTGTGAAGGAGCTGGGGAAGAGGAAACCAGACTCCCCTAACAGAAAACACACATATTAAATACACCAGGGATGATGGACAGCAGTCATCTTTAAAACATCTCACAGGAAATGTTGATAATGATCCCAAGTGGCCACCTTGCTGCTGACCTTTGAGCAATATGCCTTGGTGGAAATTGGATATTGACAGCACCAAATTCATTTGGTCAGTCAGGGAGAGGGTGGATGAATAGGGTCTTCTCATAAAAATGCTCCTAGATCTACTTCCATATTGCACTGTTCACCAAAAACATGACAGGAAAAGGAGCCACTTTAGAGAGCAGGATATTATTGCAGCTGTCACTGGAAGACTAGTGCAGCACTGCCAGAGACAAACAACAATACAGGCATTCAGCGGGACATCAAGATCAGAATGGATACCTCTAATATCTCAGGGGTGTTACCAATACAGCCAGCACAAACCATGTCAGTCACCCTATAACCCTGTGCCACACATGCATCTTCAATACTGCCAGTGTAGGTGAAATGCTCCGGGTAGCGACAACCTCCGGACGAAACCACGACCAGCGGGATTACAACCATGACTATGATTTACGTAGACAATATTGTTACCGATTGTGTCCCATGCCCTTCCCTTTTAAAAAAAAAGAGACTGATAGAAAACTAGTCTTGCTTGTATGTATTGTATGTAAACGTGTCCCTATATATATTGTTATTTTGTATTTGTTGCTTTTAAATAAAACGTCACGTAATGTATTGCAATGGTGCTGAGTTTATTAAAAGGTCAATCACTGTAAATAGAAAATGTTTCAACAAGTTTGATAAAGAAACTTTTATACGTCCATTTAAAAACATAGTAAAATTATAGTCATAACATTTACTTTTTTCTTCTTAGCTGACACTCATTTACATCCAAAATGGTTTCAGATGTATGATAAAATACTGAATACCAGTTCGTTTGATGATTTACAAAGGTTTGTTGTGTTCTGCAACATGAGAGTACTAACCTCGACTTTCAGGTTCAACAGTCCAGGACACTTAAAAAAGTTAAATTACAAGCTACCAAGGTGATTATTTTTATTAGGAAGCTGTATGAGCAACTGTAGTCACAATGTTTTACCTAATAGGTGCTTAGCGCAGGCTGAGTATGACACACTGCCGTCCACACATGTATTTGGTCTTTAATTTGCAGCCTCTGTGCCTTTAGCTTCCACAAATTCCATGGCTTTCTCTTTGACAGCCTGGATGCTCTGTGGTGTGCCGTGCTTCTTTTCATACTCCAGGTAACGCTTGAAAAAGAACTTGATCTTTTTCACAGACACACTCAGGTGGATGACACGATCAAAGAGAGCCCTGCAAGACACAGGAAGATGGACACAATGATTCACCTGTATGATTAAAAATGACCAGGTCACAGATGTCAGTGTTACAACATGCACTGATAAGGCTTGGCAAATGACCACTGGCTCACCTGATTTCCTTCTGTGATCCATGTTTGACCATGAGGTCGATGAAAACAGACCAGAGATCAGTACGTTTGGGATAGCTTGTCAGGACTTTGTCAAACATGGTGCGACCTTTCTCTACATCACCAAAACGGAACTCCAGCTGAGCGAACTTGGCAATCACATCCACACCTAAGAGGAAGGATGACAACACATAAAGGTTAAAACCTGTGGAGAGACACAGCTGGGACAGGGAAACAGAATCCGAATGGTTACATACATAAATACTGTTGAAAGGGTGACAACTCACTGCTTTCAGTCAGTGGTGAGTATAAAATACGTAAAAACAGATCTCATGCTCTTCGGGGCTATCTTACTGTCTTTAGAGGGCAGACTCTTCAGTGCCCTCTGCAGGAGGGCACTGGCAGCATCGCTCTGACCCTGCTGGAGCAGGAAGGTCCCGTAGCTCAGCCACACTGCCTTATTCTGACGGAAGCGCTTCACCATCGTCTTGTACAAGCCCTCAGCCTCCTGGATACATCCACAAAACACAGGCCATGTTACACAGAAAGACTGACTTGCAGTTACAGGCCACAGCGCGCAGTAATCGCATGCTAAAGACGTAAGATTTCAAAACAGAGGGAAGCTAAGCTAAGTTTAAAAACTCAGTAGACTGCACCTTGGTCTTGTTGGATTTGGCGTAGATGTCAGCCAGCTGCTGGTAGACGGGCATGGGCTCACAGAACTGCAGCGCCCGCTCAAACACTTTCTTTAAGGTCTCCTCTGTGCCATACATGTTCTCGAGGTTGAGCAGGGCCACCCACACATTCAGCTTCTCCTGCTCCTCCCTGGACCAACACAAGACAGTATTTTCAAACATCAGTGTCTGTGCCTCTCATTTATGCAGTGATATGAACAAATGAAAAAGAGGTCAAATTTTATGGATGTTAAAAATCTGTCAGAAAAATGTTAGGGTTAGTTTTTTTCTGAGTTATTTTCTGTTTTCCATCCATGAGCTTGGGTCTCAAAACACTGTGCTTATAGAATATTAAGAAAAGTTAAACTGAAATTAAAGAGGGTCTACAAGTTTAACATGTGCTGCTTCACTATCTCAGAATAAAATAATTGTTTGCAAGCTTACACAGCTTTTTGCATTAGTCCACCATGGCTTGTCTTTACCTTCCTGCAACTTTAAGACAAATATTCATCCAATCAATCACCTGAAGGAAATCGTTTTCAGAGCCCTCTCAGCCACAGCACGGGCCTGCTCGATCTGTGTGGCCTGCAGGTGATGTGCCATGTACTGCAGCCAAAGCAGAGAGCTGTTGGGTGAGGCGAGGAGCAGGCGCTCGAAGGCCGCTGCGTCTTGAGGGCGCAAGTTTGGATCCATGAGCTCAGTTTCCCGCTGTACCAGCGCCTTCTCCGCTGCCTTCTTCTCCTGCTCCACCTCATGACGGGTCTTCTTCTGAGGCTGAGGAGAGTCGATTCAACACATTAAAGACAGGAAGAGGATGAGTGATGAAGAGGAGCAGAAAGACAAAGAAATCCTGAATGAAGGCTTCTAAGAGATTCTCTGTGCAGGATACAAGGTCAGAAAATTCTGTGTCTATGTTTGTGTCACCTTGCTGTCCTTGTCTTGGTCCTCTCCATCACTAGAGTCCCCGTCCTGAGCTGCAGCAGCAGGCTTCAGAGAGCTCAGTCCCACGTCCCAAGAGAAACCTGCTGCCACCTGCAATCTGGCTGGACCCACTGAGCTGGGTGTTACCTGCTGAGAGAGGAAGTGGGGATTTATTTTTCAGGTCTTTCATTAATAATACCCCTGAACCTGCTGAGCACCATCATCGCCACTTACTTTTGCAGGCACAGGTTTGGGTTCTTCTTCATCTTCCTTATCCTCCTCTTCTCTGAAGTACACCTCAACTCCACTGTCATTGTCATCCTTCTTGGTTTTCCGGTTTATTTTCTTCTTCTTCTTTGGTACCTGGGACTCTGCTTGTGTCTGGCAAATAAAACACAATGGAAATCATAGAGGTTTAAATAAACCACAACATATGCACACAACTGCTTCAGTGGCCATCTGGTTGTAATTAAAGCTGCAGGGTTTGTAGAGGGAGCGAGGCCAAGATCAATGCAACAAAAGAGAGTGAGCGCAGGATAGATGGAGATGGGCACATATATGTAAAAGCTGCCTGCTCAGCTACTCTAAAGGCCGAACAGCGAGTCATGTACAATGAGATCAAGATTTCATGGAAAGTAGGAAGGGATGAAAGAAAGAAAGTCTGACGTAAGAGTGAAAGGAAACCCTGTGGCCAGTTGCTACCTGTTCGCTCTCAGACAGCGTGCGCTTCTTCTTCTTCTTCTTCAAATCATGTTTCTTCTTCTCCTCTCCAATCAGACGCAGCGGCAAATTGAGAGACTCAGGAATGATGTCCGGCTTCCCGGTGTCCACGGGGAGCAGGGAGAGGTCAACCAACCCCTCCTCTTTGTCAATACTGAAGACGAGAATAGAAAAGAGCTGCAGACTAAAATGACATGATGACGGTATTGATTTTTGTAAACAAAGCTGCACTGGGTGGGGGGGTCCATGTAAGGACATATGAATCAGCTTAATTTGCCCTTATCAGTTTCCGAGGCTGTGATACCCAATGAAGACTTCCTCGTGTCTCTCATTCTACGTTCATGTGGCATTTTACCCATAAAACTGTGACTTATGCTGGATCAGAGTGTGTCCTCAGTGATTCTAAAGTTAGTTCATCACTACAAACTCAGAGCTGGTGTGTTTTCTTACTTGACGATCTTGGTGGTGAGCAGGGTGTTGGGAGGCAGGTGCTCTGACAAGACCTCGTAGTTCTTAACAAAGTATTGGGTGGACTGCTGAAGCTGGGCTCTTCCAGTTATACCTCGAGACAGCCTGCAAGACAAGTACATTGAGCACGTCTTCACGGTTGACCTGCTATGTCTGTCACTTTAACAAGATCACAAAGCAGCAAGAAATAATGAGCAGGATAGAGGATGTGTCATGATACTGACTGAAATAGCAATGAAACCACAGTTTCCAAAAACACAAGGAGCACGTTGTTCCTGGCAGAAATTCATGTGTTTCTATTATTGAGTTTATATACATCAACACATTTTCTCTCCTGTCTGATGCCAGGGTAAGATAAAGCTGAACAGGTTTGAGTTAAGAATTTCCCCAGGTACCTTATGAAGACGCCCTGCTCTCGCACAGACTTGACGTAGCCTCTGATGACCTGGCCCACCTTCAGTTCGTCTACTGACACAACCTCAATGTCCTTCACTGGCTTTGCTTGCTGTGGGTTCACCCTGATGGAGAAGAGTGTGAATGAGTGATGCAGCCTTATGTGATTTAATGTTGTCTTAAGCTGGGAAAACCTTCTTTAACCATGAAATATGTAATACCTTGTAGGACGCACAGACAACTGCCACTTGCCATTTTCACACTCTAGGAGGAAACACCTGAGACAAAAAAGAGGACATAAAAATATTACTTACTCTGTGCTGCAAGGTGATCAAGACAAACTTCTTGATATTCTACATAAGTAAGTTCCCATGATTGTATCAAATTTCATAAATCAACATTTATGACCACTATGATAAACTGCATTCTTTTTGTTTGGCCTGAATCATCACAGTTCACTTTGTTTAGTTTAGGTTCAATTGAAGGAGGAAATGAATGTAAATGAAATGGAACATTACAAGACACAAAGTCTCCTAATGATGCAGCTACAGGATGAAGGAGGCTTTTTGCAACATGATGAACGTTTTCTAGGACAGACAGAATCCTGTCATCCTCCTTCATGACTCAGCTTTTCACTCCACTTTCTAGTGTGGCGTGTTCAAAAACAAGTAGAAACACTTTTTGTTTGTCCTCTAACGTGTTTGGACAGTTTGACTTAAGAGCTCGTTCTGAGAGACCATAAACTGGCCCTTAGTCCAAGTGTGCCTCAGGCGACATTGCTACTTCATCCACCAACCTGATAAGCTGATCCTTCCTGTACCCCTGCAGGGGGTTTGGCTTGTATGCATCAGCCAGGTCAGTGACAGCAACAGACCCCGTGCCACCAAATGGAAGCTTGACCAGGAGGCCAATGTGTGGCTGAATGTTAGTCACTATCCCCAAAGTAACAGTGCCTTTCTCCAATTTATGGACACCTGGAAAACACAGAGAACCCAACAACATAACATATTGTTTTTGCATTTGATGATCTAACATTGATATGGAGATGTGATATAAAATAGAAAGGCAGGGCAACCAACCATAATGAAATTAGCAGATAAAAATTCAGTCTGAGGTGCGGTGCTCCTACCTGTGAGTGACAGCACGAAGCGATGAGGTTTGGAGCTCACTTCTACTACTTTAGCACGGACTGCTTGGCCAAGCTTGTGCACTTTCTCTGGGTGGCTGGCGTCCTGAAAATAAACACAATCCACTGAGATTAAAATGGATCATTCACAAAATATTAGTTTCTCTCCAAATGTAAAAGCCTTACACATATACTCTGGATGCATTACATGTGTGTGGTGGCTGCAGAATACCTGGGTTTGTCAATATTGGTGCATGTGACAACAGCTTTGAGTGGACACACTGCCTACTGAGGTACATAAAGTGTGCATCTTGCATGCTGTTTTCATGCATGCTGTGCTTCTCCCAACAAAATTAGAGAGAGTAAATTTGATGTCGTATTTGCATCACAGTAGAAACACTACATAAAACTTGCAAATCTAAACAAATGTATTTCTTCAACCGTTTTAGCAGCAGTTGCATGTGAAGACAGTGGCACTGCAGTGAGATTTTCTGTACAGATAACTTAGACCTTAATAAACAATGAATAGAAATTCAACATTTAACCCTTTAACTGACTAACTGAGGGACGTGATGTGCTACGCTCATTCAACACAGACAGCATGTCCCCGCTTGTGCACTTGGATGTTAAAAATGATCAGATGTGTTCTTCCAGTACACATTAAATGACATAATGCTTATGCAGTTTTACACTTACTTTAGGATCAGTGATCATGGCCAAAAGCTCAACTGTCCCAGTAACACAAGGGTGAGTGGTGACCTCCAAAGACTTCCTCTCTGGGTTAAACTGGGGAGAGAGCAGAAGTATAAAACATGGCTGCAGTTGTGTTCCTTTAAAACCATTTCCTGATTGTCAACTTAAGATCAATAAGTACATTTTGGTGGATATTGTTAGGAAGAAATACATCTACTTAAAGCCCACTTTCACAATTTCCAAAATTTACCTTTGATACAAAGCATGTGATTTCATCCCCAACTTTATAGCTTTGAAGTTTGTCTTTTCCTGCAACTGTTTCGAAATCTCCACTCTTTTCCAACTTGCTGCAGAGAGAAAGGGCAACAGAGATAAAATGTGAATAGCTATGACAACACAACAGGTTTTATATTGTTGTAATTAACACATTTAATCTCTGTACAATATCATATTTAAACAAAAGGCTTCAATGTCTGGGTGGCAATGAAAATTAGGACCCTCTAGATGTACCAGTCTATTTTAGAGATCTAGAATAACACTCAGTTGTCATACATACATTATGTAAGGTTCATGACACTTGAACAATACCTTGGCATGAGTGTAAGCTCAGGAATGGTGTACGTATATTTGGGATGAGAAAAGGGTAAGAATCTGAAAAAAAAGATGTAACGTCAAAAAAGTTAAGTTCAATACACAAATAATTAATCACCACATTCCCCTTGCCTGTCCTAACATGTAAACGGCAGCTCTTCATCAGTGTTTACCTGTGAGTGGAGACTTCTCGTCCTCCAATGACCCTGGCGCTGACCACACTGCCCACTCTGACCGAGGACGTCGGGAATGAGCCCAGAGACACTTTATCGTCCTCCATTACCTCAGACACGTGCACGCTGCCTGTACCTCCATCATCCAGTGTCAACAGAATGCAGGTGGGCTTCACTGTTTTTACCTTCCCCTGCAGGATGTCACCGTAGTGGTGACCCTTGGAGCCCACCTGGTTTTCTGAATTTGTGCGCTCTCGCTTCGATGCGGTGCGCTGCCACGACACTAGAGGGAGCCCTTGTAGTTCCTGACAGCTTCCCTCTATAACCTCCGTGGCCAAACTCATCCCCGCCCTCAGCTTCTCCGACTCAAAGAGCAGCACCTCGTTCAGGTGGCTGCGAGTTTGGATCACAGTCATTTGTGCCGTATCTTCCAACGAGATGACAGCAAAGTCTTTGTCTGTGTGCTGCACCATGGCTGTGTACTGTGTTCCTTCGTTTAACTGTAGAAATACATCCAAACAGAGACACTACAGTCACAACAGTGAAAGTCCCATTTCCGTACAGAAACATAAAAAAATGTATCTCACATCGTCTGACCAGTTAGAAAAATACCACCTAATGAATATAAAACATGTGTGACTTAACTTTCCCTACTATGAAAACAGGTCAGCAGGTGGCATTAGGAAGGGTGACACTCACAGATTTCTTGTTTCTGAGCAGTTTGGAAAGTATGGACACATGGACACAGGTAGACGGGATGTCAACATGAAGGACGACCGCAGTAACTTTCTGTCCTGAGGTCAAAGTAACACCTGAAAAACACATGGTTTTTGCCAAAGTGTGAAACACAGAAGTCAGGAATATCTTCACTGCAGTGTCCTGACAGTAATGGATAGTATTTGTGTTATATATGGGAAGATTTTTTTTCTTTTATCCCACATTGTTTTTTTGTTTGTTTGTTTGTTTGAGTAGTGTTTTTGTTTTATGATGTGCCATGATTGTATGTGTGTGTGTCTAAATACCACTGTGATGGACAGTTGAAATTTCATTGTATTTCAAATGCAGTGACAATAAAGGCGTCTTAAAATCTTAAATTTTAACCCACACACTCCAATCAATAACACAGTGTTTCATTGTACATGCCAACAAACCTGGTACCAGCTCGTCCTGTAAGTACGCCAAGAGACCGCAGGAAATGTGGATGACATTTAAGGTGTAAAACACTTACTCAGTTACTACTACACAGTAGCTAAATACATACCCATCACTTGGTGTTTGGTGGCCTGTATGGTGGCACCGCTCAAATCATCAGATGTAAATGTTGCACCATTGTCACCTGCAGAATCCACCGTGAGCTTCAGCTTCTGACCAACACACAGAGCAGCCAGCTGCTGGCGAAGCTCACTATTATCTGAGAGAGAGAGAAAAAGAGAGGTTAGACACCATACACACACCTGACTTCACCTGAGGTCTGAAAGAGTCAAAACATGAGATTGTAATGCAATGTTTACATCTGACTCTAAACCGTCTTCACAGAGAGAGAGAGACAGAGAGACAAAACCCGTGTATACCTCTCAGAGCCAGCATTTCGTTCACAGCTCTTCTCTCCTGGAGACCATTAATGAGTCTGGTCTGGGCATTGCCCTCTGGAGATACCACCTCTGATATCTTCAGGGTGATCAGGAAGCGCCGCTTTTCCTCATCTAGGTTGGTCACCTTGGCGATGACCGTCTGGCCCAGCTGAAAGGCGGCGGTCGTATCACTGATGAACCTGTCAGACATGGCCTGCAATTCAGAGCAGAAAAAGAGTTTTAAGAGGAAAAATAAAGTACGTGCAAAGACAGATAACCATGTCAGAGGAGGCAAGACTAAGCCCTTTACTTACCGACTTTGGAGCGAGACCAACAAGGCCATATGGGAACTCTACAAAGACGCCATAGGACATGATGTTCTTGACACAGCCAATCAGCTGCATCCCGATTGTGATCTCTGAGAAATCCTTGGCAACCACTCCCTCCTCCAGTGCCCACATCACTGTGGGTTTCTTAGTGAGAGTCTTTAAAAGAGGAGCTGCTAAGGAAAACACAACACTTCTTCTTTTCACACAAAGTAAATGTGAGATATCATCTTGCTGGTAAATGGTGAAAGTAAATTAAATACCTGACACTGTATATAATCACTCAAAGCAGGGGTGATCTTAACTTTTCTGTTACTATCAGATTTGCACAGAGGTTGAAGACAGGATACAATATTCTGTTTGTTCTTGCTGAAACACATGAGGTCTGAGATGTTGTCTCCCTCCCGCAGACTCTCCCACAGCAGTGGACAAATGGACATGTGATCAGAGAGGTGCATGGTGGGTACTATGGCTCGTACATCATCAGGGAGGATGGCCACCTCCAGACCGCTCAGCAACTTCTTCACCACCTTGGCCTCCACTCTCTACATCACACACAGTGCAGATGTTATATCAGTGAAATGAGGCCAGAGAGAGAGAAGTGAAGCACGAGGTCTTTAACTTACCTTCCCTATCTCACAGTCTAACTGGGGCTTGGCAGCTTCCCCAATGTCTCCTTCCACCGCATTCTTAAAGGACAGCACCAACTTTGCCTTGTCTGGGTCGGACTGAAGAACTTTAGCCTTCAACACCTGAAACATCACACAAAACAAACAACATACCAGATCAGAAAAGGAACAAAGATAACAAAATGATCATTTCAAAAACACCTGATGTGATTCTCATTGTCCATCTTATTCGATGTCCTCACCTGTCCGACGTAGAAGACCTCCTCAGGATTGATGATGGGCTCAGAGCTGAGTTCATTGAGTGGCACTAGTCCCTTGACATTATTGTAGAAACGAACAATGCAGCCAAAGTTTTTGATGCTGACGATGAAGCCATGGGAGACGCAGCCAGGACGAGCATCAGCAAAACTAAGGAAGAGCGGCAGGGAGCTTTCGACCAGAGCCTTCTTCCTGGTCAGGTACAGCTTCTTATTCTCTGCGTCTACTGACAGCACCTGAAGGAAAACATCCGCACACACACAGAGGAATAAAGACAAATGTACAAATCGACCAAAGAGTTAAAACTGTATGTTTCTGATTTCAAACCCCTGGTCCTCTCTGTGTCTTCAAACAAATGAGACCCGTACTGACCCGACATTTGACTGTCATGCCCTCTGTGTACTTCTTCTCTGGGTGTTTGAGGATTATGTCAGAGAGGTGGGTCCGAGGCACCAGACCTTTAATGTGACCTGACAGATGCACCACCATGCCATGCTTCAGCAGGACTGACACTTTGCCCTTGGTGAAAAAGACACAAGGAGGAAAATGGATGAGAGACAGATAACAGAAACAGGCAGAGAGACAGAACCTTATAAAAAAAAAAGGGAGAGAAAGAAAGAACACAGTATGTGGAGAAGGTAATTGAATGAATTTTTAGACATAAAGACAGAGGTGTCTAAATTTAATCCTTGAATTTATGTCAGTCAACACAGATGTTAGCCAGCTTGTCAGTAGTCTTCACAAATGTGTAGGATAATCCTACGTTATCTGCTCTGTTAATTTAGACGCTGTCGTCCTTCTACATAAAAAAGAAGAATTAGTTTATTAAGAACTCTCAGTCACATCTACATCATCACCCTGACTGAAAAAAACAGAATCTAAATCTATGAATATGTCCAAGTGTTTTCACTCACAAATGTTTAACTACTAGACATAAGATGTTTCCTACTTCACTGAAACGTCCTTTGCAGTCCATGTCCAAGTTTCTAAAGTTAAAACAACAACAGCGCAGCATCGCCTCTGTAGTCGTCTGTTCTTACTGCTGCTGTCTGTGTGCAGTATGGCTGATGTGATGTGCTGTTGCTTTTGCAGATATTCAGAAAGGTCCATTCAAGCAAAGTACACAATTACCTCTACAAGTTGACCAGCCTGGAGATCATGATATCTATAAAAAGGCCTCTCAATCACACTCCTGAAAATAAGACAAGACAATTTTGGTCAGAGTTTCAAAATGGATTTCTGAGTTCACTGTTTGCCATGAGCTAAATCGGGAGCCACATACTTGCGCAAACTAGCAAAATGAATTTGGTCCATGGGGCTGAAGTCCAGGATCCTGCAGGTGTGCTCAGGCTTCGCCAGCGCTCTGTTCTCATTTGCTGGCGCGCTCCCCTCTTTCAGGTTGTTCCTCTGCCAAGAAAGACAATAAATGGTTCAAACCAAAGGCTCTGTTGGCAGCACATCTGCAGGCAGCAATTATTCTTTGTTACAATTAACATAGGTCAAAACTGCCAAAGCATCAAACTGACTCACGTGTACAAATGCCAATGTTTTGTCGGGCAGTTCCAGCATGGCTCCAGACATGTGGTGTACAGTGGTCATTTTGCAGCGTTTTACCACCTCACCAATGCGCTCGCCACCAGCAGGGATGGGTTCAACAGTTTTCCCAGGCTGAACTAGATAGCTGCGCAGACTCAAACCCACCAGACGCGTGGCCGGCTCCACGTACAGCACACAAGCTTGGACCTGAGTGAGCGGATGCAAAAGTACAAGAGATGGTTAGGATGCCAACTTCCCAGTTGAGACTGAGCACATGAGACACAAACATTAAGAGGTAATATGTGATGCCATCATCCAAGACCACTTTAAAAGGGTTTATTTTTAAATCCAAAATGACAATGACAGTGAATGTCTTTTCTCAGACAGCTGAGCCCCTTGCTGAGACTGATTCACCTCTGCTCCCTCTTTGTAGCCAGATGCCTGCTCTGGCTCCATGTGGAGAAAGTCCACCTGACCACTAAAGGAGGACAGGAAGTCCAGGATCAGACCATGTTTGGTGACCTGCAATAAAGACATTTCAACATTATCAAAACAAATAAACGGCAGATTATTTAGTGGACAGAAAAACAACAACAGACTTTTACCAATGAAATTTCATCCTGTTTTAGACAAAATCTGTACATTATTATGCTTATTATGAAAATGTTGTCTCTACCTTCTTGACTGTAGATTTGACCAGAAGACCAGGCAGAAGGTTTGTGAGGTTCCAGCCATGTGCGGACTCAGCACAGGGCTGGGTGATGGTGGAGGGGTTGATGGAGAGCTGGACCACACGCCCTTCATTCTTTATTTCCTCTATTTGACAGGTCACATACTGACCTACTTTCAGCTCTGTCGACAAGAGAACATACAAGACATGAATACCTGATCAATGAGATTATTTTTCTTAATGAAGGACAAGCTTAATTGTTTTGTCATACCTTGTGGTTTGTTGTGTTTTTCCTTTATGGTTTTCATAGACAGGAAGGCTTTAGACCCACTGATCCCTATGTCAACTATACAGCCATGATCCTCAACACTTTCCACACATCCACTCAAAACCTAAATTAAAACACAGTGACCACATATCAATATATTTTTTGTTTGAAGAAAAAAATCAACTAATATTTTCCTGATTGATGATGATGCACATTAATGACTTACCATGCCAGCTTTCAGACTGCTTGAGGAGAGGCCCTTGTTGACTAGCTTTGGATTGATTGACAGCTGGATGCTCAGTGAGCCTCCTTTAGCTACATCCAACTTAGCAACCACACACCTCAACAGCATGCCGGGGTGGAAGAGAAGCGGCAGAGAACAGAACTCCTGTGAAGCACAGGGCCCAAATGTTAGAAAATATGACAAACTATCCTGGGATGTGTGCTCATTTCTTTATTATTCAGTGTATTGAAAGCATCACTCTAAAGGATTACCTCTGTCTCATCTGACGCCAGTTGCTCATTGAGCAGATCGGTGTACGAGTCGCTGATGTTTTTGATGCTGAGGAATCCTTTTAGCCCACAAGGTAGACTGACGGTCACCTCGAAGTCTGCAACCTCCTTCACACAGCCCAGCATTGGCATACCTTCCTTCACACTCTGGGAGAAAGAACAAACCCTATATCAATCAGATACTGTGAAGACCAATCTGAATATTTCTATTTCATGGTAAGTATAATTAAACTTGGCGCAATTAACAAATTCTTAATATGCCTTAGGTCTTTCCAAATATACTACCTTTAGGTGTAGGATTTCCACACACTTGGCTGCTGCATTGAGTGTCAGACCATCTTCTTTTTCTTTGCTTGTCTTTTGCTTTTTAAGTTTCTTGCCATCATCTTTGACTGCCCCCTTTCTTTTCTTTGTTTCTGCTCGTTCATTTGACTGCAGGATAAAACAGGGAAAACACTTTACTCATGAGAATCGGAGCAGCAGATGAGAGTAATAGAACCTTTTCCCTTTCACTTTGTGCAGATTATAAGAACACAGAGCGTGACAATGAGTGATAATCAACTGATTTAACCAGACAAAATGGATCTTTGCTCAGACATATGGATACAGACAAAGTAAAAAAAAAAAAAGAAAGAAATTAAACTTTACCTGGAAGAGATTGTCCACTTCACCCCGCTGCACCACTATTTTACTATCAGTAGGCTTCCTTGCTGTCCCTCCTCGAGGGAAATCTTCCTCCATTGATGCCATGTTTAATGTTGATTCAGACGTCTGAAACAATTAAAGGTAATGTGAATAAAATCATGTCAGTACTTTTAAAACGCCGATGACAGATCGCAACCCAAACAGTGGACATGGGCAGGCTCTAGACCACTTTGACTGCATTAATGTAACTGTTAACTTGACATTTCATTTCAATCATAGTGAACATTATGGACAGAAGTAGTCTCAAATGTAACGAGACTTGATTACATGAATGCCATTAACAGGGGTTTGTGCTTTAAAGCAGAAACGCCTTGATTTCTCACTAACAAATGGAACTATTTAACCTCTTGGAAAAGCGGAATAAAGGGATGTGAATGAGCAGCTCTTCTGTCCATCGTCCATTAGGACTGAAAACATGCATGGGGATAATCGTTGGCTAAAGGTAACATGTTTTGGTATTCATACGGTATGCGTGGCGACCCCCCCCCCCCCCTTTAAAAAAAAAACAACAACAAAAAACTCACATACATTTTAGAACATACTCTCACTACTTACAATGAAATGTTTACTTACATTAAATCTCCAGCTTGTGGATATCCCAAACTCACATGCTGTTCAGCAACACGCCATGATCGCAACCCGGAAGAAAAATTCATACAGGCGTTTCCTTCCTGGACCAATCACAGAGCAGAAATAATGATTGACATTATCGTCAACCATTCAGAGAACGTGTTGGACCTCAACTTTGAGTGGCAGGATTTTGCCCAATAATGACACGTTCTTTGGTCTGCCCCAAGTAGGCGGCATTTCCTTGTGAATTTAGCATTGCGGCCTCTGCTGAAGGGCACCTGTCTCGTTCTGTTTTCACAGGGGTCGTGTGTATAAGGTAAGACATTGCACATTTATGGGCAAATTAGCCCGTTCACGCTGACTTTAACAATGCTTATTGGTACTTGTGTTGTATTTAAAACATCTTTGCAACGATACACTGTTTAACTAATGTTCTGGACATTAAGTTAGCTTGTAGGCTAACGTAGCAAGCTACATTAACTTGGCGTTAGAGTGTGCTAGCTAGCGAACTGTACAGCTAGACTCCTCCGATGAAAGTCAGTCTGAATGAAATTCACTTTCTCACTCACTAATTTCATATGTCAGCCACGCAGCTAATTCACTAAAGTGTGTGAGTATGTCACAACCAGATGTGATCCCCAGAGTATAGTGCCAGAGCTTCTTGTTCGCGTTAACATCAGATTTGATCATAGCATGTCAAGACGGGCACCATTTAAGTTGCAAGTCTCTTATGTAATTTGACTGGTGACCACAACGCCGAGTTTACGACTGCAAAGGAGCTGTTTTTGCCTGACTAAAACGACGCGTTCATTAAGAGCATTTCGAAAATCAGTAATGTGCTAGAGCTATCCTACATCTGATTACAGTCGAAATGACCGTGCAATAATTGTACTGAGCATTGCGTGACACATGCCAGGTCAGATTCCCACTTCAGTCACTACTGGAGATGATTAGTGGTCTGCAGCTTACCACTTTTCATCACCGATTCAGTTCAGATGATATCAGAGAGTGATGACTAATACCTCCTCAGTGCCCAAGGTTACTTCTCCAAGCATCATGTATTTTGCCTCAAATTCATGTAGTTAAAATATACAAAGTAAGTACTCCAAATTTTTAACTTCACAAGTCCCATTATCGTAGATCTTTATGATAACGTCAATTGCTTCAGCTCCAGGTTAAGTAAGGCAGACACTGTTGCCAAGGTAAAAAAAAACGTTTATTTACTAAAATGTAAATCTCTAATAACCTGTTTTTCAACCTATCTTAGGACCATCAACTATCCACCATGGGAGGACATGATGCCGGAGCCCAGCACCAGTTCACTGGGATTGCAAAGTACTTCAATTCATACACAATCACAGGAAGGAGAAATGTGAGTTGTGTGCAATTCTTTTAATAAATTGCATGGCACATTTCATAATTAAAATACCACATCTCCACCTGCTGTTTTAACATTATCAATTTGTCATTGTGGCTCTTTTTTTCTGTAGTGTGTTTTGGCCACGTATGCCAGCTTAGTAGCCATTGCCCTTTTCTTCAAATTGAAGCCGAAGAAACAAGCCGCTGTCACAGAAAAGTGATTATGTAAGTATAATTATATTTGTCCTATTAGTTTTCAAATCCACTCAACTTAAATTAAGTGTTGGATTAGCTTGATTCATTCAAGGTCTTTGTTCTTTTACAGGTGTCCATTTGAGCATCAATTCTAGCAGCTGGGCGTGGAGAGAGAGCTGTGTGTGCTTGTAATAAAATATTCTTGTTTGATTTCCCTGTGTTAACAATAAAGAACCTTTATGCCCAAACATAAAATCACTTTGTTTTATTTACAGTGTAGACCAGTATAAAAGACTATGATACAGAAATGTCAGCCACGTGTTAAGCTGTTCTCATGGCAGTGATGTTTAGAAAATGGCCCTCAATCAACAATGGCACTTATTCAGGCAAAGAAATATCTGCAATACAGGAGCTTGAGTTGGACCCTGAATCGTCTGAGGGCCAGGACAGGAGTGGGCTAACCTCTTTTCATCATTCACAGCTAGATTTCCACCAGGGGTGAATTGATAATACAGTCTTGTTTTATTCCCACTGCCCCACAAACCAGTCTGTGCAGGTCTGGGACCAAACCTTTGCATTGTTTCAAGCTTCCACTGATTATTTTGTCATTAAGTAATGTCTTATGGATTGTAAGCCCCTGCAGCCAGAAGCAGGTTTCTCCGGGTGAAGTGAAGGTGTATCACAGGAGTGGATTTAGTCATGTAGGTCCCCAGCAGAAGCTCCTGGGAGTTATCTTGTAGATGAATGTGTCCTGTGGCTGCTGTGAAGTCATCAGTCTCTAAATCATCAAATGCTTTCGTGGCATCCCACAGACGAACTGTGTTGTCCATGGAGCCTAGAGAAAAGAGGATAATATAGGTATTGATTCACTCAGTAGAACCATGGTCACTTTGTTTTCAGATTTTCACAATTAAAAGGACACTAAAAATCTCTAAAGCATCATTAGGCTCACAATTTTAATGAATATACCCGATTAAAAGTATTAAGAGAAGTTGTAACACCCACCGGAGGCAAGGATCTCGCCATCCCTGCTGAACCTGAGGGAATAGATGGTATCTGTATGACCTTTGAGCTCTCCAACCATCAGTCCATGACCAATGTCCCACAGAAGAACTCTGCCATCGGTGGCTCCAGAGGCCAAGAACTTCCCATTGGGAGAGAAAGCCAGCGAATGAATGGGACCCTGGGGAGATAGAGTTGAAAGACAGGCTCAGTGACTGTCTCCACAGCACCCAAATCTACCTGCTGTGCTGCAGTAAACATTTGTGAATCTTAATGAGGAGATGTAAAAATGTTTTCTGAGTAATGACACTAACAAAGAGTGGCTCAAATCAAACAACCATAGAAGTTTTCATTCATCTTTTCACTGCCCCTATCAGTACAAATACAGAACAGTGTATTTGTAATAATCTTACACAACCAAATTCTAACAATGCAACACCAGTGATGCTCAGAAAAACATAGCAATTATATTCTGATTTAAGTTTGATTTTTTAAGAGTAACACAAGATCCAGCTATCATGGTCTTGTAGTACAGATTAATCATAAAAGCCCCCAGTAAACTGCTCTTGTTGTTCGACGGACCTTATGACCAGTGAAAATGCGGACACAGTTTCCATTCAGGACATCCCAGAGGCGGATGGTGCGGTCAGATGACCCAGTGGCAACATAGTTGGAGTTTGGGTGGAAACGGGTGCAAGTGATGTCTGCTAGATGACCAGAAAACATCCGTAGAGGCTGGTAGTGGTCTGTCGCCCACAGGCTGTTGGAGACGGTGCAACAGAGACCAATGAAAGGTATCTGTAAACATTGCTGCTGTGTCCAAAGTATTTTATCTCACATACTAATCAAATAGGTTCTGCAGTTTCTTACCGGGCAACTCTGTCATGTCCCCCAGAGACAAAATAGTAGCCATGGGGAGAAAACTGGGTGTCCCACACTGGGTAGTTATGGCCTTTGTAGGCCACTAGACAAGTAAATGTTAAGAGACTCCACAGCCTGACAGTACCATCTTCAGAACTTGACAACAGGTAGTTTCTGTAAGGCAACAAAGTAGTAAGTAAGTAAGTAATCAGTTTATATTTAAGTCAATAATGAGGAGATACAATTTGTGTAAGACGTGTCATTCATGCAACACTGTGTGTAAGAGCTGTTTTACCTATCTGGGCTAAAACTGATGCCATAGACCGGACCACTGTGTCCATATAGGATCTTTAACTCGCTGGCTGTCTTCTCGTCCATGATCCTCTCAAGCACATCATCTGATTCTTTGTCAATCAGATTCAAGTCTGAGGAGAAGTAAGATAAATACAATGAACGTTTTGGGTAAATTATTAACAGTGAAGGATGATTAGAAGATCTTCATGGTGTAATTTATGATGTACCTGCTGCAGACTTGACCTTGCGCAGTTTTTTCGGTGTGACGCTCCAAACCCGTACCGTGGAGTCAGCAAAGCCTCCTGCAATGAGGCTGGAGTCATCTGTGAAGTCCACCGCAGTCAAACCCTGCAGGGAAAAAGGTGATAATAATGACATGACAAATGACTTCCACTGTAGTTTCAATTTGTATTTAACTCTTCAGGCAATAATTTGCTTAAATGTGTGTCCAGTGAATTGTTGTGGTCACAAGGCTTTACCTGGTATGCATTTAGAAAAGAGTAGAAGCAGATAGACGGGAGGTTATCTGGTCCCAGGCGGATCCTCTTGGTGGCCTCCTTCATGTACATGATCTTGTCCAGCTTGTCTGAATCCTTTAGTTCTGGCAAAGGTATCCTAAAAAATAAAAATCTGCATCACTCACAGAACTGGGGAATAGTTGGGCTGAGCTGTATCAAGAAATAAATCTTTGTCACAGACCAGTGAGCTCAGAAACAATAAAAAAAGGGCTTACAAATAAATATTTAAAATATATTTATAGTCTTCTTTACACATTGTCAAATGTAGAGATTTGCAGTTTCAGGAAGTACAATGTGCTGAATGGCAGAGATGATGCCAGATCTTAGCCTCTCACAAGGCTTTATTAATGAATAGTTCCTCATTAACTGTCTTGTACTGTGTGGATAAGCAATCCTTCAATTTAAAAGCTTTAATTAATAGGCAGTATGTGTCAGTGACTGGAACAAGCAATTTAGTCCAGTCCACCACATCTAAACACACTGTATGCTTTTACGAGATGAATGACAATTCAAGAAGCACAAATTGCTATAGTAAAATATCACTATAATAGTTATAATATAATCATTGACAACAGTACAAGCAGTGCAGATGCTGAGTTGTACAGTGTTTTGCAGCATAAAAAACAAATCGAACCTATTTTGTGAAGGTGCATTAGGATCCTGCTTCTTGCTCTTGGAGCCCATGCTATCCTTTTTGGGTTTCTTCTTCTTGGGTTTACCCTCCTCATTTTCTGCTTCCTCGTCCTCATCATCTAAAGGTAGCTCAATTTCTGGTTCCTTCAATAATCCGTAGTAAACCTACAGCAGTTTGAAAGACAATAAAACAGGAACATGTCATGAGTTCAAAAAGACTTGTTTAAACTTTGACAGTAGACAGCAGAAAACACAAATAAATCTTATTAGAAAACCAACCTTAGCTTTATTGGCCTCTCTCTTGGCCTCTCCAGCCAAGCTACCAGACATGGCATCAATCTGGCTCTTGCTACGTGGCATGCCATCAAAGATGTCGATGTAGAGGTGCTCCTGGATGATGTTCCAGATCTGGTTGTTCTGACGCTCCTGCAGGTGTCTCTTTAGCAACTGGTAAGAGTCACGGGAGATGCGCAGGACGAACTTGCTGGTGCGGAAGTCAAGGAGGGTCTCATTGCCTCTCATGTGTTCCTTCTTTGTCAGACTGGACAAAACACGCAAGTCATCTTCATAATAGCACTCCTGGTCCCCACTAAACCTGTGACAGAGGACAGGAGAAAATAGTAGGACTTCAACCATGCACGAGAATGAACACCAGCAAAATGGAGTAAGTAACAGGTCCTAGGAACTCACTTTTCAAAGAAAGCCTTGGCCTCAGTTTCATGATTGTTGTACACCAACTCCAGATACATGTGGACAAACAGTGGGTAGAAGACCTGGGACAGCTCTGCTCTGTGACAGTCCAGAACCGTCTCTATGAACTTTTTCAGGCCGCTGTAGTAAACCTCATACAGAGCTGGGTCTCCTTGCTGGCTGTAAGCTGACAGCACCACATTGACATCTGGCTGATCCTCTGCAGCTGCTGATAAAAAGAGAAGTCGAAGTGAGAGGTGGTGGTGTTTGTGTGGGAAGTGAGTTTTTCTTCTCTTCAGTTTCCTTATCTGTTAATAAAGCTACCAGTAAAGGCTATATGATCCTTTGCACTATACTTTTTAACTAGAGGTTATGTGATGATACTACATGACGTGGTCTCTCCACCCTAGTGTCCAATGATATGAATTGGAAAAATAAATAAAAACACAAATAAATAAATAAACATTCGAAGAAAATTAAGAGAAAAAACACACATCCAGTGTAAAGATGAATCCAAGTGGCCCGACCATTAATATTAACTTTGTGAAGCACCATTTTTAACTTTTATTCCCTCTCTGAGCGGTGGGACTAACTTTACTACGGTACAGCGTGGTAGTTTGGACTGTAGTGTTGTTTTCATCTACAGTGAATATATAAGTTCAGAAAACATCTCTACTTTCACCACTGGTGTCAGTGGAGGACGTTGATATTAACAGGAAACGTTTGTGTTAACCGTGTGATAGTGTTACAGGAGCCAGTGACTTTATCGGACCTTTTGTTGGCGCCTGAGCGCCGGCGGAGGATGAGACGGTCACCCGGCTGAGAAGAGAGCTCGTATCTCCGCTCTCTAGGTCCACGCTGCCCGCAGCATCTCCCGAACTTGTCCCGGAGGCATCAGCCCCCTTCAGCTCCAGTGAATCCTCAGGTAATCCCGCTTCACGACGCAAGATCTCGACGGACTCGGTCAGGTTGTTCTTTCTTAGGAACTGCAGCACTGCCAGCAGCGTCTGCTGGTCCTCCGGGGCTCCCGCCGCTGTTTTGTTACTTCCAGCCGAAGCACTGGAGCCGGGGGACGGAGAGAGGAGTCTACCGTCGTTTGCATTATTATTTCCCCAGCCATCGCTCGGCGGTTCTGTTTTAATGTCTTTATCTTCGTCCGCGTCGACCAGACCACCCTGTACGGCCGCCATTTTCAAAATGAATTGCGCATGTGCGAAATTGAAAAAAAGGAAAATGTGACCGATGCAAGATCCGGTCACCTGATTGGTACTTACTCATGCTGCGTCACTCAAGCCCCGCCCCCATCTCTAAAACTGTAGTGTAGGTGCGTTCACACACATCTACCTTGATTTTTGATCAATAATAGGTCACCTTTCGTAAAGTCCCAGTATTAATGACGCGTAGCCTACTCTCTGCATTAACCCCTAAAGAGCTCGGTCAATAAAATGAAAACCGTGATAATGAAACAGTGTTTGTTACATTTTTTCAGAACTTGCAGGAGCTTCACCAACTTCATATGTTTGAATTTGTCAACAGTCCACACCTCTCATTTATGAACTAGAAGAGAGTCACATCCTCATATAAGAAGCTCGAAAGTTTGGGCATTTTTGCATGAAAAGGGAATAAAACAATGAATGGATTAAGAAAGTAGTTGCTAATTAAATTCCCGTGGACTAACTAATCAATTCATCAATGAATGGTCTCAGCTCTAATTTTTAATTCATAAGAAGTGAAGGGCTCATACTTACTCAAAACCTGTGCGCATGTTCTTATTTGTATTTAGATGTGTGGGCTACCACTTTGTACCAGGTGGTGGCACTTTGCTTCCATATAACCACTGACAAGTGTCTGAACCTGATGCCCTCCCTGGACAATGTATTGTCAGTGATAAAGGAAACTGGAGTGTGACAGTTACTGTCATTATTGACGAATCTACTAACTAATTTATTTAAGTCAGTCCCACTAATCCTTGCTTTGCTTATAGAGCAATATGGGGAAATACCCAGCAACAGTTTCCATAGACTGTAGTGACAGGTGTGTTGTTTTGTCTGACCTGTAGACAAAAACCTGGAAATGAGAAGAAAATATGTGAGAAGCATTTTTGCAAAAAAAAAAAAAAAAATCATAAGAACTACTTAATTTTCAAAAAAAAAAATTCTATTGGTTGCCCAAATTAAAGTAGTTTTAATGTCTAAACTACATGAGGAAAACAAGGTTGCTGGCTGGAGCTGAACCAGATAGGCTATGTCAAGGTTCACCTTTAGACTTGTCACTAAGGTGCACACTGTAACCACTCATGCTCCAGGACACCTCAAGGTGAATGTTTGATAGAGACAAATAACTGTTTACCTCAGCAATGTTGTTCATATCCCCCTGTTTTCTCCTTATGTTACTGTGTAATATGAATATTATATGAAAACAATGCACTTCCGCTTTATTTAACATACAAATGCTGTATAAGGCCAGGAACATGCAGGTTTCACTGTGTGATTGTTATAATGACATGATGGATTGATTACACATAGTAAGTTTTTTTCCCTCAACTTGTAGCAGAGAGGATAAACACAGCACAGAGGACAGAAACTGCTTACAGGAATCAGCAGGATCCACATTTTGCTGAGGCTGTATTTCTGCCTGTTCAGAGGAACAGCCCTTCTTCCCTCTCTGAACACCCTGGACTCCTTGTCAGAGATACTCATATACTGCTGAGTCTGCATCTTGCAGGTCAGTGCAGCATCTGTTTTCATTTGTAGAGGACTGTCAGTAGAAAATCCTATCTTAATCTTATCAACATTTCATGTTATGCCGTTTTAAAACATTGTAAGAAGCTTTATGTATTCTAGAGACATTTCTCATGATTTTTCCCTGCACAGTATGCTTGTCTCTCACATTACTTTTCCACCTCATACATTGTAATGTAAGGACAATAGATGATGAATTTTATTATTTTGTTATTTTGTTATAAACCCTCTCCAAGCTAAAAGAATATCGCATGTAATGAATTCACATGTTTTCATGCAACTTATTATTCCTCATCAGGTATACATGCACTTGAAGCATTTCATCCTCTCTCCTGACTGGGTTCATCCCCTCTGGACATCTTGTGAGTGACCACTCAGCAGCAGGTTTAATATGCAGACTATCGCTCTCTAACCCACAGTGAGGGATGGGATGAAAAAGACAGGTTTACAGCAGAAGCAGTGGGGCGTTGTGTAACACTGAGGCTGTGATGCTATGTGTGGAGGAGAGGTGGGGGTGGGGTTGGCTGTCAGGTGGGTGTTAGAGACAGAGACGTTATCATACGCAGCTGAGGGCGTGGTCATCTGTGAAGGTTCATCGTACAGATGTTAATGATGGACCAATACCTGTCTTCTGTTCTCACCGGATAACAGTGCCAGTGTATGTGGTATGGAGAATATTAAGATCAGCACACGTGGTTGACACAGCTTTTGTTGTCGTCACCTTCTTCTTTGACCTAATAAATATGCAGGGGAAACACATGCATCAGGCTAAAGGTTATTGATTAAAGATCTATAAGTGTCTCCTTCATACAGCAGTTTAAAGGCACCTGCTGTGCAGTGCTAGACGACTGCCACGTCCAACACCTGCGCCACCACGGCACCATCTGCCTTTGTAATTGTATTTAATCCCTTCACTTTACTATTGTACTGAAGGGCTTTTATTTTGAAATGACAAAATAATGAAAGATAAAAGGAGCTGTTTTAAAGGCAGAAATATGTGATCATGCAAAGGCATGAGAAGAGACTATGAGAATCCTTTCAGTACTTGAGTAACATCACAAATGCATTTATCTGATGGGAGGAGGAGGTAGGCTCATAATTTATGATGCATTCATCATAAAGCCACCTAACATTCAGCCACCTAACATTTTGACATTTTGTAATGCTCACACATTAAAGCATTAGACAACCAGTTTAAGCTAATTATGCTTTAAAATTACATTTTAAAGCATCCCCCCTTTCTATCTCACCCTTACTCAAACTATGTGTACCTAGAAGATGCCCTCTACAGTGCCTGACATCCGTGCTTTGTTATTCCTGTCAACTTTTCACAGGTGCTTTGGGGATTCAGACTGACCATTACAGAAATCCCAGTTCTGTAACCTTTTGTTCTCTGCTGCCTTCAGTTTTGTGTGTGTGTGGGCTTCACAGTAAAAACGAAATGGGTGAGTGAAGTGGGGAGTGAAGCATGTTCATTCGTATGCTCCTTTCACACTTCAGTGATGACCTCGCTCACTTCCACGCTGTGTCTTTCCCTGTTTCTCTCGCTCGGTGTCAGGAGACGGCAGGGTGTGGCTTCACCCAACAGAGACGGCTTTGAAGGAGCACAGGCGCATGCACACACAAATACACACAGTCACCTCAAAGAAAAACTGTTTTTCACTTGAATGCCTGAAATTCATATATCTGTAGACCCATAACACACTGTCTGACAGCAGTTGAATAGTATATTATACAATACAAACAACAGTAGAAAAGCATGATTATGCATTTTTAGTATTATACAGTGTTCATGCTTATATTTTTCCCACTGATGCCTGTATTTGTAAATGTAAAAGCACTTACATAAATAGGGTATAGCACTGGCATGCATCAGTGGTGGCTATTGCAGTGTGTTTACATGGCTGATGCATATCAGGGAAAGACATGCTGTTATGGTCTTTCCCTCAAGCTGTTATGCTTATGTGCCAGTGTGAACGTCCTCTGATGAGATTGCTGGGGAGGTTTATGGCAAATGTTCCAGTTGGCATGGGTGGCACCACCTTGATTCCCATTCCCGAGCACTGTGAGGCACTCACCCACATGGACATCTCTGGGAGGCTGAACTGATGTCAGGGTGATTATTTCCACCTTTGAATTAAAATCCTGAAAACAAGATTTAAGGCAAAGGCTTTTATTAAATGGACTGTGCATGGAAGTGTGTATGCTCATGTTTGTGTGTGAGGCAGCAGAGGGTGATGTAGTCCTGGGAGTGCAGACTGGGGCGTGGCAGTTTTCTAGTCACTTGCAGTGGGGTTTTTTTTATGTTGCACATGTGGGGAAGCTCTTTCCAAGCTGCAAGAAATGTTGCAGACGATGTCTTGTTTCAGGGGCCTGATATTATTTAAAAAACAACCTTTTAGGATATTATTATTCATGCATATATTCATGCTCTTTAGGCTATATTTAACAATCAATTGATGCTTCTCTGGCTTGCTGTGTTTGCCAGTTTGTCAGTTTGTTATCTGTTATTGTTTACTGTCCATGCAGGAGTACTCAGCAGCCAGTCAGAGAGTGACTCTATGAAGGACAGGCTCTGTCACGGTGACCTTCACATCTAAAGGAGACATATTTTTTTTTTTTTTTTGCCTTTTTCGGGAAAACGCTGGCTGTGTGTCTTTGAGCTGTAAACGATCTGGAAACACAGCAAAATCTCCCACTGAGATGCACAAGTAAATAATTCATGAAGTGTGACTTGCAGTAAAGGTAGAAAATGCCCTAAGAGTAGAGAGAGAGAGAGAGAGAGAGAGAAGAAAAGATGTAGGAAGGGGGAAAAAGGTAAAGGAGGGTGGAAAGGAAAGGCAGCTAAGGAGGGGGCGGAGGGGTGGGGAGTGGGTCGGCAGGGAATAGGAGGGGTGGGGTAGTGCGTGGGGAGCAGTAACGAGACAGAGAGGATGTTACCTTGAACTCTGAGGATGTCTGGATGAGAGAGAGGCAAAAGGAGAAGCTTAAATGAGGTTTTGCTTGTGCATGTGAGAGGTGACATATAATGGTGAGAGGCAGGTGTAAGGGAAGGCGTGAAACGTGTGAATGATGAAGTGAGACGGCAAATGAAGAGAGCTGACAGTAGAGCTCATCTCTCCCAGTGATGTAAGAGGTGAGCAGGGAAGAAGGGATGTTTCTTACAGTAGCCATTAGCAACAGAGACGAGTCACAGCTCTATCCAATTTTAATAACACTGAGGTGAAACAATAAAAAAGCTGCAGTGTTTTTGATGGACTTAATGACAGACTAATAATTACTTCTTGAACTTGGAGTTGGAAATACAAGGTTATGTTGCCAACATTTTAAATCCATCTTTATGACGTCATAACTAAGTGAAGTTACTGCCCTGTAGTTTCTCTCCTGTCAGTTCCAGTCTTGCAAAGGCTGCTCTTATTTCCTTTAGTCTGGGTGAGGCAGTGCAAGAGTGTGTGCGTGAGTTTGTCTCAGAGCCTTTTCGCCATTCAAGTGGAATAATGGGTGTGAAGGCACTAGAGATCTCCATTTGGGGGGATGAAATGTGGGGAGCCTGCATTATTCAATACTGACCTAACTGGAGAGCTGGATCCTGCACGCAGTTGTCTGTTCTGCTGTCCTTCTGCTGGTGGCAGTCGCACAGAGGCAAGCTGGAATAGACCCTCAGAATGAATGAGTAAAATCCAGACAGAGTAAATGAAACATTGTTATAGCCCCCTTCAGCAAGGCATTTAAATCTGCTATATGAATGTGACGCGGTTTAAAAGGTGATTCTTTTGCCAGTGTAAATGGTCTGTAATATAAAAGAGACCTTACCTGAGTTCCCCAGCTGCCTAGAGCACCCTGTGGATGTAAAGGACTTGAAATATATTTTCCAGGAAAATCATAAGAATGTGACATTTATGTGTTCTCCCAAGGGTCTCACCTCAATACATGTCTCCCTAACAAATGACCAGCTCAAAAGTCAATGTAAGCACAAAAAATAACAAAAAGTCTAATCCAGAGAAGACCATCTGGTCAAACAGGAACATGACCAGTGTTGGAGGAGAGCTATAAGCCAACATTAGCAGGCCATGCAGTGGGACCAAGGCACACACATAGCATTACCTCACTACATAATGTTAGTCTAACTACAAAGTCACAAAGTATCAGAAACCAACTATGATTTAATTACGTCATCTATCATCATTGTTCCAGCCGGCCATGATCAGTCAAATGTAAGTCATGGTTCTGATCAGACTATGTTTGTGTACAAAGGCAACAAGATGCTGACTTTACACATCAGCTATTGGTGTCATTAATAACAAGGCTCTTCTGAATGTTACATGCCTTTAATCCCTGTTTGCACAAATGCTGTGGCTGCAGTAGCTACCCATCAGTACACAGAGCAGTTCCACAGAAAAATAAATAAAAATATATTTTTAATTAATTAAATCTATTGTGATTTTCTGAAATAAAAAATGTTCTCTCTATAGGTTCAGGGAATAACTTGACATTTTAGGACATATATTATTAGCATATTATGTTGAAGAAAAAAAAAGACCAAGTGAAGCAGATTGATAAATGTTCACTTAACTGGACTACAAAATGTCATTGTCTTGACTTGTTCTGGTTACCTGAAGAGTAATTCATGTATAATAAGTGACATATTAACTGTAACACTGTATGTTAACTGCTAAGACGTGGGAACTGGCAACGCTGATAAAGGAAGCGGAACAAGAAAGAAAGTAAATGAAAGTCAGTGCATTTAAAATCACTCAGTACACATGCACAGCTCTGAGCACTCAACTACAGGAAGTCATGTTGAACAGTCCTGAAGTGATTAAGAGTGTATGTGCTGTATGTGTAAGTAATATATTAATAATACTTTAATATGGAGCTTGTAAAGAAGGATGTGTGTGTGTGTCTGGAGATTGTGTGATGCAAGGGTTAAGCAGTGATGACATATAAAAATAGGTGGATGTGTAAGTTTGTCACATGCTGACTAGAAAGGATTTCCTCTATACCAAATGTGTGTCTGTGATCTTCACAGTCTTATTTTAAAACCATCACTTCATCACTTCAGTAGTTTTCACTTTGAGCCTCTCCTCTCCTCTCCTCTCCTCTCCTCTCCTCTCCTCTCCTCTCCTCTCCTCTCCTCTCCTCTCCTCTCCTCTCCTCTCACTGTTCTCTCCTCCCCTCTCCTCTCCTCTTCTCTCACTGTTCTCTCTGTTCCCTCCCACGCATTCTCTGTCACTGACCATATAACCAGGCACTTAAGCAGCCTTCCCCACTGCAGGTCCTTCACGACACAATGTTGTGCACCACATTTTCTTTATCACAATAAATAATGCAGGCCCCATGTAAAACTAATAAGGCAGCATGGCACAGAGACGCAGCATAACAACCTCAAACCAGGAAACATGCAGAGTCCATTGAAATATTTTGATTCAACTCATTATTTCCCGAAACTGTGTGTCCTCATATCCCGCTATATCATCATTATTATTGCTGTCATTATATTTCATTGTTTTTTGTTGTTGAACCACATGCTGTTGTCTTTATTCAAGAGATGTATTTATTTAGGAGACGTCTCACTGCATGAATGTCTTTTGTTCCCTGCAATCCAAGCCTCTTTAGATAGCATCTTCACCAAATTAGCCCTGTCTGCAGTCCACTGAGCATGTCGAAAGATTATCATGCACACACACAAACACACACACACACATACCAGGACTGACAGCTGCTGGGGGGCTAAGATAAAGGGATGTCTTCCAATTTTGCCAAAGGTCAGAGCCCCAGTACTTAAAATCTGTCCAGAGGATAAGCCTGAATCATTAATTACGATTGGTGACCAATGGCAGCAGAGCAGTTTTAATATTTAATTAAATAATATTGTGTGTCCGTTGTCTGGTGTTTCACAATAAAAGTATAGTAGCAGCTCAGTCAGTGTCTTTTGAGTGTGAATGTGGAAAAAAAAAATCATTTTACATCTTCCAGAGGACACATACCGTGTTCATAAATTAGAATAAATTATCCAGGGATATCACAGCTCTCCCACGTAGTGTGTGTCACATTGGCAGGAAATCTTCTCTGGGGGCATTCAGGACAATACTGATAAAGATCCCTCTCTCACACACACGGTGAGCTTTTGTAAATTCCTGAGATGGATCAGTGGGGCCTGAGATAAGTCCTAATCAGTTCTGTAAGTCGCCGTGTCCTGGAACACCTTTTATTGATAAGTATCAATTTATTTGGGGTTCATCCAGTTGCCTGTAAAGATGGAAGAGGAAGACTGGGGGCACTTTGAGGCCAAAATGTAACCACTCCTGTGTATAGACAGAACAGAATGACAAACAGACAAGCGCACAAATAAACCTGTTCACTATGAAGAAATTTTCTTTGTTCTTCTTAAAGTGTGTGTGTGTGTGTGTGTGTGGGGGGGGGGGGGGGGGGGCAGGTTTTTTCTTTGTTGCCACCATTTGATGTCACCAGGGGGGAGGATGGACAGGATGATGGGAACGTCCTTGGGGACAACTGACCTGTGTAAGGAGAGTGACAGACGGACACGCACACACACACACAGATGGCTACACACATAAGAAGACAAAAAAGGACCAATTTCACACACACACGACATGTAAAAATTCAAACGCACTGCTCAGTTCAGTCTGTCCAGTTTTAAACAACACACTTACTGACACATTAAACCATAAAAACATAAATTGAGGTATAATCTTTGTGCTTCTCTTTACCTTTCTTTGTCCTTCTGCAATTAGATCCTGAAATAAGAAATACATTTATTTTTATTGTGCCAAAAGAATAAAAATCTGTATAATTCAGAGATATTTTTTCCAAATTGCATATATATATATATTTCAATACTACCAGGGAGTTAAATGAAATATTAATACAGTAAAACTTTATTTTTTTTAATATCTAAAATTGTCATCAGGACATATCTGAGTCTATTAAGTTTAAGTCTTATGTCCATTTGTATAGTGTACAGAGAGAGAGAGCAGAATCACCCAGCAAATTATTCAGTGTAATTAACATGACATTTCCATCTCCCTGAGTAATAATGGGGTGTCATCACCCTCACAGAACCTTTAATTATGCTGTTTGATGAAAAAAGACAAACTGAGTGTAGAGTTTACATCTGTCTGAGAGTCAGTCAGATAAAAGTCACATCTGTATATTTGTGGAGTCTCAGATAACATTATATTTATGTGCTGCTTTGTCTGCATTGCTCTGCAATCACAGTGTAAACCTGAAACAGAGCTGATCATAGTGAAGTCTGAGACAATAAACGATAAAGAACAGTTACATTTACTATCGAGGACATGGGAAGAGATGGTGTGTGTGACTACTGTTAAAGTGAAGGTGACTTGATTTGCCATGCTCTGAGTGTATCTAAACCGTTCCTATATCCTTCCTATGTCATTTCTCTGCACCTTTGATGACCCCTCCCATGCCTATGTGGCTCCTATTCAGTTCCTATATGCCATGCAGCAGCAGTTTTATGCAGAGATAGGTTATAAACTGGTCTTTCCGCTCACAGCTCGCTGCACTCCTAAGAACAGAGCTGTAAAAAGTACTTCAATCTTTCATTCCATGATAAAGACAGACTAACCTGTAGACAGGCCTAAGGACAGTCACATACAGTATAGTGATATATGACCTCTCAGTCTGGAGAAAAACTGTCCATACAAGCCTTTAAACTGCTTTTTAATTAATAGCAGATCCTGTCCCATTGATCCGCTCTCTAATTATGGGGCGTTAGCTTGCTATAGATCAGCTGCCCTTGCTACACACCCACAACCTATATGCCTCCATTCCACTCAGCCAGATGTTTCTGTATCCACTTCATTGTGGGGAGTAATTTCGACAGTTTACCGCTGCCTCAACGAGTCTTTGGTCTCAAGTCCCACAGGCTGAGAATGCTGATATGTTTAATCACGGCCTTGGCCAAGCTAATGGAAAGCTTTTGATGTTTTCTACCCGATCAATAGCTGTTTATGTGTGTATGGTGACAGAGTACATCAGCCTCCGGGCAGACTGCCAGCAGGTGGGGAATGACTCCACTCAGCATTTTGTGAAATGTAAGAGGTGGGGAGGAGGAGGAAAGGAGGGGGAAACAAACACACACATATAAACATGCATACTGTAGGCCTGATGATAAGATGTGTTGGGATTATGCTGTGTTGATGATGAGGGTGTGGCACTGGATGCATCAAACCGTTTCTAATGGAGCTGCAGACAAGAGAAGAAGAATAGCAACAGTAACCAACACAAGGAAAGCAGAAACGTGATCAACATTAAAGAGTTCCAGATGAGCATTTGTGCAGTATTTGTGTTGATATGTTTTTCGTATTTTTTCTAAGGAGGTATGACCACCAGACAGATCTCTGTCAGACTTTATCTGCACAGACACTCATGGATCCTCAGGGATGTATGTCCAAAGCCTCCATCACACACAGTGCAGAGACTGTGCCAAGCCTGTGGCACTGCATATGAGATAAGTGCAATAAAGAGGATGTGCTTACTATCAAAAAAAACAAAAACAAACTTTTCTTCAGTTTGGTGTCCAACATGTGTATATTTCTGTAACAGCACATCCCAGAAGCCCCAGCAAAAACAAAATGAATCAATGAGTAAACATCTGTATGGTCTCTCTCACTATACTGCCATCACTGGGCCAATGTACTTGATCTATGATGACATTTGATTAATGAAAACAGGTATTGGTGCAATATGTTCCCATAACTGTCTCCACATCTATTTGAAGGGCAATTGCTCTGCGAACCTCTGCCTCCTGTTTCTCTTCCACGGGACGGCAATCTTAGAAAATCAACGTCACCAGTCATTCTTTGCTGGCTTAATGTTTTGAATGACGACTGGTTATTGCCCTGCACTCACCCATGACTAGCAGTTTAGAATGAGTGAGTCACTTGCAGGGAAACACTCTCCAGTAGTCCATCGCTACTCTTAATGCCTGTCCCTCAAGCTTCACAGATGAAATAGATATTGCTACACAGATGGGCGCGCTGGGAGTTCGATGATGCTGGCGCTGCTGAATACTTTAGCACCACCCACCTGCCCACACACCACGCATCATGTGCTGATATTATCACCTTCAGGGGGTGGAAGCTTAGAGAGAGTGTGCAGCAATAAAGAGGAAATGTGTAACCATGTATTTAGTTACATTTGGACAGAGCCAGGTCATAGCTGTTTCCCTCTGTTTCCAGTCTTTATGCCAAGTTAAGTTGGCCTGTTCGTGGCTCTAGCTTTACACATTTGCTGCGCAGACAGAGAGATTCAGTCATCGACCTCCCTCAAGGATGCAAGTAAGAATCTCCACAGTTTAGTTTTTGCTGCCCATCAAAAGAGAGCTACTGGTGGAAAAGTTAGAAAAAAGACAAAACAATGTAGGACAAGTGCCTGCTTTTTGTTTTAGTATGAATAATTAATAAATGATTTATCAGTTATATAAAAAAGTGTAATTTGCATTTCTCACAAGGAGCCCAAAGGCAACAGAATTCCTTCTGCTCTGAAACAACAGGATGAAGGGTTTTGAAAGCTCACTCAGTCTGGACAGTGCTATGTGCACATTGTGTATAATTTTCAGCTTCTTTGAAAGCAATTTTCTATTTTTTTCATTTCTTAACAGAGAGGACATGTTGAAACATGAATGACCTTCAAGTCTTTCACAGCAGTGTGTGCTCTGCATTTTGATGGACTGCCTGAGAGACTTTCTAATTCCTGACAGACCTGATTCAGTGTTTCCTCCTCAGACTCAAAGGTATTACAGTTATAAGCAAAAGAAAGAACTGACAGATTATTTTTGCCTCAGCCATGAGCAAAATGTGAAACAATGTCATCTCCAAATTATCTCTCACATCTATACTTGTACATGCATTAATCAAACACTGACAGTGATTGATCAGTGCAGAGTTTTAATCACCTGTAGGTCCAAGTTGCACTACTGGAGAGGGAACATCCCACCTTTATGTCTTGTTAGGTGCTTTTGTCACTATTGTTTCTGCACCTTACATATGATGGACGGCTACAAAACAGAGGAGGCAGGGGACTGAAGACAGCACCTCCCCCCTTCAAGCAGCCCAAAGCCTTACCCCCAGCTGCCCTGTGCACGTCTGGATGTTTGAAGACTATACACAGTGAGGAGCATAGGAGATTTGTCAATAAGTTGGCCTCTGGGGGCAGGTAATCTTTATCCCTCCAGCCTGAGACCCTGCAGCGCTTTGTGTGGGGAAGGGAGCATCCCTCTGTGTCCTATTCTAGTTTCTGCTGCACAGTGCTGAGGAACTACTGAGGCAGTGGAAGGATTAATGTACATCTCAGACAGTAATCTCACTCTGTGTGAAACTGGACAAGAGGGCAACTTTAAAAGTCATAGTCTCTGTAATGTGGAATATACCCCATGTTTTATTATGAGTAAATAGAAATAAAATAAAATATCTGCTCACTGTTTTAGTGGAAAACAACACTGAGAAGTAAAAAGCTCATTAATCCAGTTAAGGCTACAGTAAATGTTGTAGAGAATAAATCCAACATGTTCAAACCAGCAGTTCGGTGAGAAATAACAATGATAGGCCTACTGGAGATTAACACACTCAGGATAAACACAGAATAACGAAGGCTTTTCAAAGATTAGGCACTAATCCTCATGAAAATAAGAATAAAGACTCAAAAGAAACAGGTGAAAACAGGGAAAATTTCTGCTGTAATTATATCGAGTCAAATGTGAGTGAATGTGGAAGGTGTCATTTGCAGTGATACACCCAGAGGGAACAATCACCCTCCTCTGCTCTGCTCCTCTTCCACTCAGCTCTATGAAAGTTTGAGTCTTTCTCTCAGAGCACAGTTTGGGTTCCCTGGCTCACAGATTTAATGTTGCTGCTTCCTGGAGAAAAGGTGTTAAAAAGAAGTCCATTTTCCTCCTTTCGGCTGAGCACCATCAGCAGACAAACAGTTGGCAAAGAAAGTGGAGGTGGAAATTAAACAAGAAGACAAATGAGACTCTGCATGAAGCAAAAACAGGAAACAGTGGGAAGAGGAATGTGAACATAAACATTCAGTTTTGAATTTGTATATTGACAAGTTAAAAAGAAAAAAGGAATACAGTGTAAATTAGTGAGCTCATGTGCCCGGCTCACCTCCAGATTTATCCACACCTAAATGTCATGTAAATCTCTTTAATCCGATTAAAGAGATCATCATGGCCAGACAAGGTTGTTTTGCTCCTGGGTTCATCTTAAACAACTTTCACTTTAACTAAAGGAGGAACCAGGAGAACCTGGTGGAGAACTTGTCCATTTACCTACACACAACTTCCTATTGAGAAGTTAAGGCTACTTTGTTATGAACGATTATTAGTGTGTGTGTGTGTGTGTGTGTGTGTGTGTGTGTGTGTGTTTGTGTTTAAATATACCCTGTCTACATTCATATCCTCAGGGTCTTAAGATTAATGATAAAAGAGATTGCTCTGTCTGACCTTTCCCAGTTGCACACCTGTTCAGCTGCAAAGGAAATGAACGCTCACTGATGTGGCCTGATTACGCTAAGACAGAAAAGCCATTAGTGAAATATCACATTTAATGAATTGAATTTTTGGGGGGGTGGGGGGAATTGCTTTACACTAAATGTACAATCACAACATTTCTGCAAATCTCTGCACCAGCTCTCCAGCAGCAGATATCTAACAGCAGGATGGTAATAAAGAGTTTTAAATATTTTATCAGAGGGGAACAAGAACAAAAAAGAAGCAGGCCTGAATGAATTCCTTATTACAAAGCTTGTCTTTCATGTAATCTTTAAACTGATCAGGCCAGCCCTAACCTAAGTAAGAGAGAGAATTCTTAACAGAGATCGCTGAAACAGAATCATCAAAAACTGATCAGAGGCATCACTCTGTCTGTAAGCTTTGAGCCCCTGACTCTTAACTATTCCATTTGATGCACTTACTACTCTTTCTGTCCTTACCTCATGGCTATAACCCCTCATGACACCTTCAGAGGGGGAAGGCTGAAAGTTGCCTTTTGCTCTTTCTCCCAAAATGCTGTGTCATAGTATGCAGGCTGTAGCTGTTGAATAGAAAGGCCAGGATGGGCTCAGCTGCTCCATAATGGATTAGGCAGAAGCAGCACACGCCTCTCTCACTCCCTAAAGAGTTGAGGGAACATTTCAGAATGTGATGGTGCATTGGGATCAACACGCATTTGTCCTAGTGACAGTCTGTATCTGAACTTTAGCATTATCCACTTCTTTTTCAAACATGCATTTGACGTGACTGGAGATGATAAAGATGCAAATACTTGATGTTGTTTTGTTTAGTTTTTTTACAGTTTGTGCTCTGTTCTTGATGATGTCAGGAAAGCTGAGAAAAGCTTATAGTGCTAATAAAGATATTTTTCGAACAGGCTGCCATTTTATGAGGATATTTCCTTGTTATAGACTCATAAACCTGAACGTCATTGTCCAAGTGGATATTTTAATGTGAGTATGATACCACATGCACATCAGCGGTTGCACACTGCAGCACTCCAATACTTCACACACACACACACACACACATCCCTGTAGGTTGAACTTGTTTTCCCGTGTCCTCTCCTCCTAAATAATTAGTCCCATCTGAACGGCGCCCAAACTGCACTTTACCTCACAGTGATCATACTTCAGCACAGATTTTGCAGATAGTGACGTGTTTCTGATATGAATCAACAACAACTGAACTGATATTGATTTGTGATAATTTTACAATTAATCCATTTCATAGGTGCTTTAATGCCTTTTCTTTTGTTGCTGTCAATGCTCCTATAAGTACTCTGCCTAAAGACAAAAGTCAACAGAGTTCATATTTCACAAAATATTCTCTGGTGGTTTGAAATTTCCAAAGGGCCTGAGCATTTAATCTCATCACATGTATCTCCTCAGTGACACTTTGCCTGCAGTGCAGCATCAACACTAGTCTGAAGAGTTTCTGTTCTCCAGCTTGTAACACACACGTCAGATTCTCAGTGTAGCTTCCTGTTCTCCACCTTTTGATGTCTGAAACCTAAAAATATCTACCTTTAACATTTCATCAGATGCTTCCCTGTATGACAGTGGATTTAATCAGTGGAGGAAGTGATGAATCACTGTTTTCCACACCTGCAGAAGGAAGAAGATTTCACCTAAGACTAAGAACCTTAGAAAAGAAAAGTAAAGAGTCCTGGTGTGATGTGTTTTAAATATAGTGCGTATAATGTCTCTGGCAGTATGCTAATTGCAATTTGAAACACTGTGGTTAAACCTGCTCATGGTTCTGTTTTAGGCCTTGAATTCTCTACATGTGGTACTTCTGTATTATAATTACTGCAGGAAACATCTATGTTTATCTTTGTACCTACTGGTATCTTTAAGTCTATATTTCTGTAGATTTTCTGTTTTGTGAGAGCACAAGTGTGTTCTCCTTTATATTACTATCCATAGAGTGGTGCAATGGTTCGGATAGAGATGCATGTAGACAAACATTTGCACATACGTAGGCATCTGCCACTGGTCTATATAAAGTGTGTCTGCATACATTTAAATGAATGAAGATAGTGGCATGTTCAGAGGGTAGAATCCCAGGGAAGAGCTCAACCAACAAACACAAATGCTCATGAAGCAAGGGTTGAATGTTTGCACAACTATCCCTTAAGAGATGCAAAGGTTTGGCTCTGTGCTCACTGAGGCATCAGTCCTCAACGTATAAAAACTGGATATGAATAAAGATTTTGCATCAACCACTTTGCATTGACTAACTCAGAAAGCATTTCAGAAATATGTCCTTGAGAGATCCCAGGAAAACATGCAGCACGTCTACACTGGATTAAATTAGTTGTCAGTTACCCTTTGGGATATAACATGAATATGTTTTATGTGTATATATGTATATTTTTGAAGAACAACATTTACCATCCATATCAATAATTGTATGTATTTTGTTTGCATTTTCATGTAATTGTGTTTTTGGTTGAATACCCCCAATACTGCTCTGCCCATCCTCAGAGAAGCGTAGACACTGCCCAAAAAGAAGAATGTGACCTTTCTCTTTGTTTAAAGAAAACCACCCTCCATCAGTCTGTCTGTCTGCCTGTCTGGCTCTGCCGGCTCTGTCTCTGCTATTATTAGCAGCATGAAAAAAAAACACAGTCTTGGCTTGGTTAACAGGGAGACGACTACGTCACATAAGGGGCCTACCTCAAAATGATTCAGCACATCCTAGCAGACAAGGAAACAGTTTCAAAGGGTCCTGTCATCACAAACACTCTATTGGGTGCTGTCACCACATTTTTTGTTGTCGTTGCCACAGGTTTTAGGCTAATCCATCCACACGTCAGTGTATCGAACTGTTTTCTTTGATTTTATTCTCTCTCTCTACCAGCCTCTGTCTGCCTGTCTGGACGAAGGCGAACTCTGTCTCCCTGTGAGTGGTCATTCCCAGAGGCTGCTGCAGCACAGCAAGATGCCAGCAACAGACTCCACGGCAACAGCAGCAGCTCTCGAGTTAACCCTTTGCTCCCTGGCACAAAGACTGAACCTGTAGCATAACAACCTGGCAGAATCATCTCCACTTACAAAGTGTTGAAAAATGTAGAGTATCTGTGCTTTTAAAGAAATATTCATGCATTTTGGGAAATAAGCTTGTTATTGATTTCTCCATGTGTTCAAGGTAGCTCACTGACTGACGTTTAGCCTGGCTCACCATGAGAGCAGAGGTGGGGAAACAGCTTAGTCTAAGTGTTTCCAAAACTTAGCTGCCACATTTTTTTTTGAAAGTGTCCAATATAAAACAAGTTGTTGGTTTAATGAGAAGTTAGCTAACACATTGTCAGCATGGTGCTATGGATGTACTGTTTGTTCATTTGATAGAAACTTGCAATATATTAACATAGTTCTGGAGTTGTTGAACAGTTCCCAGCTCAATGAGGACTTTCTCAGGTCTTTCCCCTGTAACCAAACAGATGAATGTCAACCTTTTTCTCAAATTATGTTTGCTTGGACAGAGACTAAAGTGAATTCTCACCTCATATTATTAGCAGCAAATGATAAAGAAGTTAGCTCTGAGCTTGCTGTGGACACTGTACTTTCCTCCACTCTTCTTCCCTTTCCCCATTATCTCTATATGTTTATGTAGTTGGCTCTATGATGGATTAGCACAGTTATTTCACACACCTTTTGAAACGTATTGCTACACCTCACTTTCATTTCAAGAGCTGGTGAATTTTATTAACTTTACATGCAGTCAAGCTGCGAGGTGTTCTGTCTGCACATCTGAAGACTGAGAGAAGCTTTGATGAAGATTAAAAATGACTGTGACTGTCGTCCTTTGTCAGGGAAATGACATCTTCAGAGCCCTTTTGGTTTCTGTTAGTATAATACAGGTCTTTGTGTATGTGTGTGTGTGTGTGTGTGTGTGTGTGAAAAGTCACGCACACTTATACTTTAATATGTCTGCGGAGCCCACACCTCTGTCCTGTAAGGAGGAACGGCTTTGATCCTCATCCGCTGACAAACAGATGAAATTTACAGCCTCGACCTGCTTGCTCCACAGCCTGATCCTCATTTCCAGCACATCACAGCCCCACAGACACTTATCACCAGACAGAACATAAAACATGGCTCTGCCTCAACACGGTCTCCTCTATCCCTCCAGATAGCAAACGGAAGGACATGAAAAGGAATAAAGACCAAAGTCAGTGAGGAGAATGCATGAAAAATGTTATTTATTAACCTCAGCATATCCAAAGATACCAAATATGTCAGGGAAAGTTTGTGACATACAAATGAACCATGAAACAAATTGTTTTCTGTTTTTTTAATTGTGAGATCATTTGTTATTTGGTCTTTTTATTACTGTGCTTTTTACACAACACTGTGAGTGTCGTTTGCCATAATTATGGAGCGCCACTCTTGAGAAATCAGCCAAGGCTGATTGCAGTGGGACTGAAGACTGAACATGCTCTGATAGCTTTCAGCAGCTATAAATTTCAAATTAATCCCAGATTGGACAGAGTTTCTTATATGAGGCAATATTTTATGCATGTAGTAGTCAATGCTGTTTTTCACTTTTTTATGGCCTCGTAACATGCTCACGTGTTTTCTGTGGTATGAACGAGGGGCAGGATGGCTGAGGGGAGACTTAAAATAGAAAGTTGAAGCACTCTTCAAGTTTGAAGCTGAAGCAGGGAAGGCTGTTTCATAACAGGGCTTTCACAGTGACATTTCACCGAATGGCTCCCACCGCACCTTCAACTCAGCAGCATTGCAGGGGTATAAATCTTTAAAGAACTGCAACCTGCGTCACGCATGCACACCCAGCCCCGAGGCTGTCCCACCCAGTTGGTGGGCACAGGGAGAGATGAGCTAATCAGAGGCAATCCACCAGGGCCCAGGTTTCAAGGTCTGGGTCTGGATGTGTGTTTGAGTGTGCAGAGCAGCAACAGGGGTACAAAGGTCAACATACAGTGCAGCAGCAGGTAATCCATCTTTTCACTGTATTAAACATCTGCATGGTGACCCCTGAGAAGCAAAAGTCAAGATAACACTCTCCAAGAAGCAGGTCAAGGTGACATTGCTTTTTAGGTCATATTGGTCCAGTGTAATATTAAGAGAGATAAATCAAAGCAACACAAACATTTTACTCTTCCATGGACGGAAGACATGAAACGTTGGCTCTTAATATGGAGCCTCACAGACTAATTGGCTTTTCTTAACTCTTAACTTTCTTGCATTTGTGGCATCATTTCAAGCATACAAGAGACACTTTACATGGCCATCATCACAGGTACTCTATCTGATGCTCATGCTACAGAAGAATGGATTGTTAAACTCATTTGATTTCATGTCCTGCTAAAGAAAGCTGTGATTATTTCAAATCGGACTGAGTGATCACCATTAATCAGTGGTGGAAGCAGGACACAATACCACACTGTAGAAATACACTTTTACAACTAAAAGTCACACAGAGTCACACACTGTCAATATTTTACTAAAAGTAGAAGTATTCACATCAGAATATAATACATTGTTCTTTCCCAAATGCTCCATTTAAGAATAATGTATTTTATATTTTTGGACCATCAATGCATATACATGTCTTCAATGTTGCACTTTATTTTCATTACTTTATACACTGCTGAGCAACTTAAGTATTGTCTATGATAATTCATCAAAATGTATTTGTACCATTATATTTATATATAATATCAAATCAGGGTAGTTGAGTAAGGTGCAGCATTTCCCTTAGTAAGTAAATCATATGAGCATCAGTGTAAAGTAGCAAAAAATCTAAATACATGTATAGTATAAGTATAAGTATCATTAGTCCTCACAGAATGTTAGTGTGTGATGAATATAAGAAAAAAGCATACACAGTGAAATCATGTGCACCTCAGTAATGTCAAGTCTTTATTGATATGGTGTCATAGAGCAATACATAAGTAGTAATAATGATAAACAGGATAGCATGTCATCTACATTCAATCCCTATGCTTTTATAGCTCTAATAAACGCTAATAAAGAGATAACAATGATTAAACACCCCACTGAACAGAATCATACACATCACACACATGGCCAGAAAAAAGCTGCTGGTGTTTTAAGGCATTTTAAATCCTACAGTATTTGTTCTATGGCTAAATCTTGCTTCTTGGTTTTGAATGGGTGACGATATACTGTACCGTATATTCAGAAAATGCTCGCTTTTGCATGAAGTGGTGCTGCATGTGTGCTTAGAAAAAGTTTGGCAGTGCTTTAGGATTAATAGTGACATTTTTTTGTCAGACACCCATGAAAACTCTTTTGGTTTACATTGGAAAGATAAAGGCTTGACATTTGCAATCATGAACCATTCATCCATTGATAGAGTTGTTTACTATAAAATGCTGCTTTGATTTCTTGTATTTCTCTGATTTTTATTCTGCTTGACACTGTGATTCAGTGTTCAAAACAAAATATGCAACTTTCAGATTTGCTGCCCCTCCACCAAAAAATTGCAGTCATGATAGGCCACTGTGTAGAGATACAAACACACTTACTACAGTACTAAGATACTTGTCACAAGCCCAATCCAAACGACAGTCTGACATACAATCAGCAGTTTTTATTGTTTTCTTAATGTGAGTGCAGTTTGTCAGGGCGCAGCTCGCCATGACGAACCGCAAGAGGAGAAGATAGCTGTGCTAGAGTTGGCAGTGCGCAAGCAGAAAAACAAGCTACAAGTCTTTCGTACTGAAGGTTTTCTACTGGTGAGGTCAGACTACAACAGACGTTTTATCCAGTCATGGCCACAGTTAAACGAAAGAGGTCAAGTTATATCAAACACATGGTGGTCTGACAGGTTCTCACAGAACAGGTCGTGTGTATTTGAGTTTTGTAGGCATGTTCTGAGTGCTATGGGAGCGCTTCAGAGTGCTTCAAGCATCCTCAATGGCACATGGGAAATGGAGTTAAATATGCAAACAATTCATCACACTGAGATGGGTCACACTGACTCTTGTCCATTTGTGTGAATGGACAGTTTACAATACAGTCTGTGACTGACTAAACTCCATCAGGAGAAAGACTCTTCCACTTAATCACATTAGCTGCATTTTACAGTGTGGTTTGCTTCACTTCCTTTTTCCATGTATCCTTCATAGCACATTGTGCAAACTGTTCATTACCAAATAAGGTATTTCCCATTTCTACATAAGTGCTTTAAAGAGGACCTTTCTTCTTTAACTTCACAGCACCAACAGCAGAGATCTGTAACTCATCTCACTCCTATGATCTACAAGTGTCTCATATCTGGCCTACAGGCTATAGCAAGCAGACATTTATGAAAGCTATTAATGAGTGTGCATGATGATGGTCAGCATGGTCAATGATGAAAATAGGAAGGCACTGGCCAACCTTCGAACTTTTAACGACTGGGCTGATGGACTCCATGCAAGCATGACATTTACATTCACCATGCAAATTTTGCTCAATTGATACATTTGTTTTCTTGTTCACTTCAAGTCATTTAAAAAGCTACAGTAATCCACTTTTGTGAAGTAAACTTCATTGGGAAGTTGGAAAGGGTCGGTGCTGGCCTGAGGATCATCATCCTGTGTTATACTGTAGTCATGCAGAGCTGATTGAACCACGGTCGAACTGGCTGTGATTAGACATATTGTGCAAGAAGAGATCTAAGCAGACACTTGTGCTTTCTCTGCACTAAGGAGTATCATGTAAGGAGAGTTGTATCTGTATTGTATAAGTGGAAGTAGAGATAGAGTAACTGGTACCAGCTTAAGTGTTTTGAATGTTTGAAGTGCACACAGTAACACTTGCACACACACATGCGACCACTGAAATGTGTCAACAGTATCTCACAGCTTGTGCTAGTCATAGTGCTTGACCAGAGTTATTATTTACCGTGTGTTGGTATTACATACTGTAGCTGCTACCTAAGTGCTTGTTATCATTCGATGTTGAGATGGTGAAAGAGAACAAGAGAGAACAGATGTATTGTGGTTTTGTATAGAGTGATGGTTATAGTAGAGTTATAATGGATTTCCCTTGGGAAACATGTGGAGGGACAAAGGTACAAGGATGAAGAAACCAGCATAAAACAAACCTATAAACCCTGCACTCTCTTTCAAATTACCGAAACCTTGACAATCTTACTATGCTTATAATAAGAAGGCAAAGCAGGGCTGTCACCTTACACCCCCACGAGTGCCTCAAGTGTTAAGGCTCATGGTTTGTTTTAGGATGGCAGAGAGGAAAGGATTGGAGGGATAAATGGAAGGTTTAGGGGTCAAGAACAGGCTTACAGTATGCTCTTAGTTTTTCTGATTGGTGGGAATATCATTGGAGTCTTGCTGCTTCTCCATCTTCTTAGTGGTGATCACTGTCTCCTCGTACACTTTGACTCCGGATTTGCTCTGCTGCTGCTGGTCCTCGTCCTTGCCCTCCTTCTTAGAGCTCTTGCCAGAGCTGCTGTAGATGCGGGTCTGGTAGCTGTAGCCTTGCCCACCGTAGGGGCTGGGACCGCTGATGCCTGTCCCGATGCGGGTCTCCTCCCCTTCCAGGAGTTTCCTACAGAGAGGATGATATAGGCAGGAGTTTAGAAAGAATAAATGATGAGGTGTAAAGGAGGGACTAGCATATAAACACAAAAGGACAGGCATTTAACAAAGGAGAGGGTGGATTTTTCCCATTAGCTTAAGTTGCCTGTGTGTAGGTTGTTTTATATTGATTGATGACCAGTAGAACCAACCTGTAAGCTGCGATTTCAATATCCAGTGCCATCTTGACATTCAGCAGATCCTGGTACTCCCTCAGGTGACGAGCCATCTCGCTCTTGGTGGTCCTCAGCTCATTCTCCAGCTCTGCCATGTTTTCCTAAGGACATCCAGTCAGCTACAGGTCAGCATTTCCTAACACATATTTTGACTACAGAGGCGAAAAGCACAGAAAGATCAGCCCGAAGAATAACTGCAGCTCCACATGCAAACACCCCCTGTGATTAACCTGCACTCTGTGAAGCTGTGGATTAGTCATCTGTGAATTGGTTGAAATATGTGTTAGATGGATATTTTCTGTTGCTTATGCAGCCTCACAAGCAGCACTTGTACCCATTTAGAGCGGATGCGCTCAGTGGGCGTTGTCAGTTGCAGCTGCTGCACGGGCTGTCCCGGGGGAATGACTTTCAGCACCACGGACAGAGCCCGAGCCGCAGCTGCCGCTCCTGATTTCTCTGACATTTGGATTTCTCCAGAAAATCTAAATCTGAAATTATTTCAAAGTACAGGCTGCAAAAACTTTTGTAGCAGCCTGAATGATCGGTTTTCCAAAATAAAATCCTGTTGATATGCGGTTAAAAACGTGAGCCAATTACCTGGTAGTTTCCAACCTCCACATTGTGCCTGTCCTCCATCTCCCGGAGCTGCTTCTCCAGAGACTCGTTGGTTCCTCTCAGACTCTCGATCTCGATGGTCTTGGACTGTAGCTGCCTCCTGAAGTCGTTCGCCTCTTCCCTGCTGGCGCGGATGGCCTCGTTGCTCCGGTTGGCCTGCTCAGACAGGTCCGCAAACTTGGTCTTGTACCACTCCTCGGCGGACTGCAGGTTCTTGGATGCCATGGACTCGTACTGGCCACGGATCTCTTTGAGGGCAGAGGTGAGATCCGGCTTGGACACCTCCATCTCCACGGACACCTGGGCAGCCTGGATCATGTCCGTCAGCTCGGTCACCTCCTCTTCATGCACCTTCCTGAGGAAGTTGATCTCATCCAGGAGGGACTCCACCTTCTTCTCCAGGTCCAGGCGCACCATGGTGGCATCATCCACATCTTTCTTAAAAGCTTTAAGGGTGGCCTCCGCCTCTTCACGGGCGCGGAACTCCTCTTCGTATTTTCCCCTGACTTTCTGCAGGTCGTCTTCAATATTATCCCTCTCTATAATCAGCTGGGACTTCTCCCCGTTCAGCTCGTCGAGCTGGGAGCGCAGTTCGCGGATCTCTTGCTGGTAAAGCTCGGCCAGGCGGGACGGCTCGGTCTGCCTCTGGCGCAGAGTGATCAACTCCGTCTCCAGCACTTTGTTGTGCTGCTCCAAGTTGCGCACTTTCTCGATGAACATTGCAAAGCGGTCATTAAGACCTTGCATTTGCTCCTTTTCATTGGTGCGGATGATTTTGAACTCATTGTTGAGGACGCTGCTCTGTGTCAGGTCGAAGGTCTCCAGCGACATAGGCGAGAAGGAGCGACCGACCCTTCTGTTTTGGAAGCCCAGGGAAGAAACGTTGGTCCGGGATAGGGAGGAGGACCGGTAACCTCCCCGTGAGGACACGTTCATAGTTGGCCGCGATGGAGAGGACGCATAACGGGGAGAATCGCCGAAAATCCTCCGGTAGGAGGAGGCGGAAAAGACTTCAGATCCGTAGCTCATCTTGGCTTGTATGGAGACAGAGCGGAACAGTGGGCGCGCCTCCTTTTTATAGGGGGACCAACCCAATCACTAATTAATGCCCGCTGGAAACATCCGGACCGATCCGCTCCGGATGGGTCAGGCAGTCCACTCTTTATGCCAAAATATGATTGATTAATATCGAACTACAGATTGATTTCAGTTGGTAACAATTAGTCTGCATTAATCCCGGCTCTAGTCCAGATGTGCGGAGTTGGCACTGGTCTTTGTGTGGAGCAGATGGAACTGTCCGCTTTGGCGCAGTGGTGATGCGTCAGTGTTCGGTCGCTTGTTGCACGTGTAGAGGTGAAACAAAGATACAGAAGCCTATAAAGTCAAGTCATGGCTGTGATCCTGAGCCTCAGGTGTCATGTTTCTATAGGATTCTGTTGTTGACATTTGCAGCCGGTTGATACTGCAGTCAGTGACGCCATCCACAAGACTCCTACACCTGCAGTGTGTTTTACTGTGACATCAAGATTCAACTTTAAAGTGTCCAATGAACTTCTGCAAATGTTCATCATCCATTTCCATTGGAAGATGGATTTTGTTCTCGTCAGCAACAAACTGCATGCACGTGCGTTTTGCATAAGCAAGTTGCTCCAGGAGACTTTTGACATAAGAAAAAGTGGAAGATGATGTTATCTTCAAAGTTACTCTTGGTGGTTGCCAACGCTTTGTTTGCTGTTCAGCTGAAGATCCTGTGGAGGAGCAGCGTCCCACCGACAAGACTTTGCTGCCCTCTGTTGTCCAACCGTTGCACACAGCACAGTGCGTGGATCCAGGGCTGTTCCCTACTAAGTTGTTGAAATGCACGCATTATATGAAATGAGCTTACCCTTTGACTTGAATGAATGTATGGAGCCCCTGAACACATCTCACAGATGCATAGGTCATTTCTCCATGAAACAGGAATGTGTGAGGCAGCGTGGAAAACGATGTGTCATCCTTTACATTCTGCAGCACATTCAGACAGCTGTCAAACCTAAGTGGGATTTCCTCCTCTTCAGCCTATTGTGTGTGTGTGTGTGTGTTTGTGTGTAGCTACATATATGAGTATTTTAGGAGCTTCACACGTCTGTGAATGTTCTCATTCATCCAGGTCATTGTTATCTCTCTCTCAAATTAAATCGAAGACAACTGGACTTGTATTTGTCTGTGGAAGACGTTTCGCCTCTTATCCAAGCGGCTTCATCAGTTCTATGCATCAGTCTCTCTAGTCCGACCTAGTCTGACCAAGAAGGTGGAGTAGGACCCAGGTATTTAACCTCTTGTGGGTGGGTCCACCAAAGTACCTGTGAACGCACACACATACACATATGTGTGTGTTTGTGTGTGTATATATGTATATATATATATATATAGGTATATACACATATATAACTTATAATTTGGGTAAACACATAATTAATGTTCCAGCTGAGCCATTTTGAAACCTATGTTGTTATGAAGGAATGTCGTTAAAAAAAAAGAAATAAGAAAAGAAACGAAACAACCAACTGGTTCCTGCAGGCCAAAGCAGACAAAGCCATGGTAAAGACTTATACAGTGGATATTTGCCAAAGGTTTTATGTGACATGCAGCTTTTACTACAGAGGAACTCATCCAGTTTTGTTGCAGATCAGTATTTTATTGTATTTTAATCATTCTGATTGGCCTGGTTCAGACCCGATCAAAACAGGATGTGATATTTTTGTTGTTTTAACTCAACGTATGACATGAATGTATTCTGCTTTTGAGTGATTCCATTCAATGCAACATCAATATAAAGTCTTAAGTTTTGAAATACTCCAATTTGATAGCAGTTTTTGACAGGGTCCTGTAGTATCACTGAACTAGCTCATACTTAGTCAACATATGATGATGAGCCCTGAAAAACTTCTCTCCTTCAGCTGATGGATGAGGAAAAAAGCCATGAAAGACACTCAAGTGGAGTAATTGGAAGCAATATGTATGTAACATGTATGAATTCAATTCATTTAGATATTTCCCTAGACTTTGATGCACAGATGCAAGTCACATGTGTGTGCCACGACGACAGATAGTCCCGCCTCCTGATGACAGACAAGAGTAAACACCGCCCCTTGAACGTCTCATAACAACAGCTGGCAGCTGAGAGAGAGAGAGAGAGAGAGAGAGAGAGAGAGAGAGAGAGAGAGAGAGAGAGCTCAGCAGGGACACTCATCTACTGCCTGTCTGTACAGTGTACACATCCCCGCTTTGACTGCAGCTTTCTCCAAGAAAACCCACATTAGACATTTTAGTCAGAGTTTCTCACGGCTCAAGGCGCATGCTCAGACCCACAGACGGTGCAGTTGTTGTATTCAGGAACTCGGAGGTGAGTACAGTAATGCCAGTCACCGCTAAACGCAGTCAAATCTGCTCGGGCTGTTTGTGGCTTTTGTTTTTGCTTTCAGAGCTAACCCGTTAGCTTTCTTTACCCGGACCACTACAGGCTGTCCTTCCCGTCAATGTCAGAGCAAGAAACAGCAGGAAACGGTCTGTTTGAGCTCAGTGTTAGCTAGCTCTAACACTTCAGCACACAACGGGACCCTGTTTGTTTTCCAAACCCCACGAACAATGGGTTTTCTCTGCTGTTATCTTGTGAGGACACTTTTAACAGTAGCTTAAGCTAGGAGGTCGTCACAGTCCACCGTCACAGCCCCGGTGAATTGGCCGACATTTGAATAAATACAGCTAAAGATAACACGTAAACAGAACCGACGGCTCAGAGACGAGCGGCTGTGGCTGCTCCGTGCACTGTTGTTGCAAACGTCGACCTCCTCCAGTCCTCCAGAGACTGGCCCGGGGCAGCACAGCCCGCTGCAAGTCAGGCTGGGCTGTTTGCTCACGGCTGCACAGCAGAGCAAAGCACAAGTGCAGGTTTTAAACAGTGTTAAACAGTGAATGTGAATCCAAGCCGGAGCAACCCTCACGCCCCTGTGGACCTGCTTCACCTCGGAGGCGAAGTTGTCACAAAGGCATTAGCTAAAAAAGAAAATACTAATAACAACTAAATAATGATGATGATGATGATGATGAAGTCTACATGCAGCAGAATACCTAAAAGCTGGTCCACCTGCACGCTGTGTCCTTTGACTTTGCCTGTTCACTCACAGAGGGGTTGTTTGTGTGTCAGGCTGTGTGCAGGCATCACCCTGTTCATTAGGCAGAGCAGACTGGGGCTAAATCATCTGCAGAAAAACGAAGCCACAGGTCTGACCTGTTTTGAATATTTCTGATGACGCCTCTTGCTGGCTGAGGGTGATCTAACTGCCATAAGCCATTATTTCATCACATATAAATGTTCAGTTCAGCACAGAGAGAGAGTGAGAGTGAGCTGACAAGTTGAAAGTTGTTTTGTTATACAATCAGTCTTGTTTATCCAGTCCAGAATATTCTCACTGACCTGAATTAAACTTCCATTTTGCACTCCATTAAATAGCTTCCCCTCAGGTTGAACGCACCTGTGTTGCATATTGATCCTCTCTGTATGTGTTGTTTCTCTGCAGACACTGAAAGTTTTGTAAAGATGACCACTTCATGGAGTGACAGACTGCAGAACTATGCAGACTTGCCTGCTAACATGGACGGCCTGACGATGAAGAAGTACAGGAGAGAGCCATACCACAGGTAAGAGAACACATATGAGGTTGGCAGGTAAGACTGAAACATTTGTGGTCACTAGTTGTGTTGTCTATACACTGCTGAATAGTAACTGCTGCCATCTATGTCCTGGTGGAGTCAGGTCAGATACCCCCTGTTTGTTTTTTTTTACAACCACTAGTCTCGACATCACTGGGCACTTAAAAATGAGAAGAGGATCTATCTTTTTGACCTCCACTGTATAACTGAGTAATAAAGACCAAAGAGCGTGTCCAAATATTTTTTGAATCACTAATTCAAATGTAATATGGCTACATTTAAAGTGTCACCATTGCTGCCTTCCTATAATATTTAATCCTGTTGCTATAATGCCTATGGATGTAAAGTTCACAGTGTGTCGCACTTTATGAACATCATTATAACATGGTAAAATGGAAAAGACCAGTCTTATAAATTTATCGTAAAACACTGTGGCTTTTAGTTTTACTGGCTTTTACTTGGACAGTTGTGACTCAAACCTGTAGTGAGTCCTCATACAGCTCTGAAGCCAAGGCCACGTGATAATTACTGATTATTAAGGATCTATGTATATGTTTATTCATGTAAGTATTTCCCATTCTCTCTCATCAAGTGTTACAACAAACACCCAGTAGGCCCATTTATTACAGGGGTATGAGAATGAATTGGGGCAGAAAAAAAAACACATTTTCACATGTGGTTCGTTGTATCTTGGGTGTGGTTTTCTGACTCTTATGCAAAACTCCTCTCAGTCTCATGGCAAAATGTCACAAAGTGAGAGAGTACGTGAACTCAAAGCCTGCTGAGATTTTTCACAGCAGGCGTTGGTGTTTGCGTAAAAACCATTTTTAACACTAAGTTCCTTTGTTATATGGTCAGTTGACTTGAAATGACCTTTAGGCCTTCTGGTTCATGTAAGAAGGAATTTATTTCTTGTTGTAATAACATGTGTGTTGTTGTTCAGTGTTTAACCCTGATGTCATATCTGTCCACTGAGTACTACTGTTCTTCTTCACCATTATGTAACACGCTGTGCTTGGAGGGTTTATGAAACCATCCCTCATCTGTTGGCTCTGCCTGTGCTATGCTGACATATGTCAGAAACACACACACGTGCAAAGATAACAGAGATGCAGTGATGATTTTGACCTCGTTTGACTTTGAACAAAACATTTGTGACATGTTACGTGTCCAGTGAAGATGGGTCCGTAACAGACAGCAGTTTAGAGTCACTGAGGTTTCTTGATCTGCGTAATTGATTTCTATTTAAATGTAAGAGAATATGAAAGGTGACCTTTTCATCATCTCACAGACAGACAAAGGCCATTCATTCAGAGTAAGCGCTCAGCTGAGGCAATGCAGCCCAGCCATCCGTGTTGTAAACTGTTTTCTTGTCTGTACACAACATCCATTGCACTGTCCCGTCCTGGCTGAGGGATCCCTCCCCTGTCTCTCACCCGAGGTTTCTCCTGTTTTTCCCCTGTTAAAGGGGTTTTTGTAGAAGTTTTTCCTCAGTCGATGTGAGGGTCTGAGGGCAGAAGATATTGTCATGATGCTGTGTAAAGCCCTTTGAAACAAACAGTTTGTAAAGATGGGCTATACTAATAAAATTGCCTTGCCTTGCCATTGCCTTGGTAGAGTCCTGATAATGGTGTATCACATAGCAGAGGGCTGGCGACTCTGGCCAGCACAGATAAACTCTGAATCACTGGGAGTCAAGTCGCTGTCTACATGAGATTAGAGGCAGTGGAAAAAATCTGGCAGATTGTTGCACAGCTGCACTCACAGTAAAAGTCATGAGGGATTCTCTGGTAGGTGTGGCGTGGTCCATGTGGGCTATTTGAGGCATTACTCTTATCAGTGGGACTAAAGTCGAGGCTGAGCACAAGTCATCCCCTCCCACCCCCATCCACTGTCAATATGGGTGAGCTTAGGAGAGGCACAATCTTACTTAACATTTATGGCTGTCCTTTACCTCGCCTCCCACAGGCATCATTCCTGAGGTCACGTTAGATGACAGCAGCACAACAACATAGACCAGATTTAGATTTAAATCCTTTGCTGATGAAGGTGGAGCCGCTCTGTGCTGGTCACTGTTGACAGTGAAGATGTATATTTGTTTTAGTTGTTCAGGAACACCTCAGCTTTTTAACAAGTCATTATTTTATTGAGGCAAAATGAGGTCTGAAGAATTTTAAAAGCAGCTAAAACTGAAATAAATAGATAATCTGAGTCGAAATCATGTTGAACTCAGCTGAAATGACGGCATTGAAATATTTTAGATTTGCAGTTTCAGAAACTATACTTCTTTTTTCTTGAGTTCATAGATGTGGATGTTTCAAATCATATATTCATGTATTTGAATCACTGACGTGTTTTTTCATATATCTGGTGACCTTTTCAAGTCAAAATGTAGCGTCTGAATTTAATCAACTTGAGAACTATGGGTTTTGTAATTTTGTAACGTGATCAGATTGAATATACTTTTTGAATACTAGGCACCTGAAAAAAGGGAAAATATTTCAATGCCACAAAATTCAATTTCACAATCAGTTATGCAGGTTTTTTTTTTTTTTTTTTTTACTTCTACAAAATATATTCATGTAGAATAAAAGATCAAATGGGAAAATCTGCTACCTCAGCCAAATTAACTAAAGTAGTAAAATTTAAAGTAACCCTGTAACTGATAATGGAAACAGTCATCAGTTGTAGCCCTGTGAGTAGTGTTCAGTGATACGTGCAGCTTGGGGCAGGAGCCTGCTTGATTCTACCTGACTTGTGATTGTTCTGGATGTCTTTGAGGGCCCACAAACATCACGCTGCACAACAACAGCCCTGACTGACAGCGCACAACAACAGAGAATGACGCGGAATGGCCACAATCAATTTTGCAACAAGTCAGAAAATTTCTGAATGGCAAGAAAGCAAAGAGAGAGAGGGAGGGGGCACATTGTTTTCTGGGCCAGAGCTAGCCTGTGTTGCTGGAGCAGGTCAGACCAACGGAGAGTCAAAGTGAGGTTTAATTTCACACAGAATGCATCGCCAGTGGTCTGCTGGACTAAGATCTAAATGGGAACTAGTTCACTATGGATCCGCTGCCAGGTATTTCACAAGTGATTTAGAAAATAGTAAAGATGAAGGTCGTTGTCACAGATTGATGATATGTTTGTTTGCTGAGTCAGTGTGGAGTTATTTGCATTGTGAGTTCTTGTACCACATTATGGTGCTGTTTGTGAGTAATGTAACCTTGTTTTTTAATTCAGTGTGACATTTTTATTCCACTTCAGTTGATTGACATCTTTTTTTAGTATGACTAAATATTGACCTGTGTGGAAATATTTAGGAACACAGGCACACATTCAGCTCAGTCACAGATGTTGAAGATAGGACTGTGCCAGCAGTTGAAATTAAGATAGCAGTGTGTGTGTGTGTGTGTCTTTTCTGTGGAAGCAGTGTCAGCCAGGGTATGTAAACACTGTCTATCACTGTGTCCACTCTAGACCCCTGTCTGCTGACAGATTTATGGGAACAGTAGAGCTGTTTCCTGGAAGATTCCTCAGGTTAGGCTTGTAGGGTTTTACCATCCCCATGTTTAGAGCTTCGTAAACTCCCCGTGGCTTTACCCAGCACCAGACTGAAGGCTGCCCCTGGGTTTTAAATGACTCACTGATTTTAAGTTCTGTGTGGTTATGCACATTTTTTTTATTACTTGTATCATTGTTAATCCTTATTTGTTGTTAGTACTGTCCAATAATAGCATAAGTTGTGAAGTACAGATATGATAATCAGCGTTTCACTTTCACTTCAGGGTCCAGTATTTTCAGATATTGTCAGAATAACTCAAATTGGCCTGCTATTGTTCCCCAACATGCTGAGTGCACTTGTAGAATAGCAGTTTCAGAAATACATACTTGGTTTTTTATTGACATTCAGCTGGGTGGGTTTTTATTTTTCCAATGGTAGATGTTAATGTTAGAACTGTTCCTATGTAAAACTACTTTTTACATTTTGCCACTAATTCTTTTCTTGATATAAAACAAATCCTCTGTGTACTTTTAATTTGGAATAGATAATGACACATAACTTGAATCTAGCATTAATTAACATTTAAATATTGCTTTACAGGGCTGTTATGTTTTTCCTGTTGTTGGCTTCACATGGGTTCAGCCATGGTTTTCATCAGCACTCTGACACAGTGTGCACAGTCTATGCAGTCTCTGCAGTGCTCCTTCAGGGAGCTCTTGTGGATCTGCAGCAAAAAGGGGGAATCATTTATTTTCACTATGTTTCCATCCACGAGTAACTCAGTGACAGAGTATATTAGTCATATATTCAAAAAGCAAGGAGTCTGAGCAAATTATTCACATTTCACTGTGTGTTTCATTCACATGCTGAGTAGTAGCAGCAGTTTGGTTTGTTTTCTCATCATCTGTTTCTTGTGGCTACTGAGTGCTATTATAACTGTGTCATAGGTGTGTTATCGGTCAACTACATGAACCAGCTCAGTATTTTTCCCAGAGAACATTTCCTCCTTTATTCAGCTAAAACAAATCCTAATCCAACAGTTGAAGATTGTATTGAAGCTAAAACATTTACCTCTTGTTCTCTCCAGAGTGTTTGTCAACAGAAGCTTGGCAATGGAGAAGATTAAGTGCTTTGGCTTTGACATGGATTACACTTTAGCAGGTAAGTTGATACACATCATCTGACTTATCACTACTAGTGCTAAAAACAAAACTGTTTCTTTATCATTGAGTGTCTTTGTGGTTTCTGATTTCTGATGTCACTTTGGACCTTTGACAGACAGACGTTATCCTCGACACGTCATTGGCATTGGCAAATCAAATCAAATAAGTCTTTATTTAAAAAGCGCTTTTCATACACACATCATCTGCACATCAAGTGTGCAACACAAAGTATTTTACATGGTTAAAAAGCAATACCCCCACCCCCCAACGCCTACGTTAGCTTCTACATTAAAGACAATTAACACATTCATCAATAATTAATGTAATTGTTATTTGTTGCCATTTGCAACTTCACTGTTAGACTCTCAGTGTGCAGGTCGTCAGAGTTACATAGCAGCTTCTAAGCTTCCATGTGCTTGTCCATCCATCCTGTTGTCATATTGATAATGCAGACTTGTCAAACTGAGCATGTGTCACTTACAGGAGCTTTTTGTAAGTTTTTATATTTTCCCATCTTCTGTCATCTTTGTGTTTACAATACAAGAGTTGATAACATGCCCTCTCAGAAGCACTTCCTCTTTAGGGCAGCCTGGACACTATCATGACTCGGCATTAAAAAGTGACTATATGGGCCAGAGCAGGCCAGAGCTATCTGGATAGCCTGGTACCTCAGTGGAAGAAAAGAAGTGATAGAGACAAGTGTTAAGATTGGTGATGCTGCTCTAAGTGAGTGGAGGAATGAAGATGGTGACCTCATAAGCTTTCTTCCAGATTGATAAGTAGGTTCTCTTTCCTTGAGAGTGTCATGTAGATATTAAAGTTGTATCCCATCTTATCAGTGCTATATTATCACCTCCCTGTGAACTACATCCTGTTATCCACAAAATATTATTTGCCACTAGGTCAATGTTGGTGACACATTGAGCACAGTCGAAGACACCAGATAAAAAAAATCAAGCATGGCTTCCTGGTACACACAGTTACAGATAGATGCTCTTTTTCCAACTGACCAATAACCAGGCCAAAAATATCCTTTTTTGTGCCACTTTGTTCTGTGACTCAGCTTCAGTTTTTGGTCTTGCCATCTCTATAAATAAATCTACCCTCACTTTGAGAAGTAGGTCACGTTTGTTTGTTGAGTTCACCACTGATGGCTCTCTTGATAACGGGGATCACTCATAGTCCGTCTCTGGCTCTGTACCCCGGTCCTCCTTCCGAGGGCAGGAGATGTCATGGACGCTCAGCTGTTGACATGGCTCTCTTTATGGGCGCTCATAACCAAGTGTTAATGTTTGCTAGAAGTGTGGCTATCATGTATCGTTGGAGGGTGTTCAGCTCTGGACCGCAGAAATGCTACATCAACCCAGAGAAGAATCACAGAGTGGCCGCAGCGCTGTGACAAAGACATGTTTAAAAATTCCTAATGTATGTAGGTTTTTTGAAAATGTTTTCCTTCAGATTTATTTTTTAGACTGTAGAAAATGTGTGTGTGGGGTCTGGTTTCTAATTGGCCTGCAGGAGTCTATGTAAGCTGTATACCAGGACACCTCAAACATAGTCCCTGTCAACAGTCATTCGTCAATGTGAATGCTTTTCACTGTGTCAGTGTTGCTACCCAGCATGTCGCTGTAAAGCTGATGTTTATGGCAAAGATACCTATCATGTTCAACAAAAGAAGCTGAGGAAAAGTTTCTCAGTTGCTCATTACTGGTTTTTCAAACTCTTACTGAGTCTGTTCATTTTCTGCAGTGTACCTGCAAATATGTAGCCAAACCTCACTCTATAAACTTCATTTTATAACTTCATAAGCAACAATTATCTAAAAATGTAAGAAAACAAGGTCTTAGGTATGATTGAGTTTGAAAACTTAAGACTATGTGGGTGTTGGTCGCATTTCATCGGCAGCACAAGCATTTCCCTCCTTAGCTGTCATTAACCGTTGATTCAGCTGTTGCTAAATCCAGAGGTACATGGCATTACATTTCTCTAGATGAGCACAGTCCACATCAAACCAGTGAGAAACACACTGACAATCTCTCATTTGAAATAATCACATCTATCTGAACCTTGACAGAGAACTTTATGTTCATGTCAGACTCCATAGCTCATCGTAATTAAGAACATGTTGATATGTTTGAGTGTCCTAGATGACTGATGGCGTATTTTCATCTCACACCAACAATCTGTGTTGTATGTAAGTCACTGCATTAGTCAGACACAGACATTGTTTCTTAGTATTTTTTTTTTTTTTTTTTACCAAAATAAACAGTTTATCACTTGATAATTTTCAGCATATCAAATTCTAAACATAAACCTTACGCACTGAGACTGAGGTGATGCTTGACATCTGTGTGACAGAAAGAAGAACATGGCCCCAGACACCAAGATAGTTATTGTATCTCACAGTTTGATTGATTTAAAGTTTTAGCTTCTCAGATGTACGTCCTTTGAGCTTAAACCCTTTCAGCTATTTCATTAACAAACGTCATACATTTGTAAGACTTTGTAAACTAAATCAACATTGTATGAAACACCATTGCCTCATCTAATCTTTGTACTCCTACTGGGAACATATTATCGTAGAAAACGTTGCTCCAGCACACATTCAGGCCCAGATTGCATTGAGAGCAACACACAGTTTTGTCCTAGTTTTCCAACAGACTTTTGGCTGGAATGTAGGCCCCTGAGGCTGTGCAGGAGTTCTGCGCTTTTTCCACAATATGCTTGATAGCATCATAAATCTGTGACAAAGGCCTATATTTGCATATAAGTGGCCCCAGACGAATTAAGACGGTTGAGGTGTTAGTTTTAATGAAGGTGTTCCATGTGACACAGTTTAGATAAATTCTGCCTGGGACATTTTCTGTGGTTTGGATTCAGTAGTCTATTAGTGGAAGGGTGGGAGTTGTTTACCTTGTGTGTGAGGGGTGTATGTTACACATAGGCATGAGGTGACCTGGCCTATAAACTCTAGATAGACACCACACACCTCAGCAGTTGGAGCAGTGGGAGTATAATTATCTGGCAACAATCTCATCAGGGATACAAGGTAACATACGCCTGAAGCTAAGTAGATGACCACGTGTGTGTGTGTGTGTCTGCGTGTGTGTCCGCATCTACATCTACATACTGACAGAGTGATAAATATGTGAATATGAGACATGCAGTGGCTGTGGAGGACACAGTGAGCAACAATAACACAGCTTCAGGGGACTTTCTATGACTGTAGCCTCCAGTGTGGTTCTCATGGAAAAACACATCTACAAAATTACTCATAGAGATCACTACTGCTTTGAAATGAGCGGCGTGTGTAAAGGATACACAGCCTGGTGTCATGTGTCTGTGTGGAGTGTTTCAGGCTTGTTTTCAAAATTGTTTTCTGGTTTTAGAGTCATTAAATCACATCTCTGTCAGAAAGTACGATTAGTTATTGTAAAGTTATTTTGCTGTTGTGGTCAAAGTTTGATGGTTTTTAAGGTCTGTCATTGCAAGGGCAGTTAGATCTGTATGAGCAGGGAGGAGGTGAGATGGGTGAAGGTGATGTTATGTTGAATATTTCTGTGCAGAACGACTGTTGCTCAAATCTGACCCAACAGCATACACATGGATTTGATGAAGCTTTACATCTTGATAGCTAAGTATTTTTAAAGTGAAACTCTCAAAAAAACCAAACCCAGCTCTGTTTTTCAAAGCTAACTCTTATCTTTACTTGTTAATTGTTAGTGTCATGAAGACTGAACACATATTAGAGGTTATAGAAAGACATTGAAGGTTTTGAGGCCACACATACACACAAGTCTCATTAAGTTGAGTAGTTGTAGAGTATGTGTTAGTCGATGTGGCCAATAAATGCCTTGTTTTATTACAATGTAATAAAATCACTTCCTCATCATAAATGACCAGACTGGCTGACTTTTATATAACATAGGTTTGATTTTATGTCCTGAGCTGTATGTGTGGGAGGGAGGGAGCACCACACCAGGGCCCTAAGGTCACATGTGAAAAAAACTACACAGTGAACTAAAGAAAGAGAGAGTGATGATGGCGAAGGTGACAGAGCGGGGAGCAGCTCTTAATATAGGTTTCTTTGTAGTGCCTCAGAACTTAAAGAGGAATATGACGGGTGAGCGAGGAGCAGGAGAGGGAGGGAGGAGGAAGGCATTTTAGTTGCTGTGTGCTACTGCTCTGGGCAGAGGGCCCAAACTGTCTGTTTGCTGGGAGACCACAGCCGGGGGTTAGGGGTGGGGGCTGGGGGGGTGGGGGGGGGGGGTGAAGTTACGTGATAATAATGCAGAAACAAGCTCACTCTCACAGAGGAGGGGTGTCAACAAAGAAGAATGCTTTCTGGACCTAACATGTTCCTGTAACTCTCATCTCTCGAGCGTGCTCATTACGCTCCTGTGTACGACTCAGCTTTCAACCAGCAACCCACAAAAGTGCACGTTCACATTTTGCATAGTAGGACACAGATGTTTTCCTGTTTGTCCTGCAGTACTCTTCCCCCACGAACTGTCCTCTATCCGAGCATCATCAGCCAATTTTTCTTCCCCTCCGGGGGCCTCCCACCGCCCCACTGGGAGTGTAGAAAGCAGGCAACAACACCGTGGTGCATTCTCTGTTTTGTATTTATAACATCTGACATATTCTTTTCCCAGTGTCAAATAGCATTTTAATCCTCCTCCAGCCTTTTCTTAGCCCAGCATCAGTCCACGTCTTTATTTTCAGAGCCTCCCTTGGTTCGGTTTTGTTTTGGCCCTAACGTAGCTATCTGGCACCGGTGGTGACATGAGGGGGGTTGCAGGGAGGGGGTCTGTGGGTGTCATCAAGGTTCATTAGAGCCGCTGCTGAAAGTTGAGCGATTTTTCATTTTCACGCCTGATCTTATTTCTTTGTGGATTTGCATGTAGAACATAGAGGCCCTTGTTTATGTTGAGGACAGAGAAGGGCAGTGATTATGTGTGTGTGTGTGTGTGTGTGTGTGTGTGTGTGTGTGTGTTGCTGTCAAAAGGACACAACACCGCAGAGTCTGAAGTAGGTGTGCTCACCCTCACGTGTGTATGTACATGTCAAGTCACATGTATATGTTGTGTAAGAGGAGTAAGGTCCACTCACTGTATGTCAGATGTGTGATCACACAGAGGTCGTGTCCTTTAGCTGGATACATAAGTTCACTTGAATTTCACCTGTAGGCCACATCAAACATTTTCACCCACAGGGACAAAGTCTGCACATACATACATACACACACACACACATAGTTTATCATGTTGCTGTGTAAATTTAATTTCTTTTTTTTTTTTCTTCTTTTTTTTAAAGTATATTTAAATACATTTTTGCCTTTATTGGATAGCAGTGTAGAGTGACAGGAAATGGGGAGGCAGAGAGAGGGGGAATGACATGCAGCAAATGGCACCCGATGCGGGATTCGAACCAGGGCCGACTGCAGCGAGGACTATAGCCTCTGCATATGGGGTGCCCGATATTCATAAATGGAAAACAACTTTTATTTTCATTCTCAGTTCATAGTTTAGTTGTTTTTTTGTTTACCAGTTCATAGTTTTATCTAAAAATGTTAACTAATTGTGATTTATCATTGATTCTTTGTTTCACTGCTGGTGCTGTGTAGAAGTTAAGTAATGAACAGACATTAATGTACTGTTCTTATACAGGCTGGATTCAAATCTTTTTGAGGAGATAATACACCAAACTGAAGCATCATGATCTTTTCATAAACTGATATTGGGTAAAAATTTCTTACTGTGTTTATTTGTTTTTCTTTCAGTGTACAAGTCACCAGAGTATGAGTCGCTCGGCTTTGAGCTCACAGTGGAGCGTCTGGTTTCCATTGGTTACCCCCAGGAGCTGCTCAGCTTCGTATACGACCCATCCTTTCCCACCAGGTCAGACCAACATGGTGGTCACCGTGATGGTCACTGGGTTAATTGCAAACTGCTGAGTCTGTTGCCTCCTCTCATGTCTTTTTAGCCCTTTGAACATTCAAATCTCAGTTTATAGAACAAGTATAAGTACCTGCTCCACTTCTGTTTATGTGATGGGAAAAGCCTCTGTGCTATCATGATCAGACCTGTAATAACAACACAAATGACAGCAGTTAAAACACCAGATGTTATGGTCACAGTTAAGTTAGAAAGGTTATTTTAGTTCTGTTTTATAGACTTATTGTTTCTCTTCTTCCGCTCTCAGGGGCCTTGTGTTTGATACCATGTATGGAAACCTGTTGAAGGTTGATGCCTATGGTAACATTCTGGTCTGTGTCCATGGATTCAACTTCCTCCGAGGGTGAGTGATAGCAAATAGTAAATACTGCTTGTACTAACTTTCAACCAGTGTATTGCTTTTTGAGATTGTCTACATAAAGATTTTGTCTCTCTCTTTTTTTTCTTTTCTCAGCCCTGAGATCCGTGAACGGTACCCAAACAAGTTCATCCAGAGAGATGATACAGAGCGTTTTTATATCCTTAACACACTCTTCAACCTGCCAGGTAAGGTCTCTACGCTCAAAGGACTGTAACACCATGGGACTGTTACCGAGTAGATACATAGAAAGAAGGGATTTTTGTAAGTTTAATCAAGCCACAACATGACGGACAGCTTGTTTGTTTTTTCTTCACAGAGACCTACCTCTTTGCCTGCCTGGTGGATTTCTTCTCCAACTGTGACAGATACACAAGGTAAAATCTTAGTTGCTTTATCTATCATGCATCAAGTTTCTGGACACCGCATGGTGACACAAAGACAGTTGCAAGCCAAACTGGGTCGAGAGCGAGCCCTACAGCATGGGAGGGTGCAGGTGTCTCAGCCGCTAATCTCAGCTAATCTTTTTTAAAAATGGAAATTAAAATGGCAGCTCGGTTGGAGAACCTGTCTGCTTTTCATTTTCCGTAACAATTAATTCATCTCTGTCACTACTAATTATAGAAAAGCATGGACTCTTTTTTTACTACTATTTACAGAGAATGAAATCTTGATATAACCAAAAGATAATCTTTAAATGTAGCTGTAATGAGGTATAAACATGGCCTGTAAATTTGTTGAGAATGTAATCTGGAATGGCTGCATGTCCTTTGTCCTCTGAAACCTGGTTGTTGGTCTTTTAGGGGGAGAATGCTTTCCTGTTTGGCTGGGGACCCCTCCAACAAGGGAAGGCTATCCCATTTAAAAGCAAACAAAAAACAAATGTCATGTTTTTGAAAACCTTCTGTAAAGATGTGGCCTGTGCGACGGCTGTGTACGTGTGTGTCTCTGCTCCTCTCCTCCAGCTGTGAAACGGGCTTCAAAGACGGCGACCTCTTCATGTCCTACAAGAGCATGTTCCAGGACGTCCGCGATGCTGTCGACTGGGTCCACTTCAAGGTCGGCTGTGATGTTAACTTCAGGGTGTCAGCTGTTAGACTGACATTGCATATGTTTCACTTTCCAGGGCGGCTGTTACCCAATCTGACCCTTGTCTGTCTGTCCTCTGCCTGGTCAGGAAGATGATCAGCGCTCATGGAAAAATACCATGAAGCAGAACGTAGACGTTAAGTTCACTGTAACATCTGTAGTTTGGTTCACTTGGACCAGATCAAGGAAAAAAAAATACATTTTGGGGTAAATTCTGGTCCAGTATCATATTATTTCATAAATATAGATGAACAGTTGCTGATATTCTCACTCTTCTTGGGGAAACTTCTAATATATACTGAGTAGGATGGAGGCACTTCTCTTGTTTAACACCTTCTCACTTTATGACTTTATACTTCAGGAAAGTCCCCACTCTCATGTGCTGATACTTAAAGGATCTTGCATAAATATAAATTAAGATAAACATAAGTGCACTGTTGATAGCCCTCAGATCAGGAAATCACTTTCTGATCAGGAGTTGGATTTAAATCATTCTTGATTAAATCACTTATCTACTACGACAAAATCCTGTGGAGGCATTTTTAGTCTGCACCAGAGTTTAACTGAAAGCTTTCACATGAACATATTCAACACACCAGAATTCAAGCAAGACCAACCAAACAGAGAAAACACAAAAGACTTTATCTCGCGGGACAACGGGTCACCACAGCTTATCAAGATAATATAAAGGATATTTGTCATGTAATATGAGGCGGAGGAGGAGCTGACTCAATGTTGACAACAACAAGCCAAAGGTTAGGGAGTCACAGAGGTCACAGACTGTCGTCCTCTGGGGGCAATTAATATCCAAAAATGCATTGCAGAAAAAAAAGCATCCTAAAACATCTGTGCTGGACGTGTGTTTTTTCTGTCAGCGCCGTAGAATCAAAGAGCAGGGGAGTGAGGACGATGCAAGACAAGAACTTCCCGGTCTTGATTCATTTAGCAAAAGCTGTGTTTAGGGTGTTCTTTTTAATATCAACTGAAAAGATGCTGCTGTGATACCACTGCGGTTATCACTACTGCTCTCTCGCCCTGCACATCCTGTGTAAACCACAGTTAAATGCCACCAAGTTCCCATCTGTTCTGTGGGGGTGGTTGCTGATACCCCTCTCCTAACTGTTACTGAATGGATGGAGTTGTTTTGATCCCTCTTACTCAAGAGTAAGATATTCATATGCAAACTTTTTTCCCCCCTGCGTCTCACATCACAGGGTACTCTGAAGGAGAAGACGGTGGAGAACTTGGAGAAATACGTTGTGAAAGATGTGAGTGGCTAGTATTCATCAAGTGAACACACACACACACACATGGTGTCACATTCTTTGTCACTGTGTGAAGAGGCTGGTTTTGAAAAGTTGCCTTGAGCTTTGGTCTTTTCTTCTTCTCTGTTCCCACCAGGGGAAGCTGCCTCTTCTCCTCAGCAGAATGAATGAGGTGGCCAAGGTTTTCTTGGCGACCAACAGTGACTACAAATACACTGATGTGAGTGTACAGTATGTGTGCGGTTGTGATACAAACATCCCTGTTTTGGAACAAACAATCATCACCATCAACATTTATTTGAATCCTCGAAAAAGGCATTGAGAGAGCACCCTCATTTACAAGGGTGCTGAGGCACAGACTTACATTAGGTGATTCAGAAACTGCAGTGGTAGGACAGATGATCGTGAATTCATCCTGAGATCCATTTTAGATTTACTTGGAGACGGTTGGCAGCACAGCAGCTGTTATTTAAAACACTGCTGCCTTTGAACTGATTGAACTGATCGTCAGTCTTTGTGTTGTGTTCCCTCAGAAAATCATGACATACCTGTTTGACTTTCCCCATGGCCCCAAGGTAAACCCTGCTTTTCATCGCACTTCGAAATGTGTCAAACATGTAGGTGAAGGTGACATTGTGTTGTATGTTTTAATTTTATATATGTGTGTGTGTGTGTGTGTGTGCGTGTGTGTGCCTACCATAGCCTGGTACCTCCCACAGACCCTGGCAGTCCTACTTTGATCTGATCCTGGTGGATGCCAGGAAGCCGCTGTTCTTCGGGGAGGGTACGGTGCTCAGACAAGTCGACACGGTGAGCACACACAACACACAGAGAAGATACCACTGATAACACTAATACCTGTATTACATGCAAACACTGACTGACATATCCAGACTTGCTGCAGCCCTGCTATGTGTTTGCTTTTTTACCTGATAACACTTTTTGTCATATGTTCATTTATGTTCATACATAGATAAGAAATGTTAAAGTACATGAGCAGAGCATCATAAAACATGGTAAATTCAGTCCAGTCAGGACTGACCGTTGACTCTTAACTCCCTGTTACTTTTTTGGTTGTATGCTTTGCCATTGATAAATAAATTCTTGTTTTTGCTACAGAACCGGACAAAAGTGTCTCAACCAAGTCTAGATTCTTAGAAAATCCAATTCTGATTCAATTTAGGGTGAAAACATTTACATTAACTCGTTCATCTCACATGACCACAAATGAGGGACGTGACAAAAGCTTCAGTGCAGTAGGAGAACTTGGTGTGTTGGTGTATATTCTCTTAACGCTGCATCATTCCTTCATTCTGGTGGAACAGTGACAGACCTACGACTGCAGAAGTAAAATAAACTACAAATAGAAGATCCCTGTAAAACTAAAGTATAGTTTTATAAATTAAATTTAGTTGGTCGGCTTCATTCATGTTCATAAAACTGACCAAGGATCCTCTCACTGATCAGACATGTGACATCTTCATTTCAGACCACAGGGCGTCTGAAGATAGGAACCTACACAGGCCCTCTGCAGCATGGGATTGTCTACTCTGGAGGTGAGACTACATTTTCTTTCAGTTGCTCTGTGTTTTTCTTTTTTTTTAATGGTTTATTTATTGAAAGATTTCATTATATACATAATAAAAGACATGGCAGTTGAGGGAGAGCTGTTCCAAAGTGATAATTAAACAATTCACTAAATATAATATAACAGTTCCCTCACCTGTAATATAACATTGCCTGCTACTTCCACCTTAAGACATGGAGATAGTTACAAGGAAAATATTATATGACCTTTAATAAACACATAAACAAAAACAGAAAATTCAAAAGCAAAAACAACAGTTGCTCTGTGTTTGACGTAGTGATCAGTCTTTGTAACAGCTGTGATTGTCATTTAGGTTCATCAGATATTGTGTGCGACCTGCTGGGGGCCAAGGGGAAGGACATAGTGTACATCGGGGATCATATCTTTGGAGACATCCTCAAGTCCAAGAAACGTCAGGGGTGGAGGACGTTCCTGGTCATACCTGAGCTGGCCCAGGAGCTGCACGTGTGGACCGACAAGAGCTGTGAGCCTGCAGAGGAACACACAAACACAGACCTGCACACGCAATCACATGTGGACATACCAGTTTGACTGTATTTTCTTTTCTGTTCACGTGTGCATGTAGTCACGAATTACACACAGTGCATTACAAACAATCTGAGCAGGGACTTGATGCAGAATTGCAGCTGCAGTGTTGTACCTGCACATTTCTGTTCATCAGCTAAATTTGATAAAGATCAGCAGGTACAAAGTCTGAACTCAGCCTCAGGGGTTGTCACATTGTCACTCACTGCACATACTCACAGAAACATGTCTGATTCTTCAGCCAGTCAAACCTTGTAGACATGCACTATAAATCTTGCACAGAAAAAGGAGGACTAACTCTTCTTCTTGTGTTTTCCAGCGTTGTTTGAAGAACTGCAGGGCCTGGACATTTTCTTGGCTGAACTCTACAAGTAAGGGCTGTAACCTTTAGCCTCCTTTCCTCACTATATCCCACCCCCTCACTCACTATCACTATCTCTTGCACCAGTTTCACTGCTCTTTGCCCGCTGAATTAACAGCTTCTGTTTGCATGCATGTAAGTGCATGTCTGAGAGGGAACAGCAGGGTCAATGGGGTAAAGTCTAAAGGATCGGCACCCGCAGGCCGCACGACGACCTGATTCAATGACGTTATTTATAGCCTGGCTCTCCTCGCTATTGCACCACCTATTTGACACATTACCTTTCAGCAGACTGATATCAATACCACCCCTCCCCCACGCTCTCTTGATTTCATCATTTCTCCCCGTGTCCTTCCTCAGACATCTGGACAGCAGCAGTAATGAGAGGCCAGACATCAGCACTATTCAGAGAAGAGTCAAGGTACGCCTTTAATCACCTCTGTTTCAATGACAACAGAAGTCATGTCCACATATTTTTAGGACTGGCTGTCACAGAGTCATCAGGGCCCACATTTGCATTGTGTTTACTATGGTATAATCATGAACTGCTCTTTAAAGAAGTGCAGTGAGAGTTCTCTCTGTGTAATAATTGCTATTCTCTCCGGTGTCCATCACAAAGGTTCAGTACTGTTCAGTCCTTTTATGAAGAGGGTAAACATACATCCTCAGACTCACGAGTGTCTTCTCTTCTCCCTCTTGCCCTTTAGAAAGTGACACATGACATGGACATGTGCTATGGCATGATGGGTAGCCTTTTCCGCAGCGGCTCCAGACAGACTCTGTTTGCCTCGCAGGTGATGCGCTACGCCGACCTGTACGCAGCCTCTTTCATCAACCTGCTGTACTACCCCTTCAGCTACCTCTTCAGAGCTGCACACGTACTGGTGAGTATGTGACTGTGAAGTGAAGGTGCTGAATGAAACCACTCACTTTCAAAGGTCAGCACTAAAACCACAACTATGCTTTACTGCTACAGATATGAAAGTCTTGTTAATTTGAATTCTAAATCTTTACAGGACTTTTGGACTCAACATCAACATTTCTCTCTCAAATAATTGGTTTATAACATTTTTTCCTGTGATAGGTCAAATATGAGTCTCATTATTCATTCCTTACTGCATAAAGGTTGATTGCATTTGAGTCATTCACCAACAAACAACAACAAAATGTTAGCTGCAGCATTCAGTGGAGGTTGGCCAAAAAATTCAATTAATGAAAAGGGTTTATCACACTCGGGTCAAATGCTGTAGACACAGGTATTTATTGGCTAAGGCTCTGATTGGCTCAGATTGGTAATGATGTAAACAGCCTCTGTGCACTAGGATGAAAGAGTGAGGGCAGCCCTGTAATAAGTTTTTAAAACAAAGAATAATGGATGTGATGCTCTGATACTTTTACAGTAGCACCAACATTGAGATGAGATATGATAGATCCTGCAGCAGCTATCAGCTCACATACCTACACACTAAGAAAACCTGCGTACAGCTGCTAGTTTTGGTGGAAAAGAGTATAAAACACTGCTTTGCTTTTATCTGATGTCTGACAAAAGCTCTGCATAAAAATCAATTTAGTCAAGTTGTTTTCTCCCCCACCACCCAGATGCCCCACGAGTCGACTGTTGAACACACTCATGTGGACATTGACACAGAGTCCCCACTGGCAACACGCAACCGCACCCAATGCAGCGACTGCAAAGACCTGGAGTGTAAACGCAACCAGCTGACTCGCTCCTTCAGTGAGATCAAACCTCCCAACCTGTTCCCCCAGACTCCCCAAGAGATCACTCACTGCCACGATGAGGATGATGATGAGGAGGAGGAAGAGGAAGAGGAAGAGGAAGAAGAGGAGGAGGAGGAGGAGGAGGAGGAGTAATCAGGTGGATGGTTGAAGGTCCATGGGAAACTGTAGGTCCTCAAAATCCAACCTTTCCTGGCTTCATTATAAAAAAAGAAAAAAAAACTCATAACTTTTTAATTGATTTCATTTCTGTATTATTTGTCTCATCAGACAGACAGAACACACACTTGATTAATCATCACATGTTTTTTTTTATTGTGTTTTATATAAGCTGACTTTTAAGACCTGCTGGTGGAGTAAACAGATGTTGACTTTAATCTGTCAGATGTGGTCAGTAAAGTGTAGTTTCATAACACACTAGCCTTGCTGACACAGTATATGCAGATTGTAATGAAAAAAAACAAACACTTGTTAGTTATGGTGTCAACAAAAAGCTAATGCAACATGGGAACAACATTCACTTTTTCATCTGTTATGTTTCTTTTTGTCCGTTTTCTAGAGTAGTCATTTTGTTCTCACGTGTGAGGTTGCGTGTGTGTCTGTGTGTATCTGCCAAAGTAGACGCACTCAGACTGTAGCATCCTGAGTGACAGCAAGCTGAGGATCCATTGTACTAAACTGAAGCACAAGCTGGTGATCAATAGCCAGATGCAGTTTGATGTTTGTTCGAGAGAACATGTGGTACACAAGTGGCTGTTGGAGTGATATTTTGTTACCAAGCAACAATGACGACAGAGTACTGTAACCATGTTTTATACCAATAGTCTCTATGACAACCCTGAACTACAGCCGTGTTTCTGTAAATAGCCATCAGCCATGTAACCAGTTCATGGTTTAAGCCACGAGCAGCTAACATGCAGTATTTTTTCAGCTTGGTGGTTTCAGAAGGTGAAACTTGATCAATGTCTTTGATCATTTCAGAGGGTTTAATTTTGATAGGGGGGGATGTAAAGATGTGTGTGTGTGTGTGTGTGTGTGTGTGTGTGTGTTTTTTCTTTTTTCTTTTGGTCAAGTGTGTAAGGAGGTGAGAGTGGCTGCTGTATGCAAGGAGGTGAGGTTTAAGATGTGCAGTACAAAGCTCAGTTAAGTAGATATACTTGGCTTCACACTGTGATGAGCTTGATTTGTTTATTCTTTTTTTTTTTTTTTTTTTTTACTGACACACACTCGTAGGCGTCATCCTGTCATATGTTGACGCAGAGTGAGGGGCTGAGTACAGAACAAACTCTTCTGTTGCATCCCTGAACACTGTCAAATGACCTTTTAGTCGTGTCGGTCCTAGTTATTCTGCTAGAGGACTGGGTGATCTCTGAGAGTTAGCATTTGAGCAACTTTATAACAACTGAGCTAATTGGACTAATTGGCCCTTGAACATTTCAAATCTCAGCTATTTCCTCATAACATCAAAGATTCATGAATGAAAAAAGCAGAATCAACCTTGAAAAACAAAAGGTTTGGCATTATTTATGAAGAGCTTGAGTGGGTGTTTGTGCTTCATCAGCACTGAGAGGCTGTGTTTTTTACTTTAGTAACAGCCGACAAGCTTTCATGCACATTTTCAATATGCACAAAAAACAGTAAGTGGAAAATGTCCCAGTATCCTAAAAAAAGCCATCAGTGTGAAGAATTGAGGAGACTGTAACATTTCTCATGTTGGCACAAAACAAACACAAACCATGTTTTCCTTCACATTTTCCACATCATCTTCTTCATTTCAGCTTTGACTTCCACTGTGCTAAGTTCTGCTGAGATCTACCCACTAACTGTCCCCAGCCTCAACGAGCTGACACGCTAACGGTCGACAGCAGTGGATAGAAAAAACGCATGTTAAGTTGCCAAAAGTGCAAATTTCAGATGGAAACTTGTTAATGTGACCAAACGATCCACCAGCTGTCACCAGATGTGGATTCACATTTTGCTCAATTCCTGGTGCAAGGACATAATGTGACCTCATCCTTTTCAAACTGAGCCTCGCCCACTTCAAATTAGTGAGAGTAGAGGAAAAGAAGAGAGTGTGGTATCTCTCATGGGAAATAAGCAGAGGTGGGAAACTGACACAGTGTCACAGTGTGTCAACTATGTGAATGCATCAGAGCTGGTGTTTCAAACATGGTGACTTGACCTTTTGTTTTTTCTTTTCTTGAACGTCCAGCGTTTTCTGTACGTTTTTAACTTTCTGCACCTTTTATGTTAAATCTGGACATGTTTTCTCAGTCTTGTTAGTGTTGGCCTGTTGATTTAGGCCTCAAAAGGGAAGGAACGCGCCATCTAGTTGTTGGTTTGGCTTGATGTGCGGTGGTGAGAGGTGAATGTGTTTCAGTACAACTTTATGTAACGCTACGGTGGATGAAACCTTGTGCGACTTTATGAAACATATAACAGCTGTTTGTTATCTTTTTTCCCTCTTTTTTTTTCAAATGAAACACTTGTATTCTCTGTTTTGGCTTTAGTTCCTCCAGCATAGAGTAACTGGACATGCTACATAAGGCAGCTGCATTGCTAATTGCTAAGATGTAGTGGACTGTCGTTTCTTTGCATAATTTTGCAAATGCATGTGAAAATAAGAAGCATATCCGTTCTGAAACGGTGGTTATGGTAGCATTGGTTTTACTTCTATGTGGTTTTTAGAAAAAGCTTTTTTTTGGCATTTGTCATTGTAGTTTACACAGGGAGAGAGAGAACTTCTTAACCTGTATAAAAAAACAATGGAGGGAAATGTGAACAGCATGTTAACAACTGTAACTGCGATGTTACTTGTAATCAACACCATAGGGTTATTTTTTATTTTTCTAAGCTTGTGTTTTTAAATGGTCTTGGTTTACAGATCTGTAAATAGACCTTTCCATTTCCTTTTCTTACCATATTTTTTTTCCAAATAACATTTTTTTTTTGTTAATTTTTATACCGTGCCGCCGGAGGCTGTAACTCAGACTTTGAACTAACTAAAGCCTCGTGAACAGTCAACGTCACAGTGCTTTAGAAGATTTTTATCCATTGTTGTGATGCCCTGAAAGCATCCACATGAACAGCAGGTGCCAAAACAGTCACCTTTCATTTTCTAATCGCTAGTAATCCTGTGTTTTTATGCATATCGATTTATGTTCTCCTGAGCGGTGTTTTGTTTGTTTCCAGAAATTACTCTACAGACTGTACATTGAAGTAAAATACATAAAAATGTAGAATAAAGATAGTTTTTCATAATTTTCTCAGTATCCTTTTGTTCATATTTTGCAACCGTGGATCATTGAGAGTGTGTGTGTGTGTGTGTGTTTGTGTGTGAGAGTTTGTGTCTCGTTCAAGGACAGTCATGACAAATCATAACTCACCTACCAGTGGGCGTTTTTTAACTCCAACAGAGATCCCATGTTTCCAAAGACACCAAATCACCAAATGAAGCTGAATTTGGGGGAAATGTGTAAAATTCTGCACAAACATCTTGAAGATTTTGTTGCAATACTAACACAAGTTCTGGGGTTGATTCTTTCATTCTTTGTAAACGTTAACCTCGATGAACAGCTGGAGCAAGATCCCACAGTGCACTGAATCAAATAAGGGTATTTTCTGTAAGACGCAGTATGTGTTATTTTTAGATCTGGACCATTTTAGAGTTTAACCTGCAGGATGTAAAAATTCAAAACCAGAGTACTGAGTCAGCACTTTGCCTCAGTCAACCATCAAATACTGAAAGTATGCCTAGAAATTTAAATGTGGTGGTTTAAAATGTGTTGTTTGCTGTAATTATAACAAAATTATATTGACAAAGTGACAGTTATGGGGAATTATAATTATTATGTATTATTAATGGATGCACGAGTGGAGTCAAAGAGTCTCTGTACTATTAGTCAGCATTAGCTGCTGATCAGACCAGACCAGGTCCTGCTGTAGCAACAAGACCAGAGAGTGTCTTAAACTGGGTGAAGCAGTTTTCTGTTTTTTCATGACCTCAGCCTTTCGTTTGTAAGAGGAAGGGTGTGTTATTTGTTCATTGTTCATTGTGACTTGAATGACTGTAGCTAGTATGTGTATACTTTTATTGCTTTATTGCGTAGGAAAAGTGCAGAGGAGCTTTAGATTGAGTACACAGAGCCACCAGCTGCCTTGTCTGTTAATGATTCACTTTTTTATTAAACCACCAGCTGGAGGAGGCAATGGGAATGTTGTCTTCAGGTAGAAGAAGCATTATGGACAGCACACGGGTACAGTAGCAGCATCAGGTTTGACAAAAGACCAGTTAAACACAGGCTTGCAAAGCATTCACATAACTGAAGGGCTGATCGTTCAGCAGATGATGGAGTGTGTGTGTGTATGTGTGTGAGAGAGAGAGCGAGAGAGAAAGAGAGAGAGAGAAGGACAGTATGTGTGTGTTCTGTATCACAGAGTATTAAAACAACTCAGCCACAGCTGATGCCCCCCCCCCCCCAGTGTTTTCTATTGTGCGTTTAGGCGTCTGAACTGTCGCCTTGCTCCTCGCTCTCCTGTCAGGCACTGAGATCCACTGGCTTGCGAAGCAGAGCGTGAACGTCACAAGCACAAGTCTTAACAATCTGATCATCATTCACTGCTTCATCTCTGGAGTGATTGTCCCTGCAGAGCAGAGCGGGGCCTGCTGCATAGAAGCACTTTCAAGTAAACAATAAACAACAGCAAACACAGCTGCAAACAATGCAGACGTACTCCACGTCTGGCACATAACAGGAGCGCCCCTCGTTGCTGAACAGATGCTGAACAGGGCTGTGTGTCCGTGTGTGTGTGTGTGTGTTTTCAGACACTGTCACACACACGCACACACCGACGCACATACACACACACACACAGTGAGTTACATGAGGAAACAGCGACCACCAGTGGTTACAAACTGCAACTGAATGTTAACAGAGAGATTCAGCTTCAGGAAGTTGCAAACTGCCAGCATACAGTACATAACATGTTAATGACCAGGCCTGGAAGTGGAATCAAATAACTTTAGAGTTAGCGAGTTAAAATCTACAGCTCCGATAGATATCAAGTAAACCGAAGTATTCTAGTCTACAAGACTCATAGCTTTAGGAAAAGTTTCAAGCACACATACAGTATCGTAAAACTCATTCCTGTCTTTATGAGGTAAAACAATAAAACAATAAGGGCAAGAAAATGGTAAAGGGGGAAAAACTCAAAGAATAGTTGAACATTTTGGGAAATAAGCTCTTTTTTTCTTTTTTATTTTTTTGCTGAGATTTAGATTGATACTACTGTTGAGTCTGTTTGCTAATATGAAGCTGCAGCCTGGAGTCATTAGCTTAGCTTAGCATTAAGACTAGGAAAAACAGTGGAAACAGCTAGCCTGGCTCAGTCCAGAGTTAATAAGAAAAAAAAAAAAAACACATTGGCAAAGAAATAGTCCAGCATACAACCAACTGTAAAAATCACAGCTTCACTTTTTTTACATTTTAAATTGTATGAAATAAAAAACACATGATATTTATATATATACTAATAAACATAAACATGCAAAAACAATAAGTTGTAGTTTCACAGGGGTCTATGTTCTGGACGTATTCTTTGAGGAGAATAGTTTAGTCGATCTGTGTTAACTTAACTTATTAAACACAGGTTGTACTCTATATATCATGTGAGAAGCCAAAACAAGTAAAGTCTAGTCTCTTTAATATCGACTGCTGTCAGAAATGAGCCTTTAAGAACTGAAGGACCAGGCTTTGTTCTGAAGACACACACACATGCAAGTAACATACATGGGGGAAAAAAAAGAAAATAAACAACACATTCACACACATAAACAGTGGAAAAGCATAGCTGTGTATCATTCATGGACACGTTTAATGTCGAGGTTGCTTTTTGTGACGTTGATGATGCTCAACATGTTAGATGAGGTCATTAATACTGTGCAATTATCAAGTTTGATTATGCGTAAAATTGGCAAAAACAAAACAAAACAAAACACAATCTCCACATGCATAGGTGCTGCTCTGGCACTTTTACATATCCCACCTTCCAGGACCCCCCACCCCCCACCCCCCCCACCACCCACCCCCCCATACGCACACACACTTGATGTGTTAGTCCTCATAACTCCCATACGAACATATAACTAGTTTGAGGTCAAAGGATGCAAAAAAAAAAAAAGAAAAAAAAAAAAAAACAGAAAGAAAAAGAGAAACCAGAGAAAACAGAGACTGGCTAAAGACAATGTTGCATGTGGATGGCTGCAGTTTAGCATTTTTCAAAAACAAACAGACATATACATACAGTACATACATACATACAAATATATCTGTCAATTTATAATACAGTGATTTTTTTTATTCATAATCATCTCTTAAATAAATTGCTCTTCATTGCACTTTGTTAAAATAATTAATTATATGATTTCTCTTAAAGGCAATAGTGTGATTTTTTTAAGGTGAAAAAGATAGTGTTCCATAAGCCTGATTTAGGATAATAGTAAAAATAAGAAGATCTGTAATATACATACTGTATCTGTAAAAGACCCTCCCCTTCTCATATACATGAATGGATGTTCATCTCCATATATGTAGCATGTCCTTTTTTTGATATGACACGTGTACCCCACACACACCTCTGTGTTCATGCTCGTGCATGCTCGTATGCCAGTTTATGTCATATCATGTCTCCACGCATACATATATACATACAATATTATAAAATAAATAAATACAGGAAAACATTCTTGGTTCGTGGTTTAACGGTTTATTTCAAAGCGGTTTTTGGTGCAGTCTTTGACTAACCGTTGCTCTCTGCGTGTTTGGGTTTGAGTCCTCGCTGATGGGATCAACAGTCGACTGAGCCTCCCTGAAAATGCACAGGTGGGTAGATTGCATTTGTGTGTGTGTGTGTCTGTGTGTGTGTGTTTGTGTGTGTGTTTGCAAAAACCGTCTGTGTCCAGTGTAAGAAAGGATGGGACCAAAGTCTTTGGCCTGAGGAGAAAGTACAGCGACTATTGTTATGTTGTGTGTGTGTAGGGAAAGGGACGGGGTTTGCATGCACTCTGTCGTCCTCTGGTCCAGGTCACCGCTATGAAAGTGTCAGATTGTCCCAAAAAAGAAGCTCAGTCACAGGTTCTGTCCGAGTGCAGCCTCTGGTAGAGGATGTAGAACAGCAGGGATTCTGACAGCGTTCAGTTGGGCGGCGTTCAGGGTGACGCGGCACCCGTCTTCCCCACTGCCCCTCCATGAAAGGGTCTCACTGACTGGGGGCTACTGGTTGGAGCAGAACCCTCACTCCACCCGCCTCCACTTCCCCACTTTCCCTCATCTCCATCTACGCCACTGCTCCGTGTGTGTCCATGAGACAGGGTGGAGGGTCTGGGTCTCCACCGGGCTCAGTCGGGGCTAGATGGGTCCCTCGTTGTGGGCGCTGTGGTTGCTCCTGCTGAGGCCCACACAGTTCTGCTGCTGGTTGAGCAGGTGGGACGTCTCGTTGGCCACGGCTATGGCCACGGCAGGGGTGGTGCTGGTGGTGCTGGCTGTGGTGGTGACGACGACCGGGGTCTCCACTCCATCGTGGAGCTCTGTCAGCGTCAGCTCGATCTTAGTGAACTCACTGTCTGTGGACTGGGGCGTCTTGTCCATCCGTGATGCCATCACGGCGTTCTGGTACTGTTGGCGTGTTACCTAGGAAACAATGAAGATGGCGTCATCTGTAACTGTGTTGTTATGTACAGTTTAGAGCTGATAGGTAAACATGTCTGTGAACAGAGGGCTGATACAGGTACAGGTGGTTTTTTAATCAAACTAATCAATCCATCACACTGTCACTCCTTATGTGAAACTACAGTCACTCTCTAAATCATTTTAATTAGTTTTATTCGTATAATAAAGTCAGTAGATCATCCTTACAATTGCTTTAGATTTAGTGTCTGATGAATGCTTTTGTGAGACTTCCATCTTGATCGTGTATATTTCTTGATGAATGTAAGGGTGCCTGGTGAGGCTTTCATATAGTCACGATGCAGTCACTAACTTGATGTTTTATTGGACAGTAAAAAATGAATATAAATCAATTAATCACAATGAATGAAGTAAAAAAATCAATACATTTTATTGAACAATAAAAAACTGAGGCATGATTCATTTCTGCCTTCCTCAAAGTTTATGGAGATATAAGGTCTCAGCCAATTAGAGCTCTCGACTTGTGCCACAACAACTTGGTTAAAACAAGCTGTCCTTGTTTTAACCGTCCTGTAGGTTTCACTTTAAAATCTAAAAAACTGCCTTTTAGGAGAAGCTGAACAAAATGCACAATAATGATTTTCTGATTTTACCCATCTGGCAGAATTCATTTGTGTCCAGTTTGTGTCTGGTCCAAACTTTTCTCTTTTTTGCCTCCATTTTGGCCTCTACCAGCTATAAAGTCATCTGGGAACTTATGTTTCCTTTAATAGAACTGTGTTGCTACTTCAGATCAATTTATCAATAAATCAATTCATTTAGTCTGTTTCCTGGTATCATATAATAACAGTTCCTGTCATTTAACACCCTAAAATCCTCTGTGTCAGTATTTAACATTACTTTCACTTTTTTTCTTGTATGTGTCCTCACCTTTATGTACTGCAGGTCTGAGCGCGCTCTGACTGAGTAGTCAGGCACGTAGATCTGCAGGAAGGAGTTGAGCTGGTTGTTGCTGCTGCCCAGCGTCGGAGTGATGGCGTCTATGCGATCGCTCCTGTTCAAAGAGTCGGAGTGGTTGAGTCCAAATGGCCGTGGAGGAGATTTATTTTCTGTGAGAAGGAGAAAGAGCAGGACAAGACATTTAAAAGACAGACGTCCAACTGATCTGAAGTCTAATGAGAATGATGTACATGCTGTTTTATCCAGCTCTTATTTCTATAGTGTAGAATTAGTCTGAGTCAGTCCAGTTCTGTCACTGATTCTCTGAGTTGTTTCTTCATGGGAAATTAACATAAATAAATAAGACTTAAGGCCTTATTATATTGAAATACCAGTGATTTGTTGTGCTCTCAACGTGCGTGGTACATGGTGCCTAAAAAGTCACGGTAGGAATTTCTGTCCAAAATCCAATCAAACTTTGGTTAATCACCCACAATGTTTTGACTTCATCTTCCAGCCTTTGCCTTGTTCCCATTGACGCATGTTTCCGTGCTGCTCTCGCACCAGAGCTGTCATATCCACACACACATGTGCACATGACAGAGAAGTTAGATATGTGTCATTTTGTCAAACTAGGTGGAAACAGAGAGACAGGCATTTCCTGAGATCAGGAGTAAGACTGTATATGATTATTTTCTATTTGACAGTCTTTTTGACACTTGGCATTGATCCATACAGTTGTTCAGTCTGGTGAGAGGCTGAACATCACTCTCATGTCTGAGCATGTTTTCCAGATGTAAATCTCTGTGATGAAGCTGTTCTAACACTCACTTCTCCCTGACTTTAGCTGAGCTCCACAGCAGCCCTGGCAGCTCTTAAGATCCTGTGTGTTGGTGACATTTTTCCAGGTCAAGTGTTAGATATTAGCACAGAAGCTTGCTGTGACACTGTATGGAAATCTCATTTCTGCATAAGGCTTTAGGTGAGGGGTGTTTAAAACAGTAGGTAATGAGTCGGTGGTCTCCAATGATGTGGCTTCCTTCTATGAACCACCACACAGAAGACCTGTTCTGTTTTTTTTTGTGTGTGTGTGTGAGAGTTTAAGTGTGTGTGTGTGTGTTTTTTTTGTAATTTTTTAATTAAAGACAGATTATGTTTTCCACTTCTTAAAGAAGCCTATTGAAAATCACACACAACAAAGTGGAAACGGCTTGGCTGTGCCTAATGCTACTACGCCGACTGGAATGTATGTAATCCCATGTTGGAATATGTGTGTGCGTGATAGGGAGTGAGACGCACAAACAGCGCGTGTGTACGTGTGTGCGGGCTGAGCGCAGTGGGCCAAAGACCTGGCATGTGAACTCTTATGGATTAGTACTCCACTTTCTAGGGGCCGCAGGGGCCAGGTCAACACAAAAAAATGGCAGTGTGTGTCAACGATACACACATAATGCCTTTACCTACACACAGATACACACTCAAATGTGTGTGCATCACCAGAGTGCATGAGAAAACACACACTAACAGTTGCCGCGTATTTGTTCAACTGCATTTCCGGATACATGTGGGTGTGTTTGTGTTTGTGGCAGCATGTCCATAGTTATGTGCTGAGTGTGTGTGTGCTCCGTGTACATGTGCCTGCGTGTGTGAACATATGTGTGGGTGTGTGTCTTTGTATGTGCGCTCAGTGGTGTCCAGCAGGGGGCTGTAGCTGTAGGTCTTGTTTATGTAGTCGGAGGGTTAAAGGTTAGGGGCGAGCGGGGCGGAGCCTGGGTCCGCTCTGGGGCCTCCAGTCTCCAACACCATTCAGCCACTTGACTAATGGCTCAGGGGATGAGGGTCTTAAGTCTCAATCTGAATCTGTTTTCCTCTCTCCCTCTTTCTCTTTCACTTATACACATGACTTTACAGAGCATGTTGCATTCAAGTACAGACTCTCAGAAATGCACATACCAACACTGTCTTAGCCACAAAGTCACACAAGGCAAAAACGCACTCATGTATGTTTACCTAGAACATGCAGGTTACTGCTTACACTGCTACTATACAACATTTTAAATTCAACAACAACATTATTATTCATCTAGCTGATGGTAGTGTGGCATTAGATGAGAGGACATATGTGTGTAAAGACAGAATAGGCCACTGTACCTGGAGATCCTGCTAATGATTCAGCTCTACTGACCACAAATGTACGAGACAGTGACAGAGGGACTTGGGGAAGAGAAGAGGAGAAGGAGCGAAGAAGGAGAGACAAAGGACAAAAGTCTGTTAAAAGTGGAAAATCATCAAAACAAACTGTCAATGCTCTGGGATCAAATGACAGAAAAGCATCAGCATGTCGACACATTATTCAGTTTTACTACTGTTGACTTCTACCGAGATTCATTCAATGTAAACACATCATCTATGGCTCATTATGTACATTCATCATATGTGATTTCTGATTTTTCTTCATGCTGAGCACGCACACACAGAGTGAAGTCATTCTACTCCTCCACCAGTAGATGTCTCTCAGATCCCACCACCCAAGTGAACCAGGGCAGTGGAGGAATGCTGAGAATAGTATTGTAGTTTATGAATGAACTGTGCGGACAGAAGCGGATCACTGGGTGACGCTTTCTCATGATGTCACCGCAGGACAGCCTTTTCAGTCTCACATCTGTTGTTCGTAAACATCCACCGAAAGAAATTCAGCAGCATCATAAACTGATCTGTGATCTCTTAGTAACACAACCTACTTACTAGCGCAAGCAAAGTAAGGCAGGTCTGTTTCCACAGGATTTAGGACAAAGTCGAAATTATTTTACTGCACTGTGTTTGACTTTAACTCTGACATCTGACATTCACAGCTGCTAAAAGCATCATCAAGCAAGAAATAAGAATTTCTGTAAATATACTGTACTTAACCTCTTAACCAATGGAACTGGGTAACATATTTAATATAGTGAAAAGTTCATTTAGACTTTTTAAGTTCTGCTGATCCAATGTCTCACTTCTAAGAACTGTATGCAACTTTTAAATCCTTTACTTTAAGGAACATTTCACTGATCACTGTGAAATGTTATTTGACAAATTGAGCTGTTTTTAAATCTTTTACTGAAGCAAAATAAAGTTTTATTATCATCTAAATCAGGAGCTGTCTGATCAAAGAATACTTGGACAAAGAGTGTGAAGCTGAGTGGGCATTCGATGCAAAGTTTGGGCACTTGACAGTTTTGGATGCTACAGACACATGAAGCTACATTTGAACAAGTTGCTCAAAAACAAACAGATTTACATCACATTACAGTACAGACAGGATGTGTCAGAGGTCAGAGGTCAGAGGTCACAGGTCTTACCTGGAGAGGCTGTCAGAGCCATCATCCCATAGAAGGAGAACGGCCCCGCTTCAAACTTCATCCCCTCTTTTCCTGCCTCCACCTCCACTTTCCCCTGTGACAGTAACAACCAAGTGTTATCTGCAAAATCTGCACAACACAACAAGGTGGACCGCTTAGCTTCCTTCACAGAGCCACTGCATTTTATGATTTACTTTATTAATCCATCCAAATACATGCATGGATGTTGTGTGTGGAGCATTAGTGCTTCATCGGGTCAGTTACAGTGCATTTCTTTCAGTCTTTCTGTCGAGGATTTCCACTACAGCTTTGTGCTTTGCAATTCCTCCTTTGCCCTTTTCAGAATCTTTTGATTCTTTTCCTGCTCAAATACATTTATTCACCCTGCCCGTGAGTTTAGAACAAATCCACCCCTCCCTCTTTCCTCTCCTTTTTACTACTTGTAGAAAATCCGCACTCTGTTTAATAGCCTCCAATCTGCTCCTAAGCCTGGTCTCAAGGGCAGTGACCTCACACTTGTCCAACCTGCATGTCATTTGATCTGGAGTGACTACGCATATCAATTTGGTGAACTGATAGAGGGGAATATACAAAAGCATGTGAATGTCAGAATATGTTTGGTAATATTCTGTGGAGTGTTTCCACCTCTGTGCCTCTGATTTGAGACTTCCCTTGATCTCAAGCTCAATAGTAATTGTCTCCTTCAGACTAAAGAAGAGGACTATAGAGTTGGCCCCGGCAGCAGCACATCCAGAGACAGAGTAGACTACAGTTTTCAAACTGTAAGGCCACATGAAGGTCAGCAGCACTTGTTTTGATCTGCTTTTGAATAAATAATGGTAACTCTATAGCAGGATTTCTTTTAGGTGACTGCAAAGAGAGAGAGAACGAAGAGGGATGTGCACAGCCCTGCTGTTGCTGTCTCTGTTCTCAAATGAACTCTCACTAGACTGTTGTGATTGGTTGTGAAACTTTGGAAACACATTTCACATGCTACAATGTTTTTGTGCACTAACCACAATGTAACTACTTTGAAGTGGCGTTATCTCTTAGATCCAACATTTGGATTGCTAATGAGCTGTGGATCTATGGCGCTGTAGCGTGTTATCATCCAGTACAGTCATACCATGCATACCGTTTTAGGATGCATGACCCCTGTGGGACAGCAGCAACTGTCAGACCACTGAAAACAACAACTTGTTGCACTAACAGCAATTTGTTGGCACAATAAAATGTGTTAAGTGTAACAAGATGTGGTGTAGTTGTGTGAAGCTGCAGTGATAAGAATTTAAATTGGGAAAAGATCAAAGATTTTTACAAATCAGATGTAAAAATGTATACGAACTACAAAACACACTCTTTGTCTATTTTAGAAGAAAAAGGACTAAATGTTGTTATGACTGGGTCTCTAAGTCATCAGTCGTGTGCCTGATGTTAGTAAATGTGTGTTTGCACCTCATCGTGTCCACGCACCTGCAGGATGAGGATGAAATAATCCACGGGCTTGTTCCTGTGGAAGAGGTAGTGCTCCACTGCCCGCTTGTTCTTCTCGTCATATTTTAGCTCCTGGATGACGTTTGGATGCTTCAACAAGCGCAGCAGTATCTTTTCTGACATCTGCACAGGTGCAAATGGCTCCACCTCTGAGGAGAGAGGGAGACAAAACAACAAGTAAGTCACAACAGTGTGACAGTCCAGTACTAATGATCAATACTTGTGAACTAAAAAAATCAGTCTCATTAATCAGTGGTTCTTACACAGTGATTGGCTGGATGAGACAGATTTTTGTCTTTATCAATATACACTGTTACCCATAAAGTTGGAATAAAACATATCTTGATAGATAAAGTGTATATCTTCTCAAAACTTTATTGATCAATCCAAACATATCACTGTGAAAATTAAACCACAATTAACCTTTATAATGGGAAGAAAAAGAGGAATGTGTCTGAAAACAAAATGATTCCAACTTTATGGGCAACAGTGTCATCACATGAGCCATATGAACAAAACCTATAAGTTATGTAAAGAGGGTCTGACTCTCTGTACAAGCCGGGAAAAACAATATTTATAATGACTTCATGTTACACTACATTTAGAGTTTAAATATGTCGCAACAAGTAATCTTATGTAATATTACTATTTTGCTCATCATATCAATAACACCATGATTTGCCAGTTCAGTGGGAGTTCTGACATTTTTCCTTTTCCTTTTTTATTTTCTGATTTCTTGTTTCTTTTTTTGGCATATTTTGTTTTGGCTTTATATAGCTCCACTTCAGCTGCTAAGAAAAACTGACTGACTCCCATCTCAGCCATGCAGCACTTTACTTTGGTGGTTTTATTGCATCTGACTTCATATTAAATCACTCAGTCTTAATCTCTGTTACTGCTCTGATTAAATGTTGTTGACAGCTGTTGTCTAATATTAATATCATCTGTTTCAGGCCCTGTGATATTACTAGTGACACTGTGCTGAAGCCTGCTCTGTGTTAAAGCCTTGGAACTCTGTGATGGTAAATGCTTCTGCTTGTGAGCTGTATAGGTGAGGACAGTTCTGATCATAATATTTCACAAATGCAAATGAACAGCTTGAAATAAACACAGTCAGACTTACATGTTTCTCCACACTGAAACTTTTCTGTTGTTATTTAAAAGTATGTACTGATGCGACCTACAGGAAGACTGATCTCTCCACTGCTGCCCCCTGCAGCCACACTTTCAGTTGTTGCTGCTCACACACCTCTGTACTCATACAAACTGAAAACTCATTTGAGACTTTCAAAAGATGTGTCCCAACCATGACTGGTCTGCTTCAACCACCTAATGGGCCAATCAGCTCCTTCAACTCAGCGGCGGTGATATGTGTCAGCTGGCTGCTGGCTCCACCACCAGGAACTAAACTCCCTAATAGTCTTTAGAGGAACTTAATCAACGCTTAGCTGCTAGGTCAAAGTTCTAAAGCAAATCCAACTGCAGTGAGACATGGTCAACCGCTGCTGCTGCTGCTGCTGCTGCTGCTGTAGTAGAACTTGGATATTCTTCTGCCTGTTCAGAAATCCATTTCCCTCGGGAAAGCGGGTGAAATACTTAACATTTTACACTAACTATGTCGACATGTGTGAGAAGGCCGATCATAGGCCAAAAATGCTGGCCGTGATGTCACTGAGGAAGGAGTGAAAGCAAACAGGGTGGTGTTTTTAAAGCTGTGACTCAACATGTAACCTTCAATGCATGACATGCAAGCAAATAGACGGCTGCCTTTTTTCTTTTTTTTTTTTTTGGATCCGTGCACAGTCTGCACAGACATCCCGTGCCGCGCTCCCGAAAGGCCTTCCACCTCTTCACAAACACACACACGCACACACAAGCATACCAACACTCTTGTTGTGAGTCCTCACACAACTCACACAAACACACACACACACAACAGATACTCATTCTACACACATACTCGCCCCCCTACACCCACTTGCCCAAAAAATTCAAAGCCCATACGGGCACATGCACACACAAACAGCTCACACACACACACTTTCCCCACAGTGAGGGGCTGAGGGCACACTGGGGGAAGTCAAGCAGCAACGCAGCCCACTTGCCTGTTGCTAGGAAACGCAGGGTAGCCAGCAGAAGCTGAGGTGATATTTTAACCTTCATTTCATTGTCGGTTGGCTTGAAGGCCGAGAAATCCTGCTTCCTTTCCCGATGGGTGATTTTCTTCTTCGTCTTGTTGTCAGCTGAGGAGGGAAAATTTAAAGTTAAGGGTAAGACACAAACTTAAACCTTTGCTGCAACAGAAGAAAAAAAGGTCAATCCATCCCACTCCACAGACACTGAGCTAGTCGTCCCGGGTCATAGGGTGACTAAACTTGAGTTACCCAAAGCTTATTGCTTTTTCCAGAAACGTAGCTGTGGCGTCCTTCTCAGAACTAAAGGAGAGCTATAGGGGGCTACATTGTTAGCTTACCACATTCTTAGCATTACTTAAAGCCATATGTATTAGGGCAACAAATAGACTGGCACGTACTCCATGTCTGCAGGCCTGATGATACCAATAAGGTTGTAACAGTACAGTCAGTTCAAGGTTTGGTGTCAAAGCGTCAGAATGAACCGAGTTAACTGTAAAAAAAATATATAAATAAATCCTCCTCAGTTTCACCATAGAGAAACTTTAGAATAGTACACAACTAACTTCTTTTCTTTAAGGAAAAAAACTGATGAGCTGCCCTCAAGACTGTGAAGAAGGACAAGGATGTTCTTACACTTGTCAACATTTTCAGGCAGCACTTGATCCTGCTGACTGACTCTTATTTTATGTCAAACTAATCACATTCTCCCTCACTCTCATTTCTCTTCATGTAAAACATCTCTGGTCACTCATCTTGCACCAGTGGGCAGTGTACAACTGAGCTCTGTGATGACACTGAACCAAAACAAAGAGCTAAAAGGTGATAAAATGCAAAATAGGCTTGTGAAAGAATTCTCAGTGGGTTTATCACACTACTTTTGTTGTCATGATATATTGTGGCATGATTTTATTGCTAAAGTCCTTGATACATAAAAGTCCTTGAAAAACTATTTGGGTTTTGGCAGAAAAAGGAATATATGATGTGATTCAGTTACTAGTGTTTATCTTACACCCCCTGCAAGTTTACAAGCATATATGATGCCCCATGAATTTGACCAACATTAAATTGCTTTAAGAAGTCACTGTGACTTAAAGGAGCTAATACACTGAGCTCAATCACTGGAATTGGATCAGTGGATTTTTTTTACTTTGACAGGCTCATGACACCTTGAAGTTTTAAAGAGGAACTATGCAAGTCTGGTCACTTTTCCGCTGTTTTGCTAACCCTCCTCCAGGCCATGTGCATTTGTTTTTAACGAAGCAGGCAAAAAAAGCAATCCATGGAGCGCTGGATCACGTTACAATGATACGACATTTATATTTGTCTTAACCATCATAAACGAAAGATTGCGGGTTATGGAGTGCGTCTGTGTGGCGGTGCACAGAGACAAGAGCTGGGACTCCAGGCCGGAGGCCGAGTGCTGCACTGATGTGGCAAGGTTGGCTTTCAGCCCAGAGACGCCAGGTGGAGGGCAGAGAGCCTCCATTCTCCCTCTAACATATTAAAAGTCATGTATGTAACCATCACAATTACTCTGAAGCTGTTTAAGTAAAGTAAAAATTTAGCATAGACACGGGGAAATCCTGCATAGTTCCTCTTTAAACTCAAACAGAACTGAGCCTCAAGAGGGAAACTTACTGTACAAGTCAGTCTCGTCCAGGATCTCTGACTTGATGATTTCTTCAATAACGTCCTCCAGGGTGACGATACCCAGAACCTCATAGAAAGGGTCTCCCTCACCCTCATTGTTCACCCTCTGAACTATGGCCAGGTGGGACTTTCCTAAGAAAACACACACACACACACACACACACCCACACACATCGATATACAAACACAGGTGATAAAGTTAGAGTCATATAATGATAACAGAGTTACATATACATCAGGCAGTGATGGGGGCACAAGGGAACAAACAGGCAGGGACACACGCAGGTATTTCCGTCTATAATCTGACTTGTATTGCAAAAAATTACTTATTATGTTTTATACCATAAAAAGGGGAAACAATCACTCATGTGAGACTGAGTGGTGGCTGTTATGACAGAAGTTGTAGCATAAATTGCATCACAAACAAGGCAGGAGACACAATAATCTGATCTCCTTATCAGTCAAATGAGCAAGGATGCAGAACATGGTAGTTTAAGTGTTCAAGTGTTAAGAGTGCCAGCAGAAACTCAGACAGACGGACTGACAGTCAAACAGCCCTATATTTCATCATATGAGCCCCCATCGCCCTCCCTCCCTCCACATCTGTGTTCCCAGGACCCTCCTGTGTGCTGTACCATCTGAAAAAAAAAAAAAGAAACAAACTGTGTGTATGCAGAGAATACTGTCAGGCAAAACACTAAACAAATTCTTTGCCTTTTCTCAGCTTGTGATCATTTAAAAGGAATTTTCCAGAGGCCCAGGCTAATATTAGCCCCTGCAAAATGAAGTTTCCATTCCGCCCCGGCGATATTCTCACCGAGCAAAGGAACAGACCAGGCGAAGCCTCCGCTGTGTGATCAGATTGTCTCGAAATAGGCCATTTGCATGCAGATACACCTGGGTGTAAATAATGGAGGACATCAGTGTGCTTGTGCGTACATGTGCACGTACGTGTGTCAGAGTGCATGGCTGTATGGGTGCATGAGAGTGTGTGTGTGGTTATTTCTAGAGAATACAGGTAGATGACAGAGCTGGTGCTTGGATTCTGTTTCAGTTAACACTGGCTGCTGTGGTGCAGGCAAGCACAGGCTGAAAGGAGTCCTGGGCTGGAGTGTTTTATTGCACTGCAGCTCACTGCTTCCCCACAACACTATGACAGCACACTGATGTGCAGTGGACAGAGCCCCAGAGTCTGAATGTGAGAGGGTTGTGAGCATTAGGTGCAGAGCTGACGATGCTTTCAACTAATACTCTCAGGTTACAAAGGGGAAGATCCCCAGTTGGAAGTGTTAATAATGTAAACACAGACATCCTGTGATGTAAAGAGTCTGAACATGGCAGGATGTATCCAAGTCTTACTTTTAAAAGTGTCCAGTAAGAGTGGGAACTGCTGATTTCCATAAATATGTCGACATGTTCAGCACATTGCTTTATCACTGCGGGGTTAGGTTTAACTAGGACAAACACAAATGGAGCCATAGTGGGTTAAAGCAATCAGGACTCTGAAGTCCTTGAGCAAGCAATTACTCTAAACTGCCCTGGGAGGGAATGGTGAATGGAGTGGCCAGCACAGCAGAGTGAAACAGATCAATGCTCACTTCCCTGTCTTTAATGGCATCCACTGCACTCACATCTGGCCTCTAAACACAGCTCTCAGATATGGGTCTGTCCACCTTAATGTTGTCTTGATCCTCAACGCGTGAACGTGAAAATCCAGAAAATTCACAAATTTCATCTCTGTTACAATGATCTGCTGTCACCACAAATCCACTTATTTCATGGTCTCTCTACCAACTTGCACTGCAGTCTGTGCACTAACCTATGTGTTCCTTGTCATTTAAAGCAGCTTTTTGGTGGAGCAGGGCTCCAGACTTACTTGTTTTACTAGGAGCACAGTAACTTAAAATTTTAGGAGCACAAGCAGAAAATTTAGGGGCGCACACTTGTCTTGCGAAGCAAATATTCACATCTCCTTTTCATTCATGATCCTCACACACATTGGCCTGCCACCTGTAATGACAGATTCCAGATTCTTTGAGTCGCCCTTCCCACGTTTTACCAGAATTTACGGGTTGCATGTGTGCAACTTGATGAAAAATTTACTTGCACTTTCCCCCATTTAGGAGCAGTCTGGAGCTCTGTGGAGGGGATTGTGGTTTGACAAAACAAAAGCTAGCTGGTTAGCATGCTAACTTCAGTAGAAGAAATGACTTGACTAAAACAGGAGTTAACATGTTGCTTACCAGTGCTGGAGACAGCTCTTGGTAAGCGAATGATGTTTCTTCTTAAAGTCCATGTAAAGTGAAAATACATTTGTTTTCTGAGTCAGTCACATCACAGACCGAAGTCTTATTAACCATCCTGCCAAATTTGAATGTTAGAAAGTTTCGTTTAGTAAATGAAATTAGGTTTTAAAATTATGACAAAATCAAGCAGTTCTCTCAGCTCTGGAAGCTGGGGGTGTGTCTGCTGCAGGCACTGAAGCCCCGCCCACTTGCAAAGCTTCGTCAAATTTCAACTGTCAATCAAATAACATAGGAATGCTAACTGTCACATCGTATGGAGCAGCTACAGAAAATCCTTATAGGCGTCTCTGGCTACGGGTTTGAGTCTCAGAGTCTGAGTCCAGCTCTGATTCTGACTGTTAAGGACACACACACTAAGCAGTGAAGAAAACTAAAAACAGTCTGAGTGAGGCGCTCGAGCTGCCGTCATTAGCACGGGAGTCTCCGCTAGCCCTGCTAGCGTGGCCGACCGTCGAGCCGGCGAGCCGCGCTGTCGAAGCTAGCGGAGACTCCCGTGCTGACGGCGGCGGCCCTCATAGTAGTCACGGTATAGCCCTCAAGGCTCCCGTTGCCGATGGGCACGATGTTCCAGCGCCTCACTGGGACTGTGTGTCCTTCCCCTCACAGCTGAGTATGTATCCGCTGCTAAGTTTTTAGCACTCGCTTTTATATAGTGGTGCTGGAGTCGAGTCGTTAGGGGCGGGGTCATAGCTAGCTGGAGGCTCAATTACGTCATTAGGCTTCCTCTTAGCCCCGCCCAAAAAACATTGAAATCCGTGTCCTCGGAAACAATTTTAACCTCAAACTCCTCAATTCAGTCGTGTATATTTACAATTTCTTTCACCTGTTTTCAGCAACCATACTCTAACTTATTCCACGTTTCCAATCAAATCTCGGGTTTCACTTTACACGGTCTTTAACTGTTAAGTAAACAGCCGTAACTGCTAAGGAGTGTCTGATTTGACTTTATCTTATCTTATCTTACAAATCATGAATCATGTTCTTCTTTCTTGCCAAGTGCTAGATGACATAAAGACTCTGATTGAAGTAACCGTCAGTAGCTGGTGCTGAGCATAGTGCCAGGACACAGGGGGAAACAGCTAGCCTGGCTCTGTCCAGAGGTCCTCCCAATAATATATTTGTCAATATTGTTAAAGAAAGAAAGAAAGAACAAGACGGATCTGTTTCCCCCATTTTCAGTCTATGCTAACAGGCTGATAGCTAATGCTATCAGTAAAGCAGATAAACATTGTCCCCCAAATTTTTAGCTATTTCTCAAAATGAACAACAAACAGCTTATTGGCCTACTATGATTAATATTCAGGTCACATCTAAAGAAACCATCCACGTCTTTCATGTTAGCATACACTTAATCTGATGTATCCTATTCTTTCAACCTCCTACAGAAACATTTACATACAACATCTGTATGCAGTCCAGCAATACCAAACGCCAAAGCCTCCACAAAAAAGTAAGCATTGCATTGATTTATTTGTGTGGGATTTATTTAGTATACTTATGTTGCATATTTTTGTATTGTTCTTCTTATTGTGTCCACCTTGCGGATGTAGGAATGTCTGGTTTGATTTCATCAGAGGAAGCGAACCAGAATATGTGTCAACATAACCTCACCTTTCTGACACAAAATGAGGCCCGACCTCTGACCTTTATGTAAACCAGCTGATAGGAGGTAGATAAGATCACACACAATCTGTTCTGCTCTTAAAGCGCCCATGTGCACACATACGCTGAACACACAATTTAACCGCACAAGGCACTTGTTTGAGAAGTTAAACTAATCCCATCAGGATGTTTGTCCACTTCAAGATCACTTTCCATCACCTTCTTCTATGGAGGAGGTTAGCTGGGGAACTATTAGAGATGACCCATTGTAAGAGTTTTATTAACAGAGGCCACACAAGTCCCCGGAAAGAAAAAAAAAAAAAAGAATGGCACGGGGAAGAAACTGAATAGGAAACTATTGCAATGACACAGAAAAGTATGTTTATGCAAAGTTTAGTTAGTGTTTATTCTAGAGTCTGTCCCATGGGCTGTGATGTAAGGAGACTGAAATTTCACAAATTCCATGGAACTGTTGGCAAATGGAAAATCATACACAAGCCTTTCACTTTACACTGTTCTCTTTTATACAGAAGTCATCAGACATGTTTTGAGAAGATTTTTGCCATAAAGAGTGGAGGTTATCCACACAACTCCAAAAAAGAAAAATTGCTCCATAAAAAACGTATTTTTTTTATGCATTTGCCCAATAAATGTTTATATTTCTCATATGTGAGTGGCAGTCTCTAAGATTTTGCCACACTAGAGCTGTGGCTACAGAGAAGGCAGTGTTGGTGGGCGACTACTTTGTTCCACAGTGAAATTTTTGGATTGCCAGAAAATTTGGTGCAGAATCGTGACGATGTTGAAGATCCTCCAGTTTTTCATCTAGTACCACCAGCAGATCAAATGTATTACCTATCTGTGAAATATATTCACATCCTCTGCATGGACCAGCACAAAATCTGGTACATTCATGACTTCCAGATGATGAATCCTAATTACTTTGGTGATTACTCAGCAAAGTGACTTTTCCTGTGGCACCACAGTGGCACTGTTCTCAGTCCAGAGTAGAATGTCTGGATAACTGCCTGTTTCTTTGGTGATCAAATTTTTCACCTAGAACCATCAGCTCCAAATTTAACTGGTCATCGTGTGACCGCTTGAGGTAGGTTCCAAAAGTGATTCAATCCTCATAGAGTCCAATGTAAAATGTCAAACCTTACAGCAGAAATGAACATGTTTACAGTGTGCCCAAAAAAACAATTTGACCTTTGTTGCATTTCCTCTTTCATAAAAACAGTATAGAGAAAAAAAACTATATAACTAACATGTTTAAATTTGATTAAAACTTTAAAGAGGAACTATGCAAGTCCAGTGGCTTTTCCACTGTTTTGCTAACTGTTGTGCTGTTGTTTTCAATGAAGCCAGCGAGAAAGCAATCCATGGAGCGCTGGATCACGCTATTTATCATATATGCATTGCGATGTGTATATTTGTGTAGTCTTATCTGTCATAAACAAGAGTTTACGGGTTACAGGTTACAGCGTTTGTATTGCGGTTCCACTGAGACAAGAGCTGGGACACTGGGTCGGAGGCTCAGAGGATCTTGCAAGGTTGGTTTTCAGCCATTTGGAGGGCAGAGAGCCTGCTTGGCACAAGCTCGCATGAACCAAAGTCTCAGCTCCACACGAGGCTCCTCTTTGCACATATCTGGATTAGCTGGGAGGTGGGTGAAGTCAGTCAGACAGAGAGTCAGATACCTGTACTCTTTCAATAAAATACAATCTATATTCTGTAATTAATTTCATCAGTTATTTGTGTTCTGAATATTCATTTGTCTTTGTTTATTTCCAGTAGGTGGTCAGGTTATTGTGTATAGTGTAATATATGCAACTATAGTAATAGGATAGTAGACTTGTTTAGTTTCTGTTGGGTGACGTATAGACGTCAGTTGAGTTGTGCAGAAACACTGGACTTTAATAACCACTAATGTTTCATGGTTGTTTAGATAGATCTGGATTCCTTCCTGATCCCATCACACTACATTTATTTGTTTTTGTCCGAAGTGACAAGATGATTTTAAGTCCAAAACTGACCTCAACCATTCTTCTAATATGATGTTAATTTCATGTGGGACTATTTTATGTCAACAAAGATGAAGGAAACAAATGATGAAGTCATGTAAACTCCTCTTCTGGAAATATTGTTTTAATTTTATCTGGGTAAGTCTACTTCTGTCCATCTCAATGTTGCACACACACACACACACACACACACTCATATCACAGTAGCTCCTATCCAAACCGTTTTGTCTCGCTGTCCCACAAGATGAGTGCATAGTTTCCAGTTTCCCACAAAGACAAAATACCACACAAGCGACAGAAAAAATGCAGCTTCTGTCTTCCATAAATATATTACCAGACAATGACAGCCTGTTTATTCATAGTTCCTTAGCTGCTGTTATGGCAGTGGTTTTTGCGAGGGGTGGGGAGGGGGGGGGTGGAGGTAGAGTGGGGAGGCTGACCCTCTGGACCCTCTGGAGCCTGGAACTTGGCAGCAGGCCTCAGGGAGAGCGTGTCCTTGTGAAGACCAGTCGTCTGGGGTCCTATAAGCCACCACTGCTGCCTGACATCTGGGGCTGTCTAGCTGGGCTGAGACTGAATACATGCTGGGTAGTCCAGCACACAGGCACACTGCACACATCAGGGTTGGGGGTCAATTCACTTTCAATTTCATCCATTAAAGCAGCGTGTTTCCTTGGTCAAGAACTAGAAGGCTTCAGTCATTAAAAGGCTCTTGTATGCATTTCTAAAGCATTTCTGCAGATAATGGCTGCGTCATTAGCCCTGTAAATGGCTCTTTCAGTTTACATTTATAATTGAAGTCAAGACAAAAACACACACGCCATGCACACACACACGTATACACACACACACACCAGAGGATTATTTTGTTCCCCTTAACAACAAAGCAGCAGATGACTAAGGTACCAGGAAATGCTTAATCGCACTGAGGAGACAGTCACAGACCATAACACGTTTGTTTAGTTAATGTGTTTCAGTGTTTCATTAAACCACTGACTGTGAAAAGATGAAGATTCACAGCAAATGAGATTTTATATCATTGTATTTATTCATTTATGTATTTCTAAGTTGTTTCTGGGGCTTGGGCTTCTCTGTTTTTTAACCATGAGGGCACCACTGTGGTGCTTGAGGAAAAGTTTAGGGGTCAAACAGGGTCAGGGGGTTCATCCCCTGGGTAGCATGACGGACTGGTCTAATGATGGACCAACTAAGCACACTCTGCATTACACAGATGGAATGAGTGGACCCCCCCCCCCCAAAAAAAAAAAAAAAAAAGTGGAGATATTACAAAAAATGTTTCATGCTTGGTTGACATGTGAAAGTTAGTGTACTGATTAGAGATACATAGAAAAGTTAATGGAGCGTGTGACTTCAGCGTCGCATGAAAAGACCACTGAAGAGACAAGAAATGTGAAAATTCCTCAAATGAAACACACAGTGTGTATCTTATGATGTCATGCTGTTGGGTGACATCATAAAGTTGTGTGGGATGATGGGAATTGTTCATAAGTTTGTCCTGACCTATATTCCTTCAGTGTTAGTCATTCAGGAGGTTTTTCACAGGAGGTGGACTATCCACAGAAGTCTCCATGTGGAAACTTGATCCAGACCAGACCTCATTGGGGGCATATGCAACGCATGGGAGGGCACAATTATTATAGCCTACAGTACATTTTTTGGATAATCCTACACTCTATCCGTGCAGCACTGACGCACACTAATCATCATGTTAAACATAATCAACGGCAAATATGACCTCTCTCACGTATGTGAAGATACTGATCGTGCACACCAGAGGAGTGAGAGAGGGAGAGAGATGGCAGCTTGATTGGTCGTAGGCAGAACTAGACATGCATCTGATTGGTTTTTGCTTTTCGGAGCGTTAAGCATGGATTGGTCGGAGTTTTTTCAGTCCTGCAGCTGCCACAGAGCTCTGATTGTTTTCCGTCCTTTTTCTGAATACATAATGTACTGACTACTCTCAGGACAGAAGGGCCATTTCACCCAGTATAACAAAAAGTGTTTCTGAACATGATTACCAGCCATAACTTTAAAGTCAGGGTTTGGCCAAGTTTTATGGTGGATATGAGACATCGGAGAGGGCTGCAGCTCACCTTTGTTTGTTCCTCTGATAACTTATGAACCGGACAATCTGGAGATTTTTATAAGAAGCTAAAGTATCCACAGATATCCACAATATAGTAACCAAAACAGGGGATCGCAGCCAGAAACACTGAATAAAGCAGTTTTACATTAAAAATCACTGACAAAGCTCATCAAACACAGGATGTTTTGGAGAAAATGGGAGCAGTACATATTTGAAAATGACCTTTTCTGCCAGGCAATCACAGCGCTCATGTATGTGCATGTCTAATTGACAGTTAATTGATTAACATCATCTATTTCTCTAGGCTTGGGAACATTTGGGATAATGTGAATACACAACTCAACAAAACCTAAAACCCAGGTCAGGTCATTTTTAGACATTTTATGTGGATGCGTTACACCATATAACTTCAACATGTGGAGCAAGACCTGCAATCTTTCAATGCTCTTAATGGCACCTGACTATCACACTGGTGTTCCCAGCTGGTTTTGGTGACTTAACCTCTAACATCCATAAAAAGGTTGGATGAAAAAAAAACCCAAAAAACACTTGTTAGTTTGACTTTTTGAAATTCAGGCAAAAATTTGCACCACACTAGGACAGAAACCTGACTAATGGTAGCTGCAGCCCTGCTACTCTGGCGTGTGGAGGCTCCAAAGCCAAGCCTGAGAACCACCACTCAGGCCTTCAGAGACTAAGCCGTGTGCTCTTTTCCACCATTCCCAGCTTATTTATGGAATGCAGCTTTGTCATATTTTTCCATAGCGCAATTTTCCCCTATAAATAGGCACGTAAGGCTTGCAGAGTTGGGGTGGGAGAATGAGGGGTCAGTATCTGTTCTGGACACTCATCATTGCCCCCCTCCCTGTCTTGCTCTCCTCCTATTTTTCCAAATATTTGAGCACTGACAAATATAGTGCAATGTTAGGGTGATGGGAACCCATTGGATGGTCTTTCTTCTAAATCTACCTCTCCTTAAAAAAAAAAAAAAAAAAAAAAACAGCAGAGTTTCCAGGCATTCTGACCCATTTTTCCACTGACATGGACAAAAACTTCATCCTGATGCTGGCAACATGTTGACTATTTGGAGCTTCATTTACATAAACATTTAGTCTGAATACACATGCAGTAAAACAACATGATGCGGTGACTTGGCCTCTGTTATAGGGAGACATAAGTGGAATGTGTGTCTGTATATTTGTGTGTATAACAGTTTGTATTTCCTCCACAAGTATCAGATAAAACAGATAAATTAAACTCTTAGTGGGTTTTAACATAAATATAAATACAGACACACAAAATGACCATTATCTGTTATTTAAAGGGAAGTGCAAATGCTGCTCCAGAGATGTTATATAAACTTCTGAGGAAGTCCTACAAGTGACATCATATGTGTAGTCAAACTGGCGACACAAGGGTTCCCTCAGTTACAACACCTTACACTCATGTGAAAGGAGTTTGCAGAGATATTCAGAGGCAACAACATGGAATTTTTTTTTTTTTTTTTTTTTTGCAAAGTCAGCAGCATTTAGGAAGAGCTGGTGTCTACCTCACCAACGCAGGCATCCAATATTTGACACTGCTAACACTACCTAATGAGTTTAGGCTGCATCCTTTGGAGGCTGCATTAGAAGACAGCTCGCATCACAGCAGCACGTCCACACTGTCCTATTTTGAAGGCTGCTCCAAATGCAGCCTTCTGTTCCTGTGCAACAAAGGATCCAACTTATGGATCTTTCATGACACAACTGATCCCGGGTTTCATGGTGCCAGGGATAAAAATAATATGACAAATTACACTGGGTTTCAGCTCAGTTCACCAACTAACATAACTACTAAACAACTGGGCCTTGAAACATTTTTGTGGGACGAGGTTAGGTCTTATTAAGGTTGCTAGTGGACGCAGTGGTAAGAGCAGGGACAGTTGGTGATGTAGGCCAGATGGACACTAACCTACAGCTACTATGACTTGAACCTTTACCTTGAATTTCTACAAAGCATTTTTCAAACTCATGCTCCTAGCAGCTCCTCTGTGTCTCTCTCTGAAAGATGGTTATCCATGAAGCTCCTCACATTTACATTAATCTTTGCAGAACCGTCCTGCCTGTCTCTGTGGATAGCTGTTATCCTTCAGGAATCCTGTGGAGAACAAGAACACTTTGGGAGTAGCTATACGGCAGTAGCACAGTGTCCATTAACTGCAGATTAGCAGCAGCAAAGTTCATCACTCTGACAACCCTGCAAAGAGGAAATAAAAGTTTACTAAGCTACTTTCTCTACGTCTGCATTAACGTGACTAAAGATCTCATATAACAAGTGTTGCTTTTTATCTTCATACACCTTGGTGACAATGAGAGAAACATTAATGTCAGGCTATTTGAGCTTTTTCCTGCACAACCTTCTCACAGATTGATGTGGAGCTCAGATCATATTATGTTGACAGGGAAACTATGACCATGATGAGGAAACACACTTTTATACCTGAGACCACAGCACCTCATGTTTCACATGACACATGGACAGGAAGGGTCACAGGCCACTACCTGGAGTTATGAGCTATGATCTGCAGTTAAGTGGTCCTCCAGCAAGACAGCTGGGAAACACAGACATACACACATCCAGTCATAATTCATTTACACAGTGTTTGCAAAGACAAACAAAACTTACCAAGCTTAACAGTCCGTACACAGCAGTGATATTATGTGGTGGCATGTTAATACACTGTTGCCCATAAAGTTGGAATAAAATATGTTTTTACCTCTTCTCATGAAATGATTGTGACAATGCGATTTATTCTTGATAGATGAAGTGTATATCTTCTCAAAACTTTATTGATCAATCCAAACATATCACTGTGAAAATTAAACCACAATTAACCTTTATATGGGAAGAAAAAGAGGAACATGTCTGAAAACAAAATGATTCCAACTTTATGGGCAACTGTGTATTTAATGTTGCCTCATCAATATCTTCTCCTTCTGTTACACTTCTAAATTTACTCATGTGATAATGAAGTAAAACAGGCGGCAGGTAATGCTGACACCAAATACTATCAAATGTGTCTATGTAGATTTGACACAGCCTGTTCTCACAATGAAAGACGGCACATACTTGAATTGATGTCACACTGTAACTTTTTCACAGAGAATGATTTACACAGCAAAGGGAGAATCTGGGGACAAAGGGGCTGATGGGAGATGAGATGTTGTCATCCACATGAGACAAGTTGGACCTGTGGTTACAGACCCAGTCCTGTGATCAAAAAGTCATAAGCTTTATACACTCAGTGACAACAGAACAGAAATCACTAAGTTCATTATAGGAGTAAGGAAACGTTGTCCACCTGCTCACTCATTTGAAGCCTTCCTTTTAACTCTAGGCAGCTGAAATGCAGCCTCTTTGTGTGTGACATCAACCAGTGTGGTGTTGGTGTCGGTGGCCTCAGACAGCCTTTGGGTCAAACAATTCAGTTAGCATGATATGGACTAATCAGTGTAAGGCAGAGACGCTAAGTCTGCTCACAGCTCCTAACCATCATTAAGAGGCCTTGGTCACAAGATCACTCTGCTGCTACTAGCCAGTGGTGTTTCACTACACTCACACTCACATACAGTACAGCCACACACACACACACACACACACGCACACTGCTGGAATGACATTGTTGTTCATTCAGAGAAGCAGCTTGCTGTCGTAGCTGGCTGCGTTTGTTGTTGAAAGGTCCCCTGAGTGGAGATTCCTTTGGGCCTCAGTCATAAGGAGAGGCATCAATGGGAAACCAGTGGGAATAAATGAATGGGCCTGTGGTCAGGTGCTGCTCTGTTATGTGAGTGTTGCAACTGCTGAATGGTGAGCACATCATACAGCAATGACAAGAAGCGGGGGTGTTTCAAAGCAGGACAGACACATGGAAGTAAAATATGTCTGAATACATCTGAATGTGTCTGTGTCAGACTGTCTTCACACAGCTACTCTTTTGGCTCAGTTAACATGACGACTTGAAGAAATTAACCGTGTATTACAGAAGTTTATTATTCTCTATTGCTAGTGATATGGGTTGATACTGTTTTCACTGCTAGTCTCATGTTGATTTTTACCACATTTATAATTTGGAAGCAGCTGTGGGTTGGTATTAGTTAAAGGAACTGTTCGTTCCAGCATAAAGCACCTCTCATGGTGTAGGCTACACAGTGCATCAGTGGCAGCAGATGTACACACTCTTTAAAGCTCTATGTGGAAACTTGATGCAATAGTGACACCCAGGACAGAGGGTCAGCATGCAGAAACTGCAGCTTGTTGCACTTTGAATAAGGTGTGCTATCTAGTGCTTGCAGATCACATAACATCAAGAAATGCTAATTACTTTTTTCCCATTCATTATCATTCCAGCAACAACAGGGAGCTTCCTGTGAGAAAAGATTGATATTAATCTCATTGCTCTGTGCATTGAATAGGAATCTGGAGTCAGGAGGTGTTTAGCCTATCTTAGCATATAAACTTGAAGCGGTGCTGAACAGCTCACCTAGCTCAGGCCAAGGTCAAACCAAGTGCTTTCTAACACTGATAGAGCTCAGTATTTAGTGTATCGCAATGGTGTGATAAAAAGACATGGAAAAGACACAATATGTTTATTGTTGTTGTTTATTAAATGCTAGAACTTCTTCTTGACTCCTCACATATCCTTGGTCTTGTCGTCACGGTGAGGCTAACAGGTTTGATATCGCTGAGCATGTAAAGAAACCAAACACTTTATTCTGACGACTCTAACACTTGGCTCAGGAGGCTACATGTGTAAACTGCTGTAAACAGCTACTGTATGTAAGTCCTTCTCAAAATATCAATTAAAATACATGTTAATTTGTGATCCTTACAAGTTGCCAATATTCAGATGTTTGGATTCTGTTTCTAATCTCAATGCTAAACTAGGCTCAACAATTGCATTGAGACCACATAACATTTCCACAAGGAAATACAACAGTCCTGTTCAAGAAAAAAAAAAAAAACTCTTCCTCACTTCAATACAAGCAGGTGCTCTGCTGCTACAGCCTTATCTGGTATGACCAGGAGTTTACAGTGGCTTGTGTTAGCTATGTTATTGTGCAACTGATGTTAATGAATCAGTTTATGAATCACAACTTTCCACTACACGGGGTCACTGTCACACTCAGTTTTTACTGTAGGTGGTACAGATCTTGGAAAATGACAAATGAAATTCAGAGTCAGTGAGTTTAATTTCTACTTGTGGCCACAGCAAAGTGTGTGGCTTCCCAAAGCCTTCGTAACGCCACGTCATTCTTAACCTTTACTTTCCCTCTTTCTTAACATTTTCACGTGTTTCCCGCAGCAATCTTTGCTAAGAATATCTTCCCTACGACATTCGTTGGTAAGGTTGGTCTGGAGCTCTCTTAGACTCTTCTTAGGCGATGTTTCAACTCACGCAGGCACACACAACAAAGTTTTTCACTAAATAAAAGTAAATAAATAAGAAAAGCCAATAGAACTCAAAGCTTTATTCAACTAATAAGATAGTTATTCTAACAAGATTAGTGATAGTCATTGACAATATGGCCAACAGTTAGGATCTAATTAGTTATATATGTGCAATCACAGCGGCCACTTGAGAGGCCAAACCACGGCAGACACAGTCACCACCACACAGGACTAGAAGCCCATAGGTGATGATTAAGATGGATTTCATTTGTATAAATCTAGTGTTTGTTTTTGGGCAAAAACCTCCAGACTCTACCTTTAAAAAAGTTTTGCTTCCATCTTTGCAAAGAAACTGTGGCAGTGGGTGGGTTGCTTTTATAGCAAATGTTAACCAATGGCACACAAGACTGAACTGCATCAGTAAATAGACGAGGCTGCTGGTCAATTATGTGTGATTGCAAATCAACCCATCAGTGTTAACAGTGTGCGATTTGTGAGAAAACCTCGCAGGAGGAGCGCCCTGCTTTTCTGTGCCGCGGATATTTAATTTATGCAGCGCATGCACGGCCTAAACAGTTTGGAAACAGCTGCTCATCTCCAGCTGCACAACTGTAGAAGTGCTGTAGCTGATAATAATGTAATCTTCTGATTGATGTTTTACACACACACGCTGTACCTCCACTCAACAATCGATCGATGTCAGCCAGTTTCAGCACCTTCTCGTGGACAGCACACCTTAGGCCTTCGTAGCAAAGTCATTCTTGAGGAAACTCCTGAGAAACAGTTTGGGAACTAGGCGTAGAAAGGTAAACAACTTTGGTAAGATATACCTTTGGAGTCTTCTTAGCACAGAGGAGCAGCATGTAGGTGGAGGCGAAGGGCCGTGCGCAGCTCCATGTCTCTGTAACTAATGTGTTTGAATGACAAATGTATGACAGCAGCTACAGAAGCTCCAGCTCTGTTTCGCTGTAGCATTAGGCTAAGTGTTTGATTACATCCTGTAGGAGTCAACTACTGTACAAGTGAAAGTTATTTACTTCATATTTTACTGTTAAAATGTCACTGGAGACAAATGAAACTTAATTTGCTTCTATAAATAGCAGCTTTAATGGTGAATGGACCACTTAGAAGATTGAACTTACCTATTAGGTTGTCAGCAGCTTGTGTACAGTCATTCTCTCAGTACAGTTGATATTGTTTTTAATCCTTTACATGCTCATATAATATAATATCATATTGTATGAAAACGCAGCACAACAAGGTGTTGTGAAGTGTAAAATGGGAACACCCTCTCTGAGCAGTGATATGTCACATGGCACCTTCACTAGTGCAGCCGGATCATTTGAGGCACTCCTCACTTGTGACACAGAAAGACGAAGCTAATTTAACACCTGAAAACAGGCATTTTTGGCACAGAGTACTTGGAGCTTTAAAACTCATAATTAATACCTCAATAAAAACAATTAGCCGGGGCGAAATCCTTAAAGCTAGAATGAGCTAAGTACTCAATAAAAAAAGCTCCCGTGCTTTGTGCAATAAGCTTTGAGAATGTGGGTTTGTTGGGGAAAACATGAAACCTGCAAGAATGTCCTGCATCCTTGTGTTGTTTGTATTACACCACACGTCCACACTGACTCATCAGCTACAACTACAAGCAGTGATTACACTTGTTATTTTTTAATTCTCATGTGCAGCTACATAAATCAACAAGATAAGAATATCATAATTGTGCATGTGTATTTATACCTGTGTGTGCATATGTGATCATCTTCTTTGGTGCATATTTCGATACAAATATGAACAAAGGTAGTTCATAAGAGATTCATGTCTGTACACTCACTGATGTGAAGCAGTGACCTTTTTTAACCTTTACAGTAGGTAGTTAGCAGTAGTTAGCACGCTAATGTATTAACTTCTTTAATGAAAGTTTTGTAATAAGTTGGTGGTTAGCCTAAAAGCCTAAAAAAGCACAAATCAACCACTGAAGTGATGGTTGATAGAATTATTACATTACAAGTCATTTGGCCATCCAAGTTTGTGTTAATTGAAATACTGCAACCCTGCCACAGTGGAGGTATGTGAACAGCCTTGAGCAAGGGATGTCAATGAACACCACAGGTAATGGTGTGAAACGATTCTTCTCAAACAAGGGTCCTGACCCTGTGACGCTCAAATGGTCATAAACAGTGTTTCTCTTAACACCCCTCTGATGACTAATTAACCATTACTCATTAAATCACACCACTTCAAACTTGTTACCAGTCTTTTCCCAAAAGGGGAAAATCCGCCCTGAAACAGAACTCAAACAGCTACAAACAACTAAAATACGACATGAGCAGCAAAGTCACACAGAAAAATCACCGTCTGCAATGGAAGCAAACAGGACAGGAATAATAATTCGCGCTGAAGGGTCAGCTGCGGATGGGGTTAAGACTTGGAGGCTGGATCTGGGTCTGGAGGGTCAGCTGGAGCAGTGGCAGGGGCCTGCAGCCCATAGTGGGGCTCTACTAGCAGTTTCCCCCCCTTGCTGTTAGTTGGGAGACACCGGAGGGGGAAAAAGGGGGCAGGCATACCAAGAAAACTGAATGACCTGAAAATGCGTCTGTGCAGTTAGAGTAGAACCACATCGAGAGAGATATGTGCTTTCTACCTGGTTCTATCAGCGTATAGATGTGGTGCAAAAAGACTCAAAAGTGCATTCAAACTGTTTTCAGTTTAGTTACATAACACCTTTGAGAAAAGAATGTGAACTGATCTTGTTTTCACCGGTTGGTATGAGCAGTTACTAAAAGAGCTATATGTGAACCTAACTGGCCTTTTAGGATATTGCTGTGCTTCCTCTGCACTGTCATTGTGTAAAAATAAATAAATAAATAAACAACATATACATAACAATGACCTGAAAGCTGTGATGTTGGATACTTATTCTTGAAACAAAAGGTAGTCTTTGTCATTTTGGGTTCATTTTAAGGTGGATTTTCCTTTAATATCACTTTGGCAGTGTGAGGGCACGAAATGGTCACATGCACTTTTGAGAATGACACTTCATGGCCCATTGGCTTATGCTAATAAATGCTTACGGGCAGCTGGTGCCAATTTCTCAGAAACCACAACGGTGGTGTGAGAATTTTCCAAACGTGCCCAAAAATGACTTTGATTAGTTTCCCACAGACTTTCATTTATACTCATCATCATAAGACCTCTTTCAAGAGAAAGTATAAAGTGTTGGTGCTCACTTTAGTTGGTGTTTTATCTATTATTTGTGTGTTTTACAGGGCCAGGTGGATTGAAACAGTACCGCTGGTGAAGTCTCAGAAAAGTAGGCTACATCAGCTGATTGTAAAAAGCGCTGGTGTCTTTCGGGCCTGAAGGGCCCGTCTTGGGCTTTTCCTCCTGCCAGTAAATGGAGAGACGGACAGTGTGCCCGGTGTTATCAATGAAGCCAGCCTCTTGGCTCTCCAAAAAGTGCAGCTTGGAAGGCGTCCATGGCAGGGCATTAGGCCTGGAGGTTTGTGTCGTTTGTAATTTATAACACTGAGGGAAATGGGCAAGAGGACAATATGGAGAGAAGAGGGAGAGAGGGAATGTGGGAGGAGGGGGATGGGACTTGCTGCACAAGCAAGTGGCTCTGCTTCCCTGAGTGTGCTGCACAGGGCCTGGTTACCAGGCTGACCAAGCTGGAGGGCTTTCTGTCCCTCTGTGAGGCACAGCCTGAATGGGCCTTATTTTTCTTTTTGCTCAAGTCAGAGTGAGACATAAACTAGAAAAAGATATAATTGTGTGTATATATACATGTACATGCATAAGCAGCATAAACTAAGGTACAGTGGACAGGGGTGCTTCATCTAAATTCTATTTTGAACCTCAGAGTATATGTTTAATAGAAGATGGCAGCAGCTTTACTGTAAACCAGAGACCTACAAACTACTTGCTTCATTGTGGTACTTAACTCATAACTTAACCAGTGTGACAGGCTTCTACTGTGTGAAAAATGGGCCTGAGGTTCAGAGCAAACCTCGTATTTAGCTGGATTTTCACAGATTTGCCCATTTCAGCCCCTGTTAATAAGACATTATAATCACTGCAGCTCTGTGGCCATCACCATTATTCTTCTCCTCCTCCTCCTCCTAATTATCATACAGGGACACTAATTGCAGCAATTTCCCTTCATTTCATACGAATGACATAATGCACAACACCCTGATTACCATGATAATATCTTAAAGACATAACTACAGTGAAAACAAACATGTCTGTGACATTTTCCTCTCACCAGACACATTCACAATATGGATTTGGACTCAAGTCTTTTTTTTAGGTACAAGTTAATCTGTATTGCATATTGTTAAGAGAGACAAGATCTGCCATTAAAAACAGAATCACCATCTTAAAGTTATCTCAACTTGATGACATTACAGATCACCTTTCTTGGGATGTGGTTTTAGCTTTGGGAGTGAAGCTGACGACTGAATGGTCCTGAATTCACTTTGGTTCCATTTTAATTGTGTTTCCCTTTTTTTCACTCTCGAAGCCTCCAATCAGCATGCTCAACATTAACACGTTCAATAAGGGCTGAGACCACCAAACTAATTAAGTGATGCTACAACTAGGCAAGAACCCAAAATGCTCACTGAACAGAGTTTTAAAGCGTTGATTAAAAAACAGCGTTCACTCTAATCTAAAAATGAATAAAGTTTCTGCTCACTCAGGTACCGCGGATGTCAAACTGATGCCTTGCCTTTTTGCATTTCAGTGTGTGTTACACACATCACTGTCGAGCTGTTATGGTAACAGTGCCTCTATCATGTCAGTTAAACAGCCTAAACACCCTGCCAACACCTTGGTCCTTCATAAACAGGTCCAGTGTGATCTCTGTTTTGGGAAACAGCTTATCAAATCAAAAGGAACGTGGGGGTGGCTGCATTCTGGATTGCATAATAACAAATTTTGCCCAGTAGTGCATGGCTACGGATCCTAGGCAACATGTGCAGGAAGCAGACTCAGCTCCTTAACTACATCCACAACACAAAACCATCAAAGCCTTTCCTCAGGAACAGCCATCATCACAGGTTACCAGAAATGAAATGAGTTACCAGTGAAGCCTGGTTCAGCAGAAGGAAAGATGCAACCTGACACGTACAACTAAACCAAAGCAGTCACTGCCTTTGAAATACGTAGAATACTGATGTTTGATGTTCACTTGATACAATAGATTTCACTGTTATTGAAGGAAATTCAAACTACAGAGAGCTCACAAATACAGTCCTGCCACTATACCTGGTATAATGAGTCCCTCATATTCATCCTGTCAGAGAAGTACATTCATAAAAGCCCAGTGTGGCCGCATTAGAAGCAGCCTTTAGATACATCACTGTTTCATAGAAATAAATCTGCCACACAGAGGCGAGAGGGCACGACCACAGAGGTTTGGTCCGAAAGAAATCCACACAGTTTGCTCTTCAAAGTGATGTTTCGTAACATGACATCTTCAATGGACTTTTTGTGATTTCTGACAGTTTTTCTTTTTTCTTTCTTTTTGTCGCTGGGGTATTTTCTATATTCTGTTTTGTTGGTTGCACACAGGTTTCACTGCCATGACTCTGACACAGCTGTTTGTGTTGTTGTAGTTGTAGGGCAGCACCGCACAATGAAACAGCCCACCTGGATACGTACCGCGCTCACAAACATTTTACCTTTTTCGCAGCACGGTTCCCAAGGACCACAGACCGCTCCTGATGTGTGTGAGTGAAATGTGTGTAGCATGGGGCACCAGCCAGAAAATAAACGTAAAGACAAGTCATAATGCCAGATCAGACAGGCTTTGGGAATGCAATGCTCCTGGATTCACACTCCTCAACTGTTGTACTAATCGGCTCTTGAAAGCCTACTCCATGTTGTACCAGAATCTGAAGAATGTAGGCCAATTCAAAAGCCAGTTTGTTTTAACACAACAAACACAAGAGTTCAATCCAGACGATATCTAAATCACCAAAAGTCAACCAAGTCTTAAATCATTCCCATGTTACGTTGTAATTAACTGATATCTGAATGTGAGTTAATATGCAGGCTACTAGATCCTACGTGGAAGCAGACATAATGTCAAGGACTCCACATTCAGACAACATTAATGGAGAAATTCATGAATGACACATTGCACATTTTACATCGCTGCTGCTGGTTTCCTAAAGCACACAAAACAGTGTTTCCACCAACATGTGCACCACTTCTTCACTGAGTTACAAATGTAAATCAACTTGTAGAGACTTTACAGCATGTGATCGCTTTCATTTCCATGTCAACACTTTGTTGTTGTGTTACTGGTGGTTACTAGAAGAGTTCACTTTAGAGACATCCATTGATTCTGTGATTGATTTTGAGAAGAAGAACTATTCAACACCGAAAACCAAACAATGAGCGAACTCTAGTGTTGTGAATAGACAATGTCTCTGTGGTTGGTTGTTTTTCCTGTATGTTTGACACAAGAGAATGAAATTCTGAAAATGTTAAATATTAAAACATCTTCAATGCTACATTATTCACTAACAACAACCACTTTGTTTAATGTGTGAGGAGCTGCTGGCAGTGACAAACCAGCGCAGACTTATCATCCATCTCTGCAGATCTACAGAGCGCTTCAGTATTTTTGAGCATGTTTTGGCTTCTGCACAATGAACTCCCTTACATGAGACAGCTGTAAACACATCTGCTGGGCATCAAACAGCAGACAGACACAGTTAGTAACTAGCTGATGAACAAACTCCAGTGGAGTGTTAAGCAGCTGAAGCACTAGATTTTCCACCAGCTTTAAAATGACTTACATTTGCCAGGAGGCTGGAAAAAGACTAATTGTAATGAGTAATTCTTATGTTATATGTTGCATATTTACAGAAATGATTTACTAGTACTATTGCAGTGAAGGGTGATAATATATCCACATTGTTTACACACCATGTGATGGAATAATAATAATCAAAAAAAATACAACTAAAAAGAAAAGAAAACTGCAGCAGTGTCAGAATTTAAAAACTGTCCTGTCAGCAAAATCATCACCACATATCAAAAAGCAGTAAGAATAAAGTTGGGATCAATTACAGTATTTCAAGTCCCTGCAAAATGGAAAAAGTTCTGGCAGTTATTTAAATTACTATTATTATAAATCAGTATCACGATTTTTGTCAAAACATGGAAACAGCTCCTTTAAATTAAGATTCAAAAGTACAACAGAGAAAGCGTTACCATACAACAGGCTGCTACAACAGAAGGTTTTGGTTTCTTCCCAAAAGAGTTAGCAAATAGGCTGCAGATGAAAACACAAATAAATGAGTTAATTACTAAAGTAAATGTTTGTTTTCAGACGGTAACTATGCAGCAAGGCTTCAGTGACACAAGGCAGGACAGGAGCCTGGAAAACAGAGCTCAAAACACAACTGAACTGATTCTGAGTCTTTCAATTTATAAGATATAATCTTCTTTCAAAATGAACGACACCATGCTATCCTGTTTGTAACATGTACTTGCTCTGAGCAAGTACTCCTGTATCAAAAAGGCATTCCCCCTATGAGAAAATCCACTACTTATGCCATCTCCTGTAACGCAAAGTATAGTGAAGAGCAGACAACCTTTGATTCGAGGTAATTATTTCTGATAAAGTGAGCGGCTGGCAGGAGAAGTCTTGCTGAGTTCAAAGGGGTGTCCCTCATCAGGAAACATTAAGTGTTCTTACCAACATGATGCCATTTAATCCCAACACTTGTTGCAGCGTTAGCACCAAGGGTTACCAGGCAAACACTCCAACACGCTTTCTAGACATTTGCTATGATACGCTCCACACAAACACCCAGAAAGAATAACCCATGTGAAGCAAAACACAAAACTGCTGGAAGTGTTTCAATAAGGCCATTAGAGGAAAAAAAATGAGTTTCACTTTAAGACAAAGTACTAAGCAAAGAGACCGTGAAGTCTGCTGAATCTGAATTAAGCATAGATTGGCCTATATTGCAGCGATCGGGAAACTAGTTCAAGACGTGCCAGGCCTCATGTAGGCTTTTTCACACTGGGGACCTTACTCTCCAACAGTGAAGTATATATTCTCTGGGCTATTTTGGTCATTCACCGTTAGGTTATTCTGCAGGTTTTTACATGGGTGAGGAGGACTGCTAATGTGAATGAAACGGACCACAGACTGGCAGCTTTAAAATGACTGCTTATTTGCATAAGGCCTCACAGACCCGTCATAACAATACACACATGAAGCACTGTGTAAACAACAAGCTGTGCATTAACTAAATAAATGTATACATATAGTTTACAAGTCAGAGATAAGAAGGAGTGAGTGCATGTGTCTGTGACCTGATTTTTTTGCAAGGCAGGAAGACAACTGAGGGGGAAAAAAGTTCTGCTTGATTCTGCTGGGTCAAGTCCCAGTTCCGCTCTGGACTCCCGTATACAAGTTAGGCAAGTGGCCTGCCTTCCCCAGGGGCAGAAAGCACAGTGTGATGGAGAAGAATACCTGTGCATAACCTGATTTGAGCTCTCTAAACCTCCTCACAGCCAGTGCCTTCCTCCTCTCACAAGGCTGGTTACACTGCATGTGAGTGACCGAATAACTCTTGCAAATATCCTGCATAATTTGAAGTCAGAGGGGCAGCTACACTCATGTTTCTGACTCAACTACTTGGTTTTAGTCCCGAATGGCACACACTGACCCATTCATTAACCGGTAAACCTGCAGCTTGACAAGCAGCCCCCTGGATGACAGTAATTGTTGCAATCCACAGAGAGTAATTAATGAAGGGGTCAGAAGTTTCCAGAAGGATGTCTGCCTGAATTAAAAAGCTCCCACATGAAGCTAACTGTAACCCCTGGCCTAGGGCCTGGGTCGGGCCTTGTTAAACATATGAACAGGTGAAGAGCAGGGATCAAAATTTGACTTTTGAATATTTTTCTTTCATAATTCTGCCTTCTTTTTTAACAACATTAATTTAGAGTCATTACTGAGTGGATGTGGAGTCTAAATCACTGTAGGCATTAGTGTTATACTAAGTTATGTAATGTTGCGAATGTGAGCATAAAAGAATCTCCCAGAAAATCCCAACAGTACAGAGAAAACACCTTGTCAGAAAGTTCAGATCCAATGCAAAGCAACGCCAGCTGCTCCAACACAGTGTAATATGAGCAACATGTAGTTTTTTTTTTTTTTTTTTTTTTTTCGTTTTTGTAGCAGACTCCAGACGACTATGCAGCTCGGCGAGCGGCATTAAATTAATTAACAATGACTTACAATACAAAGCACTTTGAACTGTGTGTGCTGCGAACAGAGCCAGATTGACAGGAAACTTTGACCCTGCAGCCCTCCCCACAACAGTTGCTTATGACTTCCATGAGAAGCTCAAAGGCGAATTCCCTCTGGCGCAGGGCCAGCCACAGAGACTCTCTACCTCAGCCACTGCACAGCAGAACTGCATCTATGTAGGATGAAACACACTGGTAAAAGTCACCTGTTTGACTTTTAGTGGTAGGAAACAGAGTTACCAATAACACTCACATGAGTAAACAGCTGCTGAAGGACAACACATAAATGGCCAGTTGATTTTAACTTCACTAGGTGATGCACTTACTATGAGTTTTATATGTACGTTGTGCAGATGCAACTTGTTGAGCAAGACTTCAGTTATAACTCAGCTCTGCTACTGAACAACTATTACTGGACAAATGAATACAGCATATTAAGACAAGCATGGAAAAAACCTTTCAATACATTGTACAGAAAAATATCTGTTAACGTGCAGGACAATGATGACGGTACACTTTTTTGTGTGTAGTAATTAAAGACCCATGCTCATTGTGCTTCATTGTGCTTGCTCAGTGTGCACAAAGCCATGTGACTGACAACATTAACACTAATACAGACCCAAATTATTATGAATGTCAGCAGTGACCTCATGCATAGAGGTGTGTTGAGGGCTGCAGAAGCATGCACACACACACACACACACACACACACATCCCAAACCAAAACATCACCTTGGATGGAGTTTAATGAATGGGACTCACAGAGGTGTGTGACAGTGCTGTAAATCTACCACACAGTCTATGACACTATTCCCAAATAATCCTCCACCTCCACACTACATCAGTTCCATTCAGCTTATTTACTTCAGCGTTAGTAATTTGGACAACAAAATCATAAGCCATGACAATTCCTTCAAGGACAATCAACATGAATTCAATATCACTTTTCTTTTTCATTTACAGAACAGAGCAGGTGTTTTCTGGTCAAAACAACTGATAACAATATACAGCAGCAGACTGCGGCTGAACTCTGGTCCTGCACCAGCACAACAAGCTGTTGTCCCACTTCAATAATAAACACTTATTCCAAGTTTCTGCAGCTAATGATGATCAGTTAATCAGCAGCCAGTTATTTTCTCCGATCGTTTGACAACTTTTTTGTGTGCGTTATGATTCCCCTGTGTCGTCTTCACATTGCTTGTTTTGTCTGAACAGAAGTCGCAGCCCAAAGATGTTTCATTTACACAAGCCTATCAAAAGTTCAGCAGAGAGTCATAACACTCACAGAGCATCTTGACCATCAGATGTCCAATACTGTAAATAATAACATGTGATACAATAACTTTTACTTTACTCAGTAAACCAGCGCATGCCCGTAAATAGGTAGCTGTGATGAAAACAAACAAACCCCCCACCCCCTCAGCTAGTATATTATGTAATGCTAATTTGGCATGGAGAACTACACCTAATTTCTGGTAATGGAGCTCAATGATTTGTTCTGCCCCCAATTAATCCTCTTAAAGTAAAGTGAATATTCCAATAAGCATGCAATGCATCACTCGTGTTTTTTTTTTTTTTTTCTTGGAGGGGGGGGTTCACATTTTACATGTTAACACACCAGCTGCTGTACAGGTATGTCTGTGTATCACTCCTATAGCTGCATAGAAGGAGAGAAGAGGTTTGTACCAAACCTACAAACACTGCCAGGAATAACTCAGTCAGAGGCAACAACAGAGAGGGGGTGGCTATGCAAAACATCAGGTAAACCATGGGTGAGGTAAACATCTTTCTCAAACACTATGCGCATACACACACACAACACATGGGGGGCTCGAGGGTGTTAGAGGCTGTTATTCATTATCCACACGACTGCATTCCAGGGCTGGGCAAAAGGAGTTATCGCCACCATCACTCAGAGGCAAGCAAAAGAGAGGTAGAGAGGGATTTAAGCAGGTTCTCAAACAAGATGCCCCCACCTGATAACCTTAGCATTGCCGTTGCACCATTCCCACATGTCCTAATGCATTCACAAATCAGAGAGAGAGAGAGTGAGAGGGACAGAGAGAGAGAGATGGAGGGAGGGGGAGAGAGTAAAAAAAAAAGGTGAATGAATGAATGAGAGGAGGTCAAGGTAAGAGGAGGAAAGCAAGACAGAAAGCAGGAGGAGAGAGAGAGACCGTGTGAACATTAACACTGAATGGAAGCGATGGAGAAAGATAAGGACACCTCCTCCTCCCCTCCACAGGAAGTGACCGCTGAGGCTGTGGCAAGTGCACCTCACTACTGATGTGGCTGCTCCAGTGCTTTGTGAGGCAGGGCTGATAAGAAGCGCCAAAACAACCCCATCCTCCTCCTCTTTCTCTTTTTCCCCTTACTACCTGGAAGTTATTGTGAAATCTTGCAGAGGACAAGAATTCCTCCTCCTCCTCCTCCTCCTCCCCCTTTTATTCCTGAAAATCAGGTTTTAGATATTTTGGATTCACTCTAATAACTTGACTTATAGATGGACCAGGCAGCGCGGGCATGCAGTGCACATGAGAGGAAGAGCTGTAAATCCATTATAATACCTGACATACTATTACATAACTCTGTCCTGGGGGGGTGGGGGGGGGGTGGACAGGTGAAAGGCCAACCTGCTTGTGCAATTAACTTTATCACTTGAGTCTCAAGAGAGCTCTCTTGCACTTTTATATGGTCAGCTTTTCAATTCCCAGCAGAATGACAGACACAGTGTCATGTTCAGGTGTCAAGAGCTGATGTGGGTCTACTGAGAACTTTTCACACACACACACACACACACACACACACACACACTGAATAAGAGGGAGAATATGGATCATGGCGCACTCTCACCTTTTTTAAACTCCTCCAGCATTGCATCCAGCTTGGTGTCATTAAACACAAAATGCAATGGGTGGCTGTAAAACTTAGTGATGGTTTTGAGTGGGGTGCAATCATCCGGGTCTACGAAGGCCAGGTCCTTGACGAAGAGCAGGTCCACGATGTTGGACCTCTCGCCCTCGAAGACCGGGATGCGCGTGTAGCCGCTCTTCATGATCTCGGACATGGTGTTAAAGTCCAGGGTGGCATCCCCGGGGATCATGAAGCAATCTCTCAGCGGCGTCATCACGTCCTCCACGGTCTTAGTCCTGAGCTCCAGCGCACCCTGGATGATGTTCAGCTCCTCCTTCACCAGGTCGTTGTAGGGGTCCGTGACGCGCAGCATCTCCAGCAGCTTCTCCCGGTTGTACACGGTTCCTATCTCCTGACCAAGCAGGTAGTCCAGCAGCTTGCTCACCGGGTAGGAGGCGGGGAAGGTGAGCAGCATGAAGAACTTAGTGAGGAAGATGGTGTTGGCGCCGACCGCGAGGCCGTGTCTGGAGCAGATGGCCTGGGGCACGATCTCTCCAAAAATGACTATTCCAATGGTGGACATGACCACCGCGATCAAGCCCGACCCGGCGATATCATCCAGCAGGATGGTCAGCGTGGTGTTCACTAACACGTTCCCGAGCAGAAGCGAGCAAAGCAAGTAATTCCCTTGGCTCCTGACCGGCTCTATTTTTTTGGCGTAATTCTTCTCCCTTTCCGTCCCGCAGTTCTGGACGATCTGGAGCTCCATGGGGTCCAGAGCCATGAGCCCCAGGTTCAACCCGCTGAACATACCCGACAGACACAGCAACATGGAGATGAAGATGACCTGGAGCCAGAACGGCAGCAGAAACTTTTTCTCCTCCACCACTATCACTTTGGTGTCATCCCCATCGTGGTAGATCCAAGTGTTCTCCGTCCACGGGTCGTGCATCCCGGCCACGGCCGGTGTGGAGGTGGCGATGCAAAGGTAATACGCTTTACTCCTCTCCGTCTTTCGCAGAGGTTTGACCTCAATTTCAACTATTCCCGACGTCTTTCGATTCAGGATGATGTTGGGCAATATAATTATATCCGAAGTCCTAATGCCGCAGGGATGCAAGCCGGACGGGTCCTCTTGGCTCTGGTTATCCCCCGAGGAGCTGTCAACGCTCCCCACCGCCCGGCTCCGCTCATGTTCCGTGAAAGCAATTTTGGACCAGGTCTCGTTGTTGATGTTCTGCCCGTACACCCTTAATTTCACCCGAGACCGCTCACTCACCCGCAGGTAGCCCTTATCCATGAAGGAAATGTCGTCCGTGTCCTCCAGTCGGAGCCCTATGATGACGGTCTCCTCGGACCCTTCCTTGCCACTTGTCGGGGCGACACAACAGCCAGTGACAGTTAAGAAAATCATCGCCAAAGCTCGGACCCGGTTAAGTGACGCCATTTTTGTAGCAGTGGGTGTTTGGGATAACGGCTCTGCCATATTGATAACCATTGGCAACCAACCTCCTGAATGAAAAGGGCTGTTAAAAATCAAAGCCAGTCGGAGTCCGCCTTCATCTCCGCCGAGGGTTGCCGTGACTTGTGCATCGGGACCTGCTCGTTCCCACTACGTGTCCGACACTGATGACTCGCGAGCGCAGGCTTATGGGCCAACTCGTGCCTCCCCTGATGTCCCCGAGACAGGCGACGGCGGCGACCAATCAGAAGGCTCCGCTGGCCAGGGGGCGGGGATTTCGCAGCCTCCTTGGCGAATCAAATTCCAAAACAAGTGCACCTCATGTTAAGAGACAGACAGGACTCTACTCGTGACTTTTTTAACATATATCCAACCACAGCGGATAACCGCTGTATATGAACATGTCACTTTGACATAACATCGAGGATGGACACAGTAACGCGACCACTTGTACAATATCATGCAATACGATACATTAAGAAACAAAAAAACACATCACCTTTATCCTCAGGATGCCACAGGGTACTTTTTGTTTTTATTTTATTTTATTCGTTACATTGCCACACACATTTTATACAGGGACATTAGGATGCTCTTTGTTTTTGTTTTGTCCCACTGCAGCATCCCCAGTGTCCCTTATCTCAGTGCTTCCCACACTTTTAGACCTGTGATCTCTTACAGTTATGCACTGTCTTCTTGTAATTCCTCCTGACAGGTAAATTAATCATGTGGATGTGGATGAAATATGAGCAGTTCAACCAACAATGTTTTTTCGTCAGTGGTAAGATTGACAAAGTTGAAAGATAGAAGGAGAATTCTGAAGATGTCAATGTATTCATTGTTTCACAATGAACAGCAATATCTCGAAAAAAAAAAGAGAGAGAGAAGAGCAGTTTTGTCTTTAATGCAGTAATTTCTTATGTAATCTCATATGGTAATTTCTCATCCTCTGATCTGATGATCTGTCAGTTTTGACACCCTGGTTATGAACCATTGCCAGTGCCTGTTTATGATACCAGTGGCCTATTTCAATCAAATTTGCACGATTCCTGGTTTAAAAGTTCTACATGTATGCTATAAAGCCCCAAAATATGTGTAGAATGAAAAAAGAAGACATTCAACCTAATTAAAACATTTATTTTCCTTTAATAGAAATAATCACTTGATAATTATCATACCACTTAGTAACTAGATCATTATTGCAAAGCTACAACTGCTGCAAATCTGCCTACAAATGAGTTAAATTGCTACAAAATGATGTGAATGGCACAGACTGAGATGTTAGAGACTACAGGCGAGTGAGAAAAATGAACCTCCAAGAGAAAAGTCATTTCTGGTATCCAATAATCAGTGCTGAAGTCATTTTGTTAATGCAACATTATTATCTGAATAATTCAAATTCTTTTCAGTTTTTTTTTTCCACTGGTTGAGACTGAGCAGGAAGTATGTGCAGAGCAATCACAACACATTCATAGGAAAGCCTTCATTTAAACTTACACTACTGATGCAACTGAGTATTAATAAAAATATCATTAATACTAGTTATTACATTTCAATTTGTACATGTTAATTGACAAAAATGAGATGTTACAATGAGTCAACATATTGACACTGCACAATCACTGTGGATAGTCATACACATGATGATGCTGGGTTGTATTTCTGTGTATTCTCCCACCATCACTTGCAGCAACCAGACTGTGTGCTGCAGCACCCCCCTGTGGCTGAACCTGGACCTTGTTTCTCCAGCTGAAGGGCCAGTTCGAAAGGATCCACAGTCTTTGCCTGTGTTAATAGTTCAACAGGGTAGAAATCATTAGAAGTTTACACCTTATGATTGGTTCCCTTTTAAGTGTTGCATAATGACTGTGTAACTTCATCTGATCCAAACAATCTAAGAATTGGAGAGATGTTTCTTGAATTAAAAACTAATCAATCATTTTTTGAATAAATTGTTACACTGGGCTTTTTAAGTGAATGTTTACTTGTGGTGTACACCTCTTTCTCTCTGTTATCAGATGTTGGTTGCTCATTAGTCAGCATTTCACGGTAGCTGTGCTTTAAAGAACAAGACCAAAGGCTTTTTATTGCTTTTATCACCAACTGGTCACCTTGATTGGAATAAATTACCTCAGGACAGATTTCATTTCAGAGGGGCGGTCCAAGGGTTAAACTAAGGGACAGACTTTGATTAATCACTAAGATTTTTCATTTACTTCACTGCTTCACAAAAACAAAATGACAACCCATCAATAGCAGATAGAGTGGACTTGTCATGAGTGATGAAAGGATTAGGGTAGTCACTGAAAAATGTATGTTGTTATGTTATGCTTGTAGATGTGTGATTGTGCGTGTGTGTGTGTGGACACAGAATGACCATGAGAGCTGATAAGATGGTATTCTATTAGTTGAGAAGAGAACATTCCTTCCTGTTCAAGGTTCCTCAGCAGGACTCCACAGTCTGGTTATGACTCCAAGACAGCTGCTTGACCTTGTGCGTGTGGATGTGTGCGTTTGTATGTTTGAATGGGTATGTGAGTGTGTGTGTGTAAGAACTTTCAGCATGCGTCCTGGTGCACACATGCATGTGTGACTGTGTGCACAGTGGGCTCTCTGGGTGTGTCACACACTTCAAACTAATACTACAAACACACTGACCTCTAGTGCTCAAAGAGAGATCAGACAAGGACATTTTCATTTAAGAATTTAGTTGTGACACTGACCTTAGGTTTTACTCCACAGGGCTCATAAGAGCCTCCAGGTGGCTGGAAAGTGAAGTCCTCTGCAAATCTTGAATTAGTCAGGATGCTGGCCACCTCTCCATCCACGTCCACTACTGCATCGGCCTGTGAAATACACCATTTGTCACCATTTAACATACAGTGGATGTACAAAAGACATTTAAAAGCTGGACCTGTGCTGCAGGATCTACTGACCTTGAATGTGTACTGACAGTCAAACTGAAAGTTGTCCTCTACCCCAGTAATGCCCCCATTATATATGACCTGACAGGCCTTGGTGTTTCCTTTTGGGATCTTAAACAGGCGGTATGTGGCAGAGACGAACTTGAAGTCACCTGCATTGCCAGAAAAGGCAGACATGAAATGAACACAAGACAGCCAGAGGTTGTGATAACCAAGTCAACCAAATACTCAGACAGAAATGAATGTCAGAAAGAGAGGGAATAGCATCAAACCCAGGACATCCTGCAGCTCTTTGTTGTCAACAGTGATGACAGAGGCTGTAACCAGCCGCGGGGGGCTGAAGCCCACTTCTTCAGCCAACTGAAGCAGATCCTTCCACCAAAGCGCTCCACCAAGACACTCGCCTGCCAAGACAAAACCACACTCTGATACAGTATACTGGCAGGTGTCTGTCATCTTTTACAGCAGCAGGATATTAACCTGACATACCCCAGAGCACTTTATGATTTTTCATTTCCTCTGTTAGTCTTCCACTGCTGTAGACGTCACTGAAGTACAGCTCACCGCCGTCCTAATGATCAACAGGGGGGCCACATATTTAGTGAGTATCCATGCAATTATTTAATATTTAATGACTTAATTATATTTTTGCCTTTTGGTTTTGATATTGCTGTCATATTTTGTGTGTTTTGTTTAAAAAGTGTTAAACAGAATACCTTGAGGACACTGTAGGCTTCTGCCAGCACTCGCTTCTTGTCTGGAGACAGATTCACCACACAGTTGGAACTAATGATGGCAGAACATCAACATATCAGCTCGCTATTTCAGAAATTACACTGCAGTAAAATATGAAACTGAGCATCAAAAAAAAATATCTCACATGATGATATCGAATGAGTTCTTTTCCAAACCCGCCTCTGTTAGGGCCTCTATGTAGCCTTGGACAAAATTGACATTGGCCTTCTTGTAGCCAAATTCTTGCATGTGATGATCGACGTACTTCCTGGCCAATTCGAGCTAGAAGAGACCATAAACTGTGAAGTTTCCGTTGAATGCTGCTGAATCATGTTCAGTCAGTCTTGTGGTTCTTGTTTTTCCAGAACCCATGTTTGACCTTTAGTGTACAGCAGCAAATGGCACGCTATGTAATCAGTGAGTCTTAAGCAGTGCATTCAGACTGAGGAGTGGAACTGATTCTTCAGTGTACGAGCCAGTGACATCCAATAATGCTTTTTAGGGCTATCTATTATATTTACCATACATTATTTAATCACCAATGACGCACAAAGCACAGAGAGGCTGCTGCAGCAGATTAGAGAGACATAATGTCATGCTACTGTACAGTACCTGGCCATCAGTCATGTCAATACCAGTGACACGCCCCTTCTCGCCCACCAGCTGACTAAGCATGTAGCAGTCTCTCCCACTTCCACTGCCCAGGTCCAGTATCCTGCAGCCCTCCAGGCATTCTGGTACCACCAGACCACAGCCATAATACCTACAGCAGAAGAAAACACAATGTAAGTATCCGTGCATGAGGTGGTTGCAATGTAACAGAGAGTGCCCTACACACCTGGCAGTGACTTCAGGGTGCACTTTCTTCAGGGCCTGGTGGACGAAGGCAGGTATGGGCTGTGCTGGAGTCACACAGGCGTTGGTCTGGAGGTCGGAGGTGTTCTTAAGTCTCTTCCCATAATAATCCTATTTAGACAGAGACAGGTGAAATCCACATCACACAGTGGGTTGTCATGAACAGTGCAGAACTGACCAGTAGCGAGTCAGTGCACGGACAGGTCTCTGAGGACTGAAAATCACAAATGAATCACATCAACATGCGTTGTATAAGATATAAATGTGCACGTTTTACTACCTTGACGTCCACGTGAATGCTGCTATCTACCACACTTGGCACGCGCACATGAAATGAAATGTCGTAGTTAGTTTCACATCAACTTCAACTGTACGCTCACTCAGCAAGTTTATAAAGTATATTCCAACCAAATTGCAGTTCGCAACTTCTAAGTTATAATATTGAGTATGATATCGTGTCACCTGTCAAACTATAGGCTACTGAAGATAAACATAACCGCCAATCGTTCAACCGATCACCAGTATGAATGAGTCCATGTATCAGGCCCATCTTCAGCCGGGTCTTACCTCTGTTTCTCGGCCATTGAGTCGAGTGGCTTCTACGTAAGACTATAACAAGAGGCAGGAAAACACACACAGCAGCGGCAGCTCGGGCGAAGCGTGGAGCAGCCAGTAACACTGTGACCAGAGTGAAGTCCATTCCTCTGATAAGATTTATGTGTCGTTGTATGGAGCACCTGTCTGATGTATGTGTATTTGATTGTTCAATTCCTTTTCAATAATTCATTGAAAAAACAAAACAAAAATAACAAAAAAAAAAAAAAAAAAAAAATGGTGAACTCAATGCGGAAGTGTCTTAGAGCGCAATATCAATGAGGCCACTAGGGGCAGGCTTCAAAATAAATCTCAGACTCAATCACACATTCAAAGTCACATTCAACTTGTCTCATTTACTTACTGATCAAGTGATTGTGGCGTTATGAGTGAAATGAACTCCTTCTGATCAGTGTAATGAGGTAATTTTAAAATAATTCCATAAATTGACTGACTAGATTTTAGGCTTCAAAGAAAGGAAGCCTGTGCCTGGTTTGATTGACATGGCTGGTTTGGAGTGACCTTTTCATATACAGTCTAATGGGAGTGACTGATAATCAGGAACAAATAAAGAAAACAGGGGAAATAAAGAGAAACCAGCTCACCAAGGATGAGCAAAGTGCCCTACTTAGAATGAAGCAAGCTACTCCAACTTGGGGAGATGATGCCACATTTTGCTGAGGCATTCCTGATAAGTTGTAGCAGAGGATTTAGGGAAGAAAGAGGCAGGTGGACCTGTAGGATTAAGTAATAAAATAAAATAAAAAAAAGAGACAGAGGTCAGGCCATGGTGTTTGTGACATGTAATGGAGAGAGGGTGTAGTATAAAGTTGAATGTATCATAAGTGTGTAGTGACTTAAACACTAAGCATAACAAATCACGTGTTTATCATATTATGTAATAATATATATGTATAACCACAATGTGTGAACATATACACGTCCAAAATGTTCATACTGAGTGATGTCCGGCTCCCTGTTTAAACCAAACCAGTTGTTCATATGACCAGCCTTATCTTGTGCCAAAGATGCAATGTTCACAAGAGTCTTTTGCCACTAATAGAGACCCTCATTACTAACGGTTGCTGCATGTTTTCCTGTGTCATCTGTCAAGTTGTTACCTGTAGTTATAAGAGAGTCAATCATTTGGTGGGCTGCACACTTAATGATAGCAACTGCTCATGAGAGGGTTGTTTTCCTGCTGGAGTCTCTGGCATAACACTGTACTAGCATATCCTAATCTTTTCGGCAACATATAAATGAAATGGGTTGGTGTAATCTGGGTTCCCTAGTGCAGGAGCACTCTGCAAATCCTTTTTAAGAACCTGAAAAGCTCCCTTTGCTTCCTCTGTACAGTAACTGTGTTGAAGTGTTTGTTTGTCCCGCGGCCCGTATAAGGGCTCACAATGGGGAAGCTTTAATTTCATAATAGATCCAAGATCCTGTCATCCCCAGAAAAGATAACATCTGTCCTACAGTTTGTGGTTTTGGTGTTTTAGTCATTATTGCTTCTATTTGTGAGGGGGGAATATGTCTTTTGTTGCTGCAGAGCTTCTGGTTAAGGTACTCAGCCACTGGCTGGCAAAACTGCACTTTGTCTTTATGACTTTGTAGCCCCCCTTTTGCTCAGGCTGTTAGTACTGCAATAGAATCTAGTATCTAGTAAGTGTACGTGTACAACTGACTTTGATAAGTAAAGGGACAGAGATATTACAAATCTGGCTGAAATTGCACACTGCATCACTGAGCATCAGGAGCAACACTGGAGATGTATCACTTCTATTACTGCTTTCTATACAACAGTTTTTTGTCTTTTTTCTTCACACAAGGACTACCTTCCTGAGTGTTGTAAGCAAAATTATTTCCCCAGTATAAACAAGACATGCAACAGGCCAACACATAATACACACAGTCAGCAACTATTCATTCATCCTTTCCGCATCAAGCCTATGCACATGTTTTTTGTAGATAGATCGAGGGATCCAGTAACAGGAGAAGCAGGAGCTGTTGCAGTTGTAGAGATACATAAACAGACTTCCATTGCCTCAGTGCATATGGTGTTAAACTCTAACTGTTAAGCCATGTTGATGGCTTTAGAGTGATTTGAATATATCAACTCACAATGTCCTAGTTTATTGATGATCTGAACACAGCACTCTTCACATTACAAGGGAGTATCTGGCTGCTATCAGAAAAATGACATTTTACATTATAAAAGAAATGTCAAGATGAAGGCTAACAGAGTGTACTGCAGTGTGGTGATGAGGTAACAGGCAGAAAATGTCAGGAGAGGAAATTAAACATCCTGGATAATGTAGGAGTTAACTAAATCCAGAAGATGGCAGTAGTTTAACACTGAAGATGCAACCTTCCACTCAACCCTGAAGAAGCAAATTGTCAACAGGCTCACTGGAAGATGCATGGGGGTGGTGGATTATGTATTTATCAGTATCAGTTTATTTGATGCTGTCTGATACTAATTCTGAGGATCTCTCTCTCACACACACACGTGCGCGCACACACTAAGACACCTTTGATTACATCTCTGCTGCTGATAGATTGTTCTTTTTTGTTGTTGTTCTTTACTTTCATCCACATTGAAGACACCCCAGAAGAATTAACTAAAGAAAATCTGCCAAATTCAGTTCAAATTCTAGTTCAGTTAAAGTTTGAACTAGAATTACCACCTTGCATTTGTATGCCTCCAACAACCCCCTTTTTTTCTTGTAACTTTGTGCTCATGAGGCCAAAACCCTGTTCTGTGATGTCACCGTGACCTTGACCTTTGACTATCAGAATCTAATCAGTTCATCCTCGAGTCACAGTGAATGTCAGAGCCACATTTAAAGCAATTTAATCAGGGTGTCCATGAGAATCAGATGCAAAAAAACAACATTTCTGACTTCAGCATTAAAATGTGAGATGTTAAAATCATGACAACAAATTTTGTCAATTACCAAAGGATCGGCTCGTGAGTCTATGGTGGATACACACTTCTCTCTGCAGTGTCTGGCAGCAATACAGCCTGTCTATTATCAAGATTGCTAAGTAACTGGAAGTACAACGTTTTCTGTATTCAAGATAGATCATAAACCTTTGCATATAAAAATGACATGTTTGAGAAATCACCTGTAGTGGGTGTATCCTGTCATCCTGCCGCCTGCAACATGGATGGATTCAGTTGAGTTCCTGCTCAACAGCACTCTCTGTTCCTCACTGCATGAAACCACAGCTGACACAGACAATAAAGTCCAAATCATATGTTGTATATTACAGTTTCTTTTTTTATTTAGTTTAAGTACTGAAAAATACAAGTACAGTTCCCCGCACAGAACTTCAGTCAGTTTTAAAGTACACTCTGTCATGAAAAAGCCACAAAGACACAACAGTCTGCCTGCATTTAAGAGTATGTTTATTTCACATCCATCCATCTTGGTAGTTGAAATAAATGGCTTATGATCTGAACATTCAAAAAATATGTGCAAAACCACCTTAGAAACACACACACACACACACACACATACACACACACACACACACAAGCGAAGAAATAAAAAGTGTCTTTGGCAAGATGCCCCTGATCGTGTTAACAAATTAACTACTGTATTGTTAGTCGAATGTACCCTTCACACATCTTCAGGATAAGAAGTTAAATCATTTTTTCAACAGAAAAAATAATAATAATACCCACATGAGAAAAAAAGTCTGTCCATAACAGTAAAGCTAATGATTTCATAAAAAAAACTATGAGAGTAACTATGTGGTTCACAAACATGTTACAGAATATTGTACTCAATTTGTAAATACAAAGTGGTTTTGAAATTGTATACAGTTTGAATAATTTTTCATAGGATTAAAGATTTAAGGTTTCAGCTGATATGAAAAATAGCTCATCTTTGTACTACATGTACCACATTTACATTTTTAGTTCACAAAAAAGCATAAGCGTATAAAGAACTTCAGAGTGTGTCCGGGCTTCAGTCATCTTACTGTCAACACAGACAGTTCACATGTTACAGCTTAACTTGTGCTAGAAGTTTTTGGGAGACATCTTCTGTTGGATTGTTGTGGGGTCAAGATCAATCTGAGAGACCGATGGCTAAAACAGTTGTGCTCAGCAGACGCTGCATTGTGTGCATTTTTGAGTGTGCTCCGAGAAAAAAGTCTGGAAAAAACACATTTCCATGACACAAAGGCAGCTCAGGAGAGGGCAAACCAAAAATGTCTGATATCTGTCGCTGATCAGTTTTCCACGATCAATCAATATCTACTGTATTACAGCTGCTGGAAGCTTTGGATTTACAACATTTAAGATTATGAAGTTATTTCTAACTGATGAGTTGATGAATTAATCAAATACATGAATGGAACTTTGATTAATTTGATGTTGGTTTGTTTGTTTTTATAAATGGTCCATGATGCAGAATTATGAAAATTAGAATTAGAATTAGAATTCTCAGAAACATCCTGCTGTGACAGCTGGTTTTTAATAGATATTCAGATATTAGGAAAAACCAGACAAATATCAGACGGCTATTTCATCCCCTTATCTGATTCTTTGTTTCCTCGTTCATTCTTTATCTTTAAACCATCCTCCTGCCTCAAAGATGTATTTTTCCGCTGACCAGGCTGCAGCTGTCATTGAAATGTCGTAACAAAAAAAAAAAAAAAAAAAAAAAAGAGCAAGAGCCCCATGGGGTTAAATGCTTATTATTACACATTATGTGCAGAACTAAAAAGACATTTTCAGTTCATGTGCAAGACTGACAGGATCACACATGGTTAACTGAAGTCCTCTCTCTTTGGGGAACCGGAGTTTAGAAAAGTTTCATGAATGAATACCAAAGTTGAGATATGATTTAAAAAAAAGTGCTGATATGAAAATCCAAGCTAAACAGTCATCTTTAATAAATCTTTGTTTGTCATACTGTACAGCTGGTGATGGTGGTGAGCTACTGAAGGACCTGGCACTACAGTCTCATGTCTGATATCGCCTGTCTCAGCTGTGAGCCCTCAGAAGCTCAACGTTGTTGTCGTGGTTTTAGTATTCAGTACTTGCTTTGTGATGGTCTCTCAGTTTCACCAAGGCTTATTATTGTTCATCAACATTCTGCATGTTTTGGGTAGGCACGTACTACACACATTCATTAAATCAAGTCTACAAATGATTGTATACAAAGAGAACTTGTTGCATTCCCTACTAACAAATCACAGAGGTCTTTTTTTTTTTACACACAGATTTTGCTAGAAAATCCTCAGAAACTAATCATGTACGGCAATTTAAGACTAATTTTATGAAAAAAAAATCTTTGTTTTGATTTTACAGCTAAAAGCTTCATTTATAAGGATAAATACATTTTGTGCAAAATAGGAACTGCTCACATGAAGATCTGTTAATGCACTTATACTCCACTATCACTAGCGGGGCAGATAGAGAGCAACAAAAACAGACACGAGGCAGAGCGGTTTTTAATCGCTGAAAAAGCACTTGAGAAGCGAGAGTCTAATAGGATGTCCCACACAGCCTTGTTCTGGTGTCCCTGTGCAGTATCAGCTTGCATAAACACACGTTGTGGTTTGTGCTGTGTGTGTGTGTGTCTGTGTTTTGTATATGTGAAGAGCGGCTTTGCAGAACTGTTGCAGACACCCTGTGAGGAGAGCTGTGTTCGTCCTGGGCAGTGAACGTCCGGTTCAGCTATCAAGTCTTTGACTATGTCAGTAGATTCCATTGTATGAAAGGGACATTTGACAGACTGTGCATGTGTTTGTGTGTGTGCAGCGTGAGTCTGGATTGCCACAGGCTGTTAAAGGGCTTGCTCTGCCCTAATATACCCCAAAATACACAGGTTAAGGCCACTGTTCCAGTGTGGAGAGGACCAGGCTTTCCAAACCTTTGGATCTCACTCTTTTCTCAGTTGAGATTTCCCTTCCTGCGCCCACATCTGTTTTATCTAAGATGCACATTCATACAAAATATTCACTTAGAAAGCATTTAGATATAAATACTTGCTCAACTATGAAGGCATGCACCTCCACGTCCTGTCCTAAGTGTTCTCCTTCCCTCAGTGACAAAGGTGTGTCGGCTGCGTTTCAGCCCTGCGGCTCAGTGCTGGTGTTGTGGTGCGGCCCCTCCTGCTCGTTGATTGTGTGGAGGAGGAGACACACAGGAGGGTGGAGCGAGCCGCTGCCTATCTGCTGAGTGGGCTGAGGAGGTCCTGAGGGCCCGCGTGTGGCCCGCCTCTCCGGCCCGCCCAGTGCCTGCTCCTCTTCCACGCTGAAGGAGGCCCGATGACCGCAGCTGTCGCAGAAGTCACCCGCCTCCTCCTCCTCCTCCCCCTCCTCCGCCTCGTCATCGTCTCCCTCGCGCCCCAGCAGGCTCTCCAGCTCCCTCAACTCCTTGCCTTCCTGACCTGTCTCTCCTGCTCCACTACAACTGCCGCTTCCACGTGTGCTGCACACACACACCTCGATCCCGGAGTCCCCTGTAAATCGCCTCCTCCTTCCATTGGGGAGTCGATCTTTGTCCTCGGCGCAGCCCTCTGACAGGTCCTTCAGCAGGGGGTCTTTGCAGGACTCTTCCCCACTTCCACTTCTTTTTTCCTGGCTGCTGAGTCCCTCCCTATTGAGCCCATCGGACAGCAGTATCACGCCTGAATCTTGTGTCATCTGCATGGGCTTGTTGTCAGGCTTTGGCCTAAAGTCTAAAGTGGGAGGTTGTGGCTCCTCTATGCTGGGTCTGCAGCACAGACTGTCAGAGACTTGGGCCACTGGAGTGGGCTGGATGGTTGGACAGTGTCCTTCCTGCTGCTCCGAGGCCAGTGGACTCGTAGCCACTGAGGATGGGCCTGTGTGTAAGGCACTGTAGGGAGGGGGAGGAGTCGGTGGCCGGTTGACCACCTCTTCATAGTCAGGCAGGAGGTAGTTTGGCAGAAACCCTGAGGAAAAGACGGAAAAACAGCTTGAAGTAGGAAAAGCATAAATCTGCATGTGCACTGATCCACAGTCTACACAACTGAAGATGTTTTGCAAAGCAAGCAGAAATTATATGGGTTAGTCCATTTAAATAAACATGGCTCTCTGAGTCCTACAAATTGCAGTGTGACCTCACTGAACCCCTGACACCACTATTCAAGCATTGCCAACGCAATAGGAGAAAAATGTGACAAAACAAGCCAAATTCTGGGTCAATTCTGTGCTGAGGGCCGTTGCCGTTCTGTGTGAGGTGATGTTGCAACACTGGCAAAGTACCAAAAGAGCAATCCTGGCCGTTTCCTGAAAACTGGGGCATGCAAACAGGGAAGGTTCTGACACCGCGTGAAACCAGGGATGGATCTCAGTGCAAACATTACATTTGAGCCAGGCACCACCACTTTGAGTCAGGAGCCACTGCTTCACCTGTCACTACTGTTATATACCTCAGCTTTTGTCTAACTGGAAAACTACTGAGGGCAAACTATAGTTCAAACTAACCAAAAAAAAAAACAAAGAAATATCTCAGTTTACATATACAATGGCAACAGACACACACTGGTATGACATGAAACTTTCAAAGGTATCAATATATGCCGTTACATCATATTTACTAAGACATGGAGGGACATTCATTTAGAGGTGGGGTTCTGGCCATCTGGCGAATGTACAAGTCCAATATTCACTCTATTTAATGTTTTGGTTTCTACCACCTCCTCTCTACCAGCTAAATGCTCCTGTGTTTCCCATCTGGTTGTGAACATTCTCTGCCTATTGCTGATGCTAAACAGGTTGCATACAGTTGGTTTATGAGAACTGTTTGGTGGAAACAAAGCAGATGAGAATAATGAGACTGAATCAGAAGGTGAAAGTGGCGGCTGAGCTGAAAAAGACAGTGAAATGCTGTTGAAGCTAAGTCAAGCTCAACATAGAGCTTATACATGTGAGTAAACTGCACACAATACAAAAACAATGAGCAACTCTTACTGAAGTAGAAGGGCACAGAAGGATAGTTGTGTGCTTCACGGTAAGCTATGAGGTTGATCTCGTGCTGCCGTTGTTGTTGCTGCAGCCGGTGTTTGGTGCGGCGATGGTGACACACGCAGCAGCAGCTCAAAATGAAGATGATTGCCCACACCAACCAAAACCCTGCAGGGGGGACGATTCAGCACAGACATGTTGTATTTACAGTGCAGCTCTGACAAAGACGGGTGTAATGTGGCGTTTGATGTTTTGACGTGAAAGTCATGAGCACGTTCACACAGGAGAAACATTATGTTTAATTGTACTGATGCAGTGATGTAACATAAAATCCCTGCTGCTAACACAAACATAACACTGCAGATCAAATCCTGCCTACATCTGGTTCTCACATTGTGAAACGTCCACATACTTGTATACTGTATCTACTGCATTATGTAACATACAACAGCATTATTTCTTCTTCTTCTTCTTTTTTTTTTTACTTAACCACCGTTTGAAAGGCCCAAGTCCATTTTTATCTTTATGACAAAGCACTGACAGACACTGGGCACATGCTGACTGGATTGTTTTCATGTCAACAGATACAAATACCAAAATGTTCAAATCTTAGGACCAAAACAATGAAATACATTTAGAGAAAGTCACTGAATATCCAAGCATCACGTGTTTGTTTAAGAACATTTTGTGCTTTTCCAATAAGGCATGAAGTCCTAATATTCTTCAAAGGAATTATTTGTGAATCTGTCGTATCTAGAGTCCAGTCTAAACAGCAGCAGAGAACCAAAACTGAGTCAGGCTTCAGAAACTACCCAGTTTGTGTTTACTGGCTGCCTGAAGTACACACGCCGCTACGTCTACACACAAAAATGTGGAGAACTTCACTTCAAGGACTACAAGGACAAGTAAGAATGTAAACTATACAGTACAGTGCATCTTTGCCCTTGATGTACTTTACAGATACATCAAGATAGAACAATGCCACAAGTTTCAACAAAGGTCTAACAATCACATCCAGGCAGTGACTGTGTCATACCTGAAGTCAGGTTGAAAGTGGCTCGTTTGTGAGAACCTACACTGAGTACAGGTCTCAGCCTTTGTCCTTGGATCAAGGTCTCCAGCGTGCGGGACTGGACAGGAGCTCCATAAATTACAGACACTGCGACTCTTACCAACCCAAATGTGTGTGCCGTGATTACAAAACCAGCTCTACTCTAAATCACCCAATAACAACTTGAGATTATCCCACCTGACAAACAACACACACTGCTCCTGCACTGAAAAATAGTCCAACCACTCCAACAGATTTAGTGCAACAGATTAATGAACCTGATACTGTGGCCAATATTAGTGTATTTTAGACATACGGGATATTGCGTGTTGATGTTCCCTATTAGCAAACTGACATAGTGTGAGTCCATCTGGTTTAATGAGAGATTCATAATGTCTGTAATTCGGCTCTTGTCCATTCCTGCATGTTGGAGAGGTCAGTCCAAGGACACAGGCTGACTTCAGACTTCAGAGGGGTTCATATTCTATCGTATTATTATACAGTCTCTCAGTGGACTCCTGCATAATCAATGACCTCCGTGATATCTATAATTTTAGATTTTTTTAATACTTCATTTTCGATTATTTAATAATGTTACTGACAACAAAGTGCACAACCAACAAGAAAAAAGCTCTTAATCTGAAAACATTCATATCTATTAATGATTTGAAGTGTATCATAAAGAATACAGTGAGCGAGGAACGCCATTGTTCTTCTGGAGTGGCCACTGTGTCTGAGTAGCTGATATTTTCTTTTATTGTTTATTGTGTATCTCGAGTGTGCTGATTTTACATGGCTGCTACCTTGGCCAGGTCTCCCTTGCGTAAGAGATTTCTGATCTCAGGTGGACTTCCTTCCTGGTTAAATAAAGTTAAATAAATAAAAAACAATTTACATGGGACCAACCTGCCCAACTTAAAAAGGGCACAGCATAGTTGTGTGCTGTGACATTTCCAACTTTTTTTCTAATTATTCCAGACAAGACACTCATCTACAGTTACCTGTATCAAACAACGTGAATCACACCCACTGGACTCTGCTCTCAGACTAATAATTCAGCAAGATGGGGCTCTGGGTTTCTCCCCCTATGATCTATTCTATTGTACTTTCTGCTCCTCCTGGGGCCATGGTGAATCATCAGCTAGATCATCACAGTCGTTTAACATCAAAAAGGTCAGTTCTGTCAAATCTTGAGTAGAGGGTAGGGCAAGGAGATAAAAGAGGGAAAAACAAGATACTTACACCAGAGCTCATAGTAGTAGCTGCAGCACTGAGACTCTCCGCAGCAGTGTCCCGACTCACAGACGTAGCTCTGGTTGTTCACACCCTCACAGTGCAGTAGGCTCTGTAGGACAAGCATGGAAACGCTGACACTTTAAAAAAGGAATATATTATCATCATCTCAACTTGGAAAAAATAAAACAACTTGAGGAATCTGGTTACGAAGTACATCGCATAGTAAAAAATGAAGAATTAATTTTTAAACTGATCAACATCAACTCTGACTAAAAACAGAAATGGTAAGTGCCTTCATTTAAGTAGCTCTTCAGTGTAGCGCTTCATAATCTGCCTCTCATTTATTATTCACACACACACACACACACACACACACACAGATGTGCTGATGGCAGCAAGCTAAGGTGAGGAGCATCTCGGGTTTGACTCTGGATTATCAGAGCATTGACTCCACTTCCTGACACACAGCTGCCAAAATATCATTTATCTGGGAAATGCTATTGTTATGATGACACTAGTGTTGTAGTCAAGACTGCCTAACCTGAGACCGAGTCAACATCAAGACCAGAGCAGACCAAGACCAAGACTTTAAGGGCGGCAAGACCAAGTCCAAGACTGAGACAAACCAATGCGAGACCATTTTCAAGACCATTGCTGTAGTCAGCACGGTACTCATAATAATCATGTGGCTGGATATTTACATTATTCCTCAGTTAAAAAGAAAATACTTTTTATATAAAATACCATATTTGATTGAAACAAAGTTTGGACTGAACAGGGGAACACAGCACAGAAGCTGCTAAAGTCTCCCGCTTTTGACGCTGTTGCAACCAGGTTTTTCAGATAGTTACGCAAGAAGATACTTTTGTAGAATAATTTGAATTATCTTAAAGTTATTGACCTACATGACACAAACCAAATGAGCCAGTGACAGAGACATTTGTCACTGCAGCTGTGATCTTGACTGGTCTTGAGAAGAAATCCCAAGTCCATCTCGACCAGGATGAGACCGAGTAAAAGTGTAGTCGATTCTGAGACAAGACCAAGACCTTGAAAATGTGGTGTCAACACCGGTGTCAAGTGCCACAACACTAGATGACACAAGCTAAATCACTGCAGGCTCAGCTTGAGACGCTACACGACATGTTCATTTGAGATCATCACTGTACAGAGTGGAGAGTCATTTTTCAATTGGACACTTTAGCAGAGGACCAAATGAGAGAGAGTGCATATGCAGTGGTCATTAGGATTATAAACATTTGTAACTGTTACGCTGGTCAGCCGTCTTGTTTCAGTCACTTGTAATTGGTTTTCAGTTAAGTGCCCAGGCTGACTCATACTAGTCCTCACATTTTTCAAGCTGTCACCATATCAGATTTTCACAACAACCTTATTGTGTCAAGAGGAATTCGTGGTAACAATCACTCATGATCTTATTGTGATATCTATAGAAAATTTGAAAAAAATAATGTCAGTTAAATTCACCTCCAGCTTTAATTATCATCTGTTAAATATATCAATATTTAATCACTGTTATATTTATTTCAAAACAACTACTAGAACGCAGGTAGATCCTTACAGCCCACACAACTGAAGTGCCTTGACCTGAGCGAGCAGCCAAATGTCATCTTTGGGGCTGTCTGTATCTAGCATGGCTGGAAGTGCTACTACATCCTGTTACAGAGTTCTGTAGCTTCTGTACTTTTCTAACTGACACTCCTTGTTGCCCACTGTTTTGCTCACAGCAGATATTTTGACTTGTCATAACAAAAAGTTGATAAAGTTGAGGAAGTTGTTCTGTTTAAACGCCTTGCTCTTTTTTCTGTTCTGCTGTTGATGTACACTACTGTCCCACAATGCAATGCACATTGGAGGTGGAGGCCCTACTCTAAGCTGTAAACACTAGAAATAATTTGGGAGGGCTGATGATAAAGGAATTCATCTTTAGAGGGTCTGATATGAAAAACGGTCTCTTGCACACCAACTACAAACAAAAGTAAACTATAGAAATAAGCATGAGGCACGTTTTGTGCGCAGTTAGCAGGATTAGGACGCAGCTTTGAAAAAAACAAAAAAAAACATAAAGAGAACTGGTCTTCGATTAAGAATAAGAATGATTACACTGCAGACGTGTAGTACCCAGCATTTATACTTAGCTATGGATCTGGAGTAAACAAGTCCTAGCCACTTGCTGGTAAGCTGCTAGAATTTCATCTGTGTTTAAGACCCATATCAAGTGCAAATTTTTGACCAGCAGCCAGTACAAAACCACTCAGTATGTTGCCCTACATTATTTCAATTTAAAACTTTAGCTGAGAACTAATCAGACCTTTGCAGATTGTATCAAGCCCAACAGTCCGATTACATCCAAAATCCACGGGGCATCCGCCTCAACAGCAATGTGACATTTAAAGTTACTGTACTGAGCCTATTATTATCATACCTGTAAAAAATTAAGTGTGAAACAGCTTGACAGATCAGACCAGAGAGTTCAACACAGAGCCAAAAGACAAAGGAGCCCTGTTATCAAAATTGCCTCATGAGAAAGGTCTGTGGACTTTTCCTGGAAGATCCTTCAAGGTGTTTTCTTCTAGATTATCTTAATGATTAGATACCCATACTTCTAAGAAGTTTTCTGTTTGGATTACCAGTGCAGGTCCCAGATGGAGAGGCATGATGATCCAGGGTCCAAATCTCAGACAAGTCCCCTCCACCTCATGGGTCATTATACCACAGAAGAGAAAGTCAAACAGCTCTCAAACATACTCTCACTCTCCTCCTTGCCTCTCTCTCTCTCTCTCTTTCTCTCGCTCTCTCTCTCCCCCCGTCCACCCTAACCACCCACACCCACACCCACAGGCACAAACACACTCCCTCACCCCACTCCAACCCAGGTCCAAACAGCGCACAAGGATTGCTCTACGGAAATTTCCAAGCAGGGGCTGAGAGCGAGCGCCTATCCGGGCCCTAAGCAGCATAATAATAAGGCATACACAGGCAGCGCAAAGTGTGAGGTGGGGAGAGGAGGGCAAGAAACGCACTGAGAAATCCAGACAGAGAGCGGTAACGCAGGAATGATCGGTCACACGCGACACGCTGGATCAGCACAAACCAGACTTCTGAGATTAAATGTAGCCACAGATTAATCATTCCTCATCAGCTGTTTCATTTTATCAATGTGACATGCTTTTAAAACCCCTGCCTGACACAGAGGCATTTCAGTCTCTGTGATAAACACATGATGTTCTGTTCCTCCGCTTTGTCTCTGATAACTTGAAGCTGTTGCTCACTAACTATTCTGCACCACATGCTCTCCGCCGGGCAGGCTGGACCCTTTCTGCAATTTGATACAGATAGCCATCTAGCTTTTGGGCCCTCAGTCTGTGCTGCAAAAAGACAACCATGTACAGAAGGAGCTCGGGTTTTCACAAACAGGCCTGCATACAGAAAAAAGTGCCCCCATCTAATCTTTAACAGGCATGTGACCCCGCAAAATAACTTGTGTTGGTGGAAAAGTGACAGTCAATCAATAAAACAGCTGAACCTGAAAAAATCTAGGTCATTTGAGAACATTTCTAACTGTTCATATTTACTTCTCCTGACAGACAGTGGCAGAGTAAAGAATCCGGACAGACTAGATTCCACTGTCTCCGTCCCAAACAGGCACAATGAAAATATCCTCCTCTCCCATGCTGTACGGCCAGATTAAATGCGGGTTTGGTTACAGTCCCAGAAATGATTGGTGCATTAGAAAATAATCAGCCTTAATAATGAGAAGCTGTTGAAACGAGCAGACTATGAGAACAGTTCAATAATCCCCCGGTGACTATCGAATACTGCTCCTGGAGATAAGTGGCTACAGTTCTTAGTTAATTCTTGACTGCACGGTCAGAGCTGATCCACTTAGCACAGGCCCCGAGGACTTGGCGAGTTAGCTGATGCATGCGAAGACCTCGGTGACCCCTCTTTTATTAACCTGTCCTCCGACAAAGAAAGGCGCTCCTACTTAGTCATTTAGATGATGTGCAACAAAACACTGCTGAGGCATCTGTAGCTGTACCACACATTCCTGTGAAGAGCATCTTTAAATTCCAACAGCTAACAAGCTTGTGAAATGATCAATTTTATCTCAAAGTTAGAACATCCAGTGTGTTGGCCAGGGGCTGAAACTTCACAACAGTTAGACAAACTCCAGCTGTAACTATTAAATAACTACGCTGACAGAGAGCTGTTGTTGCTCAGTGAGAGCTATCGCCAACGTTTCCAGTAACCAGACACTCCAGGCAGGGTCAAGCAGAACATTGGATGAATGGACCTCAACGTCTACATCCTACCAAGACAAGCTGTGCAAGTTAAAACAGCTGCAAATCAACATTTTTTAATGCTGTATCAATTATTACCAGCCACAAGAACATAGTTGGTACTGTTTTCAGCTTGTAGTCACATGTGAGTCACCATAGAAAGGAGGAGACACCGACTGCAGCAGGAGCTACCACAGCTTTGATTGATTTGACAAGTGTTTATATGCGTGGACAGATTTTTATCACTGTGATAAGTGTTACAACTGTGCAAAACAAACCTTTTGTAGCTAAAATAAAAAGAAAGGCCAGTTTTGGTCTGACAGGTGTTGACGGTAACTGGTGAGACGCCATCATAAGATGGTCTCTTGTTTTCATTGCTGGTTAATCTCCCATTTATTTATTTATTTATTTATTTATCGGGCAACAAAAAATAATAGAAAGGAAAGATAAATGATCTCATGTAGGAACTTGATCCAAAAAGAGTTTTGCTTGGAAAAATTAACCAAACAATTGAATATCACAATAACTGCAAGATGGTTTGATTTCAATCCACTACTCAACTAATGAATGAACTGAAGCTCTAATGGCAGTGTGAAAGAGTTCATTCTTAGTGATCAACTGATAAAAGCTGCTGCAAATGCCACTGTCATTAGGTGCTGTCATCTTTGCCATACAGACAACTTCTCACATTCTCTGAAGGCTGAACTCGCTGCCACAATGGAGACTGCAATAAACAGTGCTATTTCAGCTAGAGATTTGATCATGAGGAAAGTTTCTGTCAGGAAAGAGATCAGAATTCAACAAGACTCTCTGAACACAAGACTTCACCATTCTGCCGGCACTGGCAAAATCCCACTGCATGTGATCCTTTTGCACCAAGAGCATGACTGCAGCCCTCTGTGATCCACAGTGGTCACACAGGTGTGCTCCAAGGCCTCTGGTGCCCAACACACTGTCAGCACACAGACAATGAGATGTGTTACTGCCTAGGTGGGCATGATGCCGCAGAACAGGCCTTCTAACTTGGCTCTAATCTGTCAAGATGGGCTTGGATTTTCCAGACATTGTGAAACCACTTCAGTCAGTGACTGGAAATATTTGGTTAATGTGACCCCTTCTAATCCCTTGAAAGGGGTGATATGTCAATACTGCATTTATAACTTTCTCTACTTTATGAGACAACAGTCACTGAATAAATCACAGTGGTAGAATTGATATGATGTAGAAAGTTCAAAATGGCCAAGAAAAGTCAAAGGTTATACCATATAATCCTGCATGTGATAACAGTGGTAACTGAACAAAAAAGCTGAATCAAACAAAATCCATTAGATCTTGACCCCTGTGCCTTGATGTATTCAGAGACTCAGAGGCACTGCTCTTTAAGGGCACTGGGACTTTTAACTTTATAGTTCAGAACATTAGATAATGAGAAAACAAAGCGGGTGTTATCTTGTATGAATGGACTGGCCAGGTTCTGATATAAGTCAAAGTCAAAATGTTTTCTCAGGACAAACAGCTTACATTAATAGCAATGGCTACACATCTCACTGGAAAGCCGACTGATATGCACCTAGATATTAACACCTGCACATTTTTGATCGACAGCAGCGCAGTGGGTAAGTGATAATAAAGTATTAAATGTTTTCAGCTGCATTAGATTTTGATTTTTTTCCTCTTAGTCTCACTCATTGAGAAGTTCTTATGTCTGTGAACCACAAGAATGCAGACTGCTGTTACAGAATCTCTTCAGTCGTGCCACAAAAATTCTTGATACAGTATAAATGTGCTGTGCTTCTCTATGAAGTCATAAACTTCCCTTACTTTGCAAATTGTGTGCAGGTTTGTGGTTTCCTATTTATCACACTTTGTCTGCTCTTCAACTAAATCACTTGCATATCAAAAAGACATGAAATGCCTGCCAGTGTGCATGCCCTTTACATTCTCTACACTAAGCAGTCATGTGATGTGGATAACTCCTGACTGAATACACCCTATATTACATGAAATACACATGCTGATAAGAACCAGTTCCGGATGCTGACTAACAACATTCACCCACCCACTCAAATTATACAAGGGTTTGTGGAATCGTAACAAACACAACAATATGTAACAGTGCAGACACTGCATGTCTCAGAAATATGTACTGAGTCCAAAAAGTGATTTCTCTGATTCTCTCTGCTGGATGCTGCAGTCAGCTTTGAGAATGGGAAATGACTTTAAATTGGTTTCATCTTTTTTAGCTCCTCAGAGGTGTGGATTTAGAGTAAAAGTTATATACCCTACTTTAATACACTGTAAATATGAGTGTTTGTTTTTACAGAGTCATATGAAGATACACTACTAGTACAGTAATAATTCTCCTTGAATAACATTAATACTTTGAGGGGGGAAAAAAAGACCTCTGAGATGGTTGCTGTTGCTAGTAGTTACTAGAAATAGCAGGAACTAGTAGTAACTTTATCAATTCCAACAGAACAACAACAACATCTTGTCAGTGATTAACTATTAGGTTAGTTAACCGATATAATAAGAAGTGTTTTCTGTTTTGCTGGCACACGTTACAGTGTGTGTCTGTGTGGCTGCGTTCATACCTGAAGCGCTGCTTTTCTTATTTATGCAACTCACTTGTGGCTAAAATGTCAACCCTCTACCATAAACACAGCAGAGCAAGGCCCAGCTCTGACAGTCCGCTCTCCTCTGCTGTGCTAGGTACATTAGCTGTAGCGGCTAACAGCCGAGCTTGGAGAGCACGCTACGCTCCGTCTTGACAACACATGAAGAGTTTAACAATATCTTACAATAGCAGATGTAACATGCTGCAGTAATGACAGGAGTTGCTAAGCTACATTTCTGGTTGGACAGTTTGCTAACTTAGCCAGGTAACTAGCAAGCTAAGAGCTCAGTAAGAGCCTTGTTCTTGACTGCTCAACCTTACCCTGTCTACTGCGGACTCGGTGGGGGTGACAGAGCCGACAGCGTGCAAAAACAATCCCATTTTGAGAGCCGAACATACGCCTCTCATTCCTCCGAGAAGTGGCTACAGCTACGGTGAAAACACAAGCATGTAAACACTGCTGTTCACAAACTGTGTCCGAATATCGTCTACTAGTTCTCGGCCCCTGTCGCGCTCAGAGGCCGCTGCATGCGCCGCCTCCTCTGCGTACTGGACATTTCAACAAGGCACGGTGCTGGCGCAACTGGTTGCTGTCGGTGCCACTGGCTGATACAGCTGTTACACAAGCCGTTCCTCCGGCACAGGCACTCTGCCTCGGTCTGCTGGGTGTGGCGTGGGCTCCTCGACCCGATCCATGTGCGCAACGTGATGTGCGTACCGTTGCGTTAATCGCCACTCGTTTTGCGGACTGGCCCGCGATTGGACAAGCCGAGCCTACAGGAGAAGAGGCTGGCCAATCAATGGTCGGTGCGTCTCCAGTGCATGGCCTTGTTATCTTCCTGGCTTCCCCCTCCCTCCTTTTCACATGTTCAAAACACAGTTTGTGTCCTTTATTACCCAGCATCGAAACATTTTAGGTTGAATCACCCTTACTGGACTTCAGAGTGAAGAGTGATAAAAGTCAGAGACCAGTCTAATTTATACCAACTATGTCAAACTCACTTCTCAAAAATGACAGGGAAGAGATCTGTTATCACCTTTCAGTGTGTTTTATTACTCTTTTGTCATAAAAATATACTATATCGTGCCTTCCCTAATATAAATACCATAAAAGGGCAAGTCCACTCAACTTGCTAAATCACATTGTCACTTTCCTCTAACAGTATCAAGACCCACAGATTTCAGTGTTACCTGTTAAACATTGGAGGTTTCCACATTTGGCATTTTTGCTGCCTGCTGTGTATGGCTGATGCCTGCTGTGTATGGTGCGTTGGGGTTAGGTTAAACTGATATTTGTCATATATACATTTTTTTTAATGATTTCCCTTGTTACAGAGGTTAATTCAGAGACTGGCCATACAGATGTAAATCAAGGCTCTGGAAACAGCAAAAAACTACATTAATTATTTTATAACAGGCTTCAGGGGTGGACACTGTAGCAGCATGCACAGCTTCAACAGGCTGTAGGAGTAGATACAGCTAAGGTTAAGTTAGAGGACATCAAACCATTATATCTGTAAAATAAAATTAGCATTCAAGTCATAACAGGGTTCTCATATGATAAATGAAGCAGTGGAACATACTTAAAAATACTTGTTTGAGCATGATTTCTGTTTCTCATCATCTTCATTCATCATTGTGATTTTTCTACAAAACCAGATATGGTATTGTGATTGGCAAACCTTCACCAGTCCCTTTCATGAGGCTTCCTGTACGGTATGCCTAAAAGACTAAAAACATCCTCTTCTTTCTGAGTGGGAAGTGGAGTGCCACCATGCACCTTTACACTTCCCTGACGCACCACAGATTTGTTCAGGGAGTGCTCTGATAGACTCATGTTTTTTGTCTTTGCCAGGGCTCTCATCGAGCGGTTAAAGTGTGCTGACCCTGTGAAATACATGACAGCGCAGGCAAACTCATTGAAAGGCACTACGATGATGTCCAGCCTGCGATGGCGCTGGCTGGGTCCTGGCAAACGGCACACACCCATGTATTTCTTCTGCTCCCCATTTTCCTCGTGGCTCACAAGGTCATCTGTCAAAAACCCTTTGGAAAAAAAACAGATGATTTTCAGTCTCTCTGAAGGAAAACAAACCTAGTAGTAAAACATGAGAAAATCCGTTCCACCTAAAAAAGTTGGAGCTTACCACTGTCATGGAGGCTCTCTAACACTTTGCTGAAAACACCCTTGTGGGACTTGCTATCAGGATGAGATATAAGTACATCAACATCTCCACATGTGGCTTTTCCCCTACGGTAGGAGCCACATGCAATGGCCACCAGGCCTGGGTCTACAGCCACAACAGCATCTCTCACCTGCACGGACCCAGAAAAACAGACAAAATAGAAGCTGTAAGCTATAATGATCAAAGGGGCTTTTCTTTTAATCTCTGGACTCTCTATAACAGTGTTTATTTTGTATGTTTTCTCCGTTTTACTGTGTCCCTTCCCCTGGCAAACGTTCACCTGTTCCCAGCCAAATACTGGGAGGTAGGCTCACTAAAGCATCACATTTTATTTTGACAAGCCTATGGGAGTACACATGCTTTAGTCATTTTTCTCATGTGTGCTTTCTATTTGGCAGCTTTAAAGGAAAAAGAAAATCTAAGTAATACTATCTGAAAACAACTAGGGTTGTACGCAAGGCTCTGGAGTGAACAGGTATCTGGCTAACTTGAGATGCAGCAAGTTTAAGAGTTAGTTTTCCCCTTTGGGATGCTCCACTTTGTGAGAATATAGTCTGGTTTTCCCATTATAAAGCAGCCAAGGAAAGCTGACACAAACTTTTTCCTACTTTAGCCTTTTGCTTCCAAATTTCTAAAGGGTTAGAGGCAGAATCGTGTTCAGGGATATCTCACCTCCACATACATGACTTAACAATTTGAATTGTGAAAAGAAGGAAACATACGTCATCAATCAACTGTAAATGTCACATGCAGACATGCAACCAATTAAGATGTATTACCACTTTCTCTATGGCTGCTGCTTCCTCTCTGGGCATGCGGTCTAGAAAGTCATCGTAGTGCTTCAGTCCTATTTTCTGAGTGTTGGTCAGGTGAGCTTTTGTGCGGATGTCCTCCAAAGTGCGAAATCCCTGATACACACACACACACACACACACACACACACACACACACACACACACACACACACACACACAATGTAAAAAGTAAAAAAATCAAGTCATACATTATATATTTGTTTCCTATCTCTTTCTTGCTTTTGCTAGTAATTTAATTACTATGTTTTTGTTGTAATCTTTTGACAAGGCTTTATTTTATACACACTTCCCACAAAAAAGTTCAGAATTAAATCAAAATTATAGCCCCAATGATTCTGGATGTGTGAGACAATGGTTCAATAATGGAGAATTCATAAAATCTATTGACATATGACTATACATATCTTTAAGCCCATAGTCTAAACAGAACTCTTTGAGACAATTTGGATTTTAAGGAGCTGTAAAGGAGCTGTACTCTGGATATGCTGGATATTTTGCAACTGAATATAAACTTGTCAGTGCTACCTGCTGTGCAAATTATGTGCGGAAATATTGTTTCATAAGTACCGCTTTGGTATTTCTGCACTGAAATTTCTTGTTCCTTTATCAAGTGACACATACCAGTTTATGGTCAGTAATCTAATAGTAGCACTGTATCAGCCCACCAGACTCATGAGACACAAGCAGGCACAACACACAAGAGTAGCTGTAACACTCCTGTGTGTTAACCTTACCTGATGGTACCACAGTTGTGCAGTTTTAGCTCCTGCGCCCCAAATGTTGGTGAAAAGTTCCAATACCGGCACAGCCTCCCCGATGTGATCTAGCTTCCGGAGATGACCACTCTCCATGATCTCATCAATTTTGTCAGCCATTCGTTTTCCGATTCCTGGAATTCGACAAGCCTCCTGAAACAAACAGAAAAAAAAGTTTTAATTTAAATTGAATATAAGCAAAATAATTTCAATAGTGTGTGGTTAAATAATCTGTGTGTCATCCAACAAAAAGTACTTGCTGCAGTATATCCACCAGCTATATATATATATTACTGACAGCCTGCCACCAGCATAACTTTAAAAGTATTTGTGCTACATAACCTGATATGATGTAACAGGCTTGTGGTAACTCTTCAGTGCGTTGACAGCCTTGGAGTATCCCAGCGCCCTCCACTTGTCCCCCTGGTGTGTGTAGGCCTTGGCCAGTACTTCTAGTTTGTCGGTGATGTGCTTGTTGAAGTTATTACTTTTAGACTGAGAGGACTGGGCACAGACCCACTTCCCTAAGACTGCCTTCTGAGCTGCAGAGTCGGTACTGGGGGTGAGGCTGGGGCTGGGATCCTCCTCTTTGGGGTGCTGGCCAGTGATTAGTGCTTCCAGGTCACTCTGAGAGACACCATCTTCATCTCCCCGCAGTTCTTCTTTGGTATCTGGTACAGTCTATGGGTAGGATTTAAAATGAAACTACAATCATGATCCAAAATACACAAAAGTTTCAGCAAATTATTCCTGACCAAAAGACTGATTCATCTGATAAATGACAATTAATATTATCCTGGCAACCTACCATGTCTAAGGTCTCTCCTGCCATAGTTTGATGAGACACTGGCTCTACAAGAGTTTGTGCCGCAGGCGTGACATCTGGCAACTCTTCTTTAATATTTTCATGTTGTGCCTCAGAGACCCTAAGTGGACAGAAAATAAAAAGCTTAAAGATTGATGACTCACTGAGACTTCTATTATATAGCCACAATCTGTGTGCAGTGTATTGAAGTGTATATGTGCATATTTAAATCATGAACTGGAAACATCATTATTTCCAACTGCAATTAAGATAGGCATTCAGAAATGAGCAGCTTTTTCCACAAATAACTAGAAGCTTATTAACCTTTCAGGTAAAAGAAGACTGTAGCTGGTCACATCCTGCAGTTGTTTCTCACTGATGCACAAGCTCAACCAAGTGCATTTCACCAGTTGGACTCCAGAGGGCATACAATTCACTTTCAGCAGGCGCAGAGCCCTGTCATGGTCCATGTTGTCATCTACAACAACATGAGTGACACAGGGACACAGTGAGTCCTCTGTCTGACCTCCATTCTGCTGAATTTGTCTTTGAAAGATCTGGCATCTTGCATTTCCTATTCCAGCAGGCAGGATGTATATGGTGACACCGTTAAAAGTGCTTCCTGAGGCAGAGAATGAGAACAGATTACCATTAAAAAAAACAAGATACATTTCGTACTTTGGTGTTAACACTATTTATCTATGTCTCTATGTCTATGTACATCTTAATCTAGCTTCTTTGAGTGGTATTTACATTTTGTTTCATTCATTTTCACACATGCACACACAATAACAACCTGTGACATCACATTCATCTGGTTTCTTCTTCAGTGGGGGGGCCTCCTTTCCCTGTAGTACTCTGGCCCGTTTAACTTTAGGGAAAGCTTTCATGATCCCATGACGAGGTTCCATCTTGTCTGCTCAAAGGGGGCACCAGAGGCCTGTGGCACAAAGGGATATTTAAACACTATTTTTGTTATTTGTGTCCTTTTATACTTCCTTTTTATTCAGCAAAATTGACAGTAGCAATGTATTATAAAAAATACTGAGAGGGGTTGTGCATTCAATATAATGTTGGAATAGAATATATGGAATAGGTAACATACTCAAATATTCAATGTAAAAGTGTGATCATCGTACAAAGAGCCCCCTGTGACTGTTCACTTATCAATATACAATATCATTATCAATATGTCACACAGAAACAGACAGTACTGGGACATATACTGCAGTGCAAACGACATACAACGACAACGAGCAGAACAGTTCCTCAGACAACAGTTCCTCATTTTGTGCCCCGATGTCAACTGGGCGCAGTAACAAGAACAATACTCCTCCAGTAGATTTTCAGACAGTACTTTAGGGCTACGGCTGAGCGAGCTGCTTTCCAACTGCCTAATTGATTGTTTTGTATTGATATATTAAGAAACAGAAGCCAAATTAGTACATTTATCGTAGTTACAGCGTGTTCCAGTGATTAAGGGAGTGGAACGGCACAATGTGAGGCTGTTTCGGCTGGACTCCGTGCCACAACAGCTCATTCTGCTTCATAAAACATTTGTTTTCTCATGTTATCCATAGACTGTACATAAACAGGTCTTAGCTTTAGCTTCTTATGCTAACACTGCAAACAGCAATCTGTCGCTGTTTTGTCCGTTTTAGTTAGTCTTTTCACTTAATATAGATACAACGTTTTAACCCATTACAACACACTCGACTACAAAAGTGTATTTTAAGCAACAAAAAACCCCTCAGTAAATAGTAAAGGTTTGGGTCTTACCCCTCAGATGGAACCATACATGGAGAAATCCCTTCGGACGGACAACAAACCTAAACGTTTCACTTCCGGGTGAAGGACTAGTTGGGTTGAGCCACGGATCTTATAAGACATGCATGGGTTGAGCACGGTTACTATGGTTACGGAAGTCCTTTACAGCAGACACTGTGGGTAGAAACATGGCAGTGCAGAACTGGAGTAATATCTTAAAATCATCAAAGAAAACAGCTTTGATACACGACGGTGAGTACAGCCAACAACACATAGCTTTATCGATAGAAAGCTAACTGCTTGGGAGAATCGCCTGCCTAATTTAGGCTAGTTGTTAACAGACTGTTAGCTATTGTTAGCTTATATTCATTTACAAGACAACAAGCAGGTGGTCTCTCATCGAGCACAATCTATAGCCCAGTAACTAAAAAAGGAATGTACGTAAGAGGATGTTAAGGAGGAAAACATCAGGCTAATTGTGAGATCTGTAGTCTACGAGAGTGGTTTAAAATCCTATTAGCATCTCTTCTGACTTGATGCTAATCCTTCATCCATGCATGCTGGTTCGATATGACTGATATTTCATCAAATATAACAGAGTGAAAGAAAGACTAATATAATATAGGAAAGTAATATATTGAATTATACACAAGTATTATTTCATTATGTATCATCCCAGTTCGAGGTTTTATCACAGACCACAGACTGGGTTATTACAGAGACAATTTGGCTTTTTTGTGTGAAACTAGTGACACATCATAGGTTTTTTTCGCATTGTGTGAGAGTAGATTTTTTTCTTTTGTGTGCAAATATTTATCTGAATTTCACTTCTAGGGTCAAGGAAGATTCACTACCTCTTCACGGATGGAAAAGAAATGGCTGAAGAATATGAGTTGGAAACAGATGAGCTCATGGGTAAGCAACAACTTTAGGGTTTTGTACAGCTGCAGTGGGGCTTCTTAATTATATATCATTCAGTGGATTTAATGACTTTTGCTGACTTTTGAAATGTGGTGCATTTCAGTGCGGAAGTGGCGGCAAAAAAGCACACTTGGAGGTCAGGGTCAATGGCAGGTAGAGATCGGGCTACCACATGCCACTCCTGCCACACCTTTGGACTCTGTTATGATCAAGGAGAGCTCCTTTAGTGTGGGTTTATTTTGACTCTTGAATTACAATTGAACAAACACATATTCTCATTTGACCTAGAACTGTTTCATCTTAAAAGCAGATTTGAATATCTTCATTTCAACAGCCTGTATTCATACGACAAGACTCAAAGAGCAGCTTTCAGTGGAGAATCCGCCACCTTCCCTATCCTAAAGATGTCTTCAGTGTTTCTGTGGAGCCATCTGAGAGATGCATAGTCATCAAAACATCAAACAAAAAGTAAATATGCATGACAATACTGGTTCTCCTTCAGCATCTTGTCTTTCCTGCACGTTGCACTTGTTGCATGTAATCCTTATCTCCTCCCTATAGATGGCACTGTGTACAATGCTTTTGTCGATACTGGCACAACAACCCTATGACATCTTCTCCTTGTCTTCCCAGGTATTATAAGAAGTTCAATATCCCTGATCTTGACCGCTGTCAGCTGCCATTAGACTGCTCTGCCCTCAGCTTTACTCATGCCAACAACACATTGATGGTCACTGTAAGTTCTACACTGCAATTAAAAATAAAGTAATGTAAACATTAATGTTGTGAAATCAAACACAAATATAATGACTCAAACATTGAAGATTGATTCTTAAATGTGTTCTTACCTAAAATGCTGAATGCACTGTCCTGAATAGCATAATCTCAGCAATATTAATAATGACAAAATAATCTAATCTGTCTTTACAAAGAGAATTCCCAAGGATCTGTCATCCTCATGCATTTTAAATTATGAAGGTCCACAAAATCTTAACTTTGATTAAGTAGTGATGGGTGCAAGATCTTTTCTTTTGCTTATTTTGTAATTCAGTTCTTCTTCTACACACTGTCAGGTTTTTTGAGATTACAATTTTTTTCCCCATTTCTTTTTGTTTTATATGCTTTGTATTCTGTATGGCATTTCAATATGATAACACTGAGAGAAGGGAGAGAGGGAGAATGCTGAAGTAATTATTTTTCTTCTTTCTTGTCCAGTACAGAAAACCTAAGGAGATCTTAACCCTTGAGCAGGAGCTACTGAAGGAGCTGAAGAAACTGAACACAGTGAAGGACACCGCAGAATGCGACGGCAACTGCAAAACTCAGTGAATTGTGACTGTGGGAGCGAGAGAACAAATCTGCGTCGCATTTAAAGCAGATCCTCATGGCATCATTTTCTAATCATGTGAACTCTTGTTCATCTCAATCCCTCCATTTAAAGGACCTTTTCTGAGTGCCTTATCTATGACTTAGTGCTTTGCATTAGATTTACTAATTGAAGTCCATTTCGTGGAGTTGTTAATGGTGCAGTTTGTCCTTTTCTTTATATTTGATTCAGATACTTTCAGTAAATATACACCAAGTGCTTCTCAGTTTCACAGGCACATTTATAAACTTTTTAGATGGACCAAATTATTTCTCTTTGAAAAACAATTTCACAATTTACTTAAAGTATTTGTATGGAAATTATAATTGTATCACAACAACATCTATTTTAGTTACCAAAGCTGCTAGGAAGCCTGTTGCCCTGGGTCACATAACCTACCACCCTCCTTTCATTGATGTCCTTGTAAAACACTCAAAACATACAATGCCTCATCCCTGTTCGTTCCGGGGTCACTGTTACGAGCACGTCCCATTTGTGTTAACTGAATACCCTTATGTTCCTTGCATGTAGAGGGCCACCCTGAAAGCCATTACTGAAACTAGTGTTACCGTTTCCCGTTACAACAGAGGGTCACTCTGACTTTGTGGTCTCCAGCTAAAACTCCATGGACAAAAAGTAATGGGAGCGACTACTGCATAGGTTTGTTCCATATTGATTTGATATTCTCCCCTTAAATGGACAAATGTTATGTTTTTTCACAAATGTTATGTTTTTTCTTCAAAATGTGACATTCATCCCCTTTTTGTCCACAAAGTTCAATTAAAAAAAGGAAAAGTCCTGTCAGAAGAACTTGTACAGTGGATAACAAAAAGTGTTGTGTAAAAGAGACAATGGCATTTAAATATAGATTGTTTCAACCTTGTGATTCCTTGCATTTTTTACCACTTGTCCAAACCCAGAGAGCAAGTGCAAAAAGCAGAGACAAAACCACAGGTCTCTCACTATTGTGCCTTGTCTTCCTCCAGATGGAAAGAACAGGAATATACGAAAACATCTTAAAAGCAGCCTGTCCTGTTGTTTTGCAAATTCTTGAGAGGGTCTTGATGGAACTTTGGCATGCATTCATAAAAATGAATGCAAAAATGCATTCATACATACTTGATTAGGTAGTGTTTGTCTATTTGGTTTCTAAGGCGTGTGGTGTTGATTCTCAATGAGTATAACATGAAAAAAGTTTCTGTTTAGCAGATGCATCAACACCAAGCAATATGAGATCTTAATTTTGCTAATTTTCCTTAATGTTGTACAGTTGTTAGAGCATGAGCTGCTGTCAAAACAAATTCCTGTGGCAGCAAACGCCAACTAACAAATTGGACATCCAGCTCATGCATTGTGAGAGCAGCCGGGTCTTCTTCCTCCCCTGTCGTTTGGCCTCTGATGGTCATGCTCAACTGCTTCTGGGAAGAGGGTTTCTTTTCTGCCTTCCTTTCATTCCCGAATGCCTCTTCCCAGCCATTCCCACTCTTTCAGCCGATGCCACATTCTGCCACACAGGCCCTGATGCTTTTTCTGCTACCCCTCAACTCCCTCTCTGCACCCCCTTCCCCCCATCCCTCTTACCCCTCCCTGTGTGACTGGCTTCTTTTTGATAACTGACCCCTCCTTGTGTTATTATTCGAACCCACTATTGTATAACATGCCCTTTTATATGAGGTTTCACAAAGGGCCCATTTGATCAGAGAGTTACGGTGTGCGATCGTGAGAAATGCAACTACATGGTGGTAACCTTTGTTTGGGCCAAAATGGTGGGCTGACCTCATCGCTTTTAATGCATAGCTTGGGCCATTCAGGCCCAAGTCTCACTTGCTGAGCACATTGAATTCAGTAGCCTGTCACAGATATTGCCCCCCAGTTATCTGGGTCTCCAGCTTGAGGAAGAGGAAAGAAAAAAAAACAACAACTGTTTTTTTGAGGGCAACCAACATTGTACGCAAGCTTTCCATCCCAAAACAACCACACAAGAGAAAAGCCGAGCAGTATGTTGAACTGATTCTTTAGTGGTTTTAATATACACTCTACAATAAATATTTCCATCATTTGACGTAATTTACATTTTTACAGTAAAAATATATTCATATATGTAGAAAAACAGGTTAAAATTCTCCAAAATGGCCCCCTATAGGCAAGACTGTGTCAACTGAGATGCTGTAGCCACAAGAAAATCCACAGATAGCTGCCGTGTCTAGCTTCATTGTAGTCATTTCTCTTTTAAACATTCTTTGTTTCTGAGCTGGCTAACTTCTAACCAAAGTCACTGTAGTTGAGCTCTTCTGTCCTATAACTGCCCCCTGATTTAATAGGGGAAAAAAACTCTTTCCTAAAGTCTGTCTGAATTGGAAATAACTAGCAGATTAGATAGTCAATGTTTACATACAATCCAGTACAAAGAATTACATAACAAGTCCACAAAATGAGGCAAAAATTTTATGGGAACTTGGCTGTAAAAGTTGATTTTGCTGGGAGCACTTGCTGTCTCTTCTAGTGGTTCTTCTCTGCCGGTTCATCCACAGTTCTCCCTCAGTGGTTTCAGTCCTCAGCGGCCCCCTGAGCGCTGGTGATGGGAATGTTTAGTCCGCTTGCTGAAAGGGTGCACGGGGACAGGGAGAGGAAGAACATCAAACGGTCTCCTCTCACTCAGCAAGTGGCCCCTGGGTAGACGCTTCATGAAGTGGGCCTCCCTCTGATGCTGCTTGGTCTTGGAGGCCTTCCTCGGACGGCCCTTGCGTGTGAAAGCCATATACCAGCCCTCGTACTTGGTGTTCTGAAGGGCCGTGTAGTTGTTTTCCAGAACAATCTCAGTGAAGATGCAGTCTTTGCCTCGTCCTTTCCGCTGAGATAAAAAAAAAAGAGGGGGACAAGCTGACAAAGTTTGGACAATTTCCAGGAAGCAGAAGCATTGTCTTTATTTCCATTAAATCAAATTCCCTTTGAAACATTGAGAGGGCTGCTCAGACAAATCTAAAAATCTAATTTGTCCAGGCTTTAAATGTGTCTCAACAATGCATCACCATAAACTGCAAAGCTGGAATAACATTTCCAAGAAACAGACAAACTTCAAGAGGATGTTATAGGCTTGTGCAGCCACAGAACGATGAATTCCAGATTACCTTGCCGATCAGCTTCCCCCTCTTGTTCATGCATATGTAGTATCCTGTCTTCACCCCTCTAATACGAACACGACTTCCAAAAGAGTCCGTCTCCACCTCCAGTTTAGCTGCACAGACAAAACAAATCACAAATAATGAGATGACACAGTTCTGACATGGTGCAGACATGCAGATTATTATGTTACAGTGTGTGAGACAAATGAGCGTCTTTCCCCTGAATGTATTCCTTATGTGCGGCCTGAGAGTGTAATAAACTGGAGTTACATCATGTCATCATTAAATGGCATTAAATCGCTTTGAGGAGATCATGACCAGGGAACCAGAATCATAAGGATGGCAAATAAATTTAATGACCCGGCAGTCACCTTTTACAAAGCACGCAAGCCTTCCAAAATAGCATCAAATGATAGTGATTTCACACAGTGTGATTGTTGTTGAATGTCTGTAAATGCTGTGCTGTGATGCAGTTCAGACTGGGAATAAAGGAGAGTGAGAATACTGCGGTTAGGGACACAGCCACAAGCACAGAGCAGCGGTCAGATTTGGGCCGGTTACAAGTGTGACACCCACTTAGGATGTGCAGCCAGTGTGTGCATGACTGACTCTGTGTGTGTGTGTGTGTGTGTGTGTGTGTGTGTGTGTGCATGAATGTGGGTGTAAGCAGAGAAATTAAAAAGACAAAAGAGCACACAGGAGAGGCAAGGAGAGGAAAAGGTATAAAGTGAAGATGCTGACTTCACCTCTCCTTATAAATTGAGTCATACATTGAGTTGTAAAGCAATGAAAATTCCTCATAAAATGAGCCTCCAAAAAGCAGGCAGCAGGCATAGAGAAGTGGATGGATGGTGGTGGCTGTGGTGGAAAGATGGCTAGACACACCAAAATCCTTTGGTGACAGGAATTCTGCTGCCTTTAGGTTTAAGGCACTTTTTTCCCCTGCTAGAAGTAAGCGTCCCTGCTGCAGTCCATCATAACAGGTGTCAAGGACTTTCTGGACCACCAACACATTACAGAAATAAATTACCATCATAAGGCTGCAAATGATGGCAACACTGATGCCACTAACTTTGTTTACAGTTTCTATTACTGTTTCTCCTGGCTCAGACTATTTTCCTAGAGGCTGCCATAAAAGACATAATTTATGCTGCTTTTCAACACCGCACCGCGCACCATTGAATTCAAACTATTCCCGTGTTTGTAAGGTGAACATGTTTCGTATTTTACTGTTTTCCTGAGGTATAAAGCCATCGAAATGTAAGAAACGATGGCCTTTAGCTGTCATCGCTTTTTGATGGCTCTGGCCACAGCACACGGACTTTAAGAAGTAAACTCGCTTTATCGTTTCAGAGACAATAAAAAGTGCTTTCCCTGAGTGGAATAACATGTGTGCACCTTCGTCCGGCTTCATTATTCAATTTAAAAATGCGATAAATATGTAAATGTCGACGAAGGTTAAGCTAGGCTATTTAGCAAAAGGTTCAAAAGTTATTTAAATGATATTCTCGCGATATTTAGCTTATTTCATTATCCACGTGCTGCTGCTGCTGCTGTGGGTTAAATCCTGCTTTGATTGACACTTAACTGTGTCATTTGTAATTAGAAGACACGTCTCTCTCAGGCAGCCTAACGTGTGTCTTACCGTGCACGGCTCCGTCGTCTCCGTTGGCGTTGACCCTCTTGTTGGCCAGGACCTGGACATGTTTCCCGCTGGTGCGGCTGTACAGCTGGTAGGTTCGGGTCAACCGGCGGCTCATCCGGTCCGACAGCCGGCTCTGCTCGGTGACATGGTGCTTGAAATTAGGAGGAGACTGCACAGAGTTCTGTCGGACAATATAGGAAACACATGTCATGAAATATGAAATCACTTTTTAATGTCGCAGAATTTTACTTTGCAACCGAGGAAAGCCTGAAAATATTAATGTCAACTGTGAAGCTTGCCAGTCAAACGGCCAGGGCCCTGCCCTGCTGTCCCACACTTCATTATGTCATTCATCATATTTAAATAATTCATCCTGCTTTTTTTCTTTTACCATCGATGATCTTTCGCCCCTTCTTGACTTCTTTTTTTCTCATTTCAGCATTTCTCCATCCACATGTGTTTTTACAATTACTTTTTAGGCTGGAGCTTACTTCTTTTCAAGATGTTTGAATTGTTGCCAATTGCCATAGCGCTCATAATAAAATGTTTTCATTGTTATTGCAGCCCATTGCAGATGTAGAGACAGTGGACTATGAGCTGCTAAACAGGGCGCCTGAATACCTGTTAAGTTTTACTTAGTTAGTTAATGGACTTTACGCAACATTAGCGGTTTTTATTGAAGTGAAAATGTGAGTTACCTGTGCGTAAAAGCAAAGCGCCGTGAACTGAAGTAACCTGGGGGGAGAAGGGGAAAATGAAGAGCTGTAACCTGTTGCTCGAATGGCAGCGAGTTACACAAGCAACTTTATCATCCTGACACCTCTTTACTTACAGATATCCTAACCTCGATGTTCTCAGCCTCATCTTGTAATAGTTCAAATATTGCTTCATGAATACTCCACTGATTCAGTGCTGGAAGCCCTTGGAAATACAGTTCCTCCTGGTGGGGATTTCAACCCAGTTTTATGCCCCTCTTGTTACACATAGACGGTGATAGCCGTGACAATTAAGAGATCCGAAACTGTCAGGGTCCCATACGGTTAAAGGGTCCAGTCTCCGCTCTACTGATACATGAGAAAGTCCAGAGGATTTAAAGGCGCTGCGGTGCCAATCCAAACTGAAAGTCCGGAGAAAGTGTCGCTGTCACCAAAGCACCTCCACCAAATCCTCTTCGTGTCAATCACTCTCTCAGCAGTGAAAGTCTTGATTCACGTTTCAAGTCGAAATAAATCCTCTCGGACTCTCTGTGACAGCAGTGGAGCTGATTTAGATTTTTACGCACGGATCTTTACGCACGAGGGATTTCCTAAAAAAAAAAAAAAAAAAGTGATTCAAGAAAATGTTGAATGAATTCCATGAGTGACAGCTCGGACTTATTTGTTTTCTGTGCAGTTAATGCAATGGTACCCAGGCTGTCTCTCTATCAGATGCACAGATAGTAAGGCTCCAACATCAACCTCCTCCCACACGTGTGTTTCTTGTGGTTGCCTCCAGTCCGCATACAGCATCTGTCTCCCTCTACATTTAAATACTTTAACTTGCGGGAAAGTCAATATCCTCGGCGAGAGCAGGCGGAGCGTCCAGGCTGGAGCCAATTTGAAACTGAATACTTGTTAAAACACTTTGCCTATTGCTTTGCAACTATTTGCTTGCAAATCCCTATGCACAGCATTCATCATGTACACAATTAAATAACCTGTGGAAACATCCACCATGATGAGGAGAGGAGCTTATTTGTGGGTTAATATTCAAGTTAGATGATAAAAAACAGTATTAAAATAGCTTCCAGAAAGTTTTTACTAAGTGTTTATTCACAATCATGAACATTAACCTCATTTTGCACATGCCACATTACAGTGCCTTCATACATGTAAAAGCACAGTGCACTTGTTTTTCTATAAGCACAGGCATCCGCATGGAAAAATTCCCTGGCATGTACTTAAGAAAATCTACAGTTACATTAACTTATTCCCTGGCTGCAGGTTAGAGGTTGGTTGGTGGTCCCACAGGACAGACCTTGATGTACTTTTTCATCCTACATATGTAAGTAATATGTATTCCATGTGAACACATGACACAAAATGGTTTTCACATAACATCTAAAGCCTTTGCCTAGGATACAAATGCTCTCTCACTCACAATCGCTCTTCCATAACTTTTTCACAATCCTGGTTTGATTTTCGAAAAGTGTGTCCTGGGCTGGGTGTGCTCCTTTCACAGCATGGTTTCATGCACTACATCATGCAATTATATTGTAATTATTCTTTGTGACAACAGAGCAGCAGGGTTTTCTTCAGGGGAACGTGACCGGTGCACATTCGTCTGATAAGGAAGAAAGGGGATAGTTGTAATGTGGAATACCTTGAACACTGTAAGGAGCAGAGACTCCTGACTGCCCTTGATTAGTTGCTGCTTGTGTCCAACATGTGAAGAAAGTTTCTGTGGATATGGAATTTGTTGTTTGAAGTTGTTTTTATCTCCATAACTTCAACCTACATCCACACACCCTCACAACTAATAGGATAAGTTTGTGAAGTAATGCATAACTTTGTAAAACTTTTATCTCGATGCATGTGTCAATAGCTAGTGTTACATTTTACTTCACTTGACTTAATGCGTCTTTCTGTTTGGTTTTGTAACAGTCATTTCAGATATTTGTGCTAGATTTTGAAGTTAAATTCTGTTAAAGTATCTTAAATAAGTGAGGAAATACAGATGAAACTTGAAACAAATCTTACATTTAACTCCACTCTCTGCTGCTGCCTTCACTGTCCCTGCACGTACAGATGAAATAAACATTAAGAGTGTCATTCACAACTTGAGAAATGACTGTGACTTAATAGTCTAAACGCAAAATGGTATTAAAACATCAGCGGCTGTCTTCTAAATCTCATCTGAGTCCTCATGACACCATGAGTGAGACTGATTTTAGGTGACATCAGTGTCTGGATACTGAGGCTTTAAATCAGACTAGAAGTGCTAATATAGATTTACTGACTCCAAACCTCAAATCCGATTACCGGCCTAATGAGCCAAAACCGATTTTTGGACTTCGGCTCTTACCTGTGAGGCTCCAGAAAGGCAGGCCCACGTGCTCTATGTGAACGCTATGGGAAACTTTTGCACTATTCACACTGAGCAGCTGTAAAAGAGTAAAATATAATATATATATAATTGTGTGAGTTTGGTCAATGTCTTAGCTGTAAATCAGTCATTTTAGCCAGTGCAGGGGATTTAGGGGGTGAAAATGGACCTGCCTTATTAGTTCCAGTGGGACACAGCAACAAGTGATTTTGCCACCTGGAACAATTCAGCACTTTGTTTTTTCATATTTTGACCCCTACGAAGCAGCGATCACACATCCTAATATGAAATCCACATGCATCATAATTAAAGCTGTTCAGTGTGTGTGTGCGTTTTAAGACCACACAATGACTCATCACGGTGCTTCTTAAACTGTTTGAACCCACAAATGAGTCCACTCACAAGTCATTTAAAAGTAATGTGATTAAGAAGCAGAGGAAACATGGACCTCTCCATGGTTAGTCTCTGTGTAACTGAAACCCACCATAATAGACTTAGAGACTCAAATTTCACTTTTAGGTTTCGTAATATACACATATTATTTTCTTTCGCTGATGATGCATAACATACTGTGGCTCATATCAGATAAGAACCGGATGAATGAATAATAAGTAATAATGCTGGCCAGTGTTGGTCATCGATACAAGAATATCATGGAAATCATCAAAATTTATTTTTGCTGTCTAACTTTTAGAAGCTTTGACTGCCAACGTTTAATTCTGTTTGATTCAAAATAGATAAGGATACAAAAAAAGTGCTATCCATTACAAAGTTCATCTGTTGACATTCCCTCTGCAAACAGGCAAATCAGCCTCTTAATTTGGCAAGAGCAACACTATTTCACTAGAAGATGACTTTCCCCTCCAAAACACTTGCCAGTTTGCATCTTTGTCTGCTCTTGTCATGGCCTTGGATCAGGTCAGCCAATACCAGACAATGGCAGAAGTCATGTGTCTTTATTTCCAGGAAAGCTGTCTACAGTATTTCTCACCCATTCAGTGACAGCTGATGATAACAGCAAGTGGATACATAGCAATGATTTTGGATCAAATATGGCTGAAGATAGAAAGAGCAGGTCTTCAGTTCTTTTATTTTAGGCACAATGTGCACAATGGTGTGAGAACATTTTGTCATGTGAATTTGTGATTCTACATACGATGTGTGTTTTCTCCTGAGTGATTATTATATAGTGTTTGTCAGCTGTATGAAGAGAATGACAAGCTTTTATAAGCTGTCTTACATAAAGAGATGTCCTGATAGCAGAGTTATATTGATTTTGTTAAAAAGGTTTCCACTTGTATTGATATAGAAAATCTAAGGGTATCTCATCTTACCTGATCTGTGCTATTAAAGGAAGACGTCTATCCACTCAATATAAGTCTATGCTAGTTCCCTGGGGGCGTCTTGACTCCAGGAAATCACTGCACCCAGCCAAGAAATAGTCTTGCACATAACCCCAGTAAACCCACAACATGTCCTTTTTAGTCTGAGTTTTAGCCATGATTCAAGGGGCCTTTAGTATGTGTTCTGCTGCTGAACATGGCGTCTTGCTAGGAGCAGGAGGTGGTGATTATATGTTATAATGTACCCTCTGAGTAGTGCAAGGATTTCAGGTCATATTTGAGGACACAGTGACTCACTATTGGAAAGTGATGACACAGGGCAGCGTGCAAACTTCATTAGATGAAAAGACGTGACAGAGACACTTCTTGGTGAGGAAAGTCAGAGGTTTGAGCTCTAAGTCGCAGCCTTCCTTTAAGATTGGTAGGTAACAGGTGTTAATGCTAACATTGGCTATAGCATCAGAGGTGTTGGGTGGCATAGTTTTCACAAAGTCAGACTAGGTGCTTCCCCTTGTTTCTAGCCCATATGCTAAGCTATAAGCACATGCAGTATCTCCCTGACAATCTACAGCTTTAGAAAACTTGACAGAGAACATTTGGTTCAGTGCTATGAAGTTGATACATCTATTTAACTTCACTACAGTCTACAGCAGCCACTAACGATTCAGAAACAATTCCATCTCTGCAAACATAAATGACATTTTGTTAAGATGACCTGTCAGACAGGTTTGGCTAAAACTCTCCAGACTGCACATGAAACGTTTTCTCTGAAACACGATCAGAAGCTATCATTTTTTATTGTAGTTTTTTTTTTTTTTTACATACCAAACTGTCTGCTGCCTCACTCCTCAGATTCTCTAGTGACCAACCTCTCTGACCTCCTAATGAGTTTGAGAAAAGTTGACACAGGTCCAAGTTTTGCCCCAGCTCCCCACTCTTTTGCCTTTTCTCTTAGCCTCCCAATGCTGCTTTTCTCATTTGGATCACAGTTTGCTAATACAAAGCCTCAGTATCAGAGAGCGAGGTACAAAAACAGCAATCACAGGACGCTGTGAAAAAAGAAATCGGAGAGAGGAACTTTTTGGCAAAGATGCACATTGGTTATTCTTAGAAGAGGAGTGACTGAATGTCTGAAAAGGCCCCAGAGCAGACTACCATTCAGTGAGAGGTATTATTCCCCCTAGCTAATGCGAGACATAAAAATACACACTCTTGCATAAGACAGAGCCAATGGAAAGGCAGACACCATAGAGGAAGAGAAAAAACAGAGCCAGAGAGGAAGACGCACAAAAAGTGAGCCAGTGTGTGTATGTGTGTGTGTTTGGGTGGAAAGAAAATGTGGGATGGTGTGATTCTCAGTGTCATCTGGTAGCAGTGTCGCTCATCGCCCAAACCTCAGCGGTTTTTTAGAAGAAAAACTCTGTAACCACCTGTCGTAATTATGCACTGCTGCTTTGTTGCAACATCGTGAACCACATAATGTGCCTGTGACCACATGACCACACCAGTCACTTACCTTGTGCTGGCTCACAGCTTCATCACTGGAAGTTACAATTTGTTCCTGGTGTGTGTGCAGGATGACATGGAGGGTGAATATTTACATTCTTTACTGACATTGTTTACATTTTTGATAAACTGACAAATATGACTGATAAGGAAAATTCACACACCCTTGATAAGTCACACCATGTATGAAGCATTTGACCTCTGACCTACTGGTAAATGGCTGTTTGTGATCAAGACCAGAATGTCTTTGTTAAAAACTAATTCAAATTTACAGTTACAGCCTTGGCTTTCTGTAGAAACTACTTCACTACTGACAAATTATCATTTCAACCTCTACATGACTTCCTCATGCCACAGGGTTATTTGAAAACGGACCATTTATGACCCTGTCTTACAAACTTGTATAACACCAGCATCTGTTACAATTTCTAAGTGACTTACTAACATGGCTTGAATTGTATACCTATTAGTGGCTGGTGCTGTAGGTAGGCTGCTTACTTACCTTACTGATCACTCACCTACAACACTTTATGGAATGTGTGTGTACAATGTTACCTGTCTAGATCCCTGTAGTGCGACCAGTGCTCCTCTGTAGGAACATGCACTTCATTCGTGCTAGTTTTACAACACACAGTTTACTGTGAATAAAAGAATAACACTCAGGTCCCATCTGTAAAACAAGACAGAGCCACATTGTTGCCTAGTACTGATGGATCCTCTGTATCAGATTACTCAGTTGACATACAGTGGCCTGGAGCTTTTGTGAGGGTAAGGGGCTGCGAGTAGTTGCCTGCTTTGCCTGGTAGGTAATCTAGCCATGTTTACATTTATAGAAACAGACTCATAGAAACTAATAGTTTATTACCAATTATGAATGACGCATACTTAATAATTTATTAAAATTTCCAACAGCATTTTCAAACTTAATGGTTTGTGGCAGTTCACCAGAGAAAGTGACTCATTAATGTTTATCACTGTGGACTTTGAAGTGAGAAGCTACCAACACCTTATTAATGACATGACTTTATTAAAGATTCATCAGTGACATAGATTTCCTTTTTACAATATAGTAATCCATTGATGGATTGTAAGTGATCCACAAAACAATAATTAATGAATGTATCAGTTACAGTCAAAGTATTACTGAAAAGTTTTCTCATTTCTAAAATATAGACCTTCTAAAGACATAAGAGCTATGGAGACATGTTCTTGGCTCAGTGAATTAATACATTTTTACTTTCATATTTCTGTCACATTTACTGTAGTGCCAAAGCTCTTGTTATTTAAATGAGGACAGACATGGTAAAGAAGCAATGATGTATCCAAACCCACCTCAATGATCTCTCCTCTCTGGCCTGAGCAGAAAGTTTCTTCTTCTTCTCCTGAATTCTGTCTTATGCTTTAATCTGCTCTCATCTTTGAAACAATTTTGGACTGATGGAAAGATGGGGTGAGAGGGACAGTAATTGTCCTGCACTGTGCCATTAAAGTGAGGTAATCAGGACGGGGTCGGGTGTCTGTCTACCTTTCAGCCCCATGGAGCAACCTAGTCACACGGTGATGATTTGGTGAGTGTGTGTACGAGTGGTGTGTGGTGGTGTCACAACGCCAGCGCCTGAGAACATTGTTGCAGTGAGAAAATTTGGAAAATCAAGTCAAAGTTCTCGCCACTGAATGACGTTTGAGGTACTTAGTCATGTTTGAGCAGAGTGGAGAGCTGGAATGACTTTATAACTAGATGAAACGACTGTCTGGGAATGACCCCAGTGTGTAGAAGTGATTAAGGGGACCCAATTTTGCCATAACCCAAATGAGTTTGCATAACGACTCTGAGTGGTGTTCTGAGTGATATTAAATAAAGCTCTCTGCTGAAGCTTTTAACAACAGTTGAGCATAGCCATTCAGCATTGCTATTTCTCATGGTAGGCTTGTTTTTTTAAGTATCTCAACAACAACTTTATCATTCAGTGAGTCTTAAATTACTCGTTTGACCTTGTCAGAACAGATGAAAATGAAAGTCATGAAGACAAAGGGCCCCATTGTGGCATCACCATCAATTCCCTGTGAGGAAAGGTGCGTGTGTGGCGTGAAGCACTGGCAGTGAGGTAGAAAGCTGCAAAGTTGTCATTGGCTCAGTCGCAGCGCTCTTTGTTCCCACCGACTTCGATGTTTCCTCCATATTTCACCCCATAACCCCCCACCCCGAATGGAGCGTGATTTACTGTCTTGTAAACACATAGGAAGTAGCATTGAAAATGGTTTAACAAAGTCAATAAAAGCAGACATCATTCCTGGTATCAGGGGGTGGTGAGGGGGAGGTCTGGGGTGGCCGAGGGCAGGTATCCTTCCCCTCCTTCCCTGGACTCCCCTCACTCATCCATCTCTCCATCTCCATCTTTTCTTCTGTCATCTGTGTCCTCTATTCCTCCTCTCCTGCTTTTTCACATTTCTCTTTATCCCTGTTTTCATATCATCCCCCAGTCTCCTCCAACCCCCCCTCCTCTTTCTCTCCCTCGCTCTTTCTCTTTCTGCTTTTTTTTTTTTATTTCATGCGTTGGGCAGTGGACAGCCAGAGCAATGGCTTTAACAGACCTACCTGCAGGGCTGCTTAGGGCGGCTCTTTCATCTGGGCTCTGGAGAAAGAAGCCCCCGGCCCTGAAACAGCTGTGTGGACCTGGGAGTGAGAGGACCATGAAAAACGCAGAGAAGAAAGAAAGGAAATTCAATGGTCCTCTGGGAATCGTACCTCCCCATGCTTCTCTCTTGCTCTTTTTCTCTTTTCCTCTTTTTCCTTACCTTTCTCCTCCTCTCTTTTTCTTTATCTCTCTCTCACTTGCTCACAAGCTATCTAAGAAAGTTAAAGTGACACCATCTTGACTCTCCTTCCTCCTCTCAGTTTCCTTAAAAGTTTTCTCACAGTTACAACTCTACAAGCTGAAACAGTCCAGTTTTTAGATTCACATCACCTCCTGTCACAGTTGCTCTATTTCCCCCCTAAATTATCAAATGTCATGTAAAGGAACTGAGATGCAGGGAGAAATCTTGGGTGTCAGTGAAGGTCAGTGCAGTGGTGGACTGAAAATAGACCAGGAGCAGGGCCGAGCCCAGCTGTGAGAAATGTAATTCAGGAAATTAAACCATAATAGTCTCATAATAACTACTAAAAAAAGAGCAGACATATTATTTGCTCTATTATGGTTTTTCACTATGACTGTTTTTATTATGTTTATGTACTCAAAAAAGTTTCATATTCACTGTGGCTCTGCAGGATTTTCAAGAACAGAGAGAAGACATGCAACATGTGCATCTATATCACAAAATGAATTTGCTGAATTGAATTTTCTTCTGGGAGCTGTCTTCACTGCTGTCCATTTATTTCAATGTTTACAGTCAAGCAAGCATGCACGAGTAGGCTAAGCAGGTCACAATACTTGAACAATATGGACACCATAAGAAATCCCCCTAATGCTACCACTAGGGGGAAAGATCTGATTAACCTTTGGCTAATCAACCCTTCAAAACAATTGGCTGTTTAGAGACACACCATCGTCATCAGTGTGGTCTGGCTAATTCATGAGGATGAGTGCAATGATTTCTCCTTTTTGTGCTTTGTCCTGGTCTCTGGTCCTGAGGGAAATATCACCCTCTTCAGTGTCTTAGCTCACTTTGGTTCTTAATGCCTCTTAGCAGCTCTTTGACTTTCTCCACAAGTCTCTAGCTTTCCTCAGATGCCTGACATTTTGTGCTGGACAGATAATGAACACTAACACTGAAAAACAAATTGCTTCAGTGCATATGAGAAAAAATGTAAAATCAGTGAGCTAAACAATGCTAAAGCAGAGCAGCAAAGCTTTTATGTGGGGTCAGCACAACAGTCAACTTTGATCCTGATTCAATACTAATCAGGATTATTAAAACAGGCTACTAAAAATCCATCCACTAGCTAACTAACATCCAATCACAAACTGTCACATTAGAGTGGCAGCACTGACTGGACCAACCCTGATTTTCAGGCTGTATCATTAAAGGCGGCATGAAATAAAGACTTTTCTCATCTCCAGCATCAGTGTATTTCAGCCTCGGCTTCTGTAAAACAAGAAAGAGGAGCTGGAGTTTTGGAGCTGAACGTAATGTCCCTCATGCATCATCACCATCAGTCCCCTCTGCGGTGAGATCACCGGCCTGGTTTTAAAATTCCTCACACTCCTCCAAGAGGTGGGATATAATAAAAAAGTGAGCAATTGGTGAGAATCTGTACCATCCTCCTGGGTGCTGCTCAAATATCTCCTCTGTTTTATAGCTGCTATGCTTTCTAATCTTATTGTTGCCTCTGAACATACCAGGCACTCTGTGCACTGCCTGTATTAGTTGATTTGTTTGTGTTGGACCGTCTTCTGCTTGCTGGGTCCTTTCACTGTAGTGACTTTGGTTCATGATTGCTTTAGATTGCTGTAAGTGTGCAGTTATAGCAATCTAAAGTTGTAGGATGTGCATCTTAAGGGAATAAGAGTAGTCATGTGCACAGACGCTGAATTTTGTGTAATTGACTTGCCTTGGTGTGCTGAACCTCCCAGCTAATAAGTGCCATGTGTGGTTTTTGTGGTTGCATCACTGATGGATATTTATTTGGGTCAGTATAATGTGTAAGCCATGTGTGCTTTCCCTAAAAATATTAATTTGCTAATCCGAACTGTTATAATTTAGCCTGTTGCTTTACTGTAAAATTAGACTTAATACCTTAGTGCTGATAAGTAACTAATGACTTACCCTTTACATCAAAGTACCATCCCATTAACAGGGGGATGCTGAGGGAAAAAACTGTGTATTTGTGTTTAACTGTGGCCATTTTTTTATTTATTAAACTTGCAAAGGTTCATTTGGGGAGCTGCAACATTCACAGTAATGCATGTTAGCCTACTTGTTGAACAGTGAGCTTAGGTTAGCGCAGGAATGGGCAACTCATTCCTCAAAGGGCTTTTTGTTCCAACCAAGCAGCAGCACACCAGACCTGATTCATTTAATCAACTGATCTCAGTCTTCAGACAGCTGATTGGTCAAACTCTGTGCTCTGGTTGGAACAAAAACCTGCAGCCACACAGGCCCTTTGTGGAGCGAGTTGCCCACCCCAGGGTTAGCATTAGCATTAGCATTAGTGCTGGACACTGCTCATTCATTGAACACCCTCTATTTTCTGTTCAATTAAGGGCAAACGCCCTCAGAAAGAAAAAACACATAGAAGAAAGGGAAGAAACAGCACTCCACAAAAGAGCTAGCTAACATCGTTCATAGCATCCCAAAACGGAAAGCGCACGTAAGCGCACCTAAATGTTTTTTTCATCTAAATGTTCCTTCAGCACATATCAGAATTACATATTAAAGACATCACCACAGAGTATTCAGTGTTTTGGGTCATGAATGAAAAACGTATCAAAAGTAGGCTGCAAAACTGCTCTGTGAAGACAGATAGTTTGCCATCCTGCCGTATTGAAACAACATCGGCAAGAAGAATCAAATCACACGTTTTCCATTCCCTTACTGTCAAGTGTTTTAAAGGCCACTTAACAGAGGGGACTTTAATAGTATCATAACACTTATGGATTAGTAGTTAAGTGTTCCAGCAGCACCGCCCCCCCCCCCAGTTTAAAGCCAACTTTAGGAGATGTAAAAAACTGACCTGTGAATCACCTGGTCCTTCTCTCTCCTTCCTACTCCCCACCCTTCATCCCCAGGAGAATCCGCACGGCGAGCAAGACCACAAAATGTGAAACGAAAAAGGAAGATGAAGGGATGAGATATACTGTTGAGGGTGGGGGTGGCTGGTTAACACAAGGGGCTGACTATGGCAGATAACAGAGTGAGAAAGCAGAGAAGGAAAGTCCACTTTAAAGCAGGGAGGAAGAGAAGTAAAGAGTGGACGTGGCTGGTGTTGAGTGCTGTTGTGTTTGTTTAGCCCCCTTCAAAGGCAAGCCTAATTATTTTACCATGCTGTGCCTGCAGAGACTGCAGGATTCATGGGCTGCTCTCAGCCCCTATCTCTTCCAACCAACTGAGGGCTTAACCCTTCATCTCCCACAAAACACATCAAATGTTCACATTTAAGAGCACATTAAATTTTATATGATCAACATAAATAATGAAGATATTTTTATAATATCACCTTTGTTAATGTGTCCACCTCTGGGATCCACTTGTGATTGATAAATTGTCTCATCCCGTGACACACCGAGAACCATCTGATGACCAGCCCAGCCCGGCACAACATCTAGATAAACATAAATCACTGTCTGGAGCTGGAATGATGTTTGCTGCCTGCAGAATAGTTTGCTTTTCATCAAGGGTGCAACAAATTTGAACAAGAAACAGGCCGGTGCCACTGTGTGTAACTCTATATTACATCAATCGAAATAAATGTAGCGCTCATATGCTGAGATTTGGAGGTGCTGGTGGGTGAACTTTGTTATGCGAGACGTTTCCCCCTATTTCCAATCATTATGCTAAGCTAAGCTAACTGTAGCTTCATAGTTTTATACAGAGCCATAAAACTGGTGTCAATCATCTTCTGTTCTAACTCTCCACAATCACTCAATGCACGTGCACACACACACATGCACACATACACACACCCTGTGATCACTAGTCTTTGCTTCTGCTAAAGTTAACAGTGCCAGGGGTTGGCCAGGTGTCCTGTGAGCCAGCCTTGTTGCAGTGTTGTTCTCATTGCTGGATGGGATTGGGCTCTATAAATATGTCGGGATAAGGCCCAATAACCTGTTAAAAGTCCTGACACATAGTTGAGAAACCAGATTTGACATTATTTCAAGTCCTTTTTAATTTAAAAGATGTGGTCAAGACTTACATTTACTAGATATTTGACACATTCATAACACATCTATGAACGCACCATTTAACATCTGTAACACATACACCTCAGTACATCTGGGCCGTAATATTTTGGTTTTGACTGCAGATGTACTGTAACTTGGCTGAAGGAGTGTGCATTAGGAAAACAGGCCATTGTGAGATAATGATATGATAAAAAGAAGCTCTAATAGGTTTTTCTGCTGATGTGATGTGTTAGTGAATAAAACCTTGGGATGAAGAGCTTCATAGAGGCCTTTATGTTTAAATCGGTACATTTCACTCCATTTTTACAGCTGCCGTATCATGTACAAAAGCACAAGGATTTAGAACATTAAAACTTAGTGACTCTTTCAAATAAATCGTATAACAGGAATAGTGTCAGTGATCTTGTTCACTCAGTCCTGGCAAGCACACAGCAGATCACTTTACATCAAATGGGAATGCCACTCACTTTAGGAATTTATATGTATTATTACTATGGTCTAGACAGTCTAGGACAGATGTCATGGAGATGTAAAACTGGACCTGCTTTATAAAAGGGTGAACTATGTGAGATGGTGAAGTTGTCTGCAATTTAAAAGGTGTATGTTAACAAGGAAATCCAATTTTGCTCAAAAACACATGACACTGAGAGTCAGGCAATCCCACTTAACTGAGTTCAAATGAGAAATAATATTATAGTAGTATAAACCAAGACACGTTGCTCCAGTCGTGTCAAAAAATGCATTAATTCAAGAAATTCTGTCAAGAAATTTTGAGCAAATTGCTTTTCCCCTCTGGCAATCTTTTCAAGGTTCTTCTTGAGAAAAATAATATTTAAAGAGTCCTAACTAGATTAAATGACTTGTAATTTTTCCTGCGGTGTGACAGTACCCAGGGTAAATGATCTGGGAATACCATTTTCTGCTTCATAACTATCAATAATACGGAGTAAAGCTCGTCGGGGTATAAAAAGAAATAAATACTCTGAGGACTCGCAAAGTCGCTCCTTCATCTGCTGAGCAGTTCCAGATTTTACTTCTACTCAATAGCATCACAGCTTTCAGGCTTTTTGCTGTGGTTCTCCGGCTGTTTGACTGAATTGTACTTTGCCACATTGACTGTATTAACATATAATATAAAGCGAGCACAGACAAAACTTGAGCTCACAAATGCACCTCACCTCAGAGACAGATCACTGCTTGCCATAAATGATTATTAACTCTTTGCAGCTCATAAATTCATGTCTTGAAATTACACGTGTTTTGCCTGTTGTGCACATCAAATTCAGAAGGTTAGAGTGACCTCTGAGAGCTGTACTTTAAGTAAACATGACCTCACAGAAGTCCAAACCCATAGGCAAAATGAAACCACAGACAGTGTTACCATTAATCCAAAGGCTTAGGTTTACTAAATGACCGTATCTACCCTGATGAAGGTCATCCAGGTCCAGGAGATGCTGCTCTATTTCTAATACTTTAAATACAGTAATCAAGAGAAACAACATACTTCTATCTATCTATCTATCTATCTATCTATCTATCTATCTATCTATCTATCTATCACATTTGTTTTGGGACTGAGAGCTGACATTTCCACCAGCTCTCCCTGATAAAACCAGTCTCAGCACTGCAGTAAAAGTCACTATCAAACCCCACAGTTGCATCATGGAAACAGGACTCCTCTGCTCCCCTCCTTGTCCTCCTATTTCATCTCTCTATCTCTCCTCTTCTTCCTTATTTTGTCTCTTTCTGTCTTTTACATCTCTCATCTCATATTCTATCCGTCTTCTACGCCCCCCTCCCTCCCTCCCTCCCTCCCTTGTCCGATAACTCCTTCCTGTACCCTCCTCTCTCCTCTCTTCTCCTACCATTTATCTGTCTCTCACTCCCTGCTGTTACTCTCCCCTCTCTCTCCCCCTGCTCCTCCTCCCTGTTCCCCTCTTTCCTCTGTAGTCTGCAACCTGTGGAACCAATTAGACCTTGTAAGCCAAGGCCTTTTGCCCCTGTCGTGTGGTCGGTTTAACCTGCCGCTCCAAAACGACCTCGCCTCATTGCGTGACCACCAGCACCACCACCTTGCCTGCCTCAGTGGGTAGGTTTGGGGTGGTTGAGTGGGGGGAGTAGTTATGTGACCACAGGAGCTCAGGGACCACCAGGCCTCTTTTGAACTCCTGTCCTCAGTTAAAATGCAGAATGTGGGGTGAATTGTTTTAAAAGAGGAAAGATGGGAGCAAATGCAGGCTAGCTATTCCTGAACTATCAGTAACATGAGATACTGTGGAAATAAGAAGGAAACTTTTCATCAGATTCATCTCTGTCTTTTCCCCCTATCTTTATCTTTTCCAGGTTATTAGGTTGCAGGGCAGTTGGGATACGGTTCATCCTCTTTAGGGGTAAACAAACTCCTCTTTTAGCACCAGACCGTCTCCTTTCACCCTCTTTTCACCCTCACCCCAACTGCCAGGAATGCTTTTAACAATTCACTGTCAGACACACAGCAACATGGGACGCTGGGAGATTGTCGCATTCCAAAGGGGAGCGTTTTTTAGTTGCTCTTCACGTGTCAATCAGCGACACTATCTCCTTGTCACCCCTTTAACCCCCCCTTCTACACTCTAAGACACACAAACACCAACTCTGTGAGCCTGCAGTCCGCTTCGCTGCGTCTCAGTTTAAGGACACAGTCGTCGATGTGTTAAGATCCTAAGAATGCAGGCCTTATGGCAGGCGGAGGACACACAAACATAGTATTCTCAGACTTCACACAAAGGACTTTTCCACCTCCAACATCTGTGATGTGGGTCACTGAGGAGCACCTCTCCTCCGGTGACATACAGGGAGTAGCAGGTCTCTTTAACAAAGAGTCTCTGAAAAAAAAACATCCCCACATCTCATCTCATCTTTTTTTCCATTTGTGATGTTTGTGATGTTTTGGCTCCGAATCTTAACTTCCTGAAAATAGATGAAATACTACAAAGGCAATTGAAATATGCAGTGTCTATTTATTTTTGCATCTGAAATGATGAGCAGATAATTGGGTCACAATAGACACACACGCATGCACACATACGCACACACACGAAACAACTTTCAGCAGCTCCACTCCTAACACACACGCACACACACATCCTCTCCCATACAGTTGGGACAATAGTCCTGGTGAAATTCCTTGGCACATTATCAGTGTGTTGAAAGCACCTTACTGGTATGTGACAGTGGCAGTTAGTGACAGTTCTCCTTTAAAGTGTGGGGGTGGCCAAGTGGTGGTTGTGGTGTGGGGGGTAAAGGGTTGATGCATTTGATATGAGTCCTGCTGAACACTTTACCGGAGCTGTCAGTGAGCCGAGGGGTTAGGTGGTGCTTATCGATCAAACACCCCTCCTATCTGTCTCGCTGACCTTCGTGTCCTGGAAAAGGCGTGTTTGGGTGGGGTCGGGTTGTAATGGTCTGTAGACAGGGGTGGAGGGGTTTGTCCTGTGGTTGTGAATTCATTTGAACATCACAGTTTCTGTGCAAAGAAACTGTGTCATGAGTGTATTTTTGTGAATGTGTTGCTACTTTTCAAAACTGCTGTATTGTCCAACCTGTGCAACTGGTGCCTGTGTAAGATGCATACTGATTCACTGGAACTTAAATCAGAAAATACTTTTGACATATTATTGACTTATTTATTACTTTTTAGTTTAGAAAAATAAGACAGAGAAGTCTAGTCCTATACTGTGATAACTCCGATGCAAAATCAGTGGTAAAAAAAAAAAAAAAAATCTCTGTATCCAAGTATTGGATTTACTGTAAACAGTGTAAAGTACCAAAATATCTCCAAATGATAATAATAATAATAATAATAATTTCCTCTTTTTGCAGCATTATTGTGACTTGTAGCTGCAATGTTACAGCTATAAAGTGCATTTAACAACACTCTGATAGTGTGGCTTTTTGAAAGGAGACTGTAAAGCAAAAGGACAGTGAGGGCTTGGTGTCTATGAAAACTCAAGATGTGACTGATCTATGTGCCTACACAGTCCTTACAGGGACTACAGCTGTTGATTATTTTGATTACTGATTAACATCCCAATTATTATTAGCTTTTCAAATGATTGTATAGTTGATAAAATGTCTAAAGATCAATCATACTCTTTACAATTTCCTTCTCAAACAGCTTCTTGTACTGGCCCTGCAGTTGAAAACACAATAGGTAAAATACTGCAAAGTATTTGGCATTTTTCCAGATTTTGCACTACTGAAATAAAGCCTGAGTGTCAGCACTAAAAACAAAAGTCAGAGTTACTGAATTTGTCTCCAAGTAATTTAATCTAAAACAACATATTAGTATTTGTTCACACTGGCTTCTGATACAATCTAATGTTGGACTGTATGTGTTCCTTACTCACTCTGAAAAGTAACTACAGCTGTACAGCTGCCAGATACATACAGTGGAGACAAAACTACAATATACGACATCTCCCTCTGAAATCAAAATCTGAATCTCTGAGTTGCTCTACACGTCTTTTCCCAGTGCAAACACATTTGGATTTGAACCAATCACACGCCTGCTTTTCTGACCTCCACAACGCTGCTGCCCCTGTTCACATGCTCATTGCGAATGAAAATCTCTTCACAATTAGCATAATCATTTCACATTTTCAGGGTGAAACACCAAATTACGCTCACATTGAAATCACAGCATGCACAGAGTACGAGTGCCGACAGGATCTGCTGTTATCCTGAAAAACCACTTTTTAAAGTTTGTCTTTCTTCAAATTCTGGCACAGGGCCACAAGCTTATTTTTGCTGCAGAGGTGGACGCCGTGCATCAGACCAGCAGCATTCAAAGAGGCTGTGGAGGAAAAAAAAAGTGCGACAGAGGGACACCCAGTCATCTTGTGGTTGACCGTAACCAGTGTTTAGCCTGGACAATCTTTGGCCACTGGTCATTACAGCACCATGCTGGGCCCGCTGTACTGCTGTCAAAACACTGTGCTTGGCAGCGACTGTGCATAACAGAATGTGACTGGAGAAAACTTGATGTGGAGGTTTTGACCTTTGAACTGATTATTTTGATGAGCCACTGCCTTGCACCATGACTGTCTTCTTTCTGCCTCTGGGTTATATGAGAAGCTTTTTTTTTGGGATGTCAAGTCAAAATGTATGAGTGTGAGGGAAACACTCACAGTGAACACATGGGGTCTGATGTGTGGGTAACTGGCTCCCCCTACTGTCTCCTGGGTTTTTCTCAACTAACAGAGGGCTCTGTGTTAGGTGGCTTTATATTACTCCAGAGGAACAGTTTACTTTATGTGTTTGAGCAAATTTTTTAACAATGTGCGTCTGAAGACATTTAGATAAATGTTTTCACATCTGTATGTGTGTGCATGCTCTTCTTTACACACCCTGCCTCTTCCATCCTCACCCTTTTCCCTCCCTCTCTCCTTCCTGATCTATAAATACTCTCTCATCAGCAGAGGTTGGCTGCAAGAGGCGTCGACCCCGGCCTCTCTCCGTCCAGCAGAGCAGTGATTTATGGGGGCTCAGGCTGGCGCTAACCTTGCACTTGGGCCCTGGCAGTATAAATGATGGCAGGTCAGCGGCACCGTGGATAGAGGGGAGAGAGACTCTCTTTCTCCACCTCTGACTCTCTCTCTCTCTCTCTCTCTCTCTCTCTTCACTCTGTCCTGTAATCATCAGTGTGATGGAGACATCATCATCATCTCTTGGGAGTATAAATAGTGCTGGATCAGGTGACAGTGCCAGCCCTGGCCTTTGATGGGAGCTTTAATTTCATGCCTAATTTCTCTCGGCACAGATAGGATCGATGCTGCCCTGCTTGTGCTCCCCATCCCTCTGCTTCCCTCTGCTGCAAAGACAGACAGAGCAAAGAAGGACAAATGCCCAGCACTGACTGATGTGCACACCGAGAAAATTTAGCTTACCTGTAAACACACCTATGTATCGACATCCTTCACAGGACGCAGCCATGCTGACAAATACAGACAAATGCCGGGTCAAGAACCACATGGAGAGTTCCCTTTCTGCATCCACAGACCACTCAAACAATCAATACAGCTGTAACAGATAGCTTTGGAAATAAGAGCAACAAGCAAAATATAGCTGCCCACCTGTGTGCTGTGTGTGTTACACATTGCCACGGTGATAAATATTAGCCCTCTGTTCTCAGTGGCAGCCCCAGGGAGGCATTGAACTCTAGCCCCTCCATAATGACTTTGTCTACCTATCGATCCGGCTATGATCCATGTACTGTAATTCTTATATCATCAGCCCTGGCCCCGGCAATAACTCCAAGTCATATTTCGGGGCCTCTCGTCCACTTGACAACTTAATGATGCAGGGGTCCTTGCCGAGTTTGGACTACCCCCCCCCCCCCCCCCCCCCCTTGCCTTCACCTCCTCCTCTCTCTTTTCCTATACTGTTCCTTCCCCTGCAGGGCTCTAATTTCTCGTTGTTCTCTGAGACTAATATCAGCAAAGGCACGGAGAGGCTGCTCTCTCTAAGGACTTCCCACTCTGAGCCACATATCTTCTCCTTTTCACCTCTGTGTGCTCGCAGTATAGCACAGGGTTAGTGTCTGGGACTGTTGTGCATCTGTCTCCGATTTGGAGCACAGCCCTGCAGGCTGCCGAGGAGACTCAGGCGTCCCTCTTTAGATCCTGCTCTTTTTCTCCCTTTGAGCCGGGGCCATATTTCATTGTCATTTCAGCCCTCTGTTCCTAGCCTGGATGTAATAGCAGGAGATATATGGGCCCCTACTTCTGCAGGCTTCCCAGCTTCCTCAGCCTTTTATAAAACACTGTCAGAGTGACAAAACAGCAGCCCCTGGGTATTCGGGCACAGATGCCCCCTCATCTCGAGGCAATTTCTCAATATCCTGCGCTGATCCTTTTAGCAAAGAGATAACATCTGGGTCCTTGGACAGGATGAGTTGGAACAGTCATCCTGGAAAGATTTGTAGCTCATCGCTATAGCTCTGTCTGCCCATAAGCCATAGGCTGTCTGTCAACTCTGTTTTTATAAGAGCTGATTTAGGGAACAGCTCTTTAATCCTGGGCCAGCAGAAAACCACAGGAGCATGCAGGACCGATCCATACTGATACTGCTAATCAAGGAGCTTCAACCTGTCGGAGCAAGAATTTGCCCAGACATTTCATAATGGAGGGGTAAAGAGAGAGGGGTATGAGGGGGGTTCGTTCATGTCTCTAATGATGTTCCACCTGGCCGCTGAGACACATAACAACCCTGCACCTCTGAGACAAGGGCCCTGATTGAGATGTGAGTGAGCGAGGAGGAGTGGGAGGGAGCAGATGGGCTCTGCAGACAATTAGAGCTGCATGTTCTGTTGTGGTTCCTCGACTTTGTTCCTGACACTCACTTCATCCTTAGTGACATCTGTCCTCTTTTTTTTATGTGCCACTGCGACTACCTTCATTTTCCTTCCGGCTTTCACAATTCAATCTTCTTCTCATCTCCATCCCAGTCTCTCCTCTCAGCTCTCCTTCCTCTCTCCTGCGCTCCGCATCTCTCTCTCTCTCTCTCTCTCTCTCATCCTCCCTGCCACCACCACCACCACCACCCCTCCCTCACTCACTCCCTCCCTCCCCCCCAGCCTTAATTGGGAGTCAGGGAGAGCAGTGGAAATCGCATTAACGCGGGCCCTGCCTGGGTGTGCCATCCATCTTCTTTTTTATTACGCCGCGCCGGGGCTGCCTGGGCGCTGCCGTTCGATTTGTCACCGGCCTCGTTCGCTGATAACAGGCATTTGTCATCGCCTTGCCTCCCTGTTAATGTTATCATCTCCTCCCTGACAGCCGCCCTCCGTCGGGGAGCGCCGGCGACAAAGCACATCCGTCAAGCGAATATTTCCACGGCTAAGGGGACCGCACACTGCAATAAGCCACATTAAAGCACTTATGAAGGGTGCAGGCTCGTGCGCGCGCGCGCGCGCGTATCTGTTATGTGCACACACACCGGTGCCACTGGCCTGTGCGCTGCGTGCGCATACACATACCGCGCGCAGGAGCGTGTAGTGCGCTTGTCGAGGCGAGGTGGGGGCCGACAGAGAGAGGAAGAGGCAATTTGTTGCAATTAATTACGCAGTGAGTGTGGCTTTGTTGTGTGGGAGAGCGTTTTATCTGTTGGAATGCTTCTTTCGCCAGACTGTGATGCTATTTGTTTGATTTATCGCTCTTGCCTGCCCCAGGCGGAGTGAGCCTGCGTGTGAGTGTGTGTTTTCACATGTGCACAATACTGTGGCATTATCCACAGAAATATACTGTAGTCTCAGTGACAGGGAGCCCTTTGTTTGGGAGTGACGTTACATATGAACAGCCACACAGTGCCTGTTTGCGGCCATCTCTCAGGACTGAAACTCTTCTGACCATTTGTCATTCAGCAGCAAATCAACAGCTCCAAAGGTTGACCTTCCATCACCCAGTTTGCCTCAAAGTGCTGTGACACCCAGATTTACTCTACAGCACATACCACACCCCCAAACAATCCAGATGTGATATGCTGATGTGGCCTGGCTCAACCTCGTCGCTGTCTTCCTCTCTCCTCTGTGGTGTCAGGACGAGCAGGGATGTGACAACATTTATCCATCCTGCCTCAGTTGGGGGTTTGCTGGGGCCTTCTGCAGGGGGCTGACAGATGGATCAGCCAGCCCAAAGGCAGTGGGAAGGGATGAGAGAGGGCTGAGTACCACTTCTCCATCCTTCAACATACTGTATGACTCCCAAATTTGCTATACACCACCACATGGTACAGCAAATTTGCAACCTTGGCAGAGATTTACAGTTGCGATGATGGCCCTGTCAGATACCAGTGACACAGACTCCTCATTGTGATCACAGCATTCACTTTATAAAGCAGCTGTACAGTAAGATACTCATAAATGTCCTTCTTCCTTTTGGAAGAAATGTCACATGTCACATATCACGTCACACGTCACACGTCTGCTGGCAAGTTATCAGTGATTTTTACAGAATGTTCTCTCTCATGTTACCAAACCTTCCCACGGTGCAAGAGGAAGACCTCATAGCTCTTACCTTCTGTATAGGGGCTGCAGAACATCTCCAAAAACCATGTGTGCTATAAAACATTAACATCTACAGAACTGGTGACTCAGTAGAAAACAAGACACCCAGGAGCATTCAATAATAAACTACCATAATTTATCAATGCATTGTTATCAATAGGAGAGATTTATATTTTCCATATTGCTTTCACACAACTCTAACTGTTTTTGCTAATATCTTATCTCCATAAAGCACAATCCACAAGGTGCGCTTAGTAGCAATTCTGGAGCTTTCAATCAATTTTAATTTCATCAGTTGTTGTTGGTGTTGGACAGTCGACATGACCAAAGCTTCATCAGCACATGGTCATGTAATGATTGAAGGCCTCTGAGCAGCTACTGAATAGACCTAGCGCTGCTTCCAATGATAATTAATTTTGCATGTTTCAAGTAGCTATGTGATCTATTAACCCTTAATAAAGCTATCAGTTACCACACATAAACCCTTCATAGAGTCAGGAGTGCTGTACAAGAGGTACCTTCGTTTGCTTTTCCTTTCCTGTCAACAGTTTGAGTTCAGTTGGAATAAACAGCTTCTTCAGACTTTCTTCTACAATATTCTTTTATTACACCAGTACTGGGAATCATCGTGGCTGTGATTGTCTGAGGCTCACATTTTATTTGGGTATTTGTTTCGTGATATATGGGTGTTTGTGCTGTAATTGCAAGTGTTATTTTGTAATGTTTATGGTTGTTTTTGGCGAGAGGCAATAATGCCAGGTAATGATATTCCTCCATTTTAATTTTCTATGTTTGGAGCCAAGCTCCAGTTATTGGCGTCATAGCTAAATGAATGAGAAGCAAATGTTGGCTCCCTTTTGTATTTGCAGCTACTGTGTGGTAAACTTAGAGTATAGCCTACTGTACAGGAACATTATTGTTTTTAGCATGATTTTGGCTAATATATGTTTGTTTATGAATACAAGGAAGATAAAGAAGTAAAAAAAAAAAAAAAAAAAAGCCACAGACACTCATGTTCAAACCTCTACATTTTATGTAATGTCTCTCCTTGTCACTCCACCATATATTACACAAATCGGGCTTGTAAAACACATAACAGTTAAAAACACCTGAACAAACTTGTACAGCTACTTTGGCATATTGATATATTAGAACTCTTTGAAAAGCTTTACACATGCATATGCATATATTTGGATAAGAAATATGAAATGACTACCACAGTAGCCACAATATGCAGCTCTCTTATGTAAAAAAGAGACTCAAAAAAAAAAAAAAATCACTGAAAGGCAAAACAAACACAGGCTCAAGTTCTTGATCAAGACATTCACCTTGAGCTCAAGGAAAATGGTTCTCATGTCACTGGATACACATATTCACTCTGTATCGAGCAACAAATGGAAGTCATTCAACACCAAATATAAACAGTAAAGTGATCATGAGACATGTTGCAGAGGAAGTGAAACTAATACAGAGATTATAGGTCACTGTGAGAAACCAACAGAAAATATACACTGTAAAATGCAGAGAAATGGATTAAAATGTCCTTCATGGTGTGATTTGAAATGCATGACTGCTTGACCTTCACCTCACATAATGTATAGAAGTTACATTTTGACCAGAAATTAACCGTCTAAAACACAATTTATGGTTTGAACAGAGAGTGTTGACTGTTAAGAATAAGCCCATCCTTCATTTTGTGTGTTTGCGTATGAAACGTCCATGTAGGTGCATTGGTCTTAGTAGTTTTCACATGATGCGGCAGATCTCCTTGGAACCACAGTTCTTCCTTTTTCCTTACCCATACTAAGAGAAGAAACCATCACAAACATGAAGGTCCACCTCCTCGTCCCTCCTCCTGGGCTTTCACTTCTCATCATGCTGGCCGAGCGTTCCGTAGCCGTTCATCATGGCCAACTTCAAATGACCGTTGGAAGTCAGCTCCTCTTCAAGTATGTTGTTCTTGGTGGCAAACATCTGGCTGATCTCCATAAATGTTTTGTTCTTGGTCTCAGGAATGATGAAGATGGTGTAGACAGCGACTCCCAGGCAGATCGCCGAGAAGATCAGGTAACAGTAAGGACCTGTCGCCATCTATGGTGGGAGGACACACAGACAGTGCAACTGTGATTAAAAGAATACAAACAGTTGATCAAAGTAATTTCGAACTTTCTCTCCAAAGTGTGCCAGAGAGGCAGAAGTCAGCTGACAGTTTCCACCTCAAAACACAACTGTGACAAGAAGAGGATCCTCAGACAGTGATGGGCAACACTGAGACTAATGAGAGCAAATTAAAGCAGATTTACAAGAACTTCAGAAGATGAAAAGTAGGCCAGTGTTGATTTAATACAAAAAAACTTTTGATTAATTTCATGGATTATCTTTATGGTCAAGGACTCAGATATGTACAGCTAATTGATTTTTGGTATCTTGGTGAGTAAGATGTTGCTAAACACAACATTAACTATTTGCTTCCTTACAGACTTCTTTGGACATGTGAGCAAACAGTTGTCTTTCTAAACATTCAGCCATGTTTTTATCTATCTATCTTTGGACTGTGAGATGAAGACCACGTTTTGCTCTATTCAGGTCACCAACTACTGTTGAGGGAAATGTCTGTTTCTAAAATGATCCGCCACTTGGTACTGGGCAGATAGCACGGTGAAAAAAACTTAAAATTTATATATATATACACAAATATATATATATATATATCTGACTGGTGGAGTAAACCCGAATTGTTTTTGAGAATTGAGTTTTTAAGGTCCTTTAAGGAGGAAATGTGACATTATAAGGATCTGTTTTGAGACAGTCCTGTTAGATTGAGACCCATTAGTTTATTGACTAATGACTTTAATGACTAAAATTATAATTATGACAAGTTGAAATGTCTGCTGTGATTGAAAAAATAGGATTCAATTCATGGACTTTCATGGAGCCAAGTCTTGAATTATATGTCACTGCAAAGACAGTTCAGAGAAATATGACTGGATTTATATTGGAGTAAAAAAGTACATTTTGCCTTTTGTCCATATACATGCGAGGATGTAATGGAACAGCATGTGCAGTACTGTGTGTGAGTTATAAAACAAAATCAACATCAGCTCCTCTATGATTGATTTAGATTTTTTATGGAAAACAGTAGCTGGACCTCCAGATCTTTCATAAGCTGGTTTTGCAAACAACTTTTAACACTCACGTGGCCAAAGCCTACATACTGTTTACAGATTTATGTCAAAGCCAAACAGCCAGCATACATACCCCGATTCCTCAATTACACTGAACTTAAGAGATGCAAGCTGTACAGAGCCATATGTTTCCATTTGTTTCACAGGACCTTGAGAGCCTTTGTTCTTTAAACTTGTCAGATGTGAAAAGTTGGATCAGTTTTAGTACATACATGTTCCAGGAGAGGACACTGGGCCTAGCTTCACACTGAGACCAGAGGCAAGGAGAAACTGCAGAAGCCTGTGACATTTCTGTGGCTCTGTGTTTTTCATCTCTGCTGCCATGTAGGTTTACATTGGCACTTCCCACACGACACATCATTGTCACTGAAGGACGGTTAGGTCACGAATTTTAATTGGTAATTTTATAGGTATTTGGGGAGTCACCTCTCTTCAGACTAAACCAGACAGCCTGTCATTATTGCCCTGTGTCTGACACTGCACGAGGAGCCACAGCAGACCCTGAGGTAAAAATCCTGAAAGCCAACAAGGTTGAAGACTCAAACAACCCAAATATTTGTTACCAAAATTCTATGCAACAAGGCACATGCACTTCCACAAGATGCAGTCTGTGAATCGTCTATTGAATGAATGAAACTAAAAGCAGAACAGACCTCTAGGAAGGGAAAGACGAAGCCGATGGTGAAGTTGGAGAGCCAGTTGAGGCAGCCGGCCACGGTGTAGGCGGCTGGTCTGTGTGACTGCTTAAACAGCTCCGCAGTGATCAGGAATGGGACACCAGCTACGCAGAGGAAATAAAAACAAAACAAAACAGAACAGAATACAGATTATTTCTGTGACAGCAGCCACAGTTTCATCTGGTTCACCCCACATCCACTTCATCCATTGGTTTGATCTAACTAGGCATCCTATCAAGCTGTCACAATACAAATCACATTTAATCACTCAGCACAGTTGTATGAATCTATTGGGTGTTGTGAAATTAACATCAGCGTCTTCATTCTTCAATTAGTTTATCAATATTCCCACGCAGGACAATTCTTTGGCAGTCATTCAAAATAAACAGAACACGAACAGAAATGATAAACATTCCTCAAGCCCCAGTGCTATTATATTACTCTCCTTTTTCTGCATGTACTTCATTATGAGTTCATTACTCAGCGATCACAGATTGACAAGAGAGGAAGACGTTTGTTAAGTTGGCAAAACTCCAAGTGTGAACCACAAGTAACAGAACAGCTTCAGTCTGGACTTGTGCAATTCATTAGTATGATATATAGGATCTGTAAGATGTTGTCTTAGCTTTAAACACACAATTCTTCATTGTTAGACATAAAAGCTATGAAGGAGAAATATACATTAGTAAAAGCTCTAATGACGAGCTTTCTGAATGATATCCTCATTATCTGTGCATGATAATTGCATGGAGGTAGGTTTAATATCATCAAGCCAATAACTAGGCCATAATTTGTCAACATCTGTGGTATGTATGGGGGGTGTCATTGTGCACGCAAGGTTTTTGTGTGAAGCGGATCGTATTCATCACGGCTAGCTTACGAACAATGAGCCATTAAAAAGTCTAATTGCAGCAACAGGAATCCTGGTCCGTGTGCCGAAGTATAGATTTTGCCGACTTGACGGATGATGCTATGTAAACCAGATTCATTCTAATTCATCTTCCTCGCAGGTCCACTCAACGTGGCTCCCAATGTTGTAAACTATTGCCTCTTAATTCACTTCATTCAACTCATCCAGAGTACAAATGACTGCGGGAATGGATGTAGTGTGGCAGTTATAATTTCCTAATTTACAAGACTAATGAAATACAATATCTCTTCACAGTCAGGAGGAGAGGGGAGGGAGGGATGCTGCGATTTAAGGATGGTGCCTGCTATTGTGAAAGTGTCCAGCAGGGAGCAGTGTAACCTTACACACAGGAGGGCCCACTCCAGTTCTGTCATGTGAGCTTTGACAGTGTTTTCAGGTGGGATACAGGGAGGGTAGATTCACTAAAATGATTACCTGGACCTATGCAGAAGCCAGCTATGATCCCAACTACACATCCCACGCTGATGTAGCGCATGATGGCCATCTCCGCCTGTGATTGGTCAAACACAAGTCATGAGTTTCAAGTCATGAGTTGTGAACATTAGTGAACAATTTGCACAGTTTTCTTTCATAATTACTCATTTTACCATCCTTGATCATCCTGACTATAATGTAACATATGAGCAGCATGGATGGTACCATGTGGGGCTCCTGACATTCACTTTGTAATTACACATAAGTACATTCTTGCTTGTACTGTACTGACGTTTATAAGTCAATAGGGATTTCCCAGTGTCACTTACTATAGAGAAAGTATTGTGTTAATGTTTAGTCTTATTCTTACATCCACATTCTTAAAGATGTTTTTAACTGAATAAATAAAATTAAGATATTGAAATGAAGAAAACATAAATGTTGACTCAGAGTTTTAAGGGAAACCAATCATAAAGTAGACATGTGTTTTAGCTTGTGTAAATTATGTTAATTTGTTATTGTCCTCAGTGACATTAAAAAGCACTGCACTCTGTGCCCTGCACCACAATCTGCAAGTTAATATAATATATTCCTGCACCAGCAGGACATCAGATGACACTGTACCTGGAAGAGGACGGACATAGTGATCCCTATACAGCAGAGTCCCATGAAGAGGAAGCCACCAATCATCAGAGGTCTTCTGCCCACACGCTCAATAGTGAAACACTGGAAGACGGACAAAGAGGCAGGAGCAGCTGTGATTGGCTGGCGATATTAGACATCAATAAAAAAGAAGAAACTCTTCTATCCTCATTTCAGCTGGTTGAGTAGTACACAGATATATGTGCAGTTTCTATAACATACAGGTCATTCATGAAGTTCTTGAGAAATTCTGGCTGATATAATGATGCTAGTGTGATAAATGAGTAACGTCAAAGTAAGAAAAAGACAACAATAACAACATTCATTACATAACTTTTATCTGTTAAATGTCTATTGTCATAGGAACACCAAAGATCAGAGCCACATACTACAGCCGGTCTATTCAAGTTTGCAGTGCACTCCTTTATACAAATGTGCACAACGTAATTAAGAACAATAAAAAGTTAAACAACAAAACACTATAAAAACTTAATCAAACGTATCTGATCATTCATGACGGGTCCATCTTTAACCATCTTTACTGTGTCAACCTTTTCCTGGAGTCAAAAATATGTTTCTGATTTGCCTGATCAAAGCTCTAAAACTTGCAAATTTCTGAAGGTTTGGCGAGCAAATACTTGAAACTCTCCATGATACACCAACATTTTCTGTCATTAACTCATTGTTAATAGTTTATAGTGTGTGTTCAAGCACTATTCAAAATACAGACATATAGATATAATAATGTTATACTCGGTGTGTTTAAAGTGTATTAATGTCTACTCACCCCCAGCACCCCAGAGATGACCTCAATGGCACCAGTCCCCACTGTTGTGTACTGGATGTAAGGGTCTGGGATCCCCGCATTCTTAAATATGTCATTTGTATAGAACCAGATCTAAAATTGACAATGACATGAGGTTTTTCATTATGATGAACACACGCACACACACACACACACACGCACACACATCTGCTTTGAAACTCAAAGTTTTTTTTCTTCTTCTCAAGGAGCCACAAAGTCGCCCTGCTTGTTTGGTGTTTCCACGTGATTCATCATCATGATCATTATCATCAGGCCAACCATCACTCATGCATTTGAGATACAGCTTTTCATCAGTATGGACTCTTGACAAGTGCTCCCCTTGAAATTAATTTGTGTATTCTCATTAATCACACTTTGCTGATGCAACATCCATCATTTATGAGGTGTGGACAAGCTCGTGATCGGTGCAGTTAAATGCTGTCTTGTTGATTTAGTAACCATACATAGAGCATTTCATCACCATTGCAGCACATACGCAAACAAGGAACTATCAACAGCTAGAAACATACACAACAATTAGAGAAAGTTAAAATAGTTGGGACAAGTTTTGAACATGTCTTCGGAGAATATGAGTGTAAACTAATAACTTATCGATCTTTTTGACTCAAGTGAGGTCCCATATTTTTTCAAAACAGCCATTTTGCATTCAAACAAATGAACAGCTCTCAAAAACAGCATTAAAGGCTCAAGACACTGTGCTGTTTGACATCCATCCATCCAGAGGGCTATTCTCCATAAGTCTTGTGGTGGGAGCACATTAAGAAGAGCAGCCCCGCAACACTTTCTTGGAGACTTCCAGCTCTTTCAGCCCAAATCCAACCCTAACACCCTGGTCTCCCCGGGTGACCTAGGCTCCTCTCCCTGTCTGAGAAACTAGCAAGCAAATCAGGTAATCTCTGTCTGCAACCAACTGGCAATTGACTTTACTCTTTCATTTCCCAACAGCTTCCCATTTTCTGCCTAAAAGTGACATCTATGTTACCAGAACTTTGCAGCCGCCCTGTCTCTGACAGTGTCACATGCCACCACAGACAATACATATACAGACATATACTACACTCACTAAAGTTGTTATGATAAACTGCCTTTGAAAAGAAAGGTGGGACCCAATGCAAATATATTCATTCTAAGCCTAGCTTCACTTCAAAGACATTAAAAAGACAAATAATTCTGACTGACAAGGGTTGTGACACTGTTTATGTAGGGAAGCTGGTAAATCTTCCTAAGTAAAGGCGTGGACTATTCGTCCACCTGAACGTGTAACTGTTGGTCTTTACAGCTTGAGTATTTGGTGTGGAAGTATATGCATAGATTTTTCTCAGTGGATTCAAGTCTTTCAGAGATGAAAATGATTCCAGTGTTGTGGAACCTAAGGGCCTGAGCCACCTGCTTCTATAGCACCTTCTTGACCAAACACATAAAAACAGCTTGACCTCTCCTGGATGAGCAAAAAAAATCCAGTTCACTTTCACCCTTCACTTCTTTATGTTGTTTGGATGGCACGAAAAAGGAAGTGTTGCTGTTTGGAACAGCTGGCATCTTGGGACTCGGCAGGGTGTTGCTTTGCTGGGAAATGATACTAGCGTGTGAGCCAGCATGCCTAGAGCTTCCATCCACATGGAGCAATGAGTACAAAGATGAGTTTGACTTTGTGTGTGAACGGGTGGACCTTCTCATGTGGGCTAACACTGAGAGAGAGGACCAGAAGATAATGAGGCGTGGTGCTGTTGCCCCCTGCTTAGTCACTCAGTGGCTGCATGTGCGACTGTGATGTATGAACAGGAGGAGGTGCAGATGGGAGGAGCACAGCTGGGAATTGTAGCAATAGGGGCTCTCACACTCTTATGATAACTGTATGGTCTTTGTACCTCAAAATATTAGCACACACACACACACACACACACATACATATACATGCGAGCACACAAAAACAAAACAGGCTGAAGCCCACAATATTTTTTCACGCACTGCATCAATTCCAGAGAGCTGCATGCCAATGTTGACCACCACAATGGTGATGACCTGCCAGCGGACACAGCGGTCCATGAGCAGGCCCCGTACAGAGATGGTACTGATGGAGGACAAAGACCGTTGCTCCTCCTGCATCTCTTCAACTTCAGCCTGGATGTTTCCTTTAGGACGATACCACTTCAGGGCTAGAGAGAGAAGGACAAGCGTTTAAGATGAGACAAAAATCAAATATGCAATTAAGATGTAACTTTATATTATATTCTTGATCATTTTATCTTCAATAGCTACAGAGTGCTTTGCCCAACCAGAGGTGGGCAAAGCACTCAGCTCCTTTACCTGACTCAAAGTATGTACTGTTCATGGATACCAAGTGTAATACCAATGCTTCAGTCAAATGGTTACTTGACTTTAAGTACTGCAGTGCTTAATTTTAAAAATATTCGAGTATTCAAAACACTTTTTTTTTTTTTTTACAGGAACACATTGTTGCATTGTAAGACAGAGAGAAGTGCATTGTTACAGAACCCTAATGACTATGAAACAACCTAATGAATACAGCAATATACTTGTCAAACCTGTAGAATAAAACTGCTTGTAGAAAAAAAATTACTAAGATTACATGTATTAGCATGTTATTTGGGCAATGATGAAGTCTGGTCATCACTTTCTGATAACAGTTGTTATTTATTTCCAAATTTTTCAAACATGGACTTAAGACAATGCCATGGTGCTCAGGTGAAGCATCCTCTACCTCATCTATACTAATATAGCTTCATTAGGACAATGACAGGTTCAAAGTGAGCTGTTAAAACACGACTGACAGAGTGAGAGTTGGCTGTGATGGGTTATTGTGGGACTGACACTGCCTATGCATGTGGTCTACCAAGTTTTCAAAATAAAAGAAGAATTAACTCTGCTGTCTAAAAGCTCTGTTTCAAAGTCAAAAGTACTTTGTAGAAAATGTAGGACACTCAAGTAAAGTACACATAACCAAAATAGCCTAAAACTTTCCTACTGTCTGTTCCTGGTTATGAGACAGTCTTAACTCCATGTAATAAAACAATTAAAAACAACAAATTTTGGAGGGAGGAAAAAACAGAATACACTCTCTAACCTGCAATGGTGGCATGGACATTTCCTTTCTCTATCAACAGGTACCGTGGACTCTCTGGAAACCATGGCAACAGCATCAGCTGGACCAGTGTAGGAAAAACCACCAGGGACAGGAGCAGAGGCCAGTGCTCTTCCTGCATGGAAAGAAAACATGACACCTTACTATCATCTCAGCTTGAGGCAAGACTGAGTACAGGTCGAGCTACCTGAGTTTGGGTCTACGCCTCAGTATCAGTTCCACAGTTCAAACACGTTGATTTCACCTACCTTTCCCATCAGTTCTTGGAGCCCTAAGACCTGGGCAATGAAGACCCCAAAACAAATGTGGATGCTGGGAACGAGGCCAAGGAAGCCTCGCAGGTTCTTGGGAGCGATCTCACCGAGGTACATCGGCACCACACTGAGAGAGATCCCTGTAGGAGGGAAGTGTAATCAACATGGGCAAACACTGGCAAAGGTATGAAATGAAAAACAAAATGAAAATCAGACTGCATAACTGTATGATGACTGTAAAGCACAAGGTTATGCTGCAAAACACTGTGAAAACATTGGTTCATAAGATTGAGAGTCTCAGTCTATTGTATATTTCTATACTTGCTATCGCCACATGGCTAATGTTAGCATTAACAGCTGTTTACTCATCTGTACAAAACAAGTGTTACAACTTCAGCATCAAACTTCATTCCTTTGCTGACCAAAGTTGTCAGAGATGGAAAACAATACTGATGTAAATCTTGTTTTGCTTGTATTTACTTACTTTCTGAAGTTAGCATGCTAACAGCTAGCTTTGGCTCATCCCTGTCTGACACAAGTCCCTTCCCCTGAAGTAGCTGCTCAGGGGGCATATTATACTGTAAATACAATGACGGCTGAGGCTCTCGACACAACTGGTGAGTAAAAAGCTGTTAATGCTAATGCTGGCTAGGTAGCAATAACAAAACTTTCAAAAGGCTCTTTTAATGAAAGACGTCAAATGGCAGTTATGGGACACCATGAAAATAAGTCCCGGATTTTATTATTCTTTTCAAAGTGATTTCTATTTTATTGTCTTTGAGGACATGACACACATGGGCCAGGCCTACCTGAGTGTACCCCTGTGATGAAGCGTCCAAATATGACCATTGCTGGCATCTTGCACCACCTGCTAAAGCCCATCAGACCTCCTCCTATAAACACCAGCACACTCGATCTTACCAGCGTCCCTTTCCTGTTTGGAAAACACAGTGACCGTCTCAATGAACAAGATGCCACGAACTGGCCGAAGTAAAGGCATTTATGATGATGGCATTTTACAAACATAAACATGGACTGAGCCTGAGCTGAGCCACCCACACGTAGGCTACTAACCTTCCATATCTGGTAACAAGTTTGCCCACCAGAAGGGCCCCCGTCATCCCACCAATAGCAAAGATTGACACAGTGAGCGAGTACAAGACGGTGAGTTGCTCCTCATCTGGAGTCCAGTCGTATATTTCTATCATTGTTTCATTGTAGAAGTTTTTGATGAACTGGTGGAGGACAGAACAAATTAGGTGAGTCATAATAGATAGAATGGATTAATAAAACATTCATTATAATTTTATTCATCATTATAAAATTTACAGTAAACGCTATTATATTCAATCTCTTATTCATGCAAAAACATAATACTGCAAAAAGAAACAAAGAAGTAGTATTCAAGTGCAAGTTTTATAAGCCTGAGACACTGCAGTATGTCCATCACTCCAATAGACCTGGAGCACATATTAATCACATAACTACCACATCATTAATTATTTCCCACTGTGTCATACATCTAAATGCATTAGTCTTTCCTCAACACTGGGTGGGAGCTACACTGGGGGATGGGATGAAGAGATGCGGGCATCTTCATGTGACAGGAAGTTGGTCAAGCCCCCACCATCACAGTCAAATCAAATTTGATGAGAAAAAGGTCATAAACTGCATGCATGATAAAATGAACGTGGTTATCCCTGTGGTGTGACAAAAATGTAACGTAAGACTCAACAGCAATACACATCAGCTTTCTTTCGGGTTTATCTGACGGTGAACACCCCACTGAGATCAGACTGGGCTGGAGAATCCATTACATTAAATCTAATTCATCTCGCGAGACACAAGTCATTCACAGTTTGTGATGGAAACATCAAAAGACTGAAAACAAGGGAGAAAATAAAGATCAGTTTTAGTATTAATACTCATCAAAACACTTGTCTTAGCTTGTAATACAGTGAGAACATATAACTGAACATGTTCATGTTTATTTATTATGTTAATCAAGACTTCGTTATGTTAACCAGATGATCTGGCGTGTGGACTGCACCTGCTGTTTCACAAGAAGGCCATCAGGCCAACTATTTCCATTTACTACTGATGTGAAACTGATGAGCACTGATGAGGAATGTGTGACCCTGTCTAGACAGCCAGTGGATGATATGATAAGACATGGTCAGTCCTGACACTAAAATTGCAGTGTGCTGCTGGATTTAAGGGTGTTACCAATCCAATACACTGGGTAGCTGTATTGGCAGGATAATTAATCTTATTAAGATGATCACGTTTGATGTTAAAATCCATGTTATATAGTCATTGTTCACCTACCAGTTTTGCTTACTCTTGTTTATAATCTTGCCTTATTTATCAATATTTTCCATTTCCTCTTACTCTACTCAAATTAGGATGAGTCCCACTGTTTTCTGTTATGCTTTATTCACTTACTGCAGTATCACTAAGAGTGTCACAAAGAATAGTAAAAAGGAGAGGTGGTACAATGTTCCTGTGCACAAATATAGCTGGGAGTCTCAAGATGTCACTGACACATGTGACATGGTAAAATAATCGATAAGTGCTCATAACGAACAAGGAGAAATTCACATATGATCATCTGACTTTAACTTAACGTGTGCAACAACGGCCTGAGCTTTGTTTGTACTGTACTTAGAGATCATATGACCTTTATGGAAATTTGTAGGAACAATACAACCATTTCATATCATACATTGTCAAAGGGACAGAGAGCAGGAGACACAGTGAAAGCTCCACAGTTCTTTATGTACGTAAATTCAGCTTCAACCTTTAGCCCAAAATGAAATTACAAGGCCAATATGTCTTAATCAAGGCTTATCGAAACACAATTATTTCAAACATTGCAGAGCAGATTGTTTTCTCTTGTGGCTATCTGCCATAATTTAGCAGTTGAGAAAAGTCCGGTTCTCTGAAAATCTGATTACTACCACACACAAACCCACTCCATTAGCTTTTCCAGGATACAATAAAAAACAACTTCAACAATTTTCTCTCAGCTGAGCTCCTCCTGACTGACTCTTATACCAGAACTTAAGTTGAGCACACACAAAAACACACCACAGTGAACCTTACAAATAGCACTGAAGTCACCGTGGTTAATGATGTGACCTCAACAGTCACCATATCTGCAGTAGGATAGATTATACAGATTATGTGTGACACAGAGGCATTGTCTTCATTTTAACTGTGATATGATATTTCAGCCGCAGCTATTTCTGATGCTAATACTGCAGTTGGGAGCAATAAACCACCCTTAATTATATAGTAGTTTAGCAGGATTTTTTTTCATTTCTTATTTATTTATTTAGGCTCATTCATGTTCTTGTAGAAAGTTGGCTGAGAAGAATTATACCACACTGTCTGTGTGTTCAATATGGAGCAGGAGCTGGGAGGTGGTTATAGCTTAATATCTGAAGAAGCTGGGGAAGGAGTTAGCTTGGCTTTGTCGTCTGACATCAGCCATGCCACAAACAGTTACCGCACATAACTCAAACAATTCTACATTTCTGTTCAGTAAATAGTTTGGGAGTGAGTAATAAGTAAAGAGAGACAGGGTAGCTCCCCTTGCTTCCAGTCTTTGTGCTAAACTGAACTGAGTACTAAACAACTCCTGAAGCTCAGTTGTAACACACACACACACACACACACACACACACATACAAATGCTGGGAGGATACTCACTGTAAAAATGCAGTCAATGCACAGACCCAAAAACTGCCTGATGAACAAACACACACTGTAATTTTCACACACATGCACATGTCCTGTTTCCCAGCACAGCATCCCCTACTGTTTGGTATTGATGGGTGATTTATCAAATGGCATCTCATTCTCTGCTGAGAAATTAAATCACATACTTCCAGATCCTGATTACGATCATGAGATGTCCCTCTTGTAAATCACGTCGGTGATATGTTCATTTCTTTTCACTGTTTTTTTTTCTATTCAAGTCTCTGTTTGATTTTTCAGCCAAACCTTGTGTTATTGAACTGATGCAACTAGATACTGAGGACGGAAACAGAGGCAGGAAAAGCTGGATGAATGCCATTTTTATGGAGGGGTCAACACTTTGGTTGCTGTGGGAAAGACACACACACACAAAGCACTTTTCAACCTGTCTGATTAGGTGTCACTATATTTAAAATGTGAATGTTTCTGTTTTGGGGTTGTGTGACATTGATATTAGCTATAAACAGCACCATGGAAATCAACAAATGGCCAAGCTGAGGACACTGAATGGCTTTAAAGCAACATACAGTGGCTTCTCCACATTTTTGAAAAAATAAAAGCACAGAAAAAAGATAACATTTTACACATGGACTAATAGCTTTAAATGAGAGATGCCAAGCCCCCCGGTTCTACATCGATCAACTGGTTGAAAAAGGAATCAAAATGAGAAAAACAAGTTGGAAACTGGCCATGTAAATTCTCCATCAGTGAAACAGGGTGTGAGACGAAGAAAGTTTGAAAGTGATGAACTCTTTCACTGCTTCCTCATAGCAGCACACACACCAGATGTGCTCCACACTGGGCCATGTGAGCTTCAGTGTGGAGCCATCCATGGCCAAACAGGAATGGTTCAGAGTTTAGTCACTGTAGTGTGACAAATCCAACATCAGAGGTACAGCAAAGAGCACATGATGGGTAAAAACGACAGAACATCAATGACATGGTGATGTCCACATGACTCCACATGACAATGACATATAATCTGTTCTTCACTTCAGTCACACCTTAAAGGGCAGTTTAAACTTTGGGAAGATACGTCACCCCAGTGTTCATGCTTGGGAATAAGAATAATGTTTATGATGATGATGATGATGTTTCAGTGACACAAACCTGTGCAGGGGAGTTGACCACTGCCAAATTGAAGCCATAGAGCATGGAGCTGCCAACGGAGGACAGCAAGGCCACCGCCAGCAGTGACTTTGTGAGATGCTGAGGAAAAGATGAGCAAAGAGACAAGTGAGAATGAGAGGAAAAATGGCCAGAGGTCTCGAAAAGAAACCCTGAGCTTGAATTAAAAATGAGATCACTGCAGGTGATCTAGAACCCAAGTATTAAGTTAAAATATCTGGATATTGATACTAGTCATGGGATTTTCTTGTGTAAAATACTTGAAACTGAATAAAATAAATAGCTTCATGGGCTCTGCAGAAAAAAAGATGTACTGGGCTAACTTAATGATTAAGACATAAATGTCAAGTCCCAGTTCATTCTCTAGATATGTGTGTAGCCTGCACAGCAATCAGCCCCTTTGTGTCAGTATTAAACAGCACCATACAGCAGGCTATAGGTGACATATAAGTCTGTGAGCTTTGGACTCTGTAGCAGATCTGCACTGCCACCGAGCAACATGTGACTGAATCAGAAGAAGTGAAACAAACCCACAACTGGACACTGGCCAGATCGAATTTGCTTGCTCCATTTTTATCATAAGCACTAAGTTTAGCTCTGAGAGAGGCACACTGAAAGAGCTGAACAAAACTCAGCTCATGGTCAGTTGCAGCCAGATTAAGTTTTCAGGCCCTTTTTGAACCACTTTAAAACAAAAAGTGACAACTGGGGTTTCAACGAGCAAGGGGGACACAACAAATGTTAAACATCACATAAATATCCAAAGTCACATGAGTCCCACTCAGACTCATTCTACTGTATTTTCATTATGAATGGCCTAGAGTGAACCTCTTGGCTACCATCCTAAATTCCAGCACGTTGAGCTTAGCTGACCTCCAAGGCAAAAGGTCGGCAGGATTATAGTGTGTTTTTGAATGTCCATGCATTGGAAGGAGCATGAAGAAAACTGACACAAATAACCACACAATACCCCCCCCTAAAACAACATCTCTGATAAAGGTTTACAATCCCCTCCCCAGCCTTTACATACTAAGATGTTGTAGGATGTTAGTGAACCAGAGCAGTCAGAGCAGAGGCTTCCTGCTCTGACTGAACAATGACAGCACAGATGCCTTCAAGAAACCTAATTGAGCCTGATGGAGAGAATTAGACGGCTACACGTGAAAATAGCTCATACCAGACAATGCTGCCCAGTCAACATCAATTTAGCCCCATTATCTGTCAGATGTGCAGCTCTTCACATGCTGTATCACTTTGGTCAAAGCTCTGAGCAGCAACATTACTCACTGAAGTCTTCAGTCATGTTAGTTCATGTCACCTTGCTGGACTATTTCTAACAGCTTGAGGTTCAATGACAGGCTGTTTTGGATGTGTGAGTCTGGACCTCCTGTCAAACCTGTTCCTGCCAATGATCTAAGACAGCATCTTCTGTGAGCAACAAGCCTGCACCATGGCGAGTGTTTCAACACACAGTGCACTGTATAAGCCTGTCAAAGTTGGATCATTTAAAAGGTGTTAAATGACAGATGTCCATATGTTGCTCGTTTGAAAACAACACTGCTCATGCATCCTGGTTAGTCTGTAGAGACTGCCTGTTAACTGATCACTCACCGAGTTGATTTTTGCATTGTTTTCCACGAGCAGTTCCTCCGCCATTTAATTCATAAATAATTCCCCCTCACGTGTGATGTGCTCGTTAGAGTTGAGGAACAGCCGCACAACTTTTTCAACTCTTCACCCTGCATCCCTCATTTGTAGCTCTCAGCCATGTCCTGACTCACAGAGGAGGCGTGTCGTGTTAATGGGCGGAATCAACAAGCTTGCCAAACTCCCAACCTCCAATCGCCGGCGTCCCGGCCGTGCGTCGTTTGCCCCGCTCCATCAGCGATCACATGAGCCAAGAGGTTCATCCTGCGCCCCGAGGTGCGCACTGTTATCGTCAAATAGCCTCAGGTTAACAATGTCCAGGGGCGTTTCAAAGACTGGTGATCACGGGGGCCACGGCTTAGACCCAGGGGCACCCTCACCCAGGAGGGTCTTGACTTGAAGTCTTCTAAATCTTGTACATTTTAAGATGATCCTTTACGCAAGATCCGAAATGTAATTACTGGATTAATGAAGGCAACACTCACAATGAAATCAATGTATTAGATAAGTAAATATTTATTTTAAGTAAATGTAAATGAACAACAAACTTGAAATTAGATTATTTTCATTTACTTTTGTTTCTGTATTGACAACATTATAATGAGTTATAAAGTGATTTCATCTGAGATCACCTTCTGCTTCAAAAACAACCTCACTGGGACAATGGGCCAATAGCCATAGCATCACTAATTGGCTGATTACTTGTTAATTATCATGACATGTCTAGCAGGTCATTGTAGCCAGCGAGGCCAAATGTGCTATAAGGTCTGGATACAGTTCATTATTCATTCCTTCATTCAACTGGTGTCATGCAAGATGTTGTTTTCAAGGGGTCACAGGATTCATATAGATAATAAAACAAAGTCTTATCTCTTCAACACTCTGAAACAACACTAAAACATATTGGAACAATCTGATCAAAGAAATCACTTTTACAGATATTCTAGAGATGCAACCTGCAGCATGGGGCCACAAGTAGACAAGTACACAAGTAGTGTCAGAAGCGAAAAAAAGGTTGGGAATCACCTGAATGCCATGAGATCTAATGTACCAGTAGGACATGTCAGGTCTACATCTCATGGTGTTTGGATGCATAGAGAGAATATGACTTCCAACTGTAATTCTACTCTTAGTTATACAACAATACAATACATAAAACCACCCAACTTCAACCTTCTCCTCAAGACAAATGATGTGATGATTGAAAGTAACCGAGGTTATAAAAGGATAGGAGGGTTAATTATGGACATGTTTTTCATTTCACTTCTAGATCCAAAAAATGAAATAATGTAAGAAGAAGAAAAATATGAGGGCAGGTAGAACACAGTAGATACACACTAACACATACAGGCTCTTTTATCATGTTTCTACATGTATTTTCATATTTCTTTTTTAATTCAGTATAGGTAAAACATTGAGCGATTGAGAGCGGTTTAATTAAATGTTGATGAGGGCCATGTTCCTGTTTTGTCCTAATTGCATTGTCACATCATGATGGGATCCTCTGATCGAAAGTCATTTTTACAGTCTTTAAGGTTCATCCTGGATTTTTTTTTCTCATTTACAGTCTGAGCTATTTTAGCACTTATATCGCTAATGTTTCTTTTCTGTCTTTTAATTTGAAATATTCACAATGAATAATTCAACTAATGGAATTTAAACTTGTGAGAACAAAGGGAATGGCAAAGCCTCCACACTTACAAGACCTTTTTTATCCCTCATAAGGAGCAGGTTTTGTCTTACAAATATACATAATGTGAAAACTGATAACGCTCTGCATCACTTTCATACGCATGACCTTCTTGCTTGTGTTCTTGTCTGACCATCTCTTAATGCGCGTTGGTCACACCATCTCCTGCTCCACATATGACTCTTGCGATGCAGTTCTCTGCTGATTTCATGGTAGGATACCATTTTGTTGTCTTTAAAGCATCCGCATGACACACTTGAGGGGAAAAAAAATCCCTACACCCCTGAAACGTACATATTGTGAAAAGCGTTTGCAGTGAGTCTTGCACTGTACTCCGTTTCTCTGAATAGCAGTTGGTGCTGGTGATGCACTGACACCAAGGCATAGATACAGAGAGCTGCTGCAAAGGCTAGTGTGTCTTTCAAAGGACGAAGTGTGGCTATTGAGTGGATGTGTATAACATAAGTGTACACAAAAGGCTGAGATGTAATTTATCACAGGAATGAAATAATAAAACAATGCAATGATGATATGCAGGAATTAGCAGCAGCTCTTTCCATTTCACCACTTAAGTCCTCAAGTAACACACACTGATGTCTATCCCCTACATTATATCACCTGCCTAATGCTGCTGCCATCACTCTTCTCCCCCCTGCTGTTGCTACCTGTACAGTACACATTCCTACACAGTCGCCTTCGATACGCAGCCAATGGACCTTCAGACTTGCGCTCCTATAACTTTAACCCAACAAGCCAAGTTGAGACTATCATGCAAGTCAAATGGCTTGTGTCATATGACTTCCATCACTGTGAAATATCTATGGCATCATGCTGCTTATGGGTAAAAAATCAATTGAACTACGAACATACCTCTGACACCATGTAGGAAGAGGAGTCGACAATTGCTGCAGTGCAACAGAACAAACCACTCAGAGGACAGGATGAGTAAATACAGAATGATCTGTTTGACAACAACCTTATTAATCATGATTTTTTAAAAATATATTTATTTAAAATTGATGAAATTGTTATTGGGATTTAAGCTTGAGCATGTGTTGGCAACATGTGTCCACCAACTCCTGGGGGAAATACCTGCTCTGTAGCTGTTAAGTGCTCCCGTAATGTGCTCACCGTGAGCAGGTCATGATCAGCTGTTTTATCTGAGCTTTTTGGCCAAAGGACTGTGGCTGCAGATCATACTGATTTGACATGAGAGCGGTGAGAGTGAACCAAAACATTCAAATTGCATGGTGTCAATCCAAAACAATGAATTAAAAGATCTTTGCAGAGCTCAGATGGACTGCAGCATGTTTGCAAATTCCTTTAATGAGTGACACATTTCACATCGCAGATGGTCATATGGCCCATTGTTCGAATTGAAATATTGATTAGTGCAGCTTTAAATATTTCCTGTTGCTGCAGGTCAGGTGGTTGCATGCAAGTTGGTTTCCATGTGCTGTTACAAAATACACAGAATAAAAACAGTGATGATGAACCTAAAAATATTTCTGTGATGAGTCATGTCAATAATATATGTAACAAATGTACATCATCAAAGACACCAATTCCAGCATTATAATTTTATTTTTAATCAAGACCATCAGAAAATAAAGAAACAGCCCAGATGCTGATCAGACAGAAAGGACTGCATCCAAGAGCAGGTTCACCAGTTAATCTGAATTGTTGAAATGAATGAGGAGGCTGAGCTCTGTGTCTCCTGATGAAGCTTAATCAATGTCAGGTCTCCACTCATTTGTTGCTCACAGGCGTCTTGGATCAAGGCCAAGATTGGAGGTTGTAACAGATCAGAATCAGCCACCAATTTCAATAAGACTATTACAGCATATTATTTAAACAGCATCATATTATTATTACTATAATTCATCCACATGTTACTGACACAGACGCCCCCTCACAGAGGACACCGCAGGGCTCATGTGACTTTGGGGTTTGTGTGTTTACGTGGTCAATTTTCTACGTAAGAACTGAAAGAAAAAAGAAATTATATAACTCACTTCCTTTCTTGCCTAGACTTTCCCACAGCAAACTAAAGTGTTGACCCCTCCATAAAAATGGCATTCATCCAGCTTTTCCTGCCTCTGTTTCCGTCCTCAGTATCTAGTTGCATCAGTTCATTAACACAAGGTTTGGGTGAAAAATCAAACAGAGACTTGAATAAAAAAAAAAAAGAAACAGTGAAAAGAAATGAACGTATCACCGACGTGATTTACAAGAGGGACATCTCATGATCGTAATCAGGATCTGGAACTATGTGATTTAATTTCTCAGCAGAGAATGAGATGCCATTTGATAAATCACCCATCAATACCAAACAGTAGGGGATGCTGTGCTGGGAAACAGGACATGTGCATGTATGTGAAAATTACAGTGTGTGTTTGTTCATCAGGCAGTTTTTGGGTCTGTGCATTGACTGCATTTTTACAGTGAGTATCCTCCCAGCATTTGTGTGTGTGTGTACCCATGTGTGTGTGTGTGTGTGTGCGTGTAGCAAGTGCAGAATAACCTCACATTAGCAGCCCATTACTTCAATAAACCTCCTCTTGCATCCCGTTGACAGATCATCTGCCTAGAAAAGCAGATATTGTGGCCTTTAATCAGTCAGCCCCCTCCGAGCTGCCGTAGTCTCTTGTGCAGTATTTAAATTCCTCATTTACTCTGTTGCAGGCGGGACGTGCCTGTCCCCCATTGTTCGCTCTGAATAAACTGGGGAGCTGATCGTGTTAAGTGCAGCCATGATTGATGGCAGCTGATGAAATCTAATATACTCGCCCCATGCCATCGTTTAGCAGAAATAGGATTAGAGAGAAAGACTCCAACATGAGCTGATAAAAGGTGGAAATATACTTAATGTTGCTTTCTCAGATTTTGAAAATTGACCAGTTCTGGCTGTGGTCGAGCAGCTCCAACAGGAGTCTGGGACATTAACTGCTGAGTGATGGCTGTGTTTCTTGGTGTGTGTGATGAACACCAGTTAGGGAAATGAAGTGTGCATCTGTGTGAGAGTGTGTGAGGTCACTCAGCACAGTTCATACATTTAAAAAGCATGAAGTGGAGTGGCTGTCATTAAGCAAGTCGTGATTCTGTGCTAGTTGTTTTCACAATCGTTAACTCAGCTGTAGCAGTTTCCCTCGTGTTTGTTGTGGGGTCAGCTGTTCATAGCAGAAAATCTTTAATCTGGTTTCATTTGCATGCATGTTCAGGACCTGTGTGTTTTTTTTTAATGGGAAAAACACATGATAGTGTGACATCACAGTTTCATTGTGCTGATGAATATCTAAGAGACAGAGAGCTCTGGAGGGCTGTGGGGAGGTGTGATTTTAGTGACCTCTTGTGGGATGTGAGTCTCAGTTCACAATGGCAGCGTGACTGTGATTGTGAACTGAAACAAAGGACAAAATGCTGTGTAAGGTTTGCTTCAGAGTGGTGGTGTTTTTTGCTAAAGGATTAATGGACGCGGTGCCAGACAGACAAATGTGCCAAGCTACACACACACACACACACACACTCAAGAGCCCACTTGAAAGAGCCATAAGTCTCAGCGACACCCTGTCATCCTCTCTCTCCTCTCTTTCTTCCTCGGCTCTGTGTTTTACCCACTTCACAGCTACATTAGCACTTGATTTGGGTGTAATGGATCTCCCTCCTCCCCTCTTGCCCGTTCCCATTGGCTGCGGCTGGCCTCCAGCCCAGCCCACCTGCTCCTCGGCGCTCTCCTTAATGTGACTGGCAGAGGATGATGGATCACCCCCTGTCACTTCCACCTCCTCCTCCAATCAACAACCAGCCATGGAAATTGATTGTTCTAATTTGCTCTCATTATTATTATGATATTAAGCACAATATACAGACACAGCTCACTGTCAGATCTGGGCAACGCCGTCATTAGTTACAGGGGCTGGAGAATACGCCTCGGCGGGGTTTTTCTCCCACAGACGCCAAGATGTAAAGGAATCACTGAGCGTTGGAGAAACACACTGCTTTTTCTTAATAAGATTTGCCATGCAGCCCCTCACTGAGGTGATGTAGCATCTAATTAAGTTCAATTCGGTGCATCTGGGAAAGAGGAAAAAAAAAGAAGATATGATTAAGTTCCTCTGTGTCAGATGCAGAGTGCTCACGTGCAGCTGCTGGATCAGAAAAAATGCGAAGTGCCAGCGTGAGAAAAAAAACACCTCACCCTTACATCTGCAGTAACTGTGAACGGTACAGATTACAGTAAAATACTATTAGGATGCAAAACTGTACACTACGAGAGTGAACAGGGGGCTGAATAAGAATGACAGGATGCAATCAAGGAAAACAAGGAAGGGAAAGAAAACATGATAATATATACACATTGAAGAGCATGGTAAACAGGTTTGGTCAGTGACTTTGTGGATGACCTCTCTCATCCTTCATCTCCTAAATCTCTTTTGTGTTCATCATTAGGCCCGAAGAAGAACAACCAAAGGTCAGCAGTATTATCATTCAGAGAGCTATAGCCCCCCCACCCCACCCCTCTGCTGTATTCACAAGCCTGGTTTGAGATGGTACAAATGAGACTCCAAAAGGCCAAAGCAAATACCATGGAAATCTGCTGATCCTAATATTACCACAGCAGCCCCTCCAGCTGTATACGACTCCTATGTTCCACAGACCAAAGTGTATCCCCAGCCATGCTGTTACCAGCCCAGAGTATATTGGATAGTGCTTACATTAACACACAGTGTCTAACAAACCGCTTACGCTCCTTTAATTGGATTACAAGGAGAGCTGCATTCCCATTGGTGAGATTAGGAGGATCCGGGCATGGAGCCGACTCCCCCTCCTCTGTGTGAGCGAGGCATCTGATTCGTCGTCATCCCTAACGACCTGCAGATGCCAGGTGTTTGATTGGTGGAGTGGCGTTGGCATGAGTGTTTATTGGTTCATGACAGTGTAATAATGGGGAGATGCCAAGTCGACTGTCAGGGAGTTAAAGTGTCTACTCTGATCTGGAGGTGATTAATGAGGCTATTTATTTATTTACTGTCCTTAAATACAGTTTGTTGAGATATTTTCTAACTAGATTCAAAGGTCATCCTGGAAATACAGAGGAAAGCATTCAAGTATCTATTGTCTTTCTTTGGTTATGACTGTGGATATGACACACACACAAATCACTGAAAATAAAATAGAAAATAATGATGTCTTTTATTTTGCTGGTACGTTGCACTGAAAACCTTGCATGTTTCAGCTGATTCCAGTATTTTTGACTCAGTATATTTTACACCAGACATCAACAAAATACATGTCGGATTTCTGCACCAGAGACACATAACTTTATTTTACAGGTGAGTAATTTTCTTACAATTTCCACGGAGAAAGTATTTATCAGCTGTTCTCAATTTCTGGGAGGAGGTCAGGATACAAACACGACATTTAAATAAAACTTGCAGAGAATATAATGAAGCAGCCAAAAAAACAAATATAAAAACTTCAACTGATTGAACATGGTGAGAAACTTAATAGTGATAATAAAAAATAAATGATCTGCACACCACTATGAGTGATTGAAATAACACCGTAGGCTACATGTGTGTTTTATTTGTAGTTTGAGTGAACTGAAAGAGGGCAGTAGATGAAGCAAATGCATCACAACATTATTCAGCATTTCAAAAGTGCTACTGCTTGAATGTGAATGTGCGTGAGCTAGAGAGAGTGGCGCTTCTGACCTTCCACAGTTTGACCCCCGACCTCTGACCTTTGCTGTAAATCTTGTCTTTTTCTGGGCCTTTTCGTCACACATTACCCAAACCTCTGACCACTAACTTATGTGGAGTCCTCGGCACAAGCTGCTGAAAACCTGGCAGCTGCTGGCCTCCTGTGAAGGAGGACCCTCTCCATCATGACGGTGACACCTTAACTGTCCTGCTCTCGCTCAGTGAGGAAGGCCCCCTGCTACCACACACACATGCACACACACACACACACACAGTTTTGGTGGTGAAAGGACAAACACAATGACACAAACTGCGTGCTGTCATTCTCTTTTCTTACACAGGTGCAAATGTAAATGCATGCACTTGTGTTCAAACTCAACAGACATACACCCAAGAAGCCACGTGCACACACAAACACACACAAACTGTCTTTGAATCACAGTTCCCACACAACAACACCTCACTCTCCACACGGTCAACAGAAACAATTCTCCTTTTGATACCCTCTTTCACACACACATACACATGAATAAACACAGACTGGAGCTCAGCTACTATGCCTTAATGTACTCTGGCCTGTCCCTGCAGGTGACCTGACCCTCACTGTCCTGTTTGTCAGGGAGAGAGAAGCCAATTCAGCCAGATGGCAGCAGCGCCGAATGGCTGTGAACAACAGGCTGAGTTAATATGTAGCTTTAACCATTGTCTCCTCTGCCTGACAATGGAAAGCGAGCGGGGAGGGATAAGCTTTCACTGGAGCTGTGGCTGAAGATGGACTCGGTGTGTATTCTTGGAGGAGTTCATAAAAACAGAACTAAAACCCACTTGATTCATCACTGTCTCATTTGGGCAGGAAAGCAAATGGACAGCAGGGGGGATCCTACACTGTGCTAGTGTTGCACCTCTATAGGGAGGTTTGAAGATGGAGTCGGCAGAGAAAAGCACAAAGCCACCTCAGTTTATTTGTTTTGATAAAACCTATTAAATTATTTATTGCAGCTGAAATGAAAGAAGTTTGTTGTTTGTATTTAAGACTAAATGTTATGAAATATATACTATCAATGTCATAATTATGTTCCTACATTTGAGTTAAATACAAAACTGAGATCAAAGTACTTTCTTTCCTCAATAACTGCTGCAACAACACCCACTAACATCCCCATTGTCAGCCTCCGTTCCTTGGCGCTATCACTTTCCTAAAGATGAGGGTAATTTTCTATGCAAATGGGCCGCTGTCATTGTCCCCGCCTCGTTAATCTGGGCCTGGGCTCCTTTGACAAACCCCTCTCTGATTGATGAGGCCCTGACAGCTCCAATGTGTGCGTGCATTTTCACAGATTGACATCATCATTAAGGAGCGAGAGCAGGGCCTGAATCACTGCAGATTTACTCCCCATCACCCCCCCCCCCCCCCCCCACACACACACACACACACACACACACACACACACATTCACGCACGCGTGCATCCCGTCTTAGCATGCATACGCAAATGTACAAGGGTTGATGCTTGTGTGCATGCAGGAAGACACACAAAAGCGGCTCGCCATCCGTCTCACAGCTGAGGTTTCCCTTCTGTACCCACAGAGTTGGGCAGGCGGCAGAATGCAAAGTGTTCACTCATTGGCTGCCTGAATCTGTCATGTTGAAGTTAATTGGTGTAGGCTTTAAGCAAATTTCCAGCAGCACCCCCAGTCACCGCACCACTTGATGGGTGAGCCACTGTCATATGGCACCTATTGATTCACCCAGGGGATGAGATGACTCCCACAATGCTCGCTATGTCAGTGTCACCCTCTCAGAGAGCGGCCGATAGCCCCTCTCCTCCCTGTCTGTTGATGCAGATAACAGACAAAAGTATTTTAAATCATGCTTTATTCATATTCGTTCAATCTGGAGGGGATCCACAGGCTGGATTTTTAGTGTTTCAATCGGCTAAAGTCCATTTTGGAGTTCATTTGAAAATGGAAAAATCGTTACCTAATCCTATTCTGTCTCTTGCCCCGAGCTACAACATAAGAAACATGGCGTGTGCTGGCAGAGCAGAAAAAAAAACGACGAGACACAAACACTAACTGAGTGGAGGCAGCTGCAGATGAGCAAATAAAGCATTCAATATTTATGACTGAAATTAAAACCAGATAAAGATGTCACATATTACCGCGTCCCCGCCCTCCTCTCCTCCCTCCCAGGCCTCTGGCCCTGACTCTGGTGCTCACAACTCTCTACTCTCTCTCAGTGCGAGTGAAAGGGAAGCATTATTCCTTCCCAGGCCAATGTCTTCAAAGACAGTAATGAATGCAATGCAGTGACCCAGAAAATGGACTTTAGAGAAGGAGAGGGAGAAAAAAAAGCAATCTTGCGTTTGTGGCGGAGCATTATCACTTTACTCCCCTCCCCTCATCCTCTCCCCTCCCGGGCTGGTGTGTGCGTTTATGTGTCTGTGAGTGTGTGTGTGTGCACCTGCCATTATGTGTGTCTCCAAGGGCCTATGTGCCTGTGTGCGTTCATGTGAATTTGTATGAGTGTGCACACTTGTCTGTGATTGTGTGTGTGTGTGTTGCATGCATATGTGTGTGTGTGTGTGAGCTGAAGTCTTCATCAAAAGGGAATGGGCACAGGCTGACAGGCAGGCCCATTGTGGGGTTAATTAAACACTTCAGGTTTAACACCCCGTCCCTGTCGTTAACCCAAACACTGGCTCATCACTCATTCCCGCCACACTTCAGTTAGAGAGCAGGGGGGACAAGGAGGGGACAGGAGGGAGGGGGACAATGGAGATGTCACTGCGGGTGGGGGTGTGATGGTGGTCGGGTGATGTGAGGGTATCGGAGGCAGTGGAAGTGGTTAGTTTGTATCAGAAAAAAATCTTTTTGAATGTTATGATAAGACTGACAGTGAATCTGTCATCTGTGTTTGATTAAAGAGCAAGAATGAGTGAAGTTACAGACAGGGGGCTGTGGGGGCTTCCATTAAACAAGGCCTAAACGCTGTGATGAGAAGTAGAGATAACCCTCTGTCTGCAATGAAAATAGCAGACTCTGCAGATGACAAAACACTAAAGACTATTCAAAATTCTGATGGTGCCAGAAATTTAGGATCAAACTCTGACAGTGTGATCTCTACGTCTCCCCTAGTCTACAGACCAGCCAATCAGAGTTTGACATGATATAAAACATGAGACAGACTTACATACTGGTCTGCTTTCATAGTTTATTATTATTATTATTATTATTATTATTATTTATTTGCCATGAATTCATTGCACAAAATGCCATACCTCAATTTTATATTGTACAGTCTCACACAGATGTGACATGGCTCTAAATAAAACAATATGACAAGGAGTGTTGCTCTTAAGGTGCCTTGAAGACATGAGTCCAGTATCTCCTCTGGGTGTTCAGCTCAACTGAAATCTGACTGAGGAACCAACGGCATATGGAAATATTCAACTATTGCGAGTCCTTGTGTCTAATACATAAACATTTTCTTTCCTAAAAAGCCATGAAACCTCTTTCCTCTCTATGTCTTAAGTGAAGGTAAAATTAGGATTTGTATAATTCTGGTGATGTCACTTGACAGATTTCTCTGTTTGTGTCCCTGCTCTTCTCACTTGTTTGAAGCTCAAATGGAAAAAGATGATGCAACACATTTCCTCGCACCAATCAGCACTAGTCTGTAACAACATTTGGATCAAAACATGATGACAGCCGTGGGGTTGTTTGTGTATGTTGCCAAAACTGTTAATCACATCTGATGAAACCACACTCGCGCAGTACTAATGAAACCAATCAGCTCAGTCTTTGAATGTTAAATGCCGAATGAGTGCAACCCAGGCATTAAACTTGACTAGCAGTTGTTTAGTCACAAATATTTAACTGTTGATTGGCTAAAGATTTGGAATCTAGTTTTCAGAGGCTTTCGTATTTATTTATCTGTTGGTTTGCAGTTGGATCAAAGCAGACAAGAGGCAATAAAAGATCTGTCATTTTATAAAAATCATAGTTCCTCTTTTGTTGCATTACAGAGATACAATAGCAAAAGGAGGAGGGAAACATCTTCAAAGATGTGCAGTAAGAAGAAAATGATTTTGACATTCTTTATATTCCTCTGCTTTCAACACATGGAGGTGAGGCACTGGTGGCTCTGGTCATCTTTGGGGGAATCTACTCCCGCCTGCAGTGTAATGGGCCCTCACACCACTAGATAGCAGTAGTTTACACCACAGACAAGTTAACCAGTCCACTCAGTTACCGCAGGGTCCTCAGACACAGTGGTGATCAACTGACAGAGCCACTGAATAAATGAAATGACATATGAGTGGAGGGATTTCACAGTATTTCAGGCGGTATCTTACTTACTCAACTACATCAGCAGCTACCATTAAATAAATGAAAAATTAATGAGGTAGAATTAGTCTAAGGTAATTTGACTGTATTACTATGTTTGCAACTATGAGAAAGCACAAACCTTAATTATCTTTAATGATATGAGAAGCTTAATCAAGATCATGAAATACAGATTATTGAATTTGCTCAAAAAGTTGTTGTGAATAATGTATAACTTTTGAGTTTCCTCCTTTCTGTCAATGCAAAATAAAAAAGAAACAAGCAAGCCAAACAGAGTACAATAAATCATTTCTAATTTATTTCTAATGTTCCTACATAGATCAGTTACCAGAAAAACATTTGGGGTCAGAATAGGAGAGGATTAACCTTTATTGTCTCTTTGGGGAAATTTGTCTTAAGCACCCGACAAAACACCAGCATGACAGGAACAAACTAAATCTCATACACATGTATTAGCTACCATTCAACATGAGCATTTACATTTCATGTCCGTTCCCTCCGACCCCTCTGGGTTGCACCATGATGTTATGAAACACTTTTTTAATGTTAAAGATAATGGAAATTCATCTGCAGTCTATGTTGTGTGGTGTTCATATCAATGAATAGATTGTGGTGCAGACTGTCGGCAGCCTTTTCTAGAGATGAAAGTAGCCAAAGCTAGTTTTCACAACCTGGCAACCGGATGATATCAATGCCTTATATGGTGTTGTGGCTTATAGTTAATCAATAAGGCACTCAGCTGAAATGAATGAATCATGGTTTGAACCAAATATTACAACACAGAATCATTTTTCTAAATTGACAACAATCAGTTTCATTTTTGTTAGCTAAGAAGTATGAAATCTGTACAAAAGCTAACCTTTATTTCTGCTTTTACAGCTGTACAGGTTGTTCTTTCAGCCAATGAAGTAATGATAAAGTAAACTGGGAGCTGTAAACAAGTGAATTAATCAACTGAGCCACATTTCGATGTTGTTTTGATGGACTTTTTCTAGCATAATTAAAATTAGCCGGGCAGATGTTAGCAAAATAGGTTCATACGTCTAATTCTGGTATTCCCACAGATTCATTAATGATAGCGCAGTTTTTGTTGCCATGTTGTCATGTGTCTGTGTTATCGTGCAGGTTTGGTGAGATGGAGCCCATGATGCAGTCTTTCCATTAGCCATTAGCCCATTAGCCCGTTAGCACTCAGGCTGTTGGAACAGCTTGAACGTGTGATGCTAATGCTTCAGGGATCCAACCCAAACTGGAGCCTTGGCAAAAGGCCAAATAGGAGGAGTGGTGCTACAACTTCCTACCTCCCTCCGTCTCTTACTCTTATATTATCACCTCACATTTGTCGGTTGTTGTTTCATCTTGTTTGTCTTGTCTGAATTCCTATAAGAGGCCAGTGCTTTAGCATCTTTAAGATACACTTTTCATTGGAGGAGCAGCTCTGTTTTATCCCCATGCCATATGTTAGTAAGCAAGACTAATGAACATGTCTATCCAAATGTGGTGGAGACATTTTTCTCCTTCAATTCACTCGCTGTTGCCCACTGCAGTTTATCCACGGTTTGTTTTCCAAGCATTTCTCATAAAAGTGATTTATCAAAAACACTTAATACCGAACTGCCGATGTTTCATCCTGAATGATATCAAAGGCTGCTGAAGCTGGTGGTTTTTATGGCACAGGCTGAAAAGGGTACCTCTTGGGGGCATGTTGTGTTAGCCTCTTGTAAAGTAGTAAGACACACACACACATACACACTCTACCCCCATTGGCGTTGACTGGGGATGGGCGGCAGGGAAATGTCAGGAGGGATAGAGGTCATTGCCTTCCAAAGGGATAAACACACATTCCACATGGCTCCCCGCCGTGTTATCATTTACTGCCCTATCGGACACGTTTTGCCGCCTCTGAATGTATTTATATTTATAAACATATTCTTTATTTATTTTCTCCAAGGCCACTGTGCCGAGGAAATGATAGCCTACTGAAATCTAACATTTGGAGAGCCATCGTGACTGCCAGGATGCAATTTGTGTTCCATCTCCGTGGAAAAAAGGGGGCCGTGGTGCCCCGGGGCGGCCATTTCATTCCCTGCAGTGACATTTTTAACTGGGTGCCTGCAGGACACTGGGACGCAGCCTGAGCCACGCGCTCCTCGTCATGGCAGACAGCCTGCGCACCGCACCGTGGACACACTGACTGTCTTTCTAAGGCTCTTAGTCTGACTCAATATGCTGGACCAAGGCTGGCTTCAAAAGGCTACGAACGCTGCAAAGAATCTTTATGGGTTTAAAGGACTCACAGGTCACTTTCTGTGTGTGTGTGGGTACATTCAGTGGGTTTTATAAGTTTAGGGAGCTTGTTAAAAGTGAAAATCAAGTGAGTTCTGCACAGGCTTTAATCACATGTTGCGCAGAAGCTCGCTGAATCCATGAAAACAAACGCCCCTGATGCCCATTTTGCCTATTTTTCTCTGCAGCTCAAAAGGCACCATTCATTTTTTTTTTTTTTTTTTGTCACCTCGCCGTGTTTTCTGTCGGTAAACAGACCTCCATCAGCAGCCAGGAGACTTTAATGGCTACAGGAGCTTCTTTTCATTAACAATGATATATACCACTTTTGTGTGAGTTCCCTGTTCCTGCCTGTATTTATCAAAGCAACATTAGGAGTGTATCAGCATCAATTTGCCTTCATGAAGCATGGAGGCTGCATTCCACTCATGTGTGACCATTATACTAATGAGGTTAATGGTTCAGCTGTGCTTACCATAAGATGGATGCCCCCCAGTGGAACCTGCCCCTTTGTGGATGTGTGTGTGTTGTTGTGTGCATCTGTGAGCCGAGTTAGTGTGTGTCTTTGCTTTGGCGTTGCACAGAATGACGACGCTAGTGAAAAAAAAGTTTTTTGTTTTTTTTTATTTGGTTTCCCGACAAACAGGTTTCTGCATCATGACATTTCATGGCCATCAACAATTCCTCACACACACACACGCTTAGCTGGAGCCTCATTATCAGTCAGAGCTATGTATGGCTCTCCCCATCGTCCAGAATTATCTTTGAACTTTACAAACTAATGTGATGAACTAATGACTTCTTGTAGGCTATTACGAGAGGGCGAATTACTGGTGTCTATTTTTTGCTAATTACAAATGGTAAAACCAGTGAAGCCTTTTATAAGCTAGGATACTGTTTATGCCCTACCACATGCTATTCAGTCTAAAAGTGAAACAACCCTCAGGATCGAGATTGCACCATTTCTTTAACAGATGGGATGCCCTAGCCATCTGCATTGTCTCCAGCGTTTTAAATGTGTTTAGTTTGAGAAATGCTCTATCTGACTTTACCTGCAAACTCCTCTTCAGCTGCTTTAAAATAACACAAGGGACCCTCAGAGATATGAGTCCCATAATTCAAACAAACTGAGTAGAAAGTGATTAAAGTAATAAACACCCCAGTTATTGATTTTAACATTTTGACATAAATAATTACGAGGGCTCAGATTGGCTTGTTTTAGTTCAGTTTCTAATTTCAATTTCTACATCCACAATGGTGTTGTGGGCCAATACTTGTTTGCACACAACCCCAAATCCACAGTATTGCTTCTTAATTAGATTTACAGGATATTAAAAACACAGTAGGTGCTCCTAAACGATGATCATTGGAGACAGAGCTGAAATAGCAGGCTATCATACATCTTTTTTATATTGCCAGTCGAACCGTAACAATATCTGTTTTTGTTTTTATAAATGTATTCAATTACCACCACCACCACCCAAAATATGAAGTACGTCAAATTAAGAATGTGAATTTGGAAATACATGCGGCTGACTATTATCAATTTTATCATCTTCAGAATGGAGCCTTAATGAACAAAACGAAGTTGGCCTCATTTACTGTTAATGCAGTCAAATGCTTTTTCTCAGTGGGTGCTGCCCAATAAGCTGAGCAGAGGAAGGGCACTGGGTCTCTGGAGGGGTACAACTTTAATTGGATGATCTGAAAGTCCTTTCTCCCAATTCCAAATGTAAACAAGGCGTGTCATGGCACATCTAACACCAAATTAAGAAACCGCCCCAAAATGCCTTTCAGAAGTTTAACAGCTTCTCTCTCTCTGTCTCTCTATTTCTCTTTTTCTCTGTGTGGCACTTCACACACATCCATGTGTCCTGTTTTTTTTTTTCTTTCTTGGTAAAACAGAAGCAGAGCTGCTCAAAACAGGAGCCAAGTTTCACTTTGGATGAGTTAATATTTCAGTCCTTTGCCCTCTTCTGGTTTTGATATTTCATGATACACCAGTTATGGAAAAACTGGGCATGAATGGGTTAGGTTGCACTGTCAACTTTTTCCATTATTGATTGTCTTATAAATTCTATATTTATTTATCAACCAGTTTTTTGTAGTTATACAGTGTCTATATCACAGCTCTTCACAGCACAGTGTGATGTCTTTAAACAGCTTCTGTTATCCCTCCAGTGGTGCAAATCCCAGAGAGGTTAGTTCACAATGATGTAAAAAGAAAAGCTGTAAATGCTCTCATTCATGCAGACTGAACCAACATGTCTTCCTTTCTTTCTTTCTTTCTTACTTTTACTTCTATTTTTTGATCAATAATGTATTTTATAATTAATTTTTTCTAATGAATAGATAGTAAGTGATATGACTTGTTGATTAACTTTACTCTTACTTTGTTTATCTTATTTCTGTATTTCAATTAATGCTGTAGTCCATAGGTAATAATAATAATAATAATAATAATAATAATAAGTTTACTGTTGGTATATTATTGGTTTTATTTTTGTGTCACAATATGACATTCATGGAAGATTGTGAAAGTCAGATGAAGATGATTTTCCAACTTAAATGTATGTGAAACTGATCAGTCCTGTAAACTCTAATGAAACAGTGTGGTCCTGCTTCACTCTGTTACATTGTCTGCTTTGCGCCATCAACATGTTAACTTCAATGTTCTTCTTAAGTAAATAAATGAATGAATGAACAAACAAATTAATGGGTCTTTTTCTTTTCTTTTCTTTTCTTTTCTTTCTTTCTTTCTTTTTTTTTTTTTTTTTTTTTTACCAGAAATCAATAAAAGGGTAAACAAGAAAAAACTTGAAAATGCTGGACAGTTTCATTTTTTGCTTTGCTTTTCTGTTTTCTTTTTCTTTTTTTAACCTCTGATAAAAACAGTTGTTGTAATTGTTGACACAATATGTTCTTACTGTTCAGATACAACTTACCCACTTATGGCAGAGGAGACTATAATGGCGAGAAACCACAACAGCAGAAAATACTGCCGTTAACTACCAGCTGGGTAATTTTATCCTAGAGCTATTTAACATCCGTGATGTTGATTTTTGTTGTTGTTGTTGTTGTTTGAGGCCCAGACTTTCATTTGTACTTTGGGAGTGTTACTTTCTATTTTATGCACTACAGCAAAGAATCAAAGTCTTGGCCAAGAACTGATGATTGTGATTCAGTTAAAGTGTATTGGTTGTGTGTATAATGCTGATCTCAGTGCAGAATTGAAAACACACTGCTCTTGTGCTGGGAGAATGCATTTTAAGCTAGACTATAGATATATAAACATGTTTTAACACGTTTTAATGGTTACCCAGTCAAATCCATTAAAGAAACATTGTGTCAGTTTGTAGACCAACGCTGGTTCCACAGAGGTGAAAACCAAATGCCTCCTGTGCTGTTGTGTTGCTCTGCTTGTCTACATATGGGTGATAATATTGGGCCTTTAAGTTTGTTTCCCAGTGCCTCAGCGAATGTGTTGAGGAGCTGAGCTAAAGAGTGCTGAGGCAGTGAGTTAGCTTAGCCGACCCTTGGGCCTTTAAAGCTGCTGAGCACAGCACAGCACTTTGTGCACACACACACACACACACACACACACACACATACACACACGGCCCTGAAAGCACATAAAAAGTTTTCAACCCCTGAAAACACTCGTGTATGCACAGCTCTATCTCAGCTGAGTAATTTAACAAGACTTATATCAACGTCTCAAGGATGTGAAATATGCAATCGACAGACAACCAATTGTACAGGAAGAAAAGTGTTCCATAAAGTTCATGCTGGTGCCTGGTTTATTGGCTCTTTTAGGATCAGTGAAACTCATAGCCAATGGGAGGGCTGGAACACAGACGGCATATTAATTCATCGCTATTCGTTAGGACCTCCGCATGTGCTAAAGATGGTAATCTTAAGTAATTTGTTAGTGCTGCATCGGCGCTTTGACTTTTTAGAGAGCTGCTTGACAGCAGCGTTAGCCCCTGGGCTCCTGTCTTGCAAAAAAAAAAAAAAAAAAAAAAAAAAAACGATGCTCCAATTTGCAATTCATACACATTGGGGGAAATGTTTAATTCCATGGCCGTTATTCAACTCAGTTCATTAATTAAAGAAAAAACGCTACCATTCTCTTCTCTGCTTTCCCGCCATCTTTTTGATGAGCTTTCTTCAGGAGTAATTGAGTCCGTTAATTAGACAGAATTAGGCTCTAATTATTCCAAAGGCCCAGTGCCGGGGGAGAGAAGAAACCAAATGTGCCATATTTCATCGCCTTGCCACTCCAACAGCTCTCACTGAATCCCCTTTAACTCTCTTTGATGTCCCCTACACTGCCGGTTTCACAGGAAATGGATTAGATATCAGGCCTCTTAATTCTGCCGCTCTGCTCAACAGGAGAGCTCTTTTGACATTTGTGCTCACTTCTCCCTGATTCCAAGCCTGTGCTGCAGTAAACGCATTTCATTACAATGGGGTGTTTTATTTTCTCTTGCTCAGTCTTTATGTTATATTAAAGGGGACGGGCATTCGTCTTGTTTATGTCCTCCCTCAGCCTCTCAGTCAGTGGCAGTCCTTTGCTATATCACATTTTTACAGCCTTACCTTTAAGCGGCTCTTTGTCACGCTGAGCTTTTGGATTTAAAGATACTGAATTCATCCTTTGCAGAAATATTCAAAAGATAAGCGAGCTCTCTGTGTACATGACATATCACTGGTGTTGGAAGAAAACCCGGAAACCCACTTAATAAACACTCTCAACACCTGAACATGGTGGTCAAAATAAACAAAAAACAACAGTTCTTTTATTTCTTTGTCTTTTTGGAGCATGCACATCCGGTACGTGCAAATAAAAGCAAACAGACAAATGCTGAGGGGTGTGTGAGTCTTATTTGCATGTAACGTCCTGTAAATGTGCAAACCTGCCGGGGGAACACGGTTATAAAGATGTTTTTTCTTAATTTGTGGAAATTGGAAATACAAAATCACAGAGAAATCAAATCCCAGTGGTCTTATTTTTACATAACTCGTTCTAAATGTTCACCATCCATTGCAGGATGTCTCTACACTCCTGGAATTAAGTCCAGAAACCTTGAAATACGTTCAGACAAGCTTTGCAATCAGTCAGCCTTTGCTCATACTATTAATTCCCCACATTATAAATTGAAGGATACTAGAAAAATTAGACATTTCCATCCCCGCCAAGGGTCCTCCCTCTTTCCTCTCTTTCTCTTGCATTAATCTAAGCAGTATGTTACAAATGGTGAAACATTGTCTCCAGTCTCTACCCATTCAGAGGCCGGGCAGTAACAATGCAGCACTTTAGCACCCAAACCAACCGGAATACACACACAAATACACACACACACATACACACACACACCCGGGAGCATCCCCGTACACAGCTGCACTGCCGGAGTCTCTCATGCAGATGTTGAATTGGACAGACCACCCTGAAGCACCGGGGCTCACAGAACCACAAGTCTCTACGCTGCCAAACCTGCTGTGATGGATCAGCCCACTCTCATGCCAACTACGACGAGTGAGAGACGGCTCGTTCCCATTGGTCCATCTCCAGCCGGTAATGGTTGTTCCCAGATTGTAGCATGAAAAGGCCCTTTAGCTGCTCTCATAAATATGGTAAAGAGGTTAAAAAAAAAAAAAAAAAATGAGACTGATCCATCACAGGAATTATGATGGTTTGCACACATGAGCTCAGATTTTAACCTCTGGTTGTAAAGAGAAAGAATACAATAATAACAGTTGATAATAAAACAATTAGCATTGTTTTATATTTATAACTTAGGCTTCCAGAGTCAAAAGACTTACAGTGAAGCTTCTATATCAACTGTTTATGGCACTTTGGTTCTCTGATCCAAGCTTTCCCTTATGTTCAAGGGTAAAACTGTCGCCTTGTATGAAAACAGCCATAAACCAAGCATTGTTCAGAGGTATTTTCCTCTATTTTCAGATGCCAGATGCTGCATGTTATATGAAATGCCCCCGTCGTATTTTTCACCGTGACAGCACCGCAGCTTACTCTAAGGGGACTGGGGTTAGTTTATCCTCAACTGGTGTATTACTCTTTGAATGTCTCTAAGTTAAACTGCTGGTGACAGCTTATCAGTCAATGTAATGCACAATGCCTCTATGTGTGCGGAGCAGGGGAGTAATTCAATATCCCTATATGATTCAAGGCAAAAAGAGGGAAAAAGAGATTTATGCCTCCAACGGTGGCAAGGGACATTAATGTTGGCGGAGTCTGAACTTCCCGCAAGAAAAATCTATCCCGGGCATCAGTCTTCCATTTGTAATTTATTCTAATATTAAATTGTGTTTACCAGCAAAGACAAATGGAGAGCTCAAACACATGCAAATCTGGGTGTGAACGGGGATAGAAAATAAGGACAGTAAATAATATTAACAGTTTTTACTTTTTTTCTGCTTTGTGTTGGACGCATTTCTTTTCTTTTTTTGTCTGCTGTGATTTCTTGCTCGGCTATGTCTGAGGACGTCTCTTCGCTGAAAGATGGAACAAACAGTTTCTCTTCTCCTTGTGATGTCGTCCCCAGTTATTCCTCTCTGTTTGCCCAGTGTGACCATTTGGGACTCTCTTTGTTTTTGCACCTCTCCAAGGCCACGATCTCTCACAAGTGGCCCAAGCTCTGTGTTAGCCATGAAATCCCACCACCGTGACCTCTGACCTGCAACTAAGCTCTTTCCTCAACACCAGCCATGATAATAAACATGAGTATCAGAGAGCACACCACCGTGGACTTCATGTGTGTTCATGTGTGAGTGCATGCCTGCACAGCTTCACCTTTCTCTGGATGTGTTTTCTTCGTTCTGCTGCTTGTAATCTGACTCAGAACTTTGCATGGGCATCTGACAAAAAGTGGCAGCAGACTGAAATAGAACGCGGGGGCCAATGGCACATACTGACACACAGCACGACAGACTTCTCCATCACTTCCAAACGTGAATTTTTGACATTTTTTCTTTTTAATCCGCAGGACCTCTGTGTTTACGAGCCGGGTCATCATTGTTCATCTCATTGGAACGACCTCGCCCCCGTCACCATTTCGGACTGAGAGGAAGAAGAGATCAGAATGGGCTGCTCTCGTTTGAAAAGCTGCACCTGTTCCACCACATGTATGGACATAAAGGCCTGATTATCTATTTATACACTCAACTTATACATCATTGGGGAATGTTTCAGTGGCCAAATGTTTACAGTGAATGCCACACAATAGCAACGTCAGACAGTTAAAATCCGACCTCTGTTGCATGTCATGCCCCTCTCCTCTCCCCATGTTTCCTGTCTGCCTCTTCTCTAATAGCTGAGGCAATAATGCAAAAGAAAAAAAAATCTATATGAGGCATTAAATGAGTTTTACCTTTGACCTGAGACATTGTTGATGGGTTTGTGGTGTTTGTTAATGCTAATCTCTTCAATCTGTCTATTTTAATCATTCATGATTCAGTGACTAAATGACACATTAAAACATCTCTGTTTGAATGGCTAACCATTTTTTTCAAATCATTCAATGCAGGAACTACTGCAGTGCATCTGAACCAATATCCAAACTGGGTTACTATTTAGACACTCATTGTTTAAGTGTCATATTCCTATTTTTGTAGTTAAAGTCAGAGTCAATGACCTATCAAGTTCTCCAGTTAGTGAGTGATTGTTCTACATTTCTGTTATTGTCAACAAATTAAGAGAAGACCAAGCCCAAGAATGCATTGATCAAAGTAAATAGCATCACCCTGATACATCTTATTTCTCTGTGCCGTAGGCCCCCATTAGTGTCCAAAAACTATTAAAACACATCAATGAGCGACACTGTTGCTCCAGGCGACATGTTTTTTCATTATGATGAACATCTGCACTCTAGTTTATTTTGAGTCAGTCCTGTTCACAGCTTCTTGTTGCTGTAAATCCTCACTATTATTCCGCAGCAGGAAATAGATCCTAAATATGCTTTACTTACTTCTTTTTGAGTCATATTCCTTAGAAAGTGCCCAGCTGTGTCAGGAAACATTTATTCCTTCTTTTCTTCTTTTCTTTTTTAATGAAAGCTATCTGTGACCCATCTCGAAAGAACCATTTGTTCTGTGTCAGTTAATGAGTTTGGAGTTGTTGGTGTCAGTTTCACCATGACTTTTCTATTCCAAAAATATAAAATAGCCTCTAATAAGCGTTTGGCCACTGAAACAATCTCCAGCCATTAATGTTGATATGTTGGATGGAAGTGCTCTGCAGCTTCTTTCAAGAAATGATTAAAGGGTCTATGAGGTCAGGCTGATGAGCAATATCTAAAGGGAGCAAGTTATATGCTCTAGGCAAAATAATCATCACAACCTGGCAAGTTGTTTCCATCAGTCAGTTGATTTTTCAATAAGAATAACAAGTATTAAAATGAATATCAGCTTTAATCATATCAGTCTTATAAGGCTTTATTATTTACTGACTCATTATACACTGTTGCCCATAAAGTTGGAACAAAATATTTTTTCACTTCTTCTCATAAAATGATTCAACTCAACTCTAACTCAACCCTAATGTTAAGTACTGACCGAAAAATTAGCCTGGGGATGCAGCTTTTATCTCCAATCAGACAACATGTCCCCAATTAGTTGTTCTTTTGTCTTAAATTTGTCCCCAAACATACAAAGGTAATCTATGATAGACACACACACACTATCCACTCAGGGGTGAGTATGCAGGTGTTTGTATGTACAGCACCATAAGTTGTGTGGTTCCTCTGAGCAGCTGATGAAACACAGCCAGCCTCCACCATTTAGAGTCAGTAATGAACTGCACATAATCAGATTAGCTAGTTCCCCTTATCTAAACATCTACAAGTGTTACTAACCTAACCTATTGCCATCTTATAGCCTGAGAAAAATCAACACCCGGCTCATGCTCTTAAAGTGTCCATTGTCCATTTATAGGCCATTTAAAATAATAGTGGATAACACACATTGTTTCCAAAGGACTTTTTGGAGAGCATGCCCAAAAGGAAAGCAGATACTCTCTTAATCCAGCTGCTACAGAAGCATCATTAATTCCCTTAATGAACCTGTAACCTGAGAGAAGTTAACCTGTGAACTTGTCATCCTGAACATGCATTTTTCGGTGAATCACAAAAAAAAGAGGCTTATCTCTATTTCGTAAGGAACTGGCAGTGGAGCAGATTGGTTTTCTGGGGGGATATGAGTGCGGTGTGGTCACGGCCGTTAGTGGAGGCATTAGCAGAGTGGCGCAGCCAGGCCGCTTCCTGCCACGCAGGGTTACGGTGTCACGCCTCGAGCTCTGATTGAGTTACAGTCCAGAGAGAGAAGGTCACGGTGCCTCTCCAGCACGGCTGCCACTCACATTTGCCACGACTCAAGAGGTACAAACACTCTCATATGTGGAAATTACATACACACCTTACAGTCCCTCAACAAAACCTGAGGTCATAAAAAATATTGGCGTGTGTATAAGTTGTTTGTTTCAGGGTGTTTTATAGTTGTGCCATGCTAGATCAGAGATTAGATAGTGTTTGGTAGGGCTGGGTATCACACCTCCATCCTGGGTAGCCTACTAACTTCTGTAGCAGTAGCACCAGCATTAAGCTGTTAATCTGCCCAGTACAACAGAAAACTATAACAATAAGGTTTTTACAGAAACGTCTAATATTAAGTTCATCTATACTCATTTGTTCAAAAATCACATTTTAAGAGCCCATCATTACAAGTCTGATTCACATCTGTCTCAAAGGCTTGTTTACTCTATTACAGAAAGAAAAACAACCAAAGTGTTAACAAACTGGTGGTGAAATGTGCCATGTTGCTGGTAGTTGCATCAGGTAAAATCCAATATCAACTCTTACACACACAGTTTGGAACCAAACACTATTTGTTTGTATATCAGTTTTACTTGTTAATGACCCACTTCAGGTATATGACACAGCTAAAAAAAGAAGCAGAGCATAATGTTAGTGTCTCACTCGGCAGTGTTTGCTGAGCAGCTGAGCAGCTAACCAGTTTATCAAGAGGCAGAATATTTATGCGGCTGAATTTTGGCTGAAAATATGTGGAACGTACCAAGTATGCAAATGGACAGAGAAGACGTTTTCAGTTTAAAAGAGTATTTGTTGACATTCAATGCTATTTCCACTGTGAAATTAGATTGTCAACCTAAATCTGAGCTACGGTTTTTGGGTGAAGTATTTATGTGGTTCATGGTAATTTTGCAAATGTTAGTTGTAAATGCTACTTTATTTGGGAAAAGTTCTTGTGCAGCTGCTTAAATTAAGACGACATTCAACATTTGGAAAGTATTTTTGTAAAAAATAAACAAAAGAAAAGATTTTGGTTTCTGATGCATGTACTACTGTGGTGCTGGTATCAAAAATATCCAAAAAGTAAATCTAGTGACAGCACAGCTCTGTGAGATTTTTACTGGAGTGTGACACAATTTGTAGTCGATGAGTTGTGACTCACCTGTCCTCAAACCTACAGTAACAGCTCCTCCTGTAACTGAGACCCTGCTGTTCCCCATATTTAAATAAAAACACTTTTATTGTCTTTACCACTGCGGTAGTTATGGTCATGTATGTGGGACAGCATTCGCAAATAATGTGTTGTCAGTAGTTTGGAGGACTTGTTTGTTTGCCTATACTGACTTTAAAATAGAGCCATCAGCAAACGATGCATTATTCCACTGACAAACAAATACAGCATAAATCAGCTGCTGTGATCTCGCAGAAAAGGAGAGTGCTAATTCTCGCGGTGGTGTAAATGCAGCTGCATCTCACGCACACGCACATACACACACGTATACAATCAGGTGATTGAGTTCTCTTCTCTTAATAAACCACTGATTCAGCATAAATATAACCATTGATTGGTGACTTAATTCCCAATTCAAATTATCATCCTGGGTCCCTATCCAAGGTTGACATGAGCCTTGAGCTTCAGTGCGACTAAATTATACACCAGTCCATGTTAGCCACCCCCACCCCACATTTCTCTCTCTCTCTCTCTCTTGCCCCCTTTCTCTCTCTCTCTCTCTCTCTCTCTCTCTCTCTCACTCACACACACATACACACACAGATTCCCAGTTCCCCCATCTTTCTCCCCTGTATACCTCTCTCTCGGTGCAGCCCAGGTGCTGATACAAGCAGAAATCCTCCACGCCCCATCGCTCCCAGAACACATACGCACTTACAGACACACACAAACACACATACAAAGTAAGCACACACACAAATACACCCACCCACTCACATACATACACGCACACACAACTCCATTCCTCTTCAAGAAAAGCCGAGGGGAGGCAGCATTCGTCTCCTCTCTATTTGCTGTGTTAGCATGGATGCAATATGAAACACAGGAACACTGTAGTTTTTTCTGTTAAGGGATGATGCTGCTGCAAGCTGGATGGTGTGTGTGTGTGTGTGTGTGTGTGTGTGTGTGTGTGTGTGTGGTGGGAGAAGGGAGAAAATAAGAGATTATCACTGTGATGCATTGCCATTGGCGGCTGTAGTCTTAAGTCACCCAAGGTTGTGGCCCTTCTCTCTCAATGAGGATGTAGTGGCCAATAACAGCGCTTTGTCAGTCCAAAGACAGAGAGAGCAGAAGGAGACAGAGAAAAGACAAGTGGGGGGAGAGTGAAAAGTAGTAAACAAGAGAAAGGAGGAAAAAGAGGAAGAGGAGGAGTGGATTGAGTCTGCTATTGTCTCTGCTTCATCAATATCCTCTTATATAAATGTCAGCTGTACCATTTCCCTCATCACTGTTTCACCACCCCACTGGCTTTATCCTCTGGTACAAGGGGAGGGACATCACTCTCTCTCATCTCTCTTTATCGTTTTTCTCCCTCCCCACTCCCTAAATCGCTTTACTCTTTCTCCCCTCTTTTCCCCTCATTTCTCTCCGCCGTGTTTCTTGCCCTCCTTTCTCTCTCTCTCTCTCTCTCCCCCTCTCCATGCGCCTCTCTCCCTTTATCATTCTTTATCTCTCCTCTTCCCTCCCTCTCTCCCTCCGTCTTTCCTGTCTCTTTGCCTCTCATGGCAATGCGTCACTAGCCTGCCCCCATGAAACAAGTCAATTTTCTGCCAGCTCGGCGGATGAATAAATCTCCCTGGCTCTGCTCAGAGCAATGGGGATATTTATCTAAGTGGAGTGTGTCCTCCTCGGCTCAACGCCACTGACTTCTCATCTAAGGCCCTGTTTAAAAAAAAAAAAAAAAAAAACAGAGGAGGAGGAGATGGAGAAAGCAACTGCTGAGGAGGGATGGTAAAAGGTAAAAGAGGTGATGAAATGAAAGCACAAGAGAAGCAGAGAAAGTGTTGGAAGAGTGTGATGAGAGGACAGAAATAAAGCTGTGGAGAGAGGGAGAAGGAGGGAGAGCAATTAGGAGGTGAAAAATATGAAAAAGATGGATAGAGGGGGGAAATAAAGGCGCAGCCTCGAACAAAGCCTATAAAGCAGCAGCGCGGCGGAGAAGTGAAGCAGGGGCATTAGTCGAGCCTGCTCGGGTTTAAACGGCAGGAACAGGCACAGATCTGGATGAATGGCAGCCCTTCTCCTTCAGGCCACACTCATCTGTTAGGGAGAGGGAGAGACACAGGTTTTTCCGAGGCTTGCTGTGACAAACACTGCATGGCAGTGAGACAAATAAGAAGACAGAAAATCTGAGGAAGTGGGAGGATGGGTATGAGACTGAAAATGATGATGGATGGATGAGGATGTTGTGGCATTTGCGCTCCACCATGATAATGACGATAGTAAGAATAAAGGAGTGAATGGCAGCAGAAACCAGGCTGCTCTGATTAGCAGGATAATCAGCACGAGGAGGATGAGGAGTCTGAGCTCGACTCATATCTCTTAAATTTTTAATGCCCCGTTGTATTTTGCAGTGTAACAAGTCCAAAGATTTAAAAAGCTTAGGGCAGCAGCGGGGGCATTTGCAGGAAGGAGGGGGGTCTTGCTAGCTACTTGCCACAGCATTAAAGAAAAGTAAATAGCTGTTGTGTCTCATTACCATTCATTTTTAAAGGGGACTGTTAGTGTAATGAATGCCTGTGCTATCTTCTCTGGGCCCTCCTCCTCTTTCAATATTAAGAAGAGTAATACTATCTTTCACGCTAGATAAAGTGCTAGCAAATATTTCCTTGGCAATTAAAATGGTCAATTTTGCTTATGCACAACAGGCACCATATAACACCAACTTTTGGACTTAATTACCTACAATAACAGCGTGATGATCTACTGGGTGTGTGCTTCTTTGCTGGGAGAGCATGATATGAAACAAGACGCTTTTAATAAACTCATAAAGACAAGCCCAGGCCCTGTGGAGCATATAATGTGTGAGTGTGTGTGGGAGTGTGCAGTCTTTAATTTGTTTGCACACAAAAAAAAAACAAGACTCAGAGACAAAGATGAGCACCTGAATCTACATACACACACACACACAAAGTCACAACGAGCTCGTTTTTAATTGTGGGATGAGCTCTCGTTTCTGAACGTGGCGTCACTCTTAAACAAACCATTTTAAACTGCTGTGTAACCAACCAACGCTGACATGCTTTTCAATTATATCAGGGTTAAAGGTTGAGAACCTGCCTCACCCCTCTCGCCCCAGGTTTTCTGCCGTTAATGTTCTTACCAATGGTTATTACCATGAACACTTTTATAGAGGATGTCATCGAATCCCTTTTAAACCAGTTGTAAAATTAATGCTGATTCTGTTGAATCTGCCATGGAAACTGCTGAATGAACTCGTCATTTGACACAAATCTGATTTTTTTTTTCTTTTTTGTAAAGAAACGTTACCAGTTTATCGTTTAAAGGGTCAGTTCACAAAAATTGCAAAAAAGATTTGATCACTAATTTCATTTATTTCTCTTTAGTCTTATAGTAATGTAGATCATTTATCTCCCACACCAAAGAAATGAAGGTGGATGGACTTAAAATGACATTTAAACTTTTCAGCGGCGACGTGTCTTGAATAATCCACAGACCTCAGTGTGAACCATTCCTCTTCAAACTACTTTCGGCCAGAGAAATCGTCCATATGAAAACAGTTTAGAGTTTAGTAGATTATCTAAGGTAATGTTTCTTGAAACGAACATCACTGCTGAAGTTTTCCACAGTTATAATTACACTTCCATTCACCTCTGTTTTATTGGACAGAAGCAGAAAGTTAACTCTCAAAACCTAGAAAACAAAACCTACATGTCCACACAGCACCATGTTGTAAGAGCCAAATGTACCATCATCATCATCATCATCATCATCATCATATATAGACGTATAATATTCTGCTGTTAACATTTTTTTTTTTTTGGCCTTTTTGTGTGTAAGCTTTCACCTGACCTGATGTAAATGTACCTTTTTTTTTTTACTTGATGCAAAGCGTTCTTTTCTGTGTGTGTGTGTGTGTGTGTGTGTGTGTGTGTCTCCCGTATACTATGATGTAATATGTGTACCTCACCAGACCCACTACACTCTGTCCTTTCAACAGAAAGAGACTGACTCTGTTATACTCTATATTATTATTTGGTTTCATCACTTTATTAAAAATACAAAAGACAACTACTTGTTTCATCATTTATTTGTTCATTTCTCCTTGAGGAAATACATAATTTCCACAACACATGTCTTTTTGTGATATGGGTGAATTGATGCTTTAATGTTTACATATTGAAGTGATATGAAATTGTTTGTTACTACATAGAGACAATCTGCCAGCACATATGTTTACGCACATTTTCAATGGAACATGCTTAAGAAGGTGCTATAGGTCGCCATGTGTAATATTTATGTTGTCACTGCATTAGCATGATGAATGCAGACACTTTTCATTAGAGACAAATGAAAGCTATTCTGACACAATTATGGCAAAAACAATAACAACGCTGTGTGAGCCACTCCATGATTGATAATACTGCAGGGGGGATTCAGTGGTGTTGGGCTTAACCAGGCTTTCCCTGAGGGGTTTTCCCTCGGCATTAGTCAGACAAATCCCTTTGTCAACCTCTCCCCTTGCCATTTTTATTCATAAGCGTTTGGCCCTAAGAAAGACATCAAACCAAGAATACAACAAGAGGTCAACATCGTCTTTGCGCAATGTTAACCTCTGCATTGATGAAGCTAATTCACATTTCCTCAGTCCAGCCTACGGGGGTTCAGGAGGGGAGGGGGAGGAGGAGCAGAGGGAGGCAGCAGGGTGTGTGTGTGTGTATGTGTGTGTGTATGTATGCATGTGTGTGTGCATGCCTGCTTGTGCCTCTCTGTGTGTCAGCGGCCACTTTGTAGTGAGTCTCCCTCTTGACCCGGGCCCCTCCACATGGGGTTTGTATTGATAGAGTTTGCTGAAAGGAGGGGAAAGTGAATGTTGTCTGAGCTCATTGGAATGACAATGGGGGCATATGGTTGAGTGTGTGTTGGTGTATGGTCATGGCAGCCACCATATTCCTCTGTGCAGGGTTGCCAGGTGCTTCATGAACGGACCCACTGAGAGTCGACAAATCATACACAAATGCAACAGACTGGCTCGTGGCTCTTCTGCCCAACAGGGGGCTGCTCCGTGGCTGTTTCTCCCTCTCTCTCTGCCTTCCCCTCACAAGCTATGATCTAAGTTATGTGTTATACCATTGCAACAGAAGCATTTCAAAAGAAATCACACTAAAGATGACTGTCAGAATCACTATTCATTATCTGTTTATCCTCCTGATCAGAGCCCCTGTTTTTTGCCACTGTAAAAACCCCACAGAGAACAAGAGAATAAAGATAACCTGATGTAGTAGCATCCCCTCCCACACAAAGGCACTTCTTCTGTCATGAATAGTCAGCTCCACCCTAATGACTGTTCAATACAGTCTGCAGGCTGCAGATGAACGGCCAATCCACAGCAGCATCTGCTGCGGGCCTAACTCGCCAGACGCCAGCCTTGTAAGAGGGCCATTGCAGGCTAATTGAAAGACAGAGGCCATCTCTCAAAGACAGTGTGTGTTTGCGTGTGTGAGTGCGCGTGTTGGCTTGACATAAAGAAGAGTGAGAAGAGAAAAGAGAGGAAGATAACTGACAAAGGATGGAGGGAATGAGGAAGAAGAAGTGAGAAGAAGAAGAAAGAGAGACATTCCTCTCGTCACAGAAAGAACAGCTGACCTGTCAGCATTTGTTCCCATGCGGCCATATTGGAAAAGCCCCTATGGGCATTGAATTAACACAACCCAAAGCCTCTTCATGTAATTAGAGTGGCCCTGTGGTCTTATCCTATTTTAAATACATGTTTGAGTTATATAAGCCGTGGTTTGGTGAAAGATGGCTGACACACCTCTGCTTTATTGATTCTCCCTTTTGAGATGGCTGAAGCCTGGACTGATCAGATACCCTGAATGATGATGGATCGCAGGTCAGAAGCCAGATAATGACACTGTGCGTTTATTTAAGTATTGCAAATCCAGTTTGTTCCGCAATGGTAATCAAAGGAAGTGCAGCTGGTATTTACACTTCTGAATGTGACTAATTAGATTTTCAGTTGTTTTTCCACCTCAAGGTTTCTTTATCCTCCTTTGTGAGACTTTGCATCAAAATAAATAAATAAATAGAATAAAAACAGCCCGCACAAACGAAAACTAAAGGATTGCTGTCATAAGTCTCCCCAGTTCTCCTCTGGCAGTTTTTATTACCAAAGGCGGTGAATAATCTTTTCCACCCTGGCCATCCCAAATAACACAATCCTTCAGCATCACTGCTTACTGTGTTTTATGGTGAAGTGTAGATGAGAAAGAAAGAACATTTAAATGAAGCACTATCTGCTACTGCTGTGCTATGGCACTCACGGAGGGATTCATCAGCAGCCAGTGAATGTAGAGAAGCACAGGGAGAAGTGTTCACTGAAAACATGTGGAAACGACTGTTAATCTGATCGCTTTTAAATGAAGAGGACAGACTGTGGAAAGACAGGGGGAAAAAAGAAACAGGGAAAAACATGTTTTCAGAGATGGTGTTGTGGTCAGAATTGCTCTGGCACACACTCGTTTCCAGTGGCCACATATGTGCAGTTTCAAATGTGCTTTCTGTAAATTAGGAATGCTTATGTTCGGGCTGCGCCAACTACAAGTGTACAGGCCCCAAACCACACCAGTATGATCAGGGGCATGAAGCCAGTCTGTTACTGGCTGGCAGAGGAGGGAGAGAGCAGCAACTGTTCCACCAGGTAAGACACAGTGAGCAGATCTTAGGAGGTGCAGGTTTTATTGCCACCATGAGTAAAGACAAAAAAAAAGAAATGGGGAAAAAAAGAGGTTGGCACCCTCTTAGCATTAAAACATTGGTGTCAAGCTATTTATTGAGTCCATGGTGGTGAGTATATTTTGTATTACTCCAGCCAGAGACCCGTGACAAGGTTTCTTTAAGCAGAGAGTAACTCTACATTATACACTCCCCATGTGGTGACTTCTGCACTTCTTGTATTTCCTGGGAGACTGTGCACCTGTTTTTGCTTTTCCTTGCATGGGGATAAGGTCGTGACTTGTAATTTATTGACTGGTGTGTTGTTTGACGTTTCTTTTTTGTCTATTTCTGTGGTTTGTTTGTGCGGTTGGACACAATCAGCAACTCAGTGTTTTTTTTAATGTCAGAACTTATGAAAAATAACTGTTTCTGTTCAGTTCAGGGAGAAAAATGAAGTGCAGATCATTTCTCATCATTAAAGGACCAGCTCACCTAAAACAGATAATGGTCATAATCTGATTTGTGGTTAAAACAAACCATACACATTCATTTACGTACTGTACCGAAGTGTAATTTTTACTCACTTTGGTATTTCTATTCTCACCTGCTTCATACTTGTATTCAACCTTTGACCCCATTATATCGATCTGACAACTGGTTTCTTTGCAGATTTAACTCTTACAAATTAAAAATGTGATTTCATTGTCAGATCTGAAACATTTTTGTACGAGGTAGTTAAAATGTAATGAAAAAGAAATGTTATTAATACATTCACAATCTTAAAGGGTCAGATCTGCTACTTAGTGTTATTTTAATTCTGATTTGATGATGTTTGACATTACTAGGGAAGTTTGGCATTACAGTATTTGTGTCTTAACTATTTATGTGCACTATTTCGATGTTCATTAGGATTGCAGCTAATTTTGGTCACTTTTATTTTTTGAGATCTCAGATTTCCATCTATGGGATTTCTATGGCCACTCCTAAACAATACAAGTCAATGGAATTTGTTTGTGTTGACAAAAAAAAAAAAAACATTCAGCAGCATGTTCTTCAAAACAAACTGAGAGAATAACGAGGACATATATTAGCCACCACAAGCTTGTGGTTATACCAAGGTACTTTGGCTCAGTATGACCACCGGCTTATTTAGTTATATGTAGTGTATTAAAATGAGGATGTGTGTGATTTTAACTTATAGATTTAACATTTTATTTGTTAAAAAAACAAAACAAAACAAATCAAAACACACACACACACACACACACACACACACACAAACACAGAAAAGACTATTGAGATATTTCCCATACCTTTATTCCCTATTTAAGAACTTTTGTTGCACCCCTCCCTCGATGTGCCATTGTTTTGTCATTACTGTAATGTATGTGTTATATGGTCTCCACTTCATATAAAGCAGAGTTTGAAGACGTTGACACATACAACTATGAGAGCTTAAAACCAATAGAGGTAGATGAGAAAATGTTTATTGGAACTGTGGTGAGCAGACCCCTTAACAAGACACATGTGAAAGTCATAGCAACCCCCCACACCCCCACTCTGGAGAAAAGTGTTTGGTGAGCAGCACAGTGCAGTCCACGTGTATCACAGTGATAATGGTGCTGCTTATGATCCACTGTTCCAGCAGCACTGGCACTGCACTGCAAGGCAGGGAGAGCCGGGCCGTCAGGGATTTGTCAGAGGCCTGTTATTACATCTCTAGCCACATAAAATATGGCTGCCTCTCCAGAGATCCAACTGCCAGATAAATCCACTCTCCTCCAACCAGACTGGCCCTCGCGATGAAACCATCCAATGGTGTACCTCAGCCACTGACCTCTGGTAATGACGTGTGATTTATACAGTACATGTTTTAAACAGAGAGACACATCCGAGCCAGGCCCTCTCTCCCTCTCCGTATCTATATCTGGTGTCATGTGAGATAACAGGCAGGCCTTTGGGAGACAGGAGGCATGACACCCATCTTTGGGGTCTCACAAAATGGCTACTATGTGGATAGTCTCCCTGCAGCTGTCTGATCGCAGTCTGAGTCTGCAGTGAGCACTGTCCTGCATGAGGCCACTAACACATATTGCAGGATGGCACTTTAAGCTAACAGACCACAGTGAGGGAAGGCCTAAATCAACACCTGGTTGGAAAGAGAAAGAGCTGTTGTGTTCTGTAAATGCACGATGAATGATGAATTGCTGGATACTGTCAGTACATTAAACTAAGTCCTCTGGATTATGGTTAACCAGAGATCTTTAGGGTTTATTACACATTTGAATACCAATCCATCAAAACTGCAACAACATCCAGCACACCTTCAAACAAAACCAAGCAAACTCAGCTAGACCCTCCTACATATAAGCATCCATTAGACACATCAGACAGCAGAGATCATGAGTGATCATAAGTGTATCACAGAGTCAGTGGTGTGGTGTGTACTGTCCCCTGCCAGGGAACGTCCCCTACACAGTCTAGTAGCTTAAGAGATTAAGTTCTCTGGCTGAAGGAGAGCTGAGAGGCCGGCCGTGTCGTTGACCTTGGCAAGCCAGACACAGAGATGATGACACACCACTACAAATATCTGTCTTTAATAAACAGGCCGGCGCAGCACTGAACACCATGATCCTCTGTCCACAACCTGCCTCCACCTGGAAACACGCTCATCTGATGAACAGTGAAGAAACGTTGCACTGAACTTTATTATGCCCCTGCGCACCATTTCATGTGTTTTATAGTTTGGTTATTTAAAACAGATAAAGAATACAATTACAACATTTGTAATAAACACTTTTTTTATTGTTTATTATTTATATTTTCATTCTAAATTACCAACTGAGTTATAAATGTGTTAAGTGGTGAGTGATGAAATATTACAAATATTCATTTTTGCAAGTCCATTGAATTGTCAGTTACCAGTTACTGTAATATTATAAAATGAAAGTGTGGTTTAAAATTACCAGCTGACAATATAATGTAGAGGGCCTGCCAAATATTAGTGTCACTGATCAGCCTCCCTGTTCATTTCTCCTGTATGGCTTTTTCAACTGTGTGTGTGTGTGTTTTTTTAGAAACAGTGGAGACATTTAGTGAGGGTTTGGGAAAGGTAAACAAACGAACACAAAATCTAAGAAACATGTAGCGCCTTGTGCTCCAGCCTCAGCTGAACACCTCCACCTCTAAAGTCAGATCTCACCCCCCACCAGCAGCAAACACACACTGTGCAGGCTTTAAAGTGTCTGCTGCTGCGTTTTGCTTCCATAACCTGGTAATAATAATAATAAAGTTAAAACAGAGCCTGAACCTCTGTCTTTCTCTTTCTCTCGTCCTCGTTCTTATTTTTTCAAAAACGAAATCGTCATTAAAACGAAGGCTTCATACTAATTGTTGTTTTGATCTGTCAAAATAAAACGTCTTCTCATCACTTTTTCCTTACTTTCTGTCTTCAGTGCTGCCCTCTGAGCCCTGCCTGCAACGTGTGGCTGGATGAAATAAACTGAGCTATAAGATGCTGTGATATATATATAAATGTATGTATATATATATATATATATATATATATATATATATATATATATATATATATTAAACAAAAACAAACAAACAAACAAACAAACAAAAAAAACAATCGGCAAAATCCAAATATGAAAATGCGACCATGCACTTCGCATCATCATCATCATCATCATCATCATCCTGTTATTTATTTTCTCCGGCGCGTCCACTAGTGACGTGTCACTATAAACACACTGACTTCCAGCGTCCTGCTCTGACATCATTATGAAGCTAAACAAACACAGCTTTCTGTCTCTTTAAATGACCGCGTTAACAACCAATGACACCAAACACAGGCTGATGATAATAATAATAATAATAATGTGAGAGGTTTATAATCACCAAAGGTTCATTTTTCCACATTATAATCACCGACAACTTTGCTATAATAAAGATGAAATTCAAACTGACACGACATGAGATGAAAAACAATAAACTCTCTCTGTGCATTAAAAAAAAAAAAAAAGATCATTTTGTTAAAACAAAACAAAAACACACACCACCAGACTTCAGAGCCCATAATTCCTCCTCTGCTGCATAAACTCGTTTTCTTATTCGATTTTTCAGAGCAGCACCAAAATAAAGCCATCATGTCAAACCTGCTGGAGGACGCGGGGAAATTTGAGAGGAGATGAACTATTTCTCGGATGATATAAAAGGAGCCCTTTCGCCTGAGTTATGGCCCGGATTTGGCGTTGCTGAGAGGGATGCATGCTGCTCCTTCTCTCCCGCCCCAGAGGAGGTATCATCAGAGCTGATATATGGCCCAGCTCTACATTACCTTTATAAAACAAAGGATCATCCACGCTTTGGGTCGAGGGAAATATCCTTCTAACTAGAGAGCTGCGGCATCTACACTAACGCCTGAGCCGACCTGTCTTTTTGACATCATCCGGATAATCCAAATAGTTTTCAATAAAGGACTAGAAACTCCTGCTGCTCAACTGAAACTCAAGTTTTACGCGTAAAAACGCTTAAATAGGCGACACGCTTTGTGATTTCTCTCCCCCTCATCTCCCTCTTTCTCTCTCTCTCCTCTCTCTCTCTTTCTCTCCCTCTCTTTCTGCTTCCCCTCATTTACCCCATATAGCCTACCTATTCCGGTATCTCACCACACGACTAAATTAGACCAAAGATGATAAGAGCACAAAGCATTATAATTCCGCCGGGCTCCTCCTCCTTCCAGCCATGCGTCCTAATTAATGGGACACCCCCAGTCGCAAAAAGCCCTGCACTGGACTGCAACATAGTCAAAGAGTGAAAGGGAAGAGGGCGAAAGTGCCACTGGAGATAATTGATTACCTACCAATCAATGATAACTTGTTAGTAATCGTCAGCTCTTTGGACCTCGCCATTTTCAGGGAGGCATCTCACTCCTGCGGACTTGCTGCTCCCGAGGATCGGCACTTTGAAGACACCCCGTTTTGGAATAAGATTTTTCTTTTCTTCTTTCTCCCCTCCGTGTCTTTCTTTGTTTTATTTTTCTAACCTCCGTAACTGTTATGTGACTTTCCCCCCCTCGTTTTCAACCGCTGAATATTTCAACGAAAGTCCAGTACAAACTCTGCGCCCGACCAATGATGACATCCAAAGAGGTGGCCAAATGTGATGCAGTGGAAAACAGGAGGCGAAGTCCGCTGGACCACTTGCCGCCTCCTGCCAACTCCAACAAGCCGCTGACCCCCTTCAGCATCGAGGACATCCTCAACAAACCGTCTGTGAAACGAAGTTACACAATTTGCGGCACAGCTCACCTCATTTCGTCTTCTGACAAGCACCGACCGTCCAGCATCCCTCTGTCCAGCCGGGCTCTCCTCACCCAGACCTCCCCGCTCTGCGCGCTGGAGGAGCTGGCCAGCAAGACCTTCAAGGGGCTGGAAGTCAGCGTGCTACAGGCTGCAGAAGGTAAATCTCCATCCCACAGAAAACCACTGAGAAGCACTCCTTTTCATAGTGTTGTCACCCCGTTCCTCATCCAGGGGCCTAAACCACACAGAAAATGACTTTCTGGTTGCTCTTTATATTTTGCACTGTGTGGGCTGATGGCGTGTGTGAATTAGTGTGAATGGAGCAGCCAGGGAGATTTTTCTTTTGAATAGTTTTCACTGAGAAATGTCTCATAGAACAAAGAGGAGATTTTCTGTGCAGGTTCCTCAGCAAAATAAATCACCGCCGCTTTTTATTCAATGTTAAGGCCTCGTGTGTGATGTTCAATATTTCCCGGTGGTGTCTATGTAATATTCCTGTAATGGAATCACCTGCTCTCGTCAGAGCTTAAGGCTTTCTGTGTTTAACACATGACTTTCATGGTTAGGGTCACGTTTGCGCGCGTCGGTGCAGCAGTGCACCTGCAAGAGCCGCTGATTCTCACTGAGCCTCCCCTCTCTCCCCCTCACAGGCCGGGACGGGATGACTCTGTTCGGCCAGAGGACCACCCCGAAGAAGCGTCGGAAGTCTCGGACGGCGTTCACCAATCACCAGATCTACGAGCTGGAGAAGCGCTTCCTCTACCAGAAGTACCTGTCCCCGGCCGACCGGGACCAGATCGCGCAGCAGCTGGGCCTGACGAACGCGCAGGTCATCACGTGGTTTCAGAACCGCAGGGCCAAGCTAAAACGGGACCTGGAGGAGATGAAGGCCGACGTGGAGTCGGCAAAGGCCATAGGCCAGGTCCCCTTGGACAAGCTCGCCAAGCTGGCGGACCTGGAGAAATGTGCCAACGGCACACTGGGCCACCCGCGAGCCGAGTCCCCCGCGCGGGGAGGCCAGCAGGAGCACGAGCTCGCTCAGAAACTGCGGACGTCGCCGCTGTCTCCGTTCTCAGACCACACAACTAGTAAAGAGTGCTCAGAGGACGAGGACGTGGAGATTGATGTGGATGACTGATGGCGCAGCGTGAGGCTGAGAAGTCCATCACACAAAAGGACGATTTAAAAACCCTCCCGAGGACTTGTAACTTACTGCTTATATTGTATACCATATCTCAGAACATGTACCAAAATGTAATGACTTTTATATCGGCACAGATAGACCTATTCATAGTGAAGCATGAACACAGAACAAGAAATATGCAGTGGTATTTTACAATGTATTCATTAGCAAACTGTAACTTCTTGCAATCAAAGCAATATGGTCTGAAATGACATGAACTTCTTATTTTTTTACACTATAGACCAACACGCGCGCGCACACACGCGCGCGCGCACACACACACCTGTTTCATTGCTTTTCAAGGCCTACCCTCACACACACACACACACACACACACACTATGAAAGTGCTCCAGTTTTCCATGTTTTGCATGTAAACGCATGATTTGATTTGTGATCATTATCTATTTATTTTTACTTTATGATTATTACTTTTTTTTATTTAAATGCTTTTGTGTTTCCTGTGAGCCAAGTCGCCACTGAGTCTTTTTTTTTTTTTTTTTTTTTGTCACTGCCGGCTCTCTTTCTCCTCCTCTTCCTCCTCCTCTTCATCATCACCACCACCATCATCATCATCATCCTCATCATCTGACTGTAACCCCTGACTTCAGCTCACTTGGTCCCGATGCTGCGGTGCATGATGATGATGATCGGAAAAGGCGAACTGAACTGGGACATTCACAGCTCCGTGTTTTATGGGAATGCTCACAGCGGTGGCGAGAAGCAACACTTCATATTGCGGTGATTTTGACAAGCTATAGGCTACTTTTTAGATTTATTGTTTGGATACAATAGATTTACAGTTCTAACTTTGTTATGTTTTGTACACCTGTAAGTGCCTTTCTAAAATCAGGACATTATTTGAAAACCAATGCACAGACTGTAATGTATATAGGCTACTATGGGAATAAAATGGCTTTTCTGAATATTTTTTTTGCTTTTGCTGGTGCAGTTCTTGAATTCATATGGAGGTTTTTTATTCTGGATATAATAGCCCGGGGTCTTCTTTATTATTGCAGACAAAAAAATATTTTGAAAACACGCTCTCCCTGCCAAATGTGGGCGGGTGAGTGCATCAAAAGCGGCCCATTTAGAGTTATTATCCTCAACTATTTTGTCCCTTTGTGTCTTTTCTGCTGTGGATGCTCTAAACATTTTGTGGCCGGGAATCTCACGTCCCCTTTCACGTCCTAAATGCGTATCGTGGCTTCTTGACCCTTAGACGTGTTTCTCCATTCGTGACAAAAATTTATGTGAGAAACACAAATCTGGTGCCGGGGGAAAAAAGAGGAGGATGCCACAAAAACACAAAGTTTTGGGCCAGTTTCTCCGGGCCTTTATAGACCTTTTTTGTTCTGCGGGACTGGGCCGTAATTTTGAGCGTAAAGCATGAAAAGTGGGGACAAATGAGCAGCGTTCCCTGATGGGACGAGCCACAAAGGAGCAGGGCCGGTCCCCCGCAGGCAGCAATACTGAGACAAGTGTGTCCCACCGCACAAAAAGGACGCAAACGTTTGGAGGCCATATGGTTTTTGAAATTTCCTCACAATTTCAGACAATTTGATGGATTGAGTTAACCCTCCATTTAAACAGTTTAACTGGGTGCGAACAAAGGCCATAATGCCTACATAGACTCTCCCTTCATGAGGGCATCTGCGGCTATTAATGTCTAGCCCTTTTCTTTGCCTGGCGTTTTGAACAAGTCAATGAATTACAATGAAACTGGCCCTTTTTGTAGCCGCTTGTCTTTCTCCGCTTTTTAGCTGCGGAATAATATGTTTGACTTCTGTCCAAGAAGGTTTCCAAACAAGAAATGGATTTTGTCGCAAGTGTTTTTAATGTTAAGTAGGGAGCCATAAAGAGTTTAGACTGTGACATTTATGCCAAAGTCTGGTTAGGAGCCTTTTGTTTGTTTTCTTCTCATCTTTCTCTTCTTCTCCTGCCTCTTTATTTCTTTTGTCTTTAAGGAGTTTAATGAAGCTGAAAACATGGTGATGTGAGAGAGAGAGTCAACTCAAAAGGCTACCTCCCGTTTAACCCTCTTTGTTAACAGAAATGATAAGTAGAGCTGTCTTCTTGTGAGGTGTTTTATAGTGTTAGTTTTTTTTTTGTTGTTGTTTTTTTTTTTTTTTTTTTTTTTGGTTAGCTTTTGTAGTTTTACTTTAATAATATGGCCTCTATAGAAGAATATACTTATATAATCTGGGTCTCTCTCTCTCTCTTCTACTTCTGCACACACACACATATATATATATATTATATATTTATGTGTGTGTGTGTGTGTGCAGAAGTAGAAAAGAGAGAGAGAACTACTCATAAAAAACATTTAGTTAGCATTTTACAACACATTACATATGTGTGTGTGTGTGTGCGTAATGTTTTATAAAATGCTAACTAAATGTTTTCTATAATCTGCTGATACGTCATATATCAAATAATCCAACACAAACTTTGATTCTAAATCTACATCAAAATAAAACTACATATTATTCTTTGAAGACTATATTGATATTGCATATTGCATATACAATACTGTGTGTGGGTGTGTGGGTGTGTGTGCGCGTGTGTGTGTGTTTCTGCAGCCTATTCTGAATCAAGCATATTTATGAAGGGAGAGAGTGTTAAGGCAGCCTAAGTTTATGGATTTCACTTGCTTATTTTATGAGGGCTTGTCAGGCGGGCCCGCTGATAAGTAATACTACAGTCTGAGGGACCACTTCGTGGTAATTAATCTGGAGGTCTTAAGTGTATTTCAGTATTTCACTTCAAGATGGAAAAAATCACTACTTCAATCGTCCGGAAAATTGAAGTTTGATGCATGAGTCCCTACTGAAACAATAGTACAGCCCTCTCTCTTCATCTCTCCCCCTCCCCTTTTTATTCTCTCTCTCTCTCTCTCTCTCTCTCTCTCGCTCTCTCCCTTCTGTCCGTCTGTTTTTCTCTCTCTTTTATTATTTGCACCTTGTTGACAGTCTCAGGTACAAAGTGTAGATTAGACACTGGTCAAATGCATTTAAGCATGACAAGGAATTAATTAGTTTAATGTTTGCAGAAAAATTGACAATAATATATATTCATATAAACTGTCTATTATCATTTATAATAACAACAACAACAACAATAATAATAATAATAATAATAAATAATAATAATAATAATAATAATAATAATAATGATAATAACAATAATAATAATAATAATATTGTTGTTGTTTTTGAATAAGTGTAAAGAGGACGTCTGTAAATGACTTTATATTTGCCTGCATGGAGTTAAATCACTCTATATATCTAAATAGAGCTGAATTGTAGAGTTTTAATCATAGCCTTCCTGTGGAGCCAGTTAATACTTCAAACTTCAATTTTACGGGCGATTGAACTAAGCATGTTCCTGACAGAATTGATGTATGTATTAATTTCCTTTAACTGTTGATTAATTAGGCTGCGCTGAAGGCTCAAATGGAACGGTTTGTTCACAAATTTGCATATTAATCAAATTCTAGTTGATCATTCAAATAATCCAGGCTATGTGATTTCTTTTGGCTGAAGCTCTAAAACATATAGCAGGAAAATCAGTAAATACGCACATTCTCCACTCAAACTGCTGGGTGTCCTCCGCATGATCAGACATAGAAAAAATAAACAAACAACAACAAACAAGAAAGCGTCAGCCTGGCTGTTTGGACATTGCTTCTCTGTGCTGCATCAAATCCACTGATAGATCAAATAACAGCAAAGCCATGTGTGCCTGTGCATTATAAATAACAGTGAAAGAGAAAGGATGCAGACACAGACTGGCACATGCACTTTAAACATTTCTGTTCTGTTTAGTGGAAATAACTTTCATAGACTGCCACCTAGATCATGTGGAAGTTACTCTGCCGCAGTGATACAGTCTTGGAGGCAGCAGCAGGCTTCAGATCACAGGCGGCTGAAGTTTGTGGGATGTTAAATATTACAGAGAGGCAGCAGACAATAAAAAAAAGCAATTTATAAATGCTGAAACAGCCTCCAAACTGACACTGTGAGATGCAAAAACCAAATAAACAAAAGGCTGCAGAAAACAACATGCAGATGGATGTAACAAGAACCATGCAGCTCATTCAGCCGAAAAACTGAGGTTCTTGGATAAATGTGGGTTTCAAGTGTAGAAGGAACAAATGTTATAATTCTGACCGTAGGTGGTAAAGTTATAAATGATGGAAAACTTGATTTTACAGAACAGCATTTACATATGAATAAATGAAGTGGGGTGGCAATGTGGTGTCCCTGATGTCAGTGGAGCTGATCTGGAGGCACATCCAAATCTAACTTACCCATCATTTAAACCAGGAGTCAGATCAAAATGCTGGTTGTGAAAAACTGTCAGGCTGTGACAGGAAATGAAAAACAGGGGGGAAGTGGTGGAAAAAAAAAACAGGAAGTGCAGATGTTTAACAAGAGCTGCAAACTCCAGTCAGCTGCTTGGCCACTGAGGAGAGAGGCAAACAGAGACACCTGCTGGTGTTTATTTGACAGTGAACTCCACCACAGTGAGCAGTTAATCAGCCATGGTGTGTGTGCGGGCGTGTGCGTGTGTGTTTGTGTGTGTGTTTTGCAGAATGAAATACTACATAAATATTTCATTTTGCTGTAAAGCATCATCACAGTTGGTCTGATTAGGTTGTGGAAGATTTAGGCTACTGTGTCTAAGTGTAAGAAAATGTATGAAAAACAAGCCTCAGACTGTGACGTGCAAACAGATTTAACTGCTACTATGGTTTCACCCAAAGTAAATTTTGTCTTGTTCTGAAAATCTGCAGAATTATTGGCAATTAAGTTTGACTTGGGTAAGAGTTCAGTTCAGTCTTTATTCAGGCTATATAGTGGACAGGCACTTTCTCCCTCTCACTCTTATTAGAAATGTCTTATCAGACTTTGTGAGTCAGTAATAGCCATATATCCATGGACAGTTTCACCCTACTGTGCGATGCTGTATGACTGTCCAGCTCATTTGGACCCAAAAGGACAGTTCGTGCACACTCATTAACAGACCTTCACTACATGCTCCCTCTAACATCTGATGAAGACATCCACACTGTTTTACAGGCTCCTTGAATAGGAGACTGACCAAAAATGAACAGCATAATTCAAATATTCATTGTGCCATATGTGTACTAGCTCACAGAGTTGGATAACACACTGGTGGTTCAAGCTGTTAAACTTTTACTTATCCAGCCAAAGAAAGATTTGTCAATTAAAATCTTGTCACTATTCCTGCAAAATGGAGTTTATTGGATTATTGTTGCTAAGCAGTTCTCTGACTGGGAATGAGCTGTTACCTCCACAGACATAATATACGTATATTATGTCTATGGTTACCTCTGTATGGTGGATAGACAATTCTTCAACAATGTACCCTATTGTATTGATAGACTGGTCTTCAACATAACTACAGGCTATAGGTCGAGCTGTAAAATAGGCTAAAAGTAGTGGGGATCAATACAGGTTTCTGTATTTATGTAAAGTTGCATCCTATGTGTATTGTCTATTTACAGGTAACTGGGGGAAGCAGCTGTTCTGTACTGACTTACTCAGTTCCCCCGGAAACTACAGCCTCAGTGGAAACCTGGTGTAGGCTACTTGGCAGTGGAGTTTCAGACCTAACATGCGCATCATACATATAAACCAAGGCTATAAACACTGCTAACCTGTAGTGGCCCGGTCCTGCGCAGCTTCGACGCAGCACTGAAGCTCCTCAACGCTCCGCGCTGTCGCAGGCCATGCGTCATCAAAGTTGGCGGTAATTTGAAAAGGAGGCGACTGTTGTTGTGGTCCGCTGCGTGAAGAGAAAATACAAAATATGGTAAGACCACAGGGCCTTTTTCCTATTCACGTGATTCACATTTGTATATAATAACGTAGAGTGCGATGTTTGCTAGTTCATTGCTGTAAATATCTGCTTTGTTGACTTAAACTTACACATTTTCATTGGTCCACTGTGAGCCAAGTACGAGCAACCAACCAGACCTGACCAACGCATTTGGGCCAACTTTGCCTGCGCTTTACTTAGTCAACATTAATTCAAGAAAAACACTTCAAACGGAGAGTTATTTGACTTGTTCTGTTTCCGTGTGGAGGCCGAGGTACAACTAGGCGGCAAGCCAGCAGCAGAGCTGTCGGAGGCTGCGCAGTCTGAACTGCTGGAGCTGTGTGAGGATCAGTTTGCTCAGCTGGAAAAGGTAAACGAACCAGAGACTGCGCAGACTGTCCTTTAGCCAAACATGACAGGAGTGCATGGGAGGTATAAAGTGCAAACTGTGCGTCTCTGTGTTGCAGCTTCAGCATGAGATCATCGTGTGTGAACCTGATTCCTGCGAGAACACACAAGAGCAGGTGAGATGACTGCGCACGCTCATTTATGAACTTTCAGTGCCTCTGCAGTGTGCTCCTAATGGCCTAACAGAAAATGCATGGAAACCATGAAAAGTTTTAACAAAGAAGTTGGAGTTTGCTAACAAGTGATCTTGGTTCATTATATGATCTCTTAAATGGCAGATATTAATAGAGAGTGTGTGTTGTCATTGCAGCACAGTGAGATGTGTTCCAGACAGTGATGTGTTTTATTCAGTCGACAGTTCAAATGCATCAAGTTTCAGTATAAATCATCACATTAGAGAAACTGGAGCCAAGGAATGTTTGATATTTCTGCTTTAAATGATAATTAGTTTTCAAAAAGTTTCTATTTAATTCCACATAATTTGACTAGTTTATTAATCACTTCGTCATTTTTCTATCTAAGCATTAGATATAATTTTAAAACACAACCTTTCAATTAAATGGTCGAAACTCAGGATGTCTTTTTTGGTCAGTTTGGATGTTAGTCAAGAGGTGGAGGTTGATATTTGTGTCTATAAATAATGTAATAGCTCATTAATGCTGCTGTGTATCTCATTCTAAATGTGTTGTGTTTTTTGCAATGTCAATATTCAACGTCAGCAGTCAGTTAATCGACTGATGGCAACAGAAGCTGAAAGGAAACAGTGGCAGACAGAGGAACCAAAATGTAAGTCCTTGATAAAAACACTGTGATGGAAGCTGTAACCATAACCTAATATGAATCTTTGCAACTGAGGTATGAATATCATAATTCCCCATCATAGATTTTTGTGTCATTATAAATTGTGATTTAATGTTTTCAAATCACTATGAAATAATGACTGATATATCTGCTGTATCCAGTCTTTGATATGACAAAATTTGCATTCTTAAAATCACTTTACTTAATTTGCACCATTTAGTGCTGGCAGCAAATTCAGAAGTTTTACTACAAGCTGGAAAAGAGGAGGTATGTTTATGTATTTATGTAAACTGCATCACTGAATATAATATATCTCACTAAAATGCCAGTTAAAAATGTGTTGCTCGAGTTATGCAGTGCATTTGTCCCACTTTGTTTTCCACAGATGCTCAAGCTGTGCTCTGAACTTGAGCTGGTTCTTCCTTGCTGTGAAGCAAAAAGAGACAAACTGAGAGAAACTAAAGAGCTGTGCGTAACCTCTTGGTTATACTGCTGCCTCTCCTTAACTTTACCATCCTGCCTCTTAGTACTACACTTTTTCGTCTGTTTTGCTCTGAGGGGTTCATGTTTATGTGTTTTAGTGAACAGAGGTGGCTGGAAGAGAAGAAACAGGTGCTGAAAGCTGTCACTGATCATGTTAAAGGATTAAAAATGGAAAAAGAGAAATTGTCAAAACACAGGTGAGTGTGATGGCAAAGTCGCACTTAACCAGACAAGTATCTCCAGTAGAGCCACGGAAGCATGTGAGGACTGACACTCAAGAGTAATTAAATTCTGAAGTGTGTGTGTGTGCGCGTCAACGTGTGTTCCACAGTGTACTGCTTGACAAAAAGGCAAAAATCCAGAAATTGAAAGCCTACCAAGACACGCTGATGGAGTCGCTGGGGGACGTCCTGGAGAATCATGCTCCTCTGCCTCAGAATGAATCCAGTGCAAGCAGGAAGAAGAAGGTACAGTCAGATGTGTTGTGATTCATGGTTGTTTGTGTTTTTATAGCCCTGCTTGTGTGGAAATTTGTGCTGTCACTACTCCCAGTGTTGTTTATCATCATTTATTGTTTTTCAGAACATTGAACTGGGGTTAAATGAAAACTTGATTTCACTCAATGAAATTCTGGAGGTGAGTTTTCAGGCACCACATAATCACAGCTGATGTGGAATACATTTTCTTTGTTTAGGTGAAACCATCCAATGCTTAGATTTGTTAATCTAAGATAAGAGGCGACAGCTGTCTGCCAGCAAGCTTTTGTTTAACAGTGGATTTTTCTTAGGAAGATGAGATTTTTTTCAACTGAACAAAACTTCTTTATTAGTTTATTGCAAATATAACTTTAAACACAATACTTAAATGCCTTTGTTTTTCTGTCAGGATAAGAGAGTGATTAAAAGTCCACTTCACCTCATCCATCATGCATCATAGCTTTATTATCAGGATTTCTGTTTCCATCTATATTCATAGGATTCATACTTACTGATTGGTAATGGGTACAGTGTTTTAAGCCAAATTATCTCGGGATATAAATTCAACAATGATTTGCTCTAACCTGTGTTTGTTGTTGGCTGGTAGGATTAAGACTAATAAAAAACAACCACTATACTATAAGTTATTAAATTTACTATGAATATATGCAGTTATCATCCCATCACATGGTCCCTGTCTTCTTGAATTATAGGACCAAGTTTGTCAACACCAACAAAACTGACTCTCTGCTCTGCTTTTTCTAGCCCTGTTCAAGTGTATTCTCAGTTACAAAAGTCCTGCTGTCCCATTCACAATTGCATATAACATAAAAAAAATCTTTGAGGCAGCAGCCTTGTCACATGTCATCTCTCTTTTAATCTTTCCTGTCTCAGTACAGGATGTGATATCAAATAAGTCATCATCATCATCTTGAAATGTGACTGCAGATGTGTTTAACTCCCATCTAACTGTCTTCTGCACCCCGCAGGTGCTCATGAACAAGGCCTTGAACGCACCACATGACCCCTATGTGACGATTGATGACACATTCTGGCCCCCGTACATAGAGATCCTCCTACGCTATGACATCGCAGTGAGGCACCAAGAGAATAACTTTAAGATCCGCTTGGAAAATTACTTTTAAGGCACTGGTGTGTTTTTCCATCTCAAGCAGCACTTATCTGCCAGTGTTATTAATTCTGCTCTCTTGTGAGGTGCTATCAGTGTGTATATTTTTTTTGAGCTGATATAAAGATTAGCTGTGCTGAAAAATCAGGGAGATCAGTGATCCACTGAAATGACAGCAGAAGTCTGTTAGACTGCACAGCAAAATGAGTTTTTTATGTTATCCATTTAGTATTTGTAGGGTAAGTATAGAGTATAAAAAAATAATACTGATAACATCTTAGTTAAAGTTATGGAAGTATTCTTAGGCATTAGAGATACATGTTGACACTTTTCCATTGTAAATTACTTTGTACTTCATGTAAGCTCAAGAGTAATACTCAATACGACTGAAGGTCTTCCTATCACTCCTAACTACTTATTTCAAGTTTTGTTTATATATTTTTGTTTATATAGCTGCATCTCACTAATCCTATTTAGTTTTCACTGATAAAGTTTAAAAAGTGAGAGACTAGAGAGAGTCTGTTACATGAGACTAATGTAACAGACTTTGAAAAATAAAGAAACCAGATAATGTAACAGTCTTGTAAAAGTCCATCTATAAATGATAAGTTTTATTGAAACTGTTGAAGTGGTGCTCGCTCACCTGTCTTATTACTGTGGAGGCTGCAGTTTGTGCTGATGTTGAACTGTATTGCATTATACAAAGAGGGGTGTCTGTTACTTAGCCTGCCCTCATTTGAGATGGACAAAACGATAGGAACACCTACAACATAACACAATATGATTCAACAGCACCACAGACTACATCCATCTGACATTTCCTTCAAGGGAAGAGGAAGGACTTAATGCAGAACTGTTTTATTAGACTGCAGTAATTTTATACAAGTGCAGAGTACAGAGTTTTTTTGTTTGTTTGTTTTTCTGTAAATTGCTCTCAAATTCAGTTTTATTTAAAGTTTTAAGAGCTGATATTTCTTAGGCCTTATCATACCCATGTCACTGTATATATGTACATTTTTATTTGTTTGTATATATTTTTCTTGTTAATGTTCAATAAACGTGTGAAGCAGCTGTGGTGATGTTAGGTTATATTGTGTTCGGGTTAAAAACAAAATAATGATTATCTCATTGACATGGGCAAACAACATGCGTGTTTCAAGTCAAGATTCTGAATGGGAAGTGGTGATAAACTCTGAGTGCATATAATGAATTTTCGATGAAAATTTAAAACTTAATTCATAAGAAACGTTGTGCGTCAGACGACGTCAGGACTGTCGTCCAATCCGGTGCGGCCGCCCCGTCAGCTCTAGAATTCCTGTGGGCGGAGAAGGGATTCCGGTTCCGGGTGTTTTCATATCGCACTCGGAGGTGTTCATACCTCTGATTATGGTCTTTTACCAGAAACATCTTTCGATTGACGACTGATTTAGGTACAGATCTTCTCATTAAGCAAGACCCACAAAAGCCGCAATTATGGCGACTCGCTCGGAGAGGGAGAAGGCCCAGAAACTGAACGAGCAGCACCAGGCCATCCTGTCCAAAATGCTGAGAGAGGAAGACAACAAGTACTGCGCCGACTGCGAGGCGAAAGGTGCGAGGTTCACACTGTCGACAATTTTCATTATAACCTCACAAAGTTAACACTTTGACACAGTATCCACCGTTAGCGCCTAGCAACTGGGTAGCATATGCGTTGGTTAGCTTAGCTGAGCTAACCCTTTAGTGAGTATCTGGCTTAGGCTAGTCAGCTGACACCTCTACCCTCAAGGCTAAACTAAGTGGCTAACTAGCAAGCTAACTTCTCTAAATCTACATAAGCTGCTCTCAGCGCCTCTCCCTGACCGCCGCCTTCAGATCGGTCCCCGTTTTTTTTTAAAGCTTTTGACAAACTGTAGCAGCTCATCCACACAACCAGACTCTTCTTTTCATGTTAAATCACTGATAAAGAATGCAAAGGCTGTTCTTGGCACTTTAACTCACTACAAGATCACGCATGTTTAGGCTTTTCCTCAGGCATCTCTCCATTTTCTGCAGCTGATTGGCTTCTTTGGTTTCCCTCTTTTGTTTTTCTTGCTTTATCAGGTCCAAGATGGGCATCTTGGAATCTGGGAGTATTTATCTGCATCCGATGTGCGGGTATACATAGGAACCTGGGAGTACACATATCCAGAGTGAAATCAGTCAACCTGGACCAATGGACTTCAGACCAAATCCAGGTAGCCTACTGTTCATACACTTTGGTTAAAATACTGTTTCTTTCCACTGTCAGAATCCCAAATGAATTAGTTGCGGTGAGATATAATTGTAAAACATGTGATCGTCTGATTTCTTTAGTCTCTCTGTCCTCTGTTAACAGCAAGTCTGTCTGTTTTTAGTGCCTCAAAGCTGTGACGATGTCACAACTCAGTAATTCAGCACTACCTCAATTAAGTGGATTTGCATGTTAGTAATATGGTCAGATTCTGTGCAACAGAAGTTTACACATTCTGCCATTTACTCCTTGATGTGGTTTAATTCATAAAACAATTGTATCTTAAAATTCTTGTAATGCAACTTGCTCCCCTTCCAGGCTGCTGCATAATGTCCTTTGGAATTTAACACTGTTGCTACCAATCCTTCACCACAGCACCAGTTTGCATCACAGACTTTCAATTAAATGATTCTGAAACCATGATATGAAAACCCTGATGACATTATCAGAGTAGTTTTCTCATACATCAAAAACTCCACGGAAACCAGATCCTACCACACTTTTCCCTGGCGTAGCCGCAGTGCTCATGATCAGCAAACTAACAAGATCATCAATACAATCAAGTGCTCTTTTGAATATTTCAGAATGCCTTCATGAATCGTCTCTGTCTCCTAATGAACCCCTTTGTCCTCCTTGTTTTCAGAGTATACAGGAAATGGGTAACACCAAGGCCAGGCAGCTTTATGAGGCTAACCTTCCAGATAGCTTCAGAAGACCTCAAACAGACCAGTATCCTTCACTCTAAGCCCATGCACTTGTCATGAAGTGACATACTGTAGAAGGTCATTCATGTTGGTTTGTGAGTTGCTGCTTTTTCCCTTAACACTGACCTCAGAGCAGTGGAATTTTTCATCAGGGATAAATATGAGAAGAAGAAGTACTACAGCAAGAAGAGCAGTGTATGTATTGACCAGAGCATTATCATTTTAATATCAAGTGCATGCGGCTGTTTGTCGTTGTTTCTTCTGCTCATGCCTGTGGTTCACATGTGAGTTTTCTTTGTGTTTTCAGCCAAAAGATAGTAAGAAAGAGAGGGAGCCAGACAGAGGGAGCAAGGTGTCACCATACACCAAGGTATCACTCACACATTCCCTCATGAATAAGGGCTGTACAAACATGCTCCTCTCCATTGTTTTTTGTCTTACACTCAGTTTGTTGTGCTGATTTTGATCTGCTCCCTCCAACTATTTTGACTTTTTTAAAGAATGAAGAGTCCAGGCCAGTTCCCAAAATCAGTCCCTCTAAGACTTCAGAACCCTCTGTGAACCTACTAGGCCTTGGTGAGTGTCTCTGTCCTGGAAATAAAAAATAGTGTGAAATGGCTATTATGAATGTGCAGACTGTTAATTGTTAATGGAATCAGGCTGAATATGGTTTCAGCTTGCAATTGTTCTCTGTTTATTGCCAGATAAGAAGCTTTGATAAGTGATTGGATGACTTTAAACTTGATGAGCTCGTAGTTTAACTTTATGAACCCTGGTTGCCATGTTGTTTTTGATTACTGATATTAACAAGGATGTTTCCATGTGTATGGCATTTAGGAGCCACAGTGTGTTGTATTTTATACGTGATGGTTGGACGTTGCTGTAAGCTCGGTGCAGCATGTCGATGCTGTGCTGGTTATGACTGTACAGTATCTGTACTCTGCCCTCCCAGCAGAGCAGAACTGCACTGAACGGTGATATTGTAGTTCAGAATGCAATCAGTGTTAAATCATGACCGTCTCCATCTTCAGCTTTGAACTTGTTGGCTTCATCCGTACCAATCAGGCTGTGGACATTAGAGGAAGTGACATCTTTGAATGGCTGGCTGTCTTCCCCTTTTACTTCAGTTCCTGGCAGCTGTGTAACACAGGCATCACTGTTACTGTGCTTTCTCTTTGGGCTAAAAGGCAGCCTGCTACTGACCTTGTATCTGCTTTGCTGTCTGTTGAGCTGTAGTGGGGTCTGTTATTCTTTTCAGTAGTTGTTAATGCAAAGTGTAAAACTTGTCCTGCTGCTTTACGCTGTATTGAATTACCACAAGGCTTTTTTTTTTTTTTTTTTTGAGTTAGCTAGAGGAAGTGCTACTGACATGCACCATTAGCAACTGCGTAGTAACTTCTTGTTTCACTTTAAAATCTAGGTTTCAACACTTTGGTGCCTTTTTGGAGGATCAGTGCTAAGTATCACAGAGAAGACAGAACTCAGAAGGATATTTGTAAAATAATATCAAGTTAAGACACAGCACGGCATCTCAACCATATGGAGAAGTGGCGAGTGATGTTGGGGTTATTTTGGTTTTCAAGTAGAGGTTTGTTCATGGATCCATTGCTGGATCAATTACAGTAAGGCTTGCAGGATGCAGGAGTCAGTTATGTGGATATTTCTGTCTCAATGTGGAGGCTGTTTTTAAAATTTGTTATTTTTCATAATCAGATGTTGGGATTGAACTGCAGGGTATGTCTGCTCATTTGTGAGCTGTCGTTTCAATGCAGCAACACAGGCACTAGTAATTGAATGATGATACTTCATTATAGCAATTTCATTTAACAGTTTAAAGATGATGACATACTGATGTTACCGAGTGGCTTGGAGGAGCATTGCATTATTTGGATGGAATCTTTACTGTTATGTTTGTGTTGTGGCCAATGAGCTACTAAGGGTACGCTGATTAATTTTTTTTATTGTACTAACCATTATGCTCACTGTGTGGGCAGTTCTGCAGCCATGGGAGGGCAGTGCAGTTAAATAAATACAAAGACAGCGTATATCCCACATTAGCAAACATGTTTGTTGGTTTCAGACTGTTTTTCGCAGCAGTTTGTGGCTGTATTATGATTTTATTTATGGCTTTTCATAAGTTCTGAGTTGATGCAGGTTGAATACTGTTGGGAAATTGTCAGTGAGTTATGCTGAAGGCTGCTAAGGACGTCTCACAGTGTTGTTTTTCCTAATGGTGTACACTTTTCAGCCTGTAAAACCTGTTTTTTCACCTTCCTGTCACAGACACACCAGCAGCTGCATCAGCTAACAATGGTAGCACGAGCACAAGCCAGAACAACGACCTGGATATATTCGGCCCCATGGTATCCAACCCCCTCCCCGCATCCACGTCTGCAGCTCAGTTTTCTCAGGTAAAAAACCGAGGAAGAATTCCCCAGCCCTGATTTAGTACTAATGTCTAAATATTGCTCAGCAGGGCTAAACACTAATGGCTGTCAAGTTGTCGAACAGAAATTAAGTGTGCCGTAAAAAATAAAAAAGTCAAACGATTACCATCGGCATCAATGGGCCACAAGACGCCAACACCAATACTCTGAGATGGTGAACTCAAATAAAAGAGAGGCAGAAACACACTTCATAAGATGAATGCAGCCAATCAGGCAATCCTGGCTTAACATGTAGACATGGCTACAACAAATAATTCATTTATTGATTATACATTTAGAAAAAATGGTAATAGTGGCCAATGAAGATTTTAAAAGCAAATGGTCATGTCCTTTAAGTGTTTGATTAACGTAAACCCAGTGACAGAAGCCATTGTAACCCATGTCTGCTTTATAGTTATGAAATGTTTTAAACAATATTACGATTATTATTCTTATTATTACAATTACTGTTATTCAGATTTTTCTACTTATTGAATTATTATGGGATCATTTTCTTATGATAGACTATGCAGTTGCTTTTAAATACTGTTGTTGCTGTGTAGTACTGTGCTCTCAAAGACTGTGCCCGGCCTTCTGTTGTTTACACAGGACAAAAAAACCTGTACTTTGACTCTGCTGTTACCCCATTGCTGCAACACCGTATCTCTTTCACCGATTTTTAAATTTTTACTCTGATTACCAAAGCTGAGCCTCTTGACTAGTATAAATTAGTATTAAATCATCATCAGCAACAGCGTCTCCACAATTTTTCTCCTCCTTCCAGGTGAGCTCCAGTAACGCGGCCAGTACTCCAACACAAGCTCCAGCAGCAGCAGTCGGAGCCAGCTCAGGGTCTGGACAGGGAGACCTCGATCTGTTCAGTGACAGCAGTAGCACCACTAAAACCGATGACATGGCCAAGAAGCCCCTGTCCAAGGACTCCATCCTGTCCCTTTATGGAACCAACAGCATGTCCCACCAGGCACCTGCTGGTGAGGACCACGGTGTTTCAAAATTCATGAACACACAAGCTCTTATGAAATACCGCCTGGGTTTTTCCTGTTGTTGCAGTGTTGTTTTAGATTGAAGCTTATTTTTTACCTGAAAATGGGTTGGGGGTGGCAGGACAGGCCTGTATGACCCCTGCCTTTTGCTCCTGTCAACTAAAACATTACTTTCATGAAGCAAAAGTGGACGCTCTCAATTGTCTAATGTCTTAACTCCAGCAACTACACCAGAATTGGACTGTTTGAAATAATCCCAAATTGGCAAAACTTACTTTCTGCTCACATCTCAGAAAAAAAACCCTAAAAGTATTGGATTTAATAGCCAGCCCTAGCCCTCCATATGGTTGTTGAACACATCCAGAAACCTAAATTGTAGCCATTTATCATTAGTTGTTTAGAGCTGGGTAATGCCACATTTTTCCCACAGTGGGTCATAGTTTTTTTTTCTCCCCTCATTCCTTTCAGCTGTGGTAACATTTTACTCACCACTGAAGCAGTGACATCAATAGAACAGAATCACGGAGAAGCAAGTAGATACTTGTGCACATTTCCCAACTTCATGCCTCAGGCGTTTCTCTAACATCTGGCTGAAATACAAACGGGCATCTGAGATATAAAACCAATTTCTTTATTACAAGTTCTGGAAATCACACCACACACGCACATAAAAATAGTGAAGTAACAGTTATACAAGTATGTGTAATGTTCTCTTTTTCTGCATGTCTTCGTCCCTCCTCAGCTGGCATGTTCATGAGCCCCTCTCAGATGCAGTTTCCTGTCCAGGCCCCTGCTGGTTATCAGGCCTTCCCCGGCATGGGCACTGCCATGCCACCTACAACTGTCATGGGTGCCATGATGGCTCAGAGTGGAGCAGCCATGATGGGGCCCAGTCCAGGCATGATGGTTGGGATGACGATGCCCAACGGCTTCATGGGAAATGCGCCTGCCACTGGTGTGATGGGCATGGCCCCGAGAATGATGGGTCCCCAGGGTGGTGCGATGCCTGCAGGCATGGTGCCTGCTCAGGGCATGTATGCCATCCAGCCTGGGCAGCAGGCTCAGTGGAACATGGGTCAGGTATGAAGCCAGTTTGATCTATGATGGTTCTCTGAGCTTTTCTTTATTTAACAAGCACCACACTATGGCTTTTTTTGTTAGGCTGTGTCAAGTGTGTGGCCTTCCTGACAGGTGTCCTTTGTTTCGCATGGGACCACACCCGGCTCTGATGATGCATTGCACAAGATTGAGATGTTGTACTGTGAAGTTGTGAGCAGAGCATTTATGAACCACTAGATGGCAGCACAAGCATGATTTTAAAGTTGGGCTTGTCACAAATCCTCACTATATAAGGTTATAGAGCAGGTTGTGAGCAGCACCAAGGAAATCTCAGAAAACAACAAATATTAATAACAACTGGAAAAACATTGTTCTGTTGTATTAATAAGCAGTGGACTCTGTAAAGTGCAGTTTGACTGATGTCCACTGGCATGTATGGTTTCTGATTAGCATAAAAAGGCAAAGAACAGTAAGTGGGTAGCTTTTTGTGTACTACCTGTAAATACTGTAGGTTAGAAATATTGCATACAAGGGCCACACGATCAATCATTTCAGCTTTGTCATTGCAAATTAACTCAAACATGTCATGTCATTGACATTTGACACAAAAGAGGAATGAAATAACGTGATTTACTTTTACCTGATGGTTCTTGGATACACAAAAATCTCTGCAAGTGAGTGGCATACAGGCTGTGCTTACTCTAGCAAACAGAATCATTCTTGATCAGTCAATCAAATAACCAAAGCAGGCCCCACTCCCACTTGTTGTCATCACAACCTGAGTGTGATAATAACACAGATGATATTACAAGCAGCCCTTCTGCATAGTACATATGGATAACAAGACATTCGAGCAGCTTCTATACCCAGTTTGTAAACATTTATGTGCAGAAAGGAGACATGGACGAAGGCGAAGCTAAAAAGCTTCCGCCGCAGGCATGCTGCTGCCAACCAAACAACTTTAGATGTTGATATTTGGTTAAATGTAGTGTGTGATGTTGTGTGACTACGACTAAATGTCAACATCAGTTAGATATATCAGATTCACGACAGCTGACGTTGATATTTTGTTGGTTTCACGTTGTGTTAAAGGGACTTGGGCAGGATTTATGAAAAATCAAACATGCATTTTAAGTTTTTTTTAATGCTAATGGGTGATAAAGTGTTCAAAACCAAAAAGAATGAGACCACCCACGTATCTCTCCATTGCCTTGAACAGGCTGTGTGCTGCATAATGCAGTGCAATTCGGAGTCTGAATTTCCCACGCAGTTCCACGCACTGTATGACACTGAATGCGTGTTTTCGACAGCTTTCGACTCAGACACAGGAAGAAGACAAGCGCAGTAGTAATGCACTCTGCTACCGTAAACAAACGACCCGCCAGCACACACTGAAAAGTCCCACAAAGAAGACAACGAAAGTTTTATCAGCGGCATCTCGTCAATCAAAACGCAGTTACCCACAACGGCCGTCGTGTCAGTATTGAGTCTTATTTCTTGATCCTGCCCCAAGTCCCTTTAAGTAACAAAACTCTAACACTTTCTACATGTCACATGCCACCACCATCTTGACATAAAATGTCCACATTCTGTTTGTTAAAACATACAATATATTTTCAGCTTATATCTATAAATAAGCATTAGCATCCTTCAGAAAAGAAGCAGATGTGGCACATAAGGACAAGGACTGATAAAATAAAACTTGAGACAGTTCCTGGTATTACCCAGGACAAGGTCGTAAGTCAATCATTGTAGGTTTTCTTCATGTTGATGCTTCAGTGTTACTCACGCCGATCTCTCTAACGTCTTCAGATGAATCAGCAGATGTCAGGATTGACCCTGAATGGTGCGGGCGGACAGATGGCCTTTGGTCAGCCTCCATCAGCTATGAGTGGTTGGGCCGCAACTGGATCTGGCCAGACTCTGAGCACACAGCTATGGAAGTGAGCCTTCGAGCGGGTTGATGGTCAGGCAGAGTAAGAGTCGAGGCTGCAGAAAGTGCAAAAATATATGTTGTGCTTCTCTGTTCTTCACTATGAACTGATGCCCATTTCCATCACAGACCAGCCTTCGGAACATGAAAATTGTATCTCTTTTTCTCCTTCTCCCTCTCTCTGTCTCTCTTTCTCTCTATTGTGTGAGTGAATTGGGAGTCATGCAGGATTACAGCCTGGCAGTTTCTGCCTGTCGTATGGTTTTTGATCATAACTTTTATTTTCCTTTTTTGGGAAAAAAATTACAAGGAAATAACAGTCCCAACAAAAATGATATCGACATATCAGAAAAGCTGCAGGACCAGTTACACAAGCTTTTATTGTATCACTGTATCATTATAAGATTATAGATCATTTAAATGAATCGTATTTAAAGGGAGATGATATGACTATTAAGTCTGTCAGTACTGCTCCCAAATGTACAGCGCTGTATAACCTTCTTTTAAAGTACTTGTGGTTCCCCTATAAAATTAAAGTGATAATAAATAATTTGCTTTGATGTGTCTTCTGTTGTTCATTTTTTAAAAGCTCCAAACTGGGAAACATTTGAGGTTTTTAGTTAAATCGTTCAAAGGCCTTGAGAGGGTCTTGCCTTACATCAAGCTGAGGTGCAGTTTAACACAATATATTGTGTATGTATATTTAGTCTGGATAAGAGATCCCTCACTCATAAACAAGACCCTGAGATACTTAAGCTCCTCCTCTTGAGGCAGGAGCTCTCCTCCAACATGGAGGGGGCCAAGCCACCTTTTTCTGGTTGAGAACCATGGCCTCGGACTTGGAGGTGCTGATTCTCATCCCAGCTGCTTCACACTCGGCTGCAAACTGTCCCAGCCATTGCTGAAGGTCCTGGTTCCTTTGAGCCAGGACCTTGGAATCGAGCTCCACTGTCTAAAATTCATATTGGGTCATTACAAACCAATAGAAGAGCCACAAACAAAGTATTTTCACTTTGGTGTTTTAATGTTGGAGATTATAGTAGAGATTGTAGCATTGTAGATTTTGCTGGTCATCACAGTCATGTTCCACTGTTAGACACATGACATTAGTGTTCCTGTCATCTAGGTGGCAGCAATGTTGATGGAAAATGCTTCACAGCACAATCACACTTGGTTAGTGGACCCACACTGAAACATGGTGAGCACAAAAAGTCTCTGTGGGTAGTTGAGTAGTGAGGCCTGTAAGCCTGAGGAGTCTCTCAGCAGTGTATCACACTTGAATGCTCGTAGACGATGGCATGAGAGAGATTTGATTTTCAGGGTCAACTGATTTCAGTAGTTTAATTGTGCCTCTTTGTGGGTTGGGGGCAGGATTAGGGTGTTACAGAGATGAGAAGTTCCACCATTGCCACCACTGCTAGCAGTGCCAAAACAAAGAGCTCCTTCACCTCACTTCAAGATCTTCTATTAAGTTGATTCCCATTTAGCACCAACTTTCATCAACTTTACAAGATGTTTTCTTCAAATTTGCATGGTAGCTAAGTTTCTGTTGATCACAAAATGTTCAGTAATTATGATGTATGTGTTTTGTTTGGCACTTTTTGTGCACATTGAATCAGTTTCACACATTAATCACTGTGTGGTTTTGGCGTGGCTTTTGGTTTCATGGTGCAACACCTGTCAGTATGCAGGTGTCAGTCAGTTTTATTGGGAGACCAAAAAACACCCGGCAGTAAGAACACAGAGGAAACCAGCAGGTGGTGGCAGTGTTGTATTAACTTTTGTAAGAGAGGGGCGGTGCCCTGTGAGGTCTGTGGCTAAAACAACCTACATCTCCATATGTTGGCCACGCTGTATGCTCACTGTTTAGTCCCAATATTCATGTACAACAAGCTTCATTTGTATTTTATTTATTAGCAGTCACAACAGTGTAACTGGTATTATTTTCACCATGTTTGCGCGTGCATGTGTGTGCATATCATCATGGCAAAACTTCCTGGAGTCACCTATGACTTTGTGGTTGGTGATTATTTGTCTGAGTGTCTCTGTCTGTTGTGGACAGATTTGTGACTTTACTAGTGTCACAGATGTGCAAGATACAGTCATGGACCTTTACATGTGTGTGCGTGAGATCAAAGTGGATGACAGGTTTGTGGAGGTGTGGTAGTGAGTCTCATATAATAATGTGGTGCTCATGGGTCCGGACGTCACCCTGTTGACAGACATTGCAACTGGTGTGATCCCATCACTGGATGGTCTCTAGTGATCTAAGTTATTGTTTTGCACATTTCATCTTCTTGTTTTCCTCTTCCTGCCATTTGTTGATCATCAGATCCATTACGAAAGCTTTCACCCCCCTTTTATTTCTTTTTTTCTTTTTTTACACCACTGTAATGAATGCACTTTTGTTGAAGTTTATTGTGGGCCCTCAAGGCCCATTTGCACAAACATACAGAATTTGGAAAATCAGAGTCATGCTGCAGTAGCAGCAGCAGCAGTAGCAGCTTTGTAGGGAAAAAGTGCCTCACTCTGCCTCTGAGTGCTTCAGATCAATGCTTCTTTCTTCTTTCTTTTTGGGGTTGTTTCTCTGTGAGTTTTGTGTCACATAGAAGAGATTTCATCTTTTTTTTTTTTTTAAAATCACACACTATGTCTAGGTTTGGCTCTCCCCACCCAGTGCATGCTGGGATATGCTCCAGTACAGATACACCCAGCCCATGGGATGCTATGAAAGTGAGTATTGTATGAAAAATCTCTTTTGCAGTCATTGCAGAAAAATGCTACAGCATCAGGACTATTCTTTGCATTAGTCCACTCTTTTATAACACCATGCACTGTATGTAGAACACTGCTAAGCTGCTGTGAGCACTTTGAGCCCCGCCCAAGGAGGTCCATCCTGGTCTCCATGCTCTTCGATTTGTATGTGGTGTAGGTGTGGCTCCTCAAACCAGACCTACCTGTTAAACTCCCACCTTGGAGCCTCCCTGCCTACCCCACTCAGCACCCCATGCTGTCCTTGTTCAAACAGTACTGGTAAAACACTAGGGCATGGTACTGAAAGGAGGTGTATTGTATTGGTGGGAATGGACAGTGACTGTGCCTGCACGGAACGGCCAAACTCACAGCCGTGCAAGTGGATGAAAAATCACATCTCTCTCATGTTTGGCAGGGCCTGAAAGCCCCTGAAATGTACTTGGTTTTGTTCCACTCTCTGCCTCTCAACTGTTCCTACGCCTCGCTGCTGCTTGGGTACAGTTCGAAAACTTTCACAGTAACATCTGATGCCAGTGTCTGAGACCTTTAGCGAAGAGGTTCGGCATTCCTGTAAGCTTGTGTGTCAAACCTAACACTGCTCCAGAATAGAGTCCACCAGCCGAATGAAGAATGTTCTCTCTCTCTCTCTCTCTCTCTCTCTCTCTCTCTCTCTCTCCAGCCTCTTAATGGACTTTCTGACCCTGAGACAGCAACATTCCTGCTGCTGATATGGACGTCAGCCTCTGGTTTAACTCTTGCAGACATGACTAATACTTAACCAAACATTTCACTGATATGAAAGCTTTAATGTGAGTTTGTAAAATACCACAGTGAAGTATAGCAGGCCTGCACTGAAATGACCTGCCTGATGGGACCTTTTACTTTTTTCAGTTCAGTGAATCAAGTGTTTACACTCAGTAAAGAGATTTTTCCCAAAATTATTCCTCTACTTAGTGCTATGATTGGAGCCTTGGACCACTTGCTACAGTGACTTTTAACAACACATTCTGATTTACAGCTAGCAGGGATTTATTTGCGGGACAAGAAAGGATTACACACATCATGGGAAAGTTACCGTTACTTCTGCATCAAAGTATCCAAACAACAATGGCTTTCAAGTTCTCCGATGAAGTCATCATTAATTGAACTAAACTGATCTCTTGTACAGGCAAAGTATTTCATGACATCAAGTGAATAGCGTCTTCTTTTTTTCTCCCATGAGCTCACTCTTCTAGCCTCGGGCTAGTTTATGTCAGACAGCCATGACATGGAGAACTGACTGTTGGCACTTGTTGCTCTGTGCAGCCATGCACAGACTGTCTGCCTTTTCATCCCACTCTTGTCTGTCTTGTCCTTAGCTCCTCAGTCTTTCATTAAGCAGAACTTCATATTATTACAATGACAGCTCAGTGCTAAGGCGGGGCTCTACTACAAATTGAAGCAAATTCTCCAACACTCCCATTTCCAGTTCAGGAGTAGGTTATCATTCATAAAAGTGCCCTGTGGACAAGTGACACTTAACTCATCTTTTGTTTTAATGTTTAAAGTTTTTCTTTTTTTATTTGTTTTTTTCGTGCCCCCCCCCCACCAAACTCTGGTGCCCCCCACAGGAGGCACACACACCCCCCAGTTCAAACACTGAAACCAAAACCACCAAAAGGTGATGGGAGAGAGAGACAGTGTGGTCAATTTTAGACATGATAAAAGGCTGAATGTCTGACAATCAAATATATTGAAACGTCCAGATCCTGATATCTTTGAGGAATTCATCATGTTTGCTTATAACTGGATGCCTAGTTATGGTTTTGCACAGTTTGTCCATGACATGCCCACTGGGTTTAACACTGATGTGGGTAAAATGGTCTGATGTTGGTGCAACATCTCTTTATGACCCCTGCTTTGGATTTTCATATCAAATTACAAGCATTACTGGAAGGGCTTTTTCATCAGCTATCGCTGTAACAGTGTGGAAGAGACGCTGATGTGCAACAAATGGGTCCTAATAAGGGTGAGTGAGGCTCCTCAGAGGGGGCTGGGTTGTCTTACTCTCCTCCAAAACTAACATTACACCATCATTTGAGAATTATGAAGCTTTCACAGGATTTCAATGTAATTTTAGAGGCTGCAGGCGAACTGCTGACCTGTGCAGAGCCTCAAAGCCTACTTCCACTCCCTCTCTGCCTGCCTCCCTAACACACACAAACATACACACACACAACACATGGATGTAATAATTCTCCTCCCTTTTCACACAAAACATACATTTAGTCACCAGCAGCTAAGTAACCACACCTTTCACAATACTTTATCATAACGGCTCTGTGGTCAGGCACTATCAACCCAGGGTCATAAAGGTGGCCAAAGTGCAGTACTGATCACACCTGCTTCCACAATGACCCTCTTTGTTCCGTTAGTCAGTGTTTGCATTCCCACTCGGTGATTCTGTCCTGAGCTACATGTGTTCTTGTTACTAGGTGACAGAATTCATACAACACGCTGCTGAAAAGTCTCCAGGGCAAAGATTAGTCAACCATTTGGGTGTGTCTTTTGGAAAAACCTCTTTGGGCAAACTCCAGGGTCACTCTCTTTGTTTGGTCACATAACTTGCACTTTTCTGATGGTTTTCTTGTGCCATTTGTGTTTTCAGAGCGTCCAGCTCAACACAGCCCTCTGACTTGTCTTTTCTCGGACTCGTAATGCTTTCCACACTGGAGCTGTAAACCATTGTTCACCCTTTCCTGACAACAGCCCCTGTTACGTAACTCAGATTTCCGCAACCCTATATCCCACCTCCCAGAATGTAATGCTGTTACCATGACAACTGCATAAACAGAGCAATGTTATGGAAAATGAAGACCCTAAAGAAAGAAAGAAAGAAAGAAAGAAAGAAAGAAAAAGACCAGTTCAGTCACAAAGCAACACAACTCCTATGTTCACCAGCAGATTTATTTTTCAGACAGGCCACACACACACACACACACACAAACACAGTGTGTCAGACAGTCTTCTGAATTGTCTCATACTTCAGCTTTAACACGGGCTTCACTTATCTCAGTCCTTCACTAAGTACAGTTTCACTTATCTCGTATAACAGCTTTTATAAGTCATTGTCTGTGTGTGTCTGTGTGTCCGTGTGTCCGAGAACAGCTTGTCCTGCCAGTTGGACCTCCTAGCTGGAAGAGCGCACAGTGGTGGTTGTGACTGTGGTCTTTTGGCCTCCTGTAAAAACCGAAGGGAAAAAAGATGATGATGGCAGTGCTATGAGGCTTTATTAGTCTGACTACACTGTGGTTGTGTAATGTCTTGTTTAAACAGACACCACTTACCTGTAGCAATGGGTCTACAATGAGTGAGAGAGGAAGAAAAAAGAGAGAGACAAACAGTGAGAGACGTGATCTCATCTTATTAGCATCAGCAGAAGTCCATGCTCCTGTATCACTGAGTCTACCTGGACTCCTCTGTTTCCAGCAGGCTTCTGTAGGTTGCGATCTCCTGCTCCAGTCTGGTCTTGATGTCCATCAGCATCTTAAAGTCGTGGCCCTGCTGTTCGATGCTGGCACGCACGTTGGCTAGATCTTGTTCGAGCATGTTGATTGTGTTCTGGAAGCCGGCGAGCATGGCACTGTACCGGGCCTCTGTCTCTGCTAACGTGTTCTCCAGAGCCCCTTTCTATTAGAGAGGGAAAAGTGGCTGAATCCATGCACACAAATTACAACACATATGCTGTTGTTCATATTTCATGTAATGCATCTATTATGATAGTTCAGACAGATTTAAGTCATAATGTGCAACCACTGGCCACACCCGGGATTATGTATATCAGACAGGTACAATAGGATGTCTGCATTCCTTTATGGAGGCCTTTGGGTATGTCTTTGACGACGATGCATGTGCCTTTGAGCTGCTCCTGCACTGTGAGGTGGGAGCAATGTGTTGCTATGGCAGAGAGTGTTGAATGATTAACTCCAGCTTGCCACAGATAATACATGGGGGTATGATCCAGTTCAACATTCCTGCAGCTTTCTGTGCAAGCTTTGAGCAGATGTCTGTAAAATGTTTTCCTCAGCAGGAGCAGCTCCCTCCTCTTCTCCACAGCTCCCATCATTCTTATCGCTCTGTCTCACTTTTCTCTCCCTCCCTCTCTTCTTTCTCTCTTTCTTTCTTTTTTTCTTTCAACAAAGCCTCCTTCTTTACCCTCCCTTCTGCTCTTTACCCTCTATCAGTGTGTGCTTCTCTATTTCCTCCTGACAAGACAGGGATCTGGGGGTTTTGCTCATATAAGGCAAGATCAGTGAGATGCGAACAGATGGTTTGGGTTTAAGGTTTTTTTTCCTCACCATGCTGAGCTGAGACTGCAGCTCAATCTCCAGGCCCTGCAGTGAGCGCCGCAGGTCACTGATCTCTGTCTTGGACGTCTGGATTGTCTCTGTGCTGATGGCCACTTCCTTGGACAGGGTTGCCGACTAGAACAAGAAGCAAAGCCATAGTTAGAAGTCTTGGTGACTGCTTTTGCTACTTTGACAGAAGATTATGTTTAATTACAGGTTAGACTGCTGAGGGAGAGAACCCAGTCATTTGCAAAGAGCAGGATATAGAGCCTTTTGCTTATAAGGAAGTCTTTTCACCTTCTCGTTAAACCAGGATTCCTGGTCGCGACGGTGTTTGTCAGTGATGGCTTCGTACTGGGCACGGATCTCCTCCAGGACTCTGTTGAGGTCCTGCTGGGGAGCAGCATCGACCTCCACGTTGATTGTACCTGTAAGCTGAGAGCGCAGTGCTTCCAGCTCCTAAACAACCAAGGGGAGAGAGAGGTCAGCAGCGAGATTTTTTGGCATGGAAGCAGTTTTCTTTATAATTGAAGGAAGTGCATCAGTCACCTCTGCGTGATTCTTCTTGAGGTAGGCCAACTCATCCTGCAGGCCTTCGATCTGCATCTCCAGGTCAGCCTTTGTGAGGGTGGTCTGGTCAAGCAGGCGGCGCAGGTTGGCGATGTCAGCCTCGACTGACTGGCGCATCATCAGCTCATGCTCAAATCTAATCATTTTGGAGTAGAGAAGAATTATGAGCAACAACTAGAATGTCATTTCTTTCTCGTTTGACGCAAGATAAAGATAGGTCCACAGACAAGTGATGGTTCACACTTACTTGGTCTTGAAGTCATCAGCAGCCAGTTTAGAGTTGTCAATCTGGAGCAGGATGTTGGCATTGCCGATGGTGGCGGCGGCAATCTTAGGAGAGCAGTGACAAAGGGAGTGGGTTAAAATGGAAAAAATTTCAATTGGATAATTACTTGCACACTGCTGCACAAGCACAAACTGGTTTTAATTCATCAGTTAATCTGGTAACTTCACATGTTTCTAATTCCCCAAAATACATCTGGGTCATCACAAAGCCATGCACAACATTTGGCCAGTTTTTCTTGTTTAGAAATCTTAATGAGAAAATATTTAAGGAGACTTCATTAGCCAAAGAACCACCAGGGGTTCAGGAATACAACAGGTCATACAGTCAATAGGGAAGTTGTTATGTCATGGTTATGGCAGCAGAATTTATAGTAATGTTTGAGCTCTTTTAAAATCCTCCCTTGATAATAATTAACAGAACTGCAAACATTTGACTTGTGTGGTGTTAAAGCTGCTCAGGCTGGCACAAACTATACCTTGTCCTTCAGGTCATTGATAATGGCCCAGTATTTGCTGTAGTCCCTCTCTGCTGTTGGTCCCTTCTGCTCGTAGTACTCTCTGATCTGCATCTCCAGCTTGGAATTGGCCGCCTCCAGAGACCGGACCTTCTCCAAGTAGGAAGCCAGACGGTCGTTCAGGTTCTGCATGGTGGCCTTCTCATTCAGATGCACGGCGCTTTGGTCCAGGGCGCTGGACAGATCAAAGCCACCGCTGCCCATCCCCATCCCCATGCCGCCGCCATACCCAGAGGAGTAGGTGCGCACAGAGGTGGAGGAGGAGATGCGAGGGCCTCCTCTGAAGCTAAGGCCGGACACGCTGTGAGCCTTCTGGGCAGGAGCACTTGATGTGTAGCTGCGGCTCTGTCTGGTGATCATGGGACCAGTGGAGATGCTCTGGCTGTAAAACATGATGGTTCACTGCCTGCTGGTCAAGAGAGGACTCGAGGAGAGAGGACTGTGATACAGCTGTACACTGTAACAGGACTGTGGAGTTTGATAAAGGGAGGCAGGCTCTTGATATAGTGCTGGACCAGGGGCGGGTCTGACTGGGAGGAGGGAGGTGGAGGGAGTTTTCCTTTGCACTTCAGCCACAGGCTTGGCAGAACCTCCATTTGTTTTCCTTTAAGGACCAGGATTTGGTTTCTTTCCACTCCTGTGAGGAAACTGTGATGGAATGTGTGTGTGTTTGTGTGTGTGTGTGTGTGTGTGTGTGTGTGTGTGTGTGTGTGTGTGTGTGTGTGTGTGTGTGTGTGTGTGACAGAGAGAGTGAGAGAGAGGGTTCTATTGGTCTGTGGGGACCTCTTTGTGGGAGTGTATATGTGCAAGTACAGTATGTGATGGTCTCTGTATGCTTTCATCAACACCTGCAGCTCTCCTCTGGATCATGCCAGTCACTCTGTATCCTAATACAAACAGAGAAGGCTGCATTACCGTTGGCCCCGCCATGAGTAAACATTCGCATCAAGCACTTTGCAAATAATAACCTCCATTAGTGTCAAAAATTACCCATGGTGATAAAACAAAGACAGCTGAATTAATCCTAAGGAAACATTTCACTGGATTCATGAATCATTGGTTTTGCAACATAATTATTTGTAGCTTTAGAAGTTTGTACCACTATTCTTTTACTGTAAGTAGTTACAGATTTTAGATTATGTCAGTTATTCTTACCTAAATAGTCTGACTCACATCAAGTGTTTATTAATAAAGTGATTGACACATCATGAAATCTTTCTAGCCTTGGACAGCAAACTGCTTTGTTTTTTCTACTGTCGGTCAAACCCATTCAAGGGAAGTTGCCAGCACCCCATTGTTCACTATATCACACATAACATCCCCCCTCAGTCCTGTATCCTGTGATCCTGTGTATGTATGAACATGTGTGTCTGTGTGCGTGTGTGTCTGTGTCTGCGTGCGTGCGTGCGTGCGTGCGTGCGTGCGTGCACACATCATTTTGTTGGTTTTGTCCTGAGTTTTAAGCTGTGTGAGGGAGGCTTCTGTGTGGGTGGTTCAGTGCATGTGTGTGTGTGTGTGTGTGTGTGTGTGTGTGTGTGTCTGCGCGCACACGCCCAAGTGTGTGTCCTCCTTATCTCACAGTTGGGCTCTGGCCAATTTCTGTCTGACATCTGATGTCAGCTGGGGGTGGGGGATAGGGAGGCACAGTGGGGTCACCACTCAGTCAGAGGGAGAACTGAATCATGCTTCTTGTGTACTCTGTGTAAGAGCAGGGTTTGGTTGCTATGTACTTAACTTTATTACATAATCAAGCTTAAAAAAATAGTGCTAGTTGAGTACAGTAGTGGTTGATTATAGGTATTTGTGGACTGATCAGAGGATTATTTCTAGAATACACCAGTACAGTACAGATCATTTGTCTTCAGTGTAACTTTTTATGCGAACCAGAAACACATTTTCTCACCCTTCATGCCATTATACTGCTCCAACAGTTGTTCTATGAGGATCAGAATTTACTCAGCATACAATATTGTGTTGCTTTATCGGTTACATTACTGGCAGTTTTTAATGAAATAAATAACTTGTTAATGAGTTTATGAGAAGATTAATACAATCTATCTGTAGTGTCCTTGGTAATGTGACACCCATGAAGGTCCCAGTTTTAATTATTTGTGAGAAATAATGTTCTGTGTATCATTTTTGCATGGCAGAAGAAAAATAAAAATACTACACTACTCATGAGCTTTGGGCTCTGTTGCTATGGAGAAGAAACCAGTCAGTTCATGGGTCTAGACATTCACAAAACAAACTGTAGTCAGTAAACAAAATGTTATGTTTCTGAGGTTTGTACCTTTGACATTTTATCAATAATACTTTGTAATGCAGTTGTTAACCATCTGTACTGATGACTGAACCAAGAGTTTCTGATCCAAGTCGTACACCTTCTCTAGCTGTGAGCGCTGTAATGCTACAGTGGGAAAAATGAATGGCCCTTTGACTCTCAGAACCAGGGGTCCTTTAAGTAGCTCCTTCCATTTCACTCTACCAGCTTCTTCATTGTCAACATCCTCCAATACAGACAAGCTAGCATGACTAACAAAAACCCTCAGACCGACACCTTTGCTGTCTTCATACTGGTCCTTCCCTGGCGAGATATATCAGGAAACAGACATTGGAAGGTAAAAAAAAACAAAAAAAAAAACACTTCACACTTCAAGTCCCATTTGTTTAATTCACATAAAAACAAGCTGCCTGTGTTTTTGTTTGTCGTTGTGTACCAGACTTTTTCTTGGCCAAGTGCTGAAATGGCCACAGCAGTCACCCATAGAAAAACAGGGTGGTGACTGCACTTGGCTACTTCCAGTCTTCATGTTAAGCTATAAACAAAGCTAAGGTAAGTTAGCCAGTTCTGTCAGTAGCTTCAAATTTAAAGTGGCATCAATCTTCTTATCTTACTCTCTGCAAGCAAGCAAAGCTAGCACACAGGGACGGACTGGGAGTAAAAACCAGCCCTGGACTTTGACTTGGCCCGGCACAGTGCCAGGCCCGGCCCAGTGAGTTTCTGTTGCTGGAGGGATTGGGGGAGTGCGGGGGAGGGCACCCAATCTCTCTCTTTCTCTCACTCACTCACACACACACACACACACACACACACCTTCTTCTTTACTGTTCCCCTCCTCTGCTCTCAAGGAGGGCTGCTTGCCTGCTCTTTTGAGCTTCCAGATGTGTATGGAGCTTTATGGGCTTACACTGAGTTCTCAACGGGCTGGTCCGGTCCAACCAACCCAATCGGACATACAGGTTCAGGCCAAGAATTAATGCTAGTGAGTTGGGCCGTGTCGGGTCCGAGCTTCAGCACCCATGTGTTGGGCCATTTCTGGTACATCGCACACAAGCTCAACCATCAGCCTCTGCATAACTAAACGATCACGAGTAGCTTTTCTAAGGATCAACAGGTAGATCACAGATAAACAGATAAGCTGTCAGGTATTTAAAAAATGGTGACTCCATGGTGGCCACCGGCCATCCTGTCCTATCAACCTTTCTTCTCCAGAACACACAGATGGCCAGTCCGCCCCTGAACACACATATTTCCCCAAATGTTGCACTACCCCTGTGAAGTGATTTACACAACAAAAGAATGAAGACTAATCCTTTCTCTGTTATTCCTGACCCTTATATGTCTTAACACAGTTTGCTTCAACAAATGTCAGGCTTTAAAAAGAGGTAACCTTTATAAGAGGAAATATACAAATATAGAAGTCCTCTGTGGTTCGAGAGTTTAAACTCATTAAAGATATTTAGAGTTAAAGACCAAAATGTTCAATATGTGACTCCCAGGTTGCTCTTGATTTGATGGAGTTAAAAACAAGTCAAGTCAAGTTTATTTGTGTAACCCTAAATCACTGTTATGCATAGTCTCAGCGGGCCTGTCAGAACCCACATGAAAAACTAAGACCCTTGCTGAGAACAAGAAAAACTCCCACTGGGAGCTCACAGGGGAAAAATACACAAAACCTTGGGAGGTGCTGCTTCATGCCCCATGGGCCCAGAGAGTGGGTGAAGATACACCAGATACACCATCCAGGTGACTTTACTGCGCACCATCGGCAATGAATCATGCACTCAAACCCTGGATCCACAACATGCTGTGTAAATGAATCCATCATAGCATTAGGCTGCATTACAACTAATCAGTGTCAGTCTTGGCACCGGTGCTGACATACAGGTAGGGCGGCTACACGCCATGCTGCCTGGGCTGTCTACTGAAACATAGCTCTGTGTGTGGAGACAGATGACTGCTTAACATCATGTCAACGCAAAGGGGGATGACTTCATGGCCACTTGGGTAGAAGACCATAGATGGGTGTTTTCACTAAAACCAACCTTATGACTCATGCACACGGCTGACTGAGAGATCTCCTCTACAATTTTAGAAGAAACTCAACCATGTTTTCTTTTTCATCTGTTTTATGCAAAGTATCAATGTCTATTCTACATCTATTTTTGGCTGTATTGTAATTACTCTGGTGAAGGAGTAAAGACCGACTTTGTTTAGAGCTTCTCATGAGAGCTACAGACCCAGATTAACCTATCTTTTGGTGTCTGGCTGAGCAGGACTGAGAAAAGAACAGAACAAAACAAACAGGACCAGCCAGACCTCCGGCAACTTTGATTAAACACTGATATTTAAGTCTGGGATTCTGCAGTTAAGTCCTATAAATCTTTAAAGGCTTTTTAGCCATTTTGTCTCCAACTGAAGGTGTCTCCCCTTGTCCTGCATGGGAGTTTTTTATTCATTATGTGTAATACACTGCATGACTCAGTGGAAATGCTACTCCACCTCATCTCCTCTACAATTCAGTCAAGCACTGTGTAAAAAGAAAGATAAGGACCCTTGATGAGCAGACTTCAACCTTTTGAGGACTGTTTTCAGGCGAAGAGATTGTGCAATCTGTGCAGATAATTGATTCACAAGGATTGCTCGACAACTTTTGCACTGATTGGGCCGTGCTGCAGGCAACAATGTGTGTCAAATTTCAAAGGGAAGGGCAATTACAGTGACAAGGGGAAACAATTAAATATGTGAAGGTCATAAATCTGTCTCCAATCACCTGATAAATGATTGATACATACTGTGAAGTTGCCACCTCCGACAATAACACATTAGTAGTTCATCTGTTTTGCTTTGCTCTAAGTCTTTGTCTTTCAGCTGTAAAGAATGGAGGGATGATTTCTATTCAGTGCAAAAACAAAGACTCAGGTCCTGTAGAGACATAACAGGATGTCCATTGTCCTGTTTCTTTGCTTAGATGTAGCACCTTAAAGTTACCATAGACTCAAAACAGCATCAAAATAATCCACTGTTTGTGTGCAGCTTAGCAACTATAAGGATGTGTCACCACTCCTGACTGAATCTTGTCTATTGTTCACAGATCTGGACGGACTGGATTCCTGCACCTGAGCATAACGTACAATGTCTTTTCCATCATCTTTATAGTGCGGTGGGAATGAGATGTTGTGTGATGTGTTCACAGGTCTGTCACAAACTGGTCATTTCCTTTAAGAACAGGTGGCACGCCACGCTTTGTCATATTTATATGGGACATCAGCGTGTTCTTTGTTATAGCATTGTGAAGTTTGTCACTGCTGCAGGCTCACGTAGAGCTCATATGTCCGCCAACACTACTCAGCTGTTATTTCCATGTATTAGGATCACCCTGAAGGTTACAGTCCAATCCCTGCCTCATTACCAGTTTTTCATGAAGAGTGCAGATACCACACAAGATGAGAGATACATGAACAAAGTGTTTTCTCTTCTTTGGTGTTTATTAAGACACAGTGCAGACAAACAGCACATGAAGTTGAGTTGGGTGCACCACCTCAAAAAAGAACTGTGATGTTTTTTTTACTAGGATTTAGTGGTGATAAAACAAGGGAACATGTCACCTACTGTGCTGATCGTGCTGGGATTTTAAATTATGGCTAATGAAATGACAAATATGCAGGCATATTTCAGTGTGAAGGCAGCAGCATGGCTCTGTGGATGTTAGCCCACCACTGTTGTCCAGACTGAAATATTCCAGCAGATGTCATAAACTTCTGCATAGACAGTCATGGTTCCCTGATGATGAATCCTCAAGTCTTCGGTGACTCCCTGACTTTACATCTTATGCAGTTATCCAGTTAAATTTTGCAGTGATCTAATCTTTTTGCTTCATGACCACATGCAAAGCTAATGTTGCCTGGGCTTTAGTTTGTGCTCAGTGCTAATTGTCAAATATTATCATGCTGAAAAGATGATCAACATGGAAAAGCATGTTAGCACTGACATGTGAGCTTTTCAGCTGTGCCAGGAGAAGTTTAAAAAATCAAATTCTGTGGTAGCAGTGCACTGTCTTTGTTTTGATCTGTTATCACTGGACAGCTCATTGCACCACATTCTGGAGAAATTGGTAGAGCAATTAACCAGAAATGACCTCTGTGACTTTGTGTAGTTGTGCCAACAATGGAGTGTTTGATGGAGCTCGGTGAATGAGTTCCAAAGTTATATGACTTAATAAAAAACCATACCCATGCTCTGTGAAGAGTTTTATCAGCACTGTCTTGCTCAACTGTAAACCACTCCACCAAGTTTTAAGTACAGCTCCTCAGTGTCTTTTGTAATGTCTTGCACACAGTCAGACAGCTGTAATGGTTCACAAACAGCAACTCTGAGTTGATAACTATGAATCACAGATGTGAGGCTATGTGGAGCAACAAACGTCCTCAGAGCCTCCTCGAAAATGTACCACACCCCTCCACAGGCATTATCACATCCTGCTCAACTATTCAAGCCTGCACTGTGCTGTAACATCCCAGCATGCAACATCTCTGACAGTGATCCAAGAATGAACCCGTTGACTGAACATCATCAGTAAAATATACTGAGAGGTGGGATTGCACCTTTGACCGTGTGTGTGTGTGTACATGTGGGTGGGGGGCAGGGTGGGGTGGGGGAGTTGTGTGTTCACCCCATGTCAGACAGACAGTTAAACATTCACCTGCACATTGTATAGTGAATCATCAGCTGTGCATATAGACTCTATCATGCCCATTCATGTGGTGTAAACAGACGCACCCTCTTTCAAGCAGGTACATTAGGGCATTGCTTGGTCTGTGTGAAAGTGCTTATTCTGTATTTGAACTACTTTATTTGTCCCATTAGATAAAGCACATACTGATATGGTAACAAAGATGGATGTGACAAAGGAAGGTGTCATAGTATGTTTCAAGTTTATGCTTAATTTCCTCTGTTTGCCTTGTATGTGTATTATTCCTGCATATGTAACATTAGGTCTCTTGTAATCTGATGTGACAGAGAAGTGATGTTTAAATGAAGAGGAGAGTTCCTATAAGTGATGGAATGTGATGTTGTAAAACCACTCAGGGTTCAAAGGTCAAGTTGGAGAAAGAGACATTGTAATAAGGTCCTCAGGGGCTGATGTGTCTCTCCAAGTGAAGCTGGTTATCACACAGCCACACCCATCCGGTAAAACTCATTTCTGAAGGGTTCAGGTGAGGCTTGCAGTCAGAGTGCACCATCTAGTGCTGGTCAGTGCAAAAACTGCTCACATGTAAAGTGAGCTTGCATCATTTCAGTGAAGGAGTTACAAGTGAATCACCATGCCACACCCTGGGGAGCTGTGAAAGTTGTGCAGAGTGAGAGTCAGATCTGCTGGTGTATGACCTTTTCTTTGATAGTTTGACATTGGCACTTTCATTTACTGATATGTTTTCTTTGAAATCAGACATTTACATGTGTTTAATGTCCAGAAGAGTTCCAATAGTTTTAAAATACAGATGAAAACTCGCCCAGAAACACAGGCACATATTCGTCCTCTCCCTGTGACACAGTCACACGCAGACACAAAATATACCGTTGTTCAACACACAAAACCTCACAAGCATGCACACACAGACGAACATTGTAGCCCACATCTGCTGACAGTGAACAGCTGCAGAATGAGACTTTGTGAATGCAGCAGAAAAAAGGAGGAAATGCAGTGAGCAGATAATAATGTCCACTTGGATCTTACAGTAGGGGGTGTGGTGGGCTGAAGGGAGGAGTGAGTGCGTGCTCAGTCTGGATTGGTCCAAGCGCTGGAACTCTTTTTTTTTTCCCCCTTTCTTGGGGCATCATAAACTGCACCATTTTATTTTATTACATAACTCAGAGACTGTATATCATTGTGAAACTACTGTTAATTACAGACATGTATTGCTCGTGAAGGGGCAGGTAGGCGTGTTCTTGGATTGTTTTCATTGTGATCTGCAGGAAAGTCTATTAGGATTGAACGCCCCCAGACAGAGGGTCCATTTTCCCCACACAGTGTTAAATATACACGTTCTGTATATTTCATGGAGTCATTTGTGTTGCATGGAGAGTTTTCACTTCAAAACAATAAAAATGTATTTTCCGTTAATTGCAGTCGATTTGTACCAGCTGGTAGTCACAGTAAGGTGTAATTCATCACTGGAGAACACACGCAAACAAAAACATTCAAAAGCAGAGTCAGTGCATTATGTACTAAATGAATATCCCTTCACCATCATGTATAACACAGAGAATAATACCACCATGTCCTGGTGCTGTTCTCTGACTGTTTGTGTTTATTCCAGCTACAATATTCATTTACCACATCAATCAATAATATATTTACTTGAAATGTCACCATATGACTGTGATTCTGTTTGAAACAGATGGAGCTCATCACTTTGCACAGCTCAGTTCTTTGAGCAATAAAATCCACAAAGATGTTTTACATTACAATCATATATAGTTAGCGGAGCTGTCTTACAAAAATCTCTTCATAAATACTTCTCAAGCATGAGTGCATACGCAAACACAGAGGTGTGTTGTGTCACCTGAAATGCCTGTTAGCACATGCAACATTACTTATCTTTTGAATTGGCAGAAACACACAAAGGGGGTTGGTGTGACACAGATAAGGCAGGCAAAGCAGCATTACTCAGTGTCTGGGAGAACAAAAGAACTTTTCTGCTCTGAGCCAAGGAATTTTTTTAAGAGTAAAAATGAAGAGAGTTGTTTTACAAGCTGATTATCACGTATCATCAGGCTACTGCATTGCTGGCCTGCTGTCAGACCCACAGAGGAGGGTCAAGTTGGAAAACCTATTATAAGTGAAAAGACTTGACACACTGCATAGAAAAACATTGTTCGGATGAGATTCAGCCATGGGGTGATCTAAACCTTCTACAGGAGGGAACAACTTAAATTTGCTTGGCTCATGCAGTGTGTAGCATTACAAGATAATTGCTCTGTTCATATCAGGTGTGTCTAACTGTCTGTGCTGCTGAGAGCATTGTCTCCTGTCGTACTGGGACACTTGGACAGTGGAATATGTGTTTATACATTTTCTATGACAGGTCAAAGGAAAACTACCTAAAGCCTAAAAACCTCTTTTGTGATCACAATCAGGTTTTTCTGAGTTATTAATTCAAAGCTACATTTCAGACTAAACCCTCACATCTTCAGACAGACATAACTGTGGATCCTAAATCATTATGCTCACTGATATTTGTCAATAGTAAAAATAAAATGCTGTGTTGTGGTCTTAAATATGATTTTCCATGTCAGGCTTTGTGACAAAAACAAGACAAAAACAAATGATTGACATTCTTCAGATGCAATCAAACCATCAGTCATCCCTTTTTAAACCTCACCCTGCTTATCAGTGAGACTGCTGACTGAAGTGGTTGTGAAACGAAGAGAGAGGAAGTCAGTGTTAGGCAGCTGCTTTTCCTACCCGAAAAATATAAAAATTAATAATAACAACTACTGTACTAGCAAAAAACCAGGTGGTTTAAATATGTCAAACTTTGAGACTTTGTTGGTAGAGGCTGTCACAGGCTCTTTCACAATGTTTCCCAATAACACAGTGGACATTGTGACAAAGGCGAGTGCCGTTCCGCCAGTGAAACAAGTTTGAATTGTCACTTTTCAGGCACATCTTAGGAGGGATTCCTCAGGGTTTACTGTAATATTTAAACACACACCTCTATTACTAGAGTCCTGGTCATACATTACTTTAATACAAGTGAAAGAGACAGACCCATAATAATGAAACTGAATCATCAAAGTGACAGCTGCCATCGTTTTTGTATTTGTTTTATTACTGGTCAGTCATAAAGTTTAGCTGTGGGAAACAGAGCCAACATTTAAAACAAAAGGAATCTTAAAATTTCAAACATGAACTTAAGATAAAGCCATAGAGCTGATCTTTATCGAATGAATCATCGTTGTGCAAGTTCTGTGCAAAAATGCAGCAATGCGCAACATGACTAACAGTGTGGGAGGGACTATGATTGTTTTTTGCTGTGATGTTAACAGGTGGGGTTTCTCACATTTTACAAAATTAAAAAGAAAAAACTTTTCCCACAGACTAAAAACTAAGTAATGAGTACTTTATAAAAATATAGTGGAGTCAAAGTGTCTGTGTTTTTCACTATCCATGTTGCAGCACTGGTTCTAAATGGGTTTTTGTGAAGAAGAGGGAGTGAATAAAAGCTTAGGCAAATTAATTGTAAGTTAAGTAACAATGACACACATTGATATACTCAACCTGTATTATCTGTTTGCATGTTGTGCACATGCTGAGGACAGTATCATGCAATGTCACCGTACAGTACTTCTATAAGTTAAAGTGTGTGGGTGGAAGTTATGTAAAGATAAACAAAAGAAAGACATGCTGGAAATGTGAAAGGTCACTACCACACAAATCTTTTGAAATGATTGTTCAAATAAGGGAAGGAAAGCCTGAAGAGATATGTTTAAAAGTCGGTTGATAGTTTGTAGGCTGTCGTAATTAATGAATACCTTGAAGTCTATAGTGGTTCCGCCAGGTTGATGGGAGAAGAGGAAGTGGATGAGATTGACAGCCTTTGTTTGATCTGACAGATCAAGTCTGTATGTTTATAACAGTGTATGTTTATATACAATGCCTTTAGTTCAAATGAATGGAGGTGTCTCTGATATGTTTTTGACACACATGGATTCACAGCTGTGTGCCGTGCTGACATTTCTTCTTCTGCAGGTAATGTAAGTGGTCCAGGGAGCAGTTGAATTCAAACTTGAATTAATCCATACATTCATATCCTCATATAAGAGAAATTATAATTAACAAGCCCTTGAACATCAAACCTACAAGCTAATGTGACAAACATAACCATGGCTAACAAAGAAATGCCTTGCCTTCAACCTTTGGCCCCAAGTTTCACTAAGGTGAAATTGTCACTGGTATGTGCCATTTCTGTCACTACTGTGAGCAGTTCAGGTCAGTATAACAGCTATAGCACATAACATTTTCTTTTTGGGAGCACATTGTTTTTAACTCTACAATCTATTTTTGTGTCTCTGAAGCAGCAAAACAAGGTCGGCCCCAGTTAAAAGCCGAAGGCGTGGGACAGTGGAAAAAATGAAACTTATTCGAGGAATGCTGTTTTCATCGACAAACCATAAAATGCGGAATCACGAGTTCGACCTGAAAAGAGATGGTTGAGCCCCTACCCACCAGTCACCACACCCATGTTGATGGAGAGATTGTAGAGAGGAGTAGGGGGAGAATCCTGTCAGCTGCATTCTTCTCTTTCAAGTGTCCCTCTTAACCCCTCCCACTTTTGTGTTTGTGGTAGCTATATAACCAAGAAGACCAAAGTGATGCTTACAACTGCTGATCAACTCCAGTAATCCTACCTGGTCCAGATTCAGACTCTCCAACATGTCGTTCAGCACCAGATCCTACGGACATAAGACCCTGAGTGTGTATGGCGGAGCAGGTGGCCGTGGCACCCGCATCTCCTCATCCCAGATGAGCTATGCACCATCACCTGGAGGCTTCAACCTTGCCGATGGCCTGGATCTGCATGTGGGTGCCAACGAGAAGGCCACCATGCAGAACCTCAACGACCGCCTGGCCTCCTACCTGGAGAAGGTGCGCACCCTGGAGAAGGAGAACGACCAACTGGACAAGCAGATCAGAGAGTGGTACCAGAAGAGAACCATCATCGCCCATGACCACAGCAACTACTTTGCCATCATTGACGACCTCAAGGATAAGGTAAGAGGAAGGAAGCTGCTTGGCTGTACTCCAGGGAATTTTTGTGTTAGCTTCCTCTTCTCAATTTTCAAATGCTAAGTCACTGTGAGTGGGTGGGTAGGCGGTAGGTATCTGTTGGTATGTAGCTACTGTGTGACACTGTACTTTCCAGTTAGAAAGCCGTTTTTGACATAGGTGAGAAGTGCACCATCTTATAAATACTACAATTTTCATGACTGACATACCAGATTCATTCCAATGGTGCATCACACACTGAAGACAGTTAACACACAGCAATACAGTGCAGGTGTACAGTACAGTCTGACTGATACACCTTTTTACAATACTACATCAGTTTTGCACAGCTTGCATATGTATATGTTTTTCTTCTGTATTTAAGCCAAAAGAAATGTAAATATTATTGTAACTCTGGGACATCCTTCCAAGGCACAATCATTTGAACTATTAAATAAATTATTATCTAAGGATCTTCTCCAAAAAACAGTACAATAGTATCAACTGACATCAATATACCATTCACACTTTCAAATGCCTGTGTTGACATCACAAACCCTGTATCAGAGGGGATTTTTTGTGCAGTAAAATTGTATGAAACATGACTGATGGTGCTCTCACACGTTTCCTTGCTTTGTTTGGTTTTGTTTCCTCTTCAGATTCGCATTGCTTCCAGGATCAATGCCAAGACTGTCCTGGACATTGACAACGCAAAGCTGGCTGCTGAAGATTTCAAGATGAAGTGAGTGTGCAGTCCTTGTGTGTTTTTGCCCTCTCTGCCCTCCCACATAAGTGAAACTTTGCATGCACATCAGAGCGTGAACTCATGTCCGACGACTTCTCATCTTAACGGCCATCTGTAACCTCTCTGACCTGTTCGTCACGCACTCAGGTATGAGAACGAGCTGGCCATGAGGATGGCTGTGGACGGTGACATCGCCGGATTGAAGAGGGTGCTGGATGACTTGAACCTGGCCAGGATGGATCTGGAGAGTCAGTATGAGGCCCTGAAGGACGAGCTCATCATGCTCAAGAGGAACCACGAGGAGGTGAGATGCATGGCAGCTCATAGTGGTTGCTTAACCTGTTCAAGGCTTTTGACAGTGGTTTTACAAGCAGTAAAATAAATGAGTTTACATGTTATCCCAAGACACATTCCTACACACAGGTCAAAGCCCGCACTGTGTACACACACGACCTGAAAGCATTTTTACGACACCGCTGATTGATTAAACACTGATCAGGGATCAGCAGGGATACAATACACCAGTTATTCACTCCAAGATGAAGTTGTCACCAGTTGTCATAGCCATCAAGTGTGGCTTAAGCCACAAACAGTTCACACACATGACCTCTGCCTTACCTCTGGTAACAGTGAGGAAATACCATGTATGAGTTAATGCTTTTGTAAAGAGACTTGCTGCCTTCTCCCTTTTCCCACCACTGCCCATCATCCCTCTGCACACTTCCTGGTATTCTTCTCTCCCTCCATTAGCTCATTGCCTCTGTTTTTCCAATGCACACATGCTCAGACACGCTGAACACACACAAAAGTGAACAGAGATCAAAGAACAAAAAACCTACAGTATAACAAAAACAATTTAATATTTTTAAGTTATTACACCAGCTGATCGAGGTGTTTCCCTTTGACCCCTGCAGGAGATGGCTCTGCTGAGGAGCCAAATGGGCGGCCAGGTCAATGTGGCCGTGGACGCTTCTCCCTCTACAGACCTGAACCAAGTGATGTCAGAGATCAGAGAGCACTATGAAGCAGTGATCGCCAAGAACCGCAAAGAACTGGAGTCGTGGTATCAGACCAAGGTATACTATGGTTTTTGCCACTTATGTGGGAAGTGAGCTGCTACTATCTTATCTAACACACATTATGTTGTGTCTCTGTCCAGATTTCAGCAGTGGAGCAGGATGTGATCACAAACACAGAGTGTCTGGTAACGTCCCGCACAGAGATTAAAGACCTGAAGAGCACCCTCCAGAGACTTCAGATTGAACTGCAGTCACATATGAGCATGGTATGTGAGCACACTGATAAATATTGATAATCCATTGAATTATGTTTTGTTTTCCTGATGTGCTAACGTCATGGTGTAGTAATCAGGTCTGGTGAAATACCACATACATCTATATACACATAACCCCAGTAACAGCACAAACTGTTGCTTTTACACTTTGGGATGTTAGTTTTAAGTAGACAGATTTGTTTACCTGTAGTCTGCACCAGACAAGAGAGACTAATTCTAGGTTTTATGTTACAATAATATAACCTGTTTCCAGGTTACATGTGCACAGAAACACATGAAGCTGGTCAAACATCTTTTTGTATGGTTTGGATCTAGTTTAGTTTTTTACCAACATCATGTCTCATCACTAATTCTCACCTACCTCCTCTCACCCCAACAGAAAGCATCTCTGGAGGGCACCCTGGCAGAGACTCAGGCACGCTATGCTGCACAGCTAGCAAGCCTCCAGATCATGGTCACAAGCCTGGAGGAACAGCTGTCCCAAATCCACGCCAACATTGCCAGCAACAAGCAGGATTATGACATGCTGCTGGACCTCAAGACCCGGCTGGAGCTGGAGATTGCAGAGTACAGGAGGTTGCTGGATGGAGAAGATGACAGGTAAAACCTGTAGGGCATTATAAACTCCTGTACAACTTCAAAATGACATGTCGATAACCATACTAATGTTTCCCTCTTTCTTTTTCTCTCCGTTGCCAGTACTAAACAAGGTAAGCAAATTTCATATACATAATTCTTTTTTATCATTAAAATACAGATGATCCAAAGTTTAAAGAAATGTCTGAAATTTGTTCACGTTTGTTGTTTCTCTTCTTGCTTTCAGTGGTCACAAAGGTCATCACCGTGGTAGAAACACTTGTGGATGGAAAGGTGGTCGACAGCAGCAAGACTGTTGATGTGGACATTGATCAGATTGAGTGAAAAATTTGAAACCCTAGCAAAGATCAATAAAGATCATGCAGTTGAATTAAAGCGTCTGCTGTTGTGTATTACTGTAATGAGTAGCCTACTGTCTCTAATAACATCATCCCTCACTCAGTTTTTTGTGCAAATGTCAGGTCACACCCAACAGTGATGCCATCAGCCAAAGCCAAACTATCACCATTCAACTATCAAACCATTCAGCTTTTTCTGCAGATCATCGGATTGGCTACATACAACTTTTTTTTTAAGTATATTTTTGGGGCATTTTTGCCTTTATTGGATAGCATAGTGTAGAGAGACAGTAAATGAGGAGGCAGAGAGAGGGGGATGACTTGCAGTAAAGGGCACCCGATGCAGGATTCGAGCCGGGGCCACCTGCAGCGAGGACTATACCCTCTGCACATGGGGCGCCTGCTCTACCCACTGCACCACATGGCACCCCTACATACAACTTTTTAAGTTATTTATAATTTAAAAGCATTTCACTCTTTCTGCAATTTTTTCCCCTTCAAATAAATAGAGATACTCTGAAACATGTCTAACAAGCAGCCATCACACGTGAGTGAGGACATCTATACTGTCCTGTATGTGAGTGTTGGTATGTAGGGTATGTGACCTATAACAAAGTGAAACTTGGAAGAGACCTGTTCAGGGTGGTGGAGCAGGTCTTGGTGAAACTTGGAACAGACCTGCTCCACCACCCTGAGCAGGTTAGATTAGATCAACTTTATGGGATAAGTGGAAGGAAACAGTCAGCACTGATTACTATTGAGCATATAAATAGCATTACAAATATTTGTAGTCCTATACATGATCAATAATAGCACCTTCCTTTCATTACAGTTTCATTACACTAAGCTGTTAGTTTTTGACACAAAAAGATGAAGAAAGCCATGATCTCACTCCTCACCACCCAGATGGCTCAAATACATGCCTGAGGGGAGAGAGACAAGGACCTTGAGGCCTTGATGGGAACCAGTGGTCGAGAGGAGCTTGTTTGAGAGTATACTGAGACATATATAAATATATATACATATATATATATCATATATTTGTGGAATGCGCAACACAGCTAAATTTGCCAAAATCCTGCAATATTCTCCTGTTGGTATTCACGACGGTGGTATTCACTCTTGTTCTGTGCTTCAAGTGCTGCCAGATGTGTGTCAGTCACAGGTGTATGGCACCTGAGTGCATCAGGAGGTGGAACGGGTCATTCAGGGTCAACCAGAAGTTCGGCGATTCGATTCCTGGCTCCTCCAGTCCGTGTGTCCAAGTGCCCTTGTTCTAAGACAGTGAACCCACAACCCCCCCCAATCTGTACATGCACGTGTGAAGTGCTGTCTCCAGTGTGTGAATGTTTGTGAAAGGCTAGAAAAGTGCTAACACAACCACGCTGGTTCTTAACTTCTGGTTGAGGAATGGGATGCCATCCCACACCAGAATGTGACATGGTAACATGGCCGGATTTAGGGGTTGGGCCACAGGGGCATTGGCCCCATCTGAAATCTAATTGGCCATGTCATTCATCTGTCGATCAGATTATAGGTGAATGTAATTCCATGCCCAGCAGGTGATGGCAGTAATGCGTCAAATAAGCAGCATCAATAAAGTTGACAGAAGAAGACGAAACAGCCAGTGCAGTAGGTGGCGACCATGTTGGCGACAAGCCTGCCAGTAAAACAAAGAAGATGAAGAAGAACACTCAAAGAACACATGCGTGCGTGAGCGCACACTAACACACACAACACAGAGAGAGGGGAAGGATTTCTGCCTTTGGGTTTTTCATTACAAAACGGTAGCTTCTATCAGAAAACAAACCGGACCATCCGCGGCCAGAGGACTTCCCGAACACGTGAGTGATTGTGGTGATTTTAGAGTAAATATTTTGGACATTAGAGTGAGTTACAAACTGGAGTCCCATCTGCTTGTCCCTGATACTTGTATTGGAGTAGGTGGGCAGCAGTGAGGGATCTGGCTGCCCTCAGAAGCTCGCGGTGAAAATTCTGTAAGTCTCTGCTTTTTCTGCCCAGATTCTGAGATAGGACACGTTTGTCTACACTTAATTGTGAGGACCATCATGTCTGTAGAGAAAGGTTTTAGGCGACCGTCTCCCAACCTAGGCCTGACAGCTCCTTGCAGTAGACACCCACTGTCGAGTTCTCTCCAAAAGTGATCATGCCCATGTTTTCAAACTAACAGTACTGGTGATTTCTGATCAAGATCATCAAAACATAACTTGTTCAGTGATGTATTCAAAGTTCATGTTTTTGAATACCGTTGTATTTCCTTTGCTCACATGGTCAAATGTAAAACTGAAAATGAGTTTTCCTGTCTAAACTATTTTTAAATTACACAAAGTGTTTGACTGACTGGTGAAATTTATTTACACTTTATCATAAATATAACAGTGACAGGGCTCTACCGTTTTTCCCAAGGAGCACATGTGAGTAAAACATTTGGGAACACAAAAAGAAATTTGGGACTGAAATGAAAAATGTTTAAGTAACACATTATTTATTTAACCCTTAAATCATTTTTTATATTTGAGAACAGTAAAAACATCCTCAACACTTCCCCTTTAGCCTGAAATGTGATAACTTGTGATGTAACCCAGAATATATAAACATGGAATATATCAACTTGGCCCCTGTGATAAATGTGGCCCCTTGATGTACATAGAAAAATGCTAGATCCGTCACTGCCTGGTGACCAGCATGAGGAGGAGGACAGGCTGTTGTGGCTGTGAAAAGATCTTCCTCACACTACTGAGGTCACATGAATAAAGTGGCCAATATGTGTTGCTCTGTGCCTGTGTCTTTATCTAGTCCACCAAGCTCAAAACAAGAGTGAATACCAACAGGAGAATATTGCATGGGTTTTTGACATATTTTGTTAGGGCGCTACCCACACGTTTAGTTGTGTTGCTCACTCCACGAATGCACGATCCTTACAAGTTGTACCTTGTTGTAAAGGTGACTAATCAGGCATTCCAATACAACAGTAATTGGTATTATTAAAAGGCAATTTTCATTCATTTTAACAAATCAAATGGCCACTACAGCCAGAGGGTGATTTTGTGATGGCCCAATATCCAAATCAGTTTGAAACATCCACCAACACATCTACCAAATTTTGTGGTTTTATCACAAAATGAACAATTGTTGTGATATATTGAGCTATGATATAATACCGCAGTAAGCTCCACAGTAGAAATTTATTCCTATTTTAAAGGTCGAAAATAAGTAACAAAGAACACTATGAGCCATTTCCGGGTTGTGTATGTAAATTAGGCCAGTAGGTGTCCTCAATGTAGCAGGGTTATATAGGTGGGAACTATCCATCAGGTGTCAGGGGGTTGCTAGACAGAAGAGCACACAGTCTTTCAACCGCTCCGCCAAGCTACAGCATGTTTGGGAGTTGTATTGTTGAATTGTATGGACTTTACTCACATGGGTAAATGATTTTGTATATCATTATGGTGAGAAATAAAGAAGCGAGCAATGAAGATGCAAACGCAAGGTCGTCTGTCTTCTTCACTCGACACTGACGCACATTCACATGCAAGGTCGGGGAGGCAGTGGTTACATATGATATTCATGATATAACTCTAATGTTATCCCAGGTGAAAGTGATGCTGTTTCAACCATCCCTTTGTTACAACCATCCCCGGTTTCCCCTACCATAATCACACTCTCACTCTCATACTCTCACACACCCCTCAACTTTGTTCTATGCAATGATGAAGAGGAGAAAGTAGGATTGAACATTTCTACGTCTGGATGTGGAAATAAACATGTGTCCTGCATCTCTGATGCATTAAAATTTTAAACCCAGTAGACCCAGTAAATTCACTGTCCATGCATCCCAAGGATGCAGCTCATTTTCAAATTTCATCCTGCATCAAAATCCACTGGACATCATAGGTTCTACTCTGGGTGACAGAGGGTGTCAGGAGAATAGATTTCCTATGTGTTATTTCATATTAAAAGTTCTCTAGTACGTTCACCAACTCTGTGTCTGACTGAGATGTTGGTCTGTGATGTGGGTCACTGTTTCTTACTGCACCTCTCTCTCTCTCTCTCTCTCTCTCTCTCTCTCTCTCTCTCTCTGACACACCTTTATGGAGGGCGGGGCAGCGCTCTCACACACCTGGCAACACTGTGCAGCACAAAAACACGTACACACACATTAGATTCAGAAGCTAGCTTGACCACCAGCCCATGAGACTCATCACTTTTGTCAATTATGTGGGTGTGACCGTGTCTCCTTGGCAAAGACTGGGGAAAGTCAAGTCAGGGTTTGAGTCAGCTCTCATAAACCCTGTTCTGTCTCACTGCTCTTACAAGTCCTGATTTTAGCCTGGTCTGTTAAGATTTACCATAATATGTTCAGTTTACATATTTACAGTGAACCATTTAACACAAGTCTTAAGTATTTTGATGCAGTTTTGCACAGTTACCATATTTATTTATGTTCACATTGCAGTAAAGCTGAAGATGTCCAGGCAGAGTGAGAGAGTCTCTGAGCTTATAGAGAAAGAAAGACAGGCAGCACACAATCATGAAATTGTGTCTTTTCATGTGGATGGTTTGTTAATGAATTACTGATATCTGGTTGTGGGGTGGGGGTCTTTGGTTCTGCTTACCTATCTGTGAAAGTCACTGCACGCAGCATATACATTCATATGAACTAGCAGGTCCAGGACTGCAATGCACATGTGAAGTAGCCATCTCATCATAGAGGCAAACCCACAGGAGATCACGCTTTACAGTGTGTTCACTGCAGTGGGTTGAATATGTGTTAATTTGTATCTGCATTTAACCAACGTGGCACTGGATTATATCCCAGTCTGCATTACATGAATGCATTCAGTAAAGGAATACCTTTGTTTGTTGTGCTGTCTTTGAGACATTAAGACAAATATATCACTTGTTGGAGAGATAAAACTGGTATATTATATTACATGTCATCACTAGTGAGTTTTACCATAGTTTATTTATCATTGTCAATCTTTTGAGGAAAAACCTTACAGTACAGCTCCTATTTTTGGAATATACAGTGACTGTACTATGCAGCCGTCTGAACACTAACTTTCATTATCCTCTTTCCTGCTCATACTGACAAAGTTGGTACTCCAACTTCAGTCTATTGTGTTTGTGTGGTGCAGCCAAATATTTGAATGAACTCTTATCGAGACCATGATGAAATGTGTACCATTACGGCATAATACAGAATGAAGCAGACACAAACAAATCATACAAAGAGGCCAAAATTATAGTCAGCAAACCAGGGCTGTTTTATTACATTCACACTGACATGTGAAGGAAGTTTTGGATTCTTGTGTTGAGCTTGTTTTCTTCAGGTGTTGCTCCTGGTGTTGCATTGGCTGCCAGAGACAGATTACGCGGTGGTGGTGGAGGAGGATACCACCTTTCCGTTCCTCAGTTCCTCTGTGACTACAACCACCTTTGTGGTGGAGCTCCTTGTAGAGCCAATACTGTGAAAGTAGAGAGAATGGCAGTGGTTCCATTAAAACCATTGTAATGGTTCATAGTTACAGGACAGAATTGTTCCTTCAAAGCTTTCTTCCATCCCTTAGTTCCCCTCTTACCTGCCCTCTCCGTCCAGCAGCCTCTTGTACTCTGCGATTTCCATCTCCAGTCTTGTCTTGATGTCTAGCAGCAACTTGTACTCTTGGCTCTGGCGTTCCATGTCAGCACGCAGCTGCATCAGCTGTTCTTCCAGGTTTGTCACCTGCATCTGAAGACCTTGAAGCTGCATGGAGTAACGTGCCTCTGTGTCAGCCAAAGTTCCTTCCAGAGCCGCTTTCTGGAAGACGATTGAGAAAGAAGGAGCATTAGGAAGAGGAGCAATGAATGAATGGAAAATACTGTGGGTGGCATAAAGAAAGGCAGAGTAGAGATTTGCCTCAGATGTTTTCCATTTACCATGCTAAGTTGTGACTGTAGCTCGATCTCCAGGCCCTGTAGTGTACGACGGAGCTCAGAGATCTCTGACTTGGACGTTTGGAGACTCTCTGTGCTGGCTGCTACCTCCTTGTTTAGCGACTCTGTCTGCAGCACACATGAGACAATACCAAAGTTATGCACTGTTGAAAACCGTGAAAGCAGGCAATAAGAAAATGCAAATGTAATTGATAAAACTACCATGGCTGTGGTCAGGCCTTACCTTTGTCTGGAACCAGGCTTCAAGTTCTTTCTGGTTCTTGGCAGCCACACCCTCATACTGCTCACGGATCTCAGCCATAATACTGGACAGGTCCACCTGTGGCTTAGCGTCCACCTCCACATTGATTTGTCCACTCATCTGGTTCCTCATAGCTGCCATTTCCTATGGATGAAAAGTTTGGTAAGAGGTGGATGTTTGCTGAGTTGTTTTAGTTTATTTTTCTGGACATTCAGGAAAGTCCAAATTAAATTAAACTTTATTTCACTCAGATGTTCAGTGTTTGTGACCCACCTCCTCGTGATTCTTCTTGAGGAAGATCAGCTCCTCCTTGAGGCCTTCTATCTGCATCTCCAGGTCTGATCTGGCCAGTGTCAGCTCATCCAACAGTCTCTTTAGACCGGCAATGTCTGCCTCCACTGACTGACGCATAGCTAGCTCATTCTCATACCTGTGAGGCAGAGAGAGACCAGACATTTACACCCCAAACATATACATTTTAAATGGTGCAGATCTTGTCACATCACTACATCACTTCAATGCTTTCTGTCGCTCATTTTGAAGCTTACTTGGTTCTGAAGTCATCTGCTGCCAGTTTTGCGTTGTCAATGGCCAGATAGATGCCTCCGTTGACACAGGTGGCATCCTGGATCTGTATAAGATTATAAGAATGTTGCATATTTAGTGCAGTTCTTTCTCTGCCTGCAAATACATGCAATGGCTTTTTTAATGCTGAACAGCTATGCTGAATTAAAGGCTTTCATTTGATTAATCTTATATTCCAGTGCACAAACATATATTGTTCTGATAGTGGCAGTACATGCTATATGCCAGTGTAACATGTGGGTGTCTGAGGTCATGTGACATACCTTTCCCTGTAGGTCAGCGATGGTGGCCTCATAAGCAGAGTAGTCACGGGCACTAGGTCCAGCCCTGCTCTCCAAGAACTGGCGGATCTTGAGTTCCAGCTCAGCATTGGCCTTCTCAAGGCTGCGCACCTTGTCCAGGTAGGAGGCCAGGCGGTCGTTCAGGTTCTGCATGGTGGCCTTCTCACTGGCTCCAATATTGAAGTCGAAGCCATCGCCTCCTCCAAAGCCTGCACCTCCACCATAGCCTGCACCTGAACCAAAGCCTGCACCTCCTCCAAAGCCTGCACCTGAACCAAAGCCTGCACCTCCAAAGCCCAAAGCCTGTACCACATCTGTACCTAAAGCTTCCGCCACCTCCAATTCCACCTCCGGCACCAGAGGCCATGGAGATTCTAGAACCGTAACCACCTGCACCGCCATACACACTTGAGGAATATGACCTTTGCACCCTGCCTCCACCAAAGCCTCCAGCCAGGCTTCCACCCGTGCTTCCAATTCCAACAGTGCGGACGGAGTAGGACGTTTTGACCGACATTGTGACTGCTCAGGAGATCTGCCTGCCCTGGAGAGGAGGTGGACTGAGATGCAGAACACTGCCTCTGTCCCCTTTTTATCCTTCACAGGGCTGCTGCTGTGCCTGCTGTGGGTGGGAGGTGTGTAGGGCTTAGGGGAGGAGCATTACCTAAAAATTGTGCTCAGCCCTACCCATCATACACTCTCACACACCCCTCAAGTTTGTTCTATGCAATGATCAAGAGGAGAGAGTAGGATTTAACATTTCTACCTCTGGATGTGGAAATAAACATGTGTCCTGCATCTCTGATTCATTAAAATTGTAACCCCAGTAGACCCAGTAAACCCAGTAAACTCACTGTCCATACATCCCAAAGATGCAGCTCATTTTCAAATTTCATCCTGCATCAAAATCCACTGGACATCATAGGTTCTACTCTGGGTGACAGAGGGTGTCAGGAGAATAGATTTCCTATGTGTTATTTCATATTAAAAGTTCTCTAGTACGTTCACCAACTCTGTGTCTGACTGAGATGTTGGTCTGTGATGTGGGTCACTGTTTCTTACTGCACCTCTCTCTCTGTCTCTCTCTCTGTCTCTCTCTCTCTCTGACACACCTTTATGGAGGGCGGGGCAGCGCTCTCACACACCTGGCAACACTGTGCAGCACAAAAACACGTACACACACATTAGATTCGGAAGCTAGCTTGACCACCAGCCCATGAGACTCATCACTTTTGTCAATTATGTGGGTGTGACCGTGTCTCCTTGACAAAGACTGGGGAAAGTCAAGTCAGGGTTTGAGTCAGCTCTCATAAACCCTGTTCTGTCCTGATTTTAGCCTGGTCTGTTAAGACTTCATTTATTCAGTTTACATATTTACAGTGAACCATTTAACACAATTCTTCAGCATTTTCATGCAGTTTTGCACAGTTACCATATTTACTTATGTTTTTGAACACTCCGTTTCATTATCCTCTTTTCTGCTCATACTGACAAAGTTGGTACTCCAACTTCAAGCTATTGTGTTTGTGTGGTGCAGCCAAATATTTGAATGAACTCTTATCGAGACGATGATGAAATGTGTACCATTATGGCATAATACAGAATGAAGCAGACACAAACAAATCATAAAAAGAGGCCAAAATTATAGACAGCAAACCAAGGTTGTTTTATTACATTCACATTGAAACTTCACAACTTCATTCACATTGAAACATTCACTTTAAACTTCATTTCACTCAGATGTTCAGTGTTTGTGATGCACCTCCTCAGACCAGGATACTGACTGATTGAATGTGGTGTCAAACAAACATTTTACAGGTTTTTCAGGTAGAGTGCTGTAAAAAAAAAAAAAAGTATTGTTTTAAATCATCAAACAAATCTTAATATTAGACAAAGATAACCCAAGGAAATATAAAATGCATTTTTTAAATGGTGATTTCATTTATTAAAGGAAAAAACGATCCAAACCTACCTGGCCCTATGTGAAAAAGTAAGTGCCGCCCCTTGTTAAATCATGAACTAACTGTTATAAACCAATTTTTTGGAAAGCTGAGTTTAATTTTACTCTCCACACCCAGGCCTGATCACTGTCAGACCAGCTGAATCAAGAAATCGCTTCAGTAGAACCTGTTTGAGTGAAGTAGGCTGAGAGATCTCAAACAGCTACACATGACCTCAAGGTCACCTTTTTCATGACCTCAAGGTCAAATGCTCTTGGTTTCTCCATTAGTGGATAAAGTCTCACACTGTGGTTCACTGGAGTCCCAAAGCATTGGAAATGGCTTTGTAACACTTTTCAGACTGATAGATGTCAATGATTTTGTTTTTTCATCTTTCTTTAGATGGCAACAGGTCTGACAGTGATCAGGCCTGGGTGTGGACAGTGAAATTAAACTCAGCTTTCCAAAAAATTTCGTTTATCACAGTTAGTTCATGATTTAACAAGGGGGGCACTTACTTTTTCACATAAGTAGGTTTGGATAGCTTTTTTCCTTTAATAAATGAAATCATCATTTAAAAACTGTATTTTATATTTACTTGGGTTATCTTTGTCTGATATGAAAATGTGTTTGATGATCTTAAATATTGAAGTGGGACAAATGTGTGAAAAAGTAAGAGTGCAAATACTTTTTCACGTCACTCCACACTATGGAGTGAGTGTATTTGAACTGGCAGGCCTAGGAGTTTAATGCACATGTGAAGTAGCCATCTCATCATAGAGGCAAACCCACAGGAGATCACACTTTACAGTGTATTCACTGCAGTGGGTTGAATATGTGTTAATTTGTATCTGCCTGTTTCTCAAAATGTACACTGCCACATAGCAGCCAGGTGTTAATTAATGCAGCTTTAACCAACATGGCGCTGGATTATATCCCAGTCTGCATTACATGAATGCATTCAGTAAAGAAATACCTTTGTTTGTTGTGTTGTCTTTGAGACATTAAGACAAATATATCACTTGTTGGAGAGATAAAACTGGTATATTATATTACATGTCATCACTAATGAGTTTTACCATAGTTTATTTATCATTGTCAATCTTTTGAGGAAAAACCTTACAGTACAGCTCCTATTTTTGGAATATACAGTGACTGTACTATGCAGCCGTCTGAACACTAACTTTCATTATCCTTTTTCTGCTCATACTGACAAAGTTGATACTCCAACTTCAGTCTATTGTGTTTGTGTGGTGCAGCCAAATATTTGAATGAACTCTTATCGAGACCATGATGAAATGTGTACCATCACGGCATAATACAGAATGAAGCAGACACAAACAAATCATACAAAGAGGCCAAAATTATAGTCAGCAAACCAGGGCTGATTTATTACATTCACACTGACATGTGAAGGAAGTTTTGGATTCTTGTGTTGAGCTTGTTTTCTTCAGGTGTTGCTCCTGGTGTTGCATTGGCTGCCAGAGACAGATTACGCGGTGGTGGTGGAGGAGGATACCACCTTTCCGTTCCTCAGTTCCTCTGTGACTACAACCACCTTTGTGGTGGAGCTCTTTGTTGAGCCAATACTGTGAAAGTAGAGAGAAACCATTGTAATGGTTCATAGTTACAGGACAGAATTGTTCCTTCAAAGCTTTCTTCCTTTCTTCCATCCCTTAGTTCCCCTCTTACCTGCCCTCTCCGTCCAGCAGCCTCTTGTACTCTGCGATTTCCATCTCCAGTCTTGTCTTGATGTCGAGCAGCAACTTGTACTCTTGGCTCTGGCGTTCCATGTCAGCACGCAGCTGCACCAGCTGTTCTTCCAGGTTTGTCACCTGCATCTGAAGACCTTGAAGCTGCATGGAGTAACGTGCCTCTGTGTCAGCCAAAGTTCCTTCCAGAGCCGCTTTCTGGAAGACGATTGAGAAAGAAGAAGGAGCAATGAATGAATGGAAAATACTGTGGGTGGCATAAAGAAAGGCAGAGTAGAGATTTGCCTCAGATGTTTTCCATTTACCATGCTAAGTTGTGACTGTAGCTCGATCTCCAGGCCCTGTAGTGTGCGACGGAGCTCAGAGATCTCTGACTTGGACGTTTGGAGACTCTCTGTGCTGGCTGCTACCTCCTTGTTTAGTGACTCTGTCTGCAGCACACATGAGACAATACCAATGTTATGCACGTTTAAAACCGTCTAAGCAGGCAATAAGAAAATGCAAATCTAACTGATAAAACTACCATGGCTGTGGTCAGGCCTTACCTTTGTCTGGAACCAGGCTTCAAGTTCTTTCTGGTTCTTGGCAGCCACACCCTCATACTGCTCACGGATCTCAGCCATAATACTGGACAGGTCCACCTGTGGCTTAGCATCCACCTCCACATTGATCTGTCCACTCATCTGGTTCCTCATAGCTGCCATTTCCTATGGATGAAAAGTTTGGTAAGAGGTGGATGTTTGCTGAGTTGTTTTAGTCGATTTTTCTGGACATTCAGGAAAGTCCAAATTAAATGAAACTTCATTTCACTCAGATGTTCAGTGTTTGTGACCCACCTCCTCGTGATTCTTCTTGAGGAAGATCAGCTCCTCCTTGAGGCCTTCTATCTGCATCTCCAGGTCTGATCTGGCCAGTGTCAGCTCATCCAACAGTCTCTTTAGACCGGCAATGTCTGCCTCCACTGACTGACGCATAGCTAGCTCATTCTCATACCTGTGAGGCAGAGAGAGACCAGACATTTACACCCCAAACATATACATCTTTAAATTGCGCAGATCTTGTCACATCACTACATCACTTCATGCTTTCTGTCACTCATTTTGAAGCTTACTTGGTTCTGAAGTCGTCTGCTGCCAGTTTTGCGTTGTCAATGGCCAGATAGATGCCTCCGTTGACACGGGTGGCATCCTGGATCTGTATAAGAATATAAGAATGTTGCATATTTAGTGCAGTTCTTTCTCTGTCTGCAAATACATGCAATGGCTTTTTTAATGCTGAACAGCTATGCTGAATTAAAGGCTTTCATTTGATTAATCTTATATTCCAGTGCACAAACATATTGTTCTGATAGTGGCAGTACAAGCTATATGCCAGTGTAACATGTGGGTGTCTGAGGTCATGTGACATACCTTTCCCTGTAGGTCAGCGATGGTGGCCTCATAAGCAGAGTAGTCACGGGCACTAGGTCCAGCCTTGCTCTCCAAGAACTGGCGGATCTTGAGTTCCAGCTCAGCATTGGCCTTCTCAAGGCTGCGCACCTTGTCCAGGTAGGAGGCCAGGCGGTCATTCAGGTTCTGCATGGTGGCCTTCTCATTGGCTCCAATATTGAAGTCGAAGCCATCACCTCCTCCAAAGCCTGCACCTGAACCAAAGCCTGCACCTCCTCCATAGCCTGCACCTGAACCAAAGCCTGCACCTCCTCCAAAGCCTGCACCTGAACCAAAGCCTGCACCTCCTCCATAGCCTGTACCACATCTGTAGCTATAGCTTCCGCCAAGTCCAATGCCGCCTCCGGCACCAGAGGCCATGGAGATTCTAGAACCGTAACCACCTGCACCGCCATACACACTTGAGGAATATGACCTTTGCACCCTGCCTCCACCAAAGCCTCCAACCAGGCTTCCACCCGTGCCTCCAATTCCAACAGTGCGGACGGAGTAGGACATTGTGACTGCTCAGGAGATCTGCCTGCCCTGGAGAGGAGGTGGACTGAGATGCAGAACACTGCCTCTGTCCCCTTTTTATCCTTCACAGGGCTGCTGCTGTGCCTGCTGTGGGTGGGAGGTGTGTAGGGCTTAGGGGAGGAGCATTACCTAAAAATGTGTGCTCAGCCCTACCCATCACACACTCTCACACACCCCTCAAGTTTGTTCTATGCAATGATCAAGAGGAGAAAGTAGGATTTAACATTTCTACCTCTGGATGTGGAAATAAACATGTGTCCTGCATCTCTGATTCATTAAAATTGTAACCCCAGTAGACCCAGTAAACCCAGTGAACTCACTGTCCATACATCCCAAAGATGCAGCTCATTTTCAAATTTCATCCTGCATCAAAATCCACTGGACATCATAGGTTCTACTCTGGGTGACAGAGGGTGTCAGGAGAATAGATTTCCTATGTGTTATTTCATATTAAAAGTTCTCTAGTACGTTCACCAACTCTGTGTCTGACTGAGATGTTGGTCTGTGATGTGGGTCACTGTTTCTTACTGCACCTCTCTCTCTGTCTCTCTCTGTCTCTCTCTCTCTCTCTCTGACACACCTTTATGGAGGGCGGGGCAGCACTCTCACACACCTGGCAACACTGTGCAGCACAAAAACACGTACACACACATTAGGTTCGGAAGCTAGCTTGACCACCAGCCCATGAGACTCATCACTTTTGTCAATTATGTGGGTGTGACCGTGTCTCCTTGACAAAGACTGGGGAAAGTCAAGTCAGGGTTTGAGTCAGCTCTCATAAACCCTGTTCTGTCCTGATTTTAGCCTGGTCTGTTAAGACTTCATTTATTCAGTTTACATATTTACAGTGAACCATTTAACACAAGTCTTCAGCATTTTCATGCAGTTTTGCACAGTTACCATATTTACTTATGTTTTTGAACACTCAGTTTCATTATCCTTTTTCTGCTCATACTGACAAAGTTGGTACTCCAACTTCAAGCTATTGTATTTGTGTGGTGCAGCCAAATATTTGAATGAACTCTTATCGAGACGATGATGAAATGTGTACCATTATGGCATAATACAGAATGAAGCAGACACAAACAAATCATGCAAAGAGGCCAAAATTATAGTCAGCAAACCAGGGCTGTTTTATTACATTCACATTGAAACTTCACAACTTCATTCACATTGAAACATTCACTTTAAACTTCATTTCACTCAGATGTTCAGTGTTTGTGACCCACCTCCTCAGACCAGGATACTGACTGATTGAATGTGGTGTCAAACAAACATTTTACAGGTTTTTCAGGTAGAGTGCTGTAAAAAAAAAAGTATTGTTTTAGATCATCAAACAAATCTTAATATTAGACAAAGATAACCCAAGGAAATATAAAATGCATTTTTTAAATGATGATTTCATTTATTAAAGGGAAAAAGCGATCCAAACCTACCTGGCCCTATGTGAAAAAGTAAGTGCCACCCCTTGTTAAATCATGAACTAACTGTTATAAACCAATTTTTTTGGAAAGCTGAGTTTAATTTTACTCTCCACACCCAGGCCTGATCACTGTCAGACCAGCTGAATCAAGAAATCGCTTCAGTAGAACCTGTTTGAGTGAAGTAGGCTGAGAGATCTCAAACAGCTACACATGACCTCATGGTCTCCTTTTTCATGACCTCAAGGTCAAATGCTCTTGTGTTTCTCCATTAGTGGATAAAGGCTCACACTGTGGTTCACTGGAGTCCCAAAGCATTGGAAATGGCTTTGTAACACTTTTCAGACTGATAGATGTCAATGATTTTGTTTTTTCATCTTTCTTTAGATGGCAACAGGTCTGACAGTGATCAGGCCTGGGTGTGGACAGTGAAATTAAACTCAGCTTTCCAAAAATTTTTTTATCACAGTTAGTTCATGATTTAACAGGGGGGCACTTACTTTTTCACATAAGTAGGTTTGGATAGCTTTTTTCCTTTAATAAATGAAATCATCATTTAAAAACTGTATTTTATATTTACTTGGGTTATCTTTGTCTGATATGAAAATTGTTTGATGATCTTAAATATTTAAGTGGGACAAATGTGTGAAAAAGTAAGAGGGCAAATACTTTTTCACGTCACTCCACACTATGGAGTGAGTGTATTTGGACTGGCAGGCCTAGGAGTTTAATGCACATGTGAAGTAGCCATCTCATCATAGAGGCAAACCCACAGGAGATCACACTTTACAGTGTATTCACTGCAGTGGGTTGAATATGTGTTAATTTTATCTGCCTGTTTCTCAAAATGTACACTGCCACATAGCAGCCAAGTGTTAATTAATGCAGCTTTAACCAACATGGCGCTGGATTATATCCCAGTCTGCATTACATGAATGCATTCAGTAAAGGAATACCTTTGTTTGTTGTGTTGTCTTTGAGACATTAAGACAAATATATCACTTGTTGGAGAGATAAAACTGGTATATTATATTACATGTCATCACTAATGAGTTTTACCATAGTTTATTTATCATTGTCAATCTTTTGAGGAAAAACCTTACAGTACAGCTCCTATTTTTGGAATATACAGTGACTGTACTATGCAGCCGTCTGAACACTAACTTTCATTATCCTCTTTTCTGCTCATACTGACAAAGTTGATACTCCAACTTCAGGCTATTGTGTTTATGTGGTGCAGCCAAATATTTGAATAAACTCTTATCGAGACCATGATGAAATGTGTACCATCACGGCATAATACAGAATGAAGCAGACACAAACAAATCATACAAGAGGCCAAAATTGTAGTCAGCAAACCAGGGCTATTTTATTACATTCACACTGACATGTGAAGGAAGTTTTGGATTCTTGTGTTGAGCTTGTTTTCTTCAGGTGTTGCTCCTGGTGTTGCATTGGCTGCCAGAGACAGATTACGCGGTGGTGGTGGAGGAGGATACCACCTTTCCGTTCCTCAGTTCCTCTGTGACTACAACCACCTTTGTGGTGGAGCTCTTTGTTGAGCCAATACTGTGAAAGTAGAGAGAAACCATTGTAATGGTTCATAGTTACAGGACAGAATTGTTCCTTCAAAGCTGTCTTCCTTTCTTCCATCCCTTAGTTCCCCTCTTACCTGCCCTCTCCGTCCAGCAGCCTCTTGTACTCTGCGATTTCCATCTCCAGTCTTGTCTTGATGTCGAGCAGCAACTTGTACTCTTGGCTCTGGCGTTCCATGTCAGCACGCAGCTGCACCAGCTGTTCTTCCAGGTTTGTCACCTGCATCTGAAGACCTTGAAGCTGCATGGAGTAACGTGCCTCTGTGTCAGCCAAAGTTCCTTCCAGAGCCGCTTTCTGGAAGACGATTGAGAAAGAAGAAGGAGCAATGAATGAATGGAAAATACTGTGGGTGGCATAAAGAAAGGCAGAGTAGAGATTTGCCTCAGATGTTTTCCATTTACCATGCTAAGTTGTGACTGTAGCTCGATCTCCAGGCCCTGTAGTGTACGACGGAGCTCAGAGATCTCTGACTTGGACGTTTGGAGACTCTCTGTGCTGGCTGCTACCTCCTTGTTTAGCGACTCTGTCTGCAGCACACATGAGACAATACCAATGTTATGCACCGTTTAAAACAGTCTAAGCAGGCAATAAGAAAATGCAAATCTAACTGATAAAACTACTATAGCTGTGGTCAGGCCTTACCTTTGTCTGGAACCAGGCTTCAAGTTCTTTCTGGTTCTTGGCAGCCACACCCTCATACTGCTCACGGATCTCAGCCATAATACTGGACAGGTCCACCTGTGGCTTAGCGTCCACCTCCACATTGATCTGTCCACTCATCTGGTTCCTCATAGCTGCCATTTCCTATGGATGAAAAGTTTGGTAAGAGGTGGATGTTTGCTGAGTTGTTTTAGTCGATTTTTCTGGACATTCAGGAAAGTCCAAATTAAATGAAACTTCATTTCACTCAGATGTTCAGTGTTTGTGACCCACCTCCTCGTGATTCTTCTTGAGGAAGATCAGCTCCTCCTTGAGGCCTTCTATCTGCATCTCCAGGTCTGATCTGGCCAGTGTCAGCTCATCCAACAGTCTCTTTAGACCGGCAATGTCTGCCTCCACTGACTGACGCATAGCTAGCTCATTCTCATACCTGTGAGGCAGAGAGAGACCAGACATTTACACCCCAAACATATACATCTTTAAATGGTGCAGATCTTGTCACATCACTACATCACTTCATGCTTTCTGTCACTCATTTTGAAGCTTACTTGGTTCTGAAGTCGTCTGCTGCCAGTTTTGCGTTGTCAATGGCCAGATAGATGCCTCCGTTGACACGGGTGGCATCCTGGATCTGTATAAGATTATAAGAATGTTGCATATTTAGTGCAGTTCTTTCTCTGTCTGCAAATACATGCAATGGCTTTTTTAATGCTGAATAGCTATGCTGAATTAAAGGCTTTCATTGGTTAATCTTATATTCCAGTGCACAAACATATATTGTTCTGATAGTGGCAGTACATGCTATATGCCAGTGTAACATGTGGGTGTCTGAGGTCATGTGACATACCTTTCCCTGTAGGTCAGCGATGGTGGCCTCATAAGCAGAGTAGTCACGGGCACTAGGTCCAGCCTTGCTCTCCAAGAACTGGCGGATCTTGAGTTCCAGCTCAGCATTGGCCTTCTCAAGGCTGCGCACCTTGTCCAGGTAGGAGGCCAGGCGGTCGTTCAGGTTCTGCATGGTGGCCTTCTCATTGGCTCCAATATTGTAGTCGAAGCCATCACCTCCTCCAAAGCCTGCACCTGAACCAAAGCCTGCACCTCCACCATAGCCTGCGCCTGAACCAAAGCCTCCTCCACTGCCAACTCTGTAGCTATAGCTTCCGCCACTTCCAATGCCGCCTCCGGCACCAGAGGCCATGGAGATTCTAGAACCGTAACCACCTGCACCGCCATGCACACTTGAGGAATATGACCTTTGCACCCTGCCTCCACCAAAGCCTCCAACCAGGCTTCCACCCGTGCCTCCAATTCCAACAGTGCGGACGGAGTAGGACGCTTTGACCGACATTGTGACTGCTCAGGAGATCTGCCTGCCCTGGAGAGGAGGTGGACTGAGATGCAGAACACTGCCTCTGTCCCCTTTTTATCCTTCACAGGGCTGCTGCTGTGCCTGCTGTGGGTGGGAGGTGTGTAGGGCTTAGGGGAGGAGCATTACCTAAAAATGTGTGCTCAGCCCTACCCATCACACACTCTCACACACCCCTCAAGTTTGTTCTATGCAATGATCAAGAGGAGAGAGTAGGATTGAAATGAATCCTGTTCAGTCAAGCAATTTACTTAAATCAATGAAACCTCAGAAGTACCTGCAAAGCTTATAGAAATCACAGTGGCATCATTATTCAATTTGGTCCTTATTTGTTTATTTCTATAAACCATACTGTAAATTGTGAAACAGCCACACCCCTTACTGTTTGCCTCAGGGCAGTTATTCACACTAATCCAGGGCAGGTTTTTAAGTTTGGCAGTGCTCATACAGGTGGTGATGTGTCTTTTTTGAGTCTGTGCCATTACTCTATATGCTGGGAAAAGTTGTTATGTTACTAGAGCAACAAGTGTTGTAAACACACTAAGGTGAATCAGAGTGGGAGATGTGTTTTCTTTTCCTTGGCCCTCAGTCAAAACGATACTTCTCACACACCTTAGTCTTTTCTCTCTGTGTTACCTTGCTTGAAAATCAACTTTTAAACTTTGATTCTTTTGCTCTTTGCAGTTTCAGTTATTTTTCACATCTTAAACTTTTTTTTTTTTTTTAATTTTACACACTCTTGTTTTGCCCAATTCTATAGTCTGCAGGGTTGCCAGTTAGAAAGAGGTTTTATTGACACTCATGGTGCTAGTTGAGACCTGGCCTCAATCACGACTGGCACAGCACTGCTGTAACACTCACCACTCGTGTACGATCGAAGGGTTTTCTTGGAATTGCACTTTGGCATTTGCATGTAGCCCAAACAAAAGTCCTCTTGTATGCTTCTTTCTTTTTTAAAAGAACGTCCTATAACATCCTACAGATTCTTTGCACAACCATTTGATTAAAAACTCTATATTCCTTCTATCTTTGGATTATTTTACTTTAACACTGCTAATTATAAGAGAATTACATGTATGTATTATATTACAGTTAGTTTGTGGTTGAATGTAACAAAGGGTTGTTTTACCTCTAACCACCAATTCCCACTGCAGATTGCACTAACACTTAGACTGAAGAAATACAAAGCAGATGTTTCTTTCCACCTCTGCTTTTCATTTTAAGTTTGCAAATCGTTGCAAACTCATCACATGCATGTGCTACACAGCCATAAACTATGTTCAAGATACTGATTATCTTGAAACCCTGATAATATATGAGTGAAGATGTTTGTCTCTCTGGAAATAGCATTATCACACAGACTCACCAAACTGTCGTGTGTGTGTGTGCACACTGTAAGCTCTGCACAGCTTAGTTACACTTGAGTAAGAGTTTCACTGCTCCACACTCCCTTTATAGATTTTTTCAAAAGTGTTGCCGACATGTATTGTACAGCATATACGTATAGATAAACAAAGGTGGGTCAAAAGCCAGTAAATACTATAGCTGGAGCACATATGGTATGTATAATATTGACTTGCCACAAAAAACACTCATTACTCTGTCTTTGCATTCTGCCTATAGTGTCAGCTCTGTTTGTTTCCCTCCTATCCTCTGCAATCCAGATCTGCTAGTTTCTTTTGAAGAGTTTACCTCCGACTCACCTTCTCTGTCTTGTTCAGTGTTTCTTTTCATTAGTGTATTTGCTCTAAGAAATATGCTGTGAATATAAAAAAAAACATTTCCTCTCTGATTTTTATGGATAAGCAAATTCATGTTTCACCTTGAAAACAGGATGAATAACACAAAGAGGGCACGCCATTATGCCTACTGCTGCCAGCAGAGCCAAGTGTTGGTGTAAACATGAGTGTGAATATGGGTGCAGGACACAACCTGGGCACATTCTTATGTTTGTGCAGGCAGAAGTCCCTGTAATAGGGTGTGGCCCTGGTGGTGAGCTTTGAAAAGCATATTGTCAGAGTATGCTCTGGTTGAGTTAGTTTATGTAAAGTTAGTTTAGGAACACACTTGATTATGTTTTCAGCAGAATGGCAAATGCTGTGAGACTTGCTCACATTTCATATGGTGACCGAGCCAGTTCTCTTCAGACCATCAGTTCTAATAAATAAAATAAATGTATATTATAGATGTATTATAAATAAATATAATAAAAATAAATATAATGTTCAAGTTGTAATTAAGAAGCTGTATTCTCTTTCCTGAGAAACATAGTTCACAAGAGTTCAGGTTCAACCTGGACAAGGAACTATACCATACTATACTATACTATACTGACTGGTGCTTGGGCATCTTGGGGGTCATTGTAGAATTGTTGTCTCCTTTATATTTCTGTGTCATTGTACATTTCTTAATAGTCCAAATAAACTTTGTTTAAGCAGAGTGTGTTTGCAAACAAGCTCACATTTTTATTTAACAAATTTTGATTTAAAAAGTAATGAAAATCAATCAGCCATTGCAAAAAGTGACGGGGCATATCCCTAATGTCCCCAGTGTAAATGACACACACCTAAGATCACTCACTAGCAAGGAGGTCTTCTGCTGCACTTATTCAGCAGGTGAGTGAGGGTGTCACCAAAGAATTTTATTTATTTATTTATTACATTTCCCAGAGGATAGTTTATTTTTATACATATATATTTGAAGTTAGATTTATGCAGTTATGAAAAATAATAGCATGAACATTCCTGTCTCAACTGGTGTGTCATCATGCAATGATTTAAAGTTCCTGTTTTTCATTTTTCCATTTGCAGGACAGATTGTTGCAGTCAGTCAGCTGTACCTGCAGGACAGTCTCAGTTAGTAAAGTCTAAACTTTTAAAAGCTTTGCACTCTGCAAGATTGCATTTGTTACTGTTATATTACAAGCGTTTTATCTGACTCCACCAATCTCAACCAATATGATTAGCTTGACCTGACTGAGGACAAATACAAGGAACATTGTATTAGTTCGACATTGCACAACTGTTCAAGTTTGCAACTGTGCAAACTTGCTTTAGGTAGACAAAAACAGCAGTTGAACTGTAGTTGTGTGAGCTGATGTGAGCTGATGATTAATGGGGATGTTTTCTGAAATGGGACGGCCACAGCAAGGTGTGACTGGTTTCTGAGTGATGTTACCTATGAACAATGTTTGAAATCAGATGCTCCTGCATGTTCTGTTCACTAAAGAGAACATTCAGTAGTATTTCAGAAAATTTCAAATGAATTCAAACCTGACTGCAACCATCAAATGATTCAACTGATTTATGGCCTGTATCTAGAGAATGTTATCTGGAGCACAATGCTTATGGCCTTATGGTTATGGTTCAACAGCAGGGCCTTTGCCAAAAACCACATCAGTAAGTCTTTTTGACACATTTACTGTGTCACATACTGCAACTACTTTTCATTCAAATGAGAATGACTTCTCAGAATGCAAAACATCCATTTAAGGCTCGGTACGAAGTGCCTCACAGACATGAATAACTGCAGCTTGTGGTGGAAACACGAACAGTTTGTTCAGACTTCCCTGTAATCTGAGAAACAGCCCAGAGCTTTTACCTGGGTGTGTAACTCTTCCCTGATCTGCCAACCTAAAACAATATCTCACTTTCCATCTCTCATAGCAGAGTGAGTTGGGGCAGTGACTCATGAAGAATCAGGTGCTTGTTTTTTTTGTTGTGTGTTTTTTTTTTTTTTTTTTATTTTAACAAAGCTCCTCTGTCTTTGTGTTTTTTGTATTCTCTTTCAGGTCCAAACTGGTTTCTGCTGTGTCTGTATAGGCTCTAGAGACACTCCCTTTACAGCAAGGAATATTTCATGCCACACCAACAATGTTCAGATGCTCTGTCAGGTCTGGAAATTTACAGCAGGGAATTCTGAACTCAAAACTGAGCAGTGCTTGAGTTTGACTCTTAATAAGACACGAAACCAGTGTTGGTGGCTTCAAGGTCTGTTTGAGACTGCAGCGCTATTACATTGAAATTAACGAATTGCCCACAGCCACAGAATTAAACTCTCAATTGTTTGTGATTTGGTAATAATACTGTATAATTACAGCCATAACTGTGTTGCCTCATGTAGTTTTCTGTTTTTGTGAATCAAATAGCTAAAGTGAGAAAAAGCCACAAGGCACATGTGCAGGAAATTTGCCCGCACTGCGTTATAACTTTTCAATTTTACAATTATGAACTTTGACATGTGGTAAGCAAATCAATCTGTCTTTATGAATATTAAGCGCTTTTTTTTTTTTGTCTTTGCTCATGCAGTATAATTGTACATTTCAGGGGCTACTTTGCCCAAACTTGATATTACTCTTCTGCACAAAGCTGCTGAAGAAGCATAAACACTAATTCCACTTAATAGCACTGATGTATCACTTAATCATGTGTTTACACAGTGGAGCACAAAGGAAGTGAAAGAGGGAAAGTTTGAAAAATGTAGTCATCTTGACAAACATACTGATGCATTATAGCAGGTTGAGATGTGTCCAGACATCAGAGGAGCTCAAGTCTCCACTTGATTCAGCTCCACCTAAACGAAGCAGCCTTTGGTGACTCAACGCCTAACCCCACAGAAACAGTTCCTAATTCTCAAATATCTTTGATGCAGAAAGTTAGAGGGCGGTTCAGTGTTGCTGTAGTTAGCACTGTCACCACTCAGCAAGAAGGCGCTGGGCTCCGTTCCCGGGCCTTGGGCCTTCCTGTGTGGTTTTTGCACGTTTTCCCTTTGTGTGCATAGGTTCCCTCCAGGTTATCTGGCTTCCTTCCACAGTCCAAAGACATGTGCAATAGGTATGGATGTGAGTGTGTGAGGTTGTTTGTCTCTGTGTTCACCCTGTGATACAACCGGTGACTTGTCCAGGGTGGGTGCACTCCACCCTTGCACATGAGTAAGCTGGGATTAGAGACAGAGGATTCTTCACCAGGTCACCAACAGCCTCATCTTAAGTCCATGTTTGACACATTTGGAAATAAACTAAAAAATTGTTTAGTTAAAAAAAGAGGAAGAAAGTAATACTGCAAGATTTTAGTCACCGGGTTCTGGAAATACACTGTGAAACAATACAACACTGACTTGACATAAATAATGTGCATTTAAAGGTATTTTTAAAACAAATGCTCCAGAACTCTGAGTCAGGTTAACATTTGTAAAAACAACTCTCAGTTGTATTGGAGTAATATTCAACCTGCATCACTTTCATCAAACACACCAGCGTTTCTTCTACTATGTCTGTGACAAATAATTGTGATTCTACACTGAATGTCTCTTGTGCTGCAACAGTGTGCCCCTGCTTCCATAGTCATTTAACCCAACAAAGTTGTGCTTGGACCATCAGCACTTTAAGAGAGAAAGGCAAAGACACCTGGTGACACCTGGTGGTCATCAGTGAAACTACACCAAAAATACTACATAATGTGCCTTCACCAGAGTACATGCACAGGATAAATACAGGACACACCAATCTTGTGCTCATGCACTGAAACATTTTTTCAACATTGTCTCTAACCTAAAACAGACCATCCAAAAAGTGATGGGTTTTAGCAACTAAGGTTTTCTATGAATGAATTACAGCAATTAAAAATAATGCCATTATTCATCACCTAGTTTAAGAATACACAACTCCATATTTGTTTTCTTGCTTTTAATAATGGCTGATCACACTTAGTGGAGAGAGCATCTGGAAAGGACACTTTGCTGCAACCCTTGCTATGTGATACAATCAAAAGAAATAAAAGATATGCAAAGATAATCCTGTTAAGACACAAAAGTGATTTTTTTTTGTATCATGTAGATTTCAGTAAATACACAAAGTGCATACTGACTTAATTATTCATTAAGCAGACGGGAGTTTTACTGACATCTTGTGGGCCAAATCAATATAAAGTTGCAGCAGCGGTGATGAGTGGTGTTATGAAAGGTCCTCCACTTGGGTGTCAACAACAGAGGACACCACCTTTCCATCAATGATCTCCTCCACAATGGTCTTCACTCGCCTCTCCACATGAGGTTTATGCTCTGCGGAGGTGGAGAACAAACATAATTCATCACCATGTGAAAACCAGAGTGACAACATAATGTTACAGGATCACAAAGATGATGTAGAGCGGCGCTCCCCAGCCTCCCCCCAAAGCAGGCTTCACTTGAAAATCTCTGAAATGTGGGCAGACCACATCCAACCCCAGCAATTTTTGGTTTAATGATAATGATCAAACATAGCATACGTTACACCTTTGGTGCTTTCTGTTGCTACATTACATATGTATGTACATATATATATATATATATATATATATATATATATACATATATATACTGTAGAGAACTGATAGAAGTGACTGAAGTTTCTTACCCTCCACCATCTCCACCTTGCTGACGATGATGGCCCTATGAAGAGAAAGAACAGTATTCAAAACATTCTCAAGTGATCAAGCTGCAGGCCAACAACTTCTTAATCAAACTCTCCATCTCTCACTTTTTCTCAATGTCTCCCTCCAGCAGCCTCCTGTACTCTGCGATCTCCAGCTCCAACCTCATCTTGACGTCCAGCAGAGCATTGTACTCAGCTTTCTGCTGCTCGATGGAGGCTCTCAGCTGCTGCAGCTCTTCCTCCAGCATGTTAATGGTCAACTGCAGCTGGCTGATCTGAACACTGTAGCGACTCTTCACCTCTTCCAGATTCTGCTGCAGAAACTGAATCTGCGGGGCAGTTGGGGAAATGATGGAAATCTGTGAGCGTGACCAGTAACTACAACTTAAGTGTCATTTTGTCTGAGGTCTACCTCTGCGTAGGCGCTTTGCCGGCTGATCTCCAAACTCTGTAAGGTCCTCTTCAGCTCTGTCAGCTCCGAGCTAGATGTCTTCACCTCTGTTACTCTTTTGCTGATGTCCGTCTGGAGAGCGTTCACCTATTTACACACAAATGTGTCATCTGTAAATTGTTTTTTATATGTTTTCCCTTTTAATTCTCATTTCATAAATGTTCAGCTTGTCCCAGCTCACCTTAGCTTGGAACCATTTGTCAAGCTCCTGCTTGTTCTTTGCAACCACTGCTTCATACTGCTCCCTCACTTCCTGTAGGACCTTGAGCAGATCTACAGATTCTGCACTGTCCACATCCACATTCACAGCACCAGTCTGCTGGACCTTTATCAGACGCATCTCCTGCAAAGTGGAAAAGAAACACATAAACCTTTTTTTTCTTCTACAGGTGTGGCAGTCGTGGCTGCAATCACCAAAAGATGGCGCCATTGCACTTAATTCATGTTGTAACTTCAACTAGTAAATCCCT